>OY856187.1:280054417-280225470 GCA_963693315.1 Diogma glabrata | reverse complement strand
AATCTCGGAAACTAGTGGGTCTACAGAGACAATTCTAGTATCATATTGTAGAAAATTTAGTCTACTTTAAAAACGGCCTAAGAAAGGTTAAAGAAAAAACTAGCTTTTTAGGGTTATAATCGCCAAAATTTGAAAAAATAACGATTTTTTCGCGGTTTTTGCGATTATTGACGAAGTTGCGTTCGGCGCTCGAGGTCACAAACTTGGATTATTCATTAGGCCAACATCATAAACAAGTCTGCAAAAAATCAGAACTACCGGATTTGACACATACTACCCCATACACTCAGGCGACAAAGTTACTGGACTAATAATAGATTGAGTTTTTTTAGCATTCAGAAGCAAGTCATTATCATGTGCCCATTTCAAAATTCTCTTAATTCAATTCAATTCAATTCATCATTCAATTTTTCCAAACAAGAAACCCTTGCATTAAATTCATCACCCAAATAAACTTGGAGATCATCTGCGTACATACACTGAAAAAAGCATGTCCTATTTCCAATCGAAATGCAATTGTCTCAACCTCACCGTGCGGTCACATATAGCGAATCAAACTACGAAATTGCTTCAACAACTTTACAATTATAAATCGATGAAGTTGAGACAATCACACGAAATATTTATGTGAAAATAAAATATAGTTCAATTAATCTCAAATAGTTAAACTTTAAAATGAAAAATTCATGATATAAGGCCAAAGAAATTTTTTTTCAGGGAAATATTTATTATCTTTATTCAACTACTGTTAAATTGGATATAACACTTTATATTTTAAATAAACCTTATTCTGTTGTTAAGAAAATGTTATCGTGCAGTTGTCCCAATCACAGTGAAATTGTTTGCAAATAATTTTTCTTTGCATGAATAATCAATTGCCAACTTCGAGATGAGGTTGTCATGAGCTTCAATTTTTTTTTCAGTGTATGAAACTTAGAGAACCTTAAGCAAGAAGAGATATCGTTTACAAAAAAAGAAAATAACAGAGGTCCCAAAACAGACTCTTGCGGTACACCTGTGGCGAACGAACGCACCAACATGTGCATAAGTGTGAACGCGCCTTTAAATCTATTGTATCACCATCTTGATATATATATATATATATATATATATATATATATATATATATATATATATATATACATATATATATTTATATATATATATATATATATATATATATATATATATATATATATATATATATATATATATATATATATATATATATATATATATATATATATATATATATATATATATATATATATATATATATATATATATATATATATATATATATATATATATTGTATGTAATAATTCTAACACGAGCTTTTTTGGTCTAAATCTTTAATTTATTCTATTAATTCATATTCCAGTCAATATTTCGGCAACATGCCATCATCACAGACCTGTCAATAAAACTTAATACATTATATGCATCAACGCAACAAGACATTAGTGTAAAAATGATTTTCTTACCTAATGTCTCACATAAACTTTTGTACTAAACATTTAACTATAAAAACTATTGCTACTTACATAAAAACTTATTATCTAATATCACAGGTATTTAATTAAATCTACTTTTCGGTTTGGGAAACCTTGTCTGAGAAAAACTTGCACAATAAATTAATTTCAACAACACGAAAATTGGCATACAGACTTTACTAATGTTCTAATTAAAATTAAGTGTAATGTCATATATAGACTCGTCAACTTGTACATAAAGAGAAACCAGAACTGAAACAAATCTTACAGATTTCTCCAACCATAATCAATTCTCAATAGAGCATGTGTTACCTATTTTATAATTTTGGGAAAATAAATTAAAAAACAAAAAAAAATTAAAATAAACGGTGATCAATTGATGTTACTCTCTCGTTACTGTATTTGAAAACAATATCAACCTGTTGCTGTATGTGAAAAACAAATATGTATTAACGAACCTTATAAAATAATTCTGTTTAGAATAAAACAAGTAAACGTATAAGTAAAAACATAAATGATAAAAATTAGGAAATGAAGAAATTGTAACATTCTAAATAAATTCTGTGTGTTTTACTGTTTGGTATTGTGTTTTCGTAATTTTTTGTATGTAGATATTAAATTCCTGTATGAGACGTTTAGATTTCTGAGGTCAGTTCTAGTATTCACTGTTTCGTTTTCTTTTAACCAGATGTGTCCAGCTTCTTTGAACTCTCTTTTGAATTTGTGTTTGTCCCGGTCTATGATTTTCGTACGTTTGAAGTCAAACTCATGTTTAACTTCCGTGTTCTGGTTATTAATGACGTGTTGGTTTATGGCTGTTTTGTTAGGGTTAATAAACTTTAGTTTATAGTCACTTCTGTGTTGGGTCAATCTGTCCTTTAGGGTTTGTTTAGTTTGTCCAATATAAATTTTGTTACATGAGCATGGAATTTCGTATACTATATTATGTGACGCTTCTAGTTTGTTAGTATCCTTCAGTTTGGAGAAATGTTTTTTTAAAATGTTGTGTGGTTTGTTGGCTATGAGTATATTGGGATTACGGTACGATATATGTTTTTTGATGGTGTCTGTTAGTTTAGGTATGTATGTCAATGTTGTTCTGATTTTTGTAGGTGGTGTTGGTGGGTTAGTTGTTGTATTTTCGGTTGATGTTCTCTGGTTGTTATTAGCCTGTTTGTTCTTCACTTGGTTTATGCTGTTTTTGATAATGGTGTTGATAATAGATAAGGGATAATTATTTTTTGTGAGAATGTTCTTCGCTATGATGGTGTTCTTGTACCAGTACTTTTCATGGCTTAGGTTGAGAATCCTTTTTATAAAAGCCGTTGCTACATTTATTTTCATAGGTTTCGGATGGGCGGATAAAAAATTCAGCATTCTGTTCGACGAAGTGTCTTTGCTATGCCAATCTGGTATGATTTTCTTGTTCTCTCGTTTTAGCTTCATATCTAGGAAAGTTATTTGATTGTCTGTTTCGTATTCTACTGTAAAAGTAATGTTTTGATGAAAGTTGTTGAACATATTGAGGGTTTGTTGTATGGAAGACTGTGGAATCGCCATTATGACATCATCTACATATTTTTTTATTAAAGTTGGGTGAAACTCAAGTTGGTTTAATGCGTTTTGAAACAATTTCTCTAAAACTATATCTGCTAAAACTGGAGAGAGTGGATTCCCCATGGCTAATCCTTTAACTTGATGGTAGTATTGATCTTTATAGCTGAAGTAACTATTTTCTTTAATGCAGTACTTTAAAATAGCGAAAAAATCTATCTTAGATATGTTGACAAAGCTTTCAATCTCATTCCATCTACTATTTATTATCTCGATAGCTGTATCAATTGGAATGTTGGTAAACAAAGACACTGCGTCGAATGACACAAGTATATCTTCATCTTTTAGTGTTAGTGTGCTGATGTATTCTTTGAATATGAATGAGTTCTGTACGTTGAATTGGCTATTGTATGTTAGTTTCTTAAGTATAGTGTTGCAGTATTGGGATAAGTAGTAACAGGGCGAGTCTATGGTTGATACTATAGGGCGTAGCGGAATGTCCGTTTTGTGTAGTTTTGGTAACCCGTATATTTTTGGAGCTGTAGGGTATTTTACTAACAGTTTTTTGGCGTCCTTCTCTTGCATTATGTTTTTATTTATAATGATTTGGTTTACTAAAACTTTGCATCTGTTATTGAGCGTTATAGTTGGATCTTTTTCTAGTTTGATGTATGTAGTCATATCCTTTAGAAGGTTTTCCATTTTATTATTGTAATCTTCTTTATATAAAATTACTGTCTTATTGCTTTTATCGGAGTTTGTTATGTATATATCGGGATTATTTCGTAAAAAATTGCTGGTTTGTTTTTGTGCTTTGTATAAAAAGGCGTCAATATATGTAAGTGGCTTGTTGGTTTGTGTAATATATTCTTTAATGTTCTGCGTGATCATAGTTCTATCTTCTTGTGCACTATTTTCGTCTTCGTATCTATTGAGAATGTTTTCAACTTCTGAGAGAACTGTAAGAATAGGACACTCGATTCTTTCTGTAGGAATGGAAAATTTGGAACCGAAACTTAACAAAATTTGAACATCGACAGGGATTGTGGTCTCTGTAAGGTTTTTAACACATTCATTATCTACATAGAATGTAGGTAGGTAATTTTGATTTTCACATGTTTGATTGTATTTGCGTATTAGTGTATTCTTTTTTATGTTGGTGTATTTTTCTATTTCTAGGTTCATGTTTTGAAAGAAGTTGATTTGGTCGTCTGGAGTTAAAATCTCTAAAATTCTATCTCGTGTTATGGTTACACTGTGTT
The DNA here is from genome assembly GCA_963693315.1 of Diogma glabrata. Classification (NCBI taxonomy): domain Eukaryota; kingdom Metazoa; phylum Arthropoda; class Insecta; order Diptera; family Cylindrotomidae; genus Diogma; species Diogma glabrata. The sequence goes on along the minus strand of OY856187.1, from coordinate 280,221,160 downwards.
GTGTGGTTTGGTTAGTATCAATGCAAATCTTAATCTCTAGGTTAATATAGTCTTTGCTGAATTTATGTTTGACTTTGTTAATTTCCTTCTGGCGAGTTGTAGTTTCTTTTTCCATGGTTTTAAACAGATTTTTGATTTTATCTTCAATGAACCTTGGTATGATACCAGTTTTTCTGCACCTAAGTAGATATGTTTTCCTACTTCTGCTGTTTATTAATTTTATACAGTTTGTTATGTGTTGTTTTAATATGGTAATATCCTCATCGCTATATCTTGCTGCGTTGATATTATAGTAGGATATTAAAAAATTATTGTACGCTTCCATTTTTATTTTGATGCTCAAATTTGTTATATATAAATTGTAGGTTATTTTATTTATACGACCAATGTTTGTATATATTGTATGTAATAATTCTAACACGAGCTTTTTTGGTCTAAATCTTTAATTTATTCTATTAATTCATATTCCAGTCAATATTTCGGCAACATGCCATCATCACAGACCTGTCAATAAAACTTAATACATTATATGCATCAACGCAACAAGACATTAGTGTAAAAATGATTTTCTTACCTAATGTCTCACATAAACTTTTGTACTAAACATTTAACTATAAAAACTATTGCTACTTACATAAAAACTTATTATCTAATATCACAGGTATTTAATTAAATCTACTTTTCGGTTTGGGAAACCTTGTCTGAGAAAAACTTGCACAATAAATTAATTTCAACAACACGAAAATTGGCATACAGACTTTACTAATGTTCTAATTAAAATTAAGTGTAATGTCATATATAGACTCGTCAACTTGTACATAAAGAGAAACCAGAACTGAAACAAATCTTACAGATTTCTCCAACCATAATCAATTCTCAATAGAGCATGTGTTACCTATTTTATAATTTTGGGAAAATAAATTAAAAAACAAAAAAAAATTAAAATAAACGGTGATCAATTGATGTTACTCTCTCGTTACTGTATTTGAAAACAATATCAACCTGTTGCTGTATGTGAAAAACAAATATGTATTAACGAACCTTATAAAATAATTCTGTTTAGAATAAAACAAGTAAACGTATAAGTAAAAACATAAATGATAAAAATTAGGAAATGAAGAAATTGTAACATTCTAAATAAATTCTGTGTGTTTTACTGTTTGGTATTGTGTTTTCGTAATTTTTTGTATGTAGATATTAAATTCCTGTATGAGACGTTTAGATTTCTGAGGTCAGTTCTAGTATTCACTGTTTCGTTTTCTTTTAACCAGATGTGTCCAGCTTCTTTGAACTCTCTTTTGAATTTGTGTTTGTCCCGGTCTATGATTTTCGTACGTTTGAAGTCAAACTCATGTTTAACTTCCGTGTTCTGGTTATTAATGACGTGTTGGTTTATGGCTGTTTTGTTAGGGTTAATAAACTTTAGTTTATAGTCACTTCTGTGTTGGGTCAATCTGTCCTTTAGGGTTTGTTTAGTTTGTCCAATATAAATTTTGTTACATGAGCATGGAATTTCGTATACTATATTATGTGACGCTTCTAGTTTGTTAGTATCCTTCAGTTTGGAGAAATGTTTTTTTAAAATGTTGTGTGGTTTGTTGGCTATGAGTATATTGGGATTACGGTACGATATATGTTTTTTGATGGTGTCTGTTAGTTTAGGTATGTATGTCAATGTTGTTCTGATTTTTGTAGGTGGTGTTGGTGGGTTAGTTGTTGTATTTTCGGTTGATGTTCTCTGGTTGTTATTAGCCTGTTTGTTCTTCACTTGGTTTATGCTGTTTTTGATAATGGTGTTGATAATAGATAAGGGATAATTATTTTTTGTGAGAATGTTCTTCGCTATGATGGTGTTCTTGTACCAGTACTTTTCATGGCTTAGGTTGAGAATCCTTTTTATAAAAGCCGTTGCTACATTTATTTTCATAGGTTTCGGATGGGCGGATAAAAAATTCAGCATTCTGTTCGACGAAGTGTCTTTGCTATGCCAATCTGGTATGATTTTCTTGTTCTCTCGTTTTAGCTTCATATCTAGGAAAGTTATTTGATTGTCTGTTTCGTATTCTACTGTAAAAGTAATGTTTTGATGAAAGTTGTTGAACATATTGAGGGTTTGTTGTATGGAAGACTGTGGAATCGCCATTATGACATCATCTACATATTTTTTTATTAAAGTTGGGTGAAACTCAAGTTGGTTTAATGCGTTTTGAAACAATTTCTCTAAAACTATATCTGCTAAAACTGGAGAGAGTGGATTCCCCATGGCTAATCCTTTAACTTGATGGTAGTATTGATCTTTATAGCTGAAGTAACTATTTTCTTTAATGCAGTACTTTAAAATAGCGAAAAAATCTATCTTAGATATGTTGACAAAGCTTTCAATCTCATTCCATCTACTATTTATTATCTCGATAGCTGTATCAATTGGAATGTTGGTAAACAAAGACACTGCGTCGAATGACACAAGTATATCTTCATCTTTTAGTGTTAGTGTGCTGATGTATTCTTTGAATATGAATGAGTTCTGTACGTTGAATTGGCTATTGTATGTTAGTTTCTTAAGTATAGTGTTGCAGTATTGGGATAAGTAGTAACAGGGCGAGTCTATGGTTGATACTATAGGGCGTAGCGGAATGTCCGTTTTGTGTAGTTTTGGTAACCCGTATATTTTTGGAGCTGTAGGGTATTTTACTAACAGTTTTTTGGCGTCCTTCTCTTGCATTATGTTTTTATTTATAATGATTTGGTTTACTAAAACTTTGCATCTGTTATTGAGCGTTATAGTTGGATCTTTTTCTAGTTTGATGTATGTAGTCATATCCTTTAGAAGGTTTTCCATTTTATTATTGTAATCTTCTTTATATAAAATTACTGTCTTATTGCTTTTATCGGAGTTTGTTATGTATATATCGGGATTATTTCGTAAAAAATTGCTGGTTTGTTTTTGTGCTTTGTATAAAAAGGCGTCAATATATGTAAGTGGCTTGTTGGTTTGTGTAATATATTCTTTAATGTTCTGCGTGATCATAGTTCTATCTTCTTGTGCACTATTTTCGTCTTCGTATCTATTGAGAATGTTTTCAACTTCTGAGAGAACTGTAAGAATAGGACACTCGATTCTTTCTGTAGGAATGGAAAATTTGGAACCGTTCGTTAATACATATTTGTTTTTCACATACAGCAACAGGTTGATATTGTTTTCAAATACAGTAACGAGAGAGTAACATCAATTGATCACCGTTTATTTTAATTTTTTTTTGTTTTTTAATTTATTTTCCCAAAATTATAAAATAGGTAACACATGCTCTATTGAGAATTGATTATGGTTGGAGAAATCTGTAAGATTTGTTTCAGTTCTGGTTTCTCTTTATGTACAAGTTGACGAGTCTATATATGACATTACACTTAATTTTAATTAGAACATTAGTAAAGTCTGTATGCCAATTTTCGTGTTGTTGAAATTAATTTATTGTGCAAGTTTTTCTCAGACAAGGTTTCCCAAACCGAAAAGTAGATTTAATTAAATACCTGTGATATTAGATAATAAGTTTTTATGTAAGTAGCAATAGTTTTTATAGTTAAATGTTTAGTACAAAAGTTTATGTGAGACATTAGGTAAGAAAATCATTTTTACACTAATGTCTTGTTGCGTTGATGCATATAATGTATTAAGTTTTATTGACAGGTCTGTGATGATGGCATGTTGCCGAAATATTGACTGGAATATGAATTAATAGAATAAATTAAAGATTTAGACCAAAAAAGCTCGTGTTAGAATTATTACATACAATATATACAAACATTGGTCGTATAAATAAAATAACCTACAATTTATATATAACAAATTTGAGCATCAAAATAAAAATGGAAGCGTACAATAATTTTTTAATATCCTACTATAATATCAACGCAGCAAGATATAGCGATGAGGATATTACCATATTAAAACAACACATAACAAACTGTATAAAATTAATAAACAGCAGAAGTAGGAAAACATATCTACTTAGGTGCAGAAAAACTGGTATCATACCAAGGTTCATTGAAGATAAAATCAAAAATCTGTTTAAAACCATGGAAAAAGAAACTACAACTCGCCAGAAGGAAATTAACAAAGTCAAACATAAATTCAGCAAAGACTATATTAACCTAGAGATTAAGATTTGCATTGATACTAACCAAACCACACAACACAGTGTAACCATAACACGAGATAGAATTTTAGAGATTTTAACTCCAGACGACCAAATCAACTTCTTTCAAAACATGAACCTAGAAATAGAAAAATACACCAACATAAAAAAGAATACACTAATACGCAAATACAATCAAACATGTGAAAATCAAAATTACCTACCTACATTCTATGTAGATAATGAATGTGTTAAAAACCTTACAGAGACCACAATCCCTGTCGATGTTCAAATTTTGTTAAGTTTCGGTTCCAAATTTTCCATTCCTACAGAAAGAATCGAGTGTCCTATTCTTACAGTTCTCTCAGAAGTTGAAAACATTCTCAATAGATACGAAGACGAAAATAGTGCACAAGAAGATAGAACTATGATCACGCAGAACATTAAAGAATATATTACACAAACCAACAAGCCACTTACATATATTGACGCCTTTTTATACAAAGCACAAAAACAAACCAGCAATTTTTTACGAAATAATCCCGATATATACATAACAAACTCCGATAAAAGCAATAAGACAGTAATTTTATATAAAGAAGATTACAATAATAAAATGGAAAACCTTCTAAAGGATATGACTACATACATCAAACTAGAAAAAGATCCAACTATAACGCTCAATAACAGATGCAAAGTTTTAGTAAACCAAATCATTATAAATAAAAACATAATGCAAGAGAAGGACGCCAAAAAACTGTTAGTAAAATACCCTACAGCTCAAAAAATATACGGGTTACCAAAACTACACAAAACGGACATTCCGCTACGCCCTATAGTATCAACCATAGACTCGCCCTGTTACTACTTATCCCAATACTGCAACACTATACTTAAGAAACTAACATACAATAGCCAATTCAACGTACAGAACTCATTCATATTCAAAGAATACATCAGCACACTAACACTAAAAGATGAAGATATACTTGTGTCATTCGACGCAGTGTCTTTGTTTACCAACATTCCAATTGATACAGCTATCGAGATAATAAATAGTAGATGGAATGAGATTGAAAGCTTTGTCAACATATCTAAGATAGATTTTTTCGCTATTTTAAAGTACTGCATTAAAGAAAATAGTTACTTCAGCTATAAAGATCAATACTACCATCAAGTTAAAGGATTAGCCATGGGGAATCCACTCTCTCCAGTTTTAGCAGATATAGTTTTAGAGAAATTGTTTCAAAACGCATTAAACCAACTTGAGTTTCACCCAACTTTAATAAAAAAATATGTAGATGATGTCATAATGGCGATTCCACAGTCTTCCATACAACAAACCCTCAATATGTTCAACAACTTTCATCAAAACATTACTTTTACAGTAGAATACGAAACAGACAATCAAATAACTTTCCTAGATATGAAGCTAAAACGAGAGAACAAGAAAATCATACCAGATTGGCATAGCAAAGACACTTCGTCGAACAGAATGCTGAATTTTTTATCCGCCCATCCGAAACCTATGAAAATAAATGTAGCAACGGCTTTTATAAAAAGGATTCTCAACCTAAGCCATGAAAAGTACTGGTACAAGAACACCATCATAGCGAAGAACATTCTCACAAAAAATAATTATCCCTTATCTATTATCAACACCATTATCAAAAACAGCATAAACCAAGTGAAGAACAAACAGGCTAATAACAACCAGAGAACATCAACCGAAAATACAACAACTAACCCACCAACACCACCTACAAAAATCAGAACAACATTGACATACATACCTAAACTAACAGACACCATCAAAAAACATATATCGTACCGTAATCCCAATATACTCATAGCCAACAAACCACACAACATTTTAAAAAAACATTTCTCCAAACTGAAGGATACTAACAAACTAGAAGCGTCACATAATATAGTATACGAAATTCCATGCTCATGTAACAAAATTTATATTGGACAAACTAAACAAACCCTAAAGGACAGATTGACCCAACACAGAAGTGACTATAAACTAAAGTTTATTAACCCTAACAAAACAGCCATAAACCAACACGTCATTAATAACCAGAAGACGGAAGTTAAACATGAGTTTGACTTCAAACGTACGAAAATCATAGACCGGGACAAACACAAATTCAAAAGAGAGTTCAAAGAAGCTGGACACATCTGGTTAAAAGAAAACGAAACAGTGAATACTAGAACTGACCTCAGAAATCTAAACGTCTCATACAGGAATTTAATATCTACATACAAAAAATTACGAAAACACAATACCAAACAGTAAAACACACAGAATTTATTTAGAATGTTACAATTTCTTCATTTCCTAATTTTTATCATTTATGTTTTTACTTATACGTTTACTTGTTTTATTCTAAACAGAATTATTTTATAAGGTTCGTTAATACATATTTGTTTTTCACATACAGCAACAGGTTGATATTGTTTTCAAATACAGTAACGAGAGAGTAACATCAATTGATCACCGTTTATTTTAATTTTTTTTTGTTTTTTAATTTATTTTCCCAAAATTATAAAATAGGTAACACATGCTCTATTGAGAATTGATTATGGTTGGAGAAATCTGTAAGATTTGTTTCAGTTCTGGTTTCTCTTTATGTACAAGTTGACGAGTCTATATATGACATTACACTTAATTTTAATTAGAACATTAGTAAAGTCTGTATGCCAATTTTCGTGTTGTTGAAATTAATTTATTGCAGGGGCGTCAATTGGGTAGAGCTGGGGGGGCATTGGCCCCCCCCAAGGATCTGATACTAACAATAATTCAATACATCGATTCAATAAAACCATCCAATCGTGGTAGAATTATACACTATAAAAATTTCAATGCACGGTTATTTTGTAAATTCGTCTAATTTTTAGAAGATTTAATTAACTAATATACCAATTTTATCGCATTGAAATATATCTGATAATATTATTATTACGTTACATATTATTTTGGCCCGACTAAAGTACAGTTCACCGCAATATTCAAACCGTTATCGTTCTTTGTATCAAGGACTAGAGCGCCGCCGATATGAAAGGCGGTCGTATTGCTTCTAATCTTCTGATGAAATCAGTTTTATAAACAAAACACGATCGTTCTTCCAAAAACGCCGTGGGTGCGTATTTTGACAAAATTCTATCGTACTATAAGGTGCGCGGCATTACCGATTATAGAAGAACGATTGTGTTTTGTTTGTATTCGTGTCTGAGCCAGAGGAAACAAAATATTTCATTAGTATAGGGCTCCTCGAGAGTTCATAGTGCAGTATTTAACATTCAAATTTCAATTGTTATTGGCCATTGGTAATTTATATAAACATAAAAGTAAGTACATGCAGGAAAACACAACCTAATTATTTTTTTTTTAATAAAATGTGTTGAGTAGTAGGTCACAATGACACTTAAAAACCTTTTAAGACCAAGGTCCCACAACAACATACGTTCGAAGGTGTTGATGGACGTAAATCTTCCTTTGTTTTATTTTTTTATATTTTTTGTTAAAGAATGGATAACTAAACAAAAAATCCTATCACTGACAAAATATGACATAGGCCAATATTTTATGATAGAATTAAGAAAATAAAAGTAGATTAAAAAGTAAATAGCAAATTTTGGCAAAAATTTGCTGAAACAAAACAAAAATGTAGTGGCCAATAATCCAGGCGGTTGCCTATTCCTTGAACCTTTGACGCACCATCTTTTTTAATGATTAAAGCCCACACATAGTTATATGAAGGCTCGTTTCTTCAAGGAAGCAATAGCGTCTCATCATCAAGGATCCGCCACCACCCCTAAGATGTCACCTTGGCTAGTGATATCTCACTGCTATTGCCAGTGGTATGTGATATCTCACGTTAACTCGTATGTCAATAGCAGGGACTGGAGTACGCGGGTTTGTCACACCCGTAGATCAAAAATAAAAAAAAAATTTTAAACAATAAAAACTGATCCCTCTATGCCCCACTTATTTTGAGAACCCGGACTGTTTGGCCCTGTTTTTTATCTATATCATATTGTACAAACTTTACAACTTTTTTAAAAACAATAAATTAAACACATTTTTAAAATGTAAAATCCTATAACATATCTAAAATTTTCTTGATAGTTGTGCTAATTTTTATAAAATGAATGAAAATAATTACGGGAGTAATTTAAATTTTTTGTGTTATTTCCAATGATTTTATAATAGTGAATGTTTCATAATGGACAAGCAATATTTTCTAACGACACGAACAAATTAAGTTATGTAAATATTTTCAAAATATGTTATGAAAACTTGCTGACAAATTCTTTTCGCTGTATGGACTATAATTTTTAATACATAAAATAGCAAAAATTATATGTTTGGTTCGTTATGATAAAATCTAAAATGTATCCTAAACGTCAATCTTTGTTCATTTTTTTATACAGGGAGGGAGAAACTATTTTTTTTTTGTGGTAGGTTTTTCTTATAGATTTAAAAGAAGCTCGCAATAATTGTACAATTTTGAATCAAATGAAAAATTTACTAAATAGTGTTTTAACTATAATTTTCATAGAAATACTAAACTCAGTTTTTTTCACTTCAATAATTTACATTTTATTTTGCAAATATCTATTGATGTCTAACACATCTACCTCAGCGAAAAGGTTTCTTTGTTTATAGAAACATCTCTCCGGTGTATATACGAGAGATCGAAAGTATATTATGAAAAATAAAATACAAAATATTTTACTTAAAAAGACGCAGTTTTCCGTATAAATTCATAAACGTTTAAATTTTCAAACCAGAGTTTACAATTTTACTTTATTCGAGCACTCATTTCAATCCTTTGAAATAATATTCAAAAATTAAAATGTTCATAATTTGAATATCGTTCTTACTCGTAAGAGTAAAATTTTTTTTTTTTCGATTTTACTCCTTTGGAGCAGATTACATTTTCCTGTTCTTTTATTCGATTTGCAAAAGAACAAAATTAGTCATCCTTTATATTCATTTTTCTAACAATACATGAATAATTGAATGAATCATTCGAAGCATTTTACGTTGGAAAGCATCAAATTTGAAGCAAAAATAAAAGTTTTGAGTATTTGAAAGAAAATATTTATTTCAATTTAGTAGCAAGAATGATATTTTACTATTTTCACTCCTCTGTGTGGGAGTGTTATATTTTTTTTAAGCTACGCACTCTGAAAGAACAAAGTAAAGGAGTGATATAAGTAGCGTTTCAAACTCTGTTTAAACACACTTTAACTAGGTAGCTCAAAAGTAAAATTATTACTTTCTAATTTCTAATTTTTTTTTCTCAATAAAGAACAAACAAAGTAAACAGCATAAAAACTTGATAAATGGTATAGATTTGCAAAAGATGGAACGAGAGGTATACTATATACCTCTTATACTTACAGAATACAGAAAAGATATTAATTATTTAGTAAAATTAAAGTAAATTGTTTCAATTGTTTTGCAGTCTTTACTTGTGTAACAAAAGTTTTAAGCTACTATAAAAGGTAAATTTATACTAATTTTTAAAATTATATTTAAAAAGTTCTCCTGCAAATCAAGACGGATAGAAAACGTTTACGTAAATTCTCATACGATATTGAATTGGACTATCCTTTTATAAAAAAATCAAAATATAACGACGCAAAAGTTTAGTGTATTACCAGTCGGAGTGAATTTGCAAATTAACAGTGGACATTATGATATTAAAAGACATATAGATACAGATAAACATAAAAAAGCGTTGCTATAAGCCGCCAGCTCCAGTAGCTTAAACAAGTTTTGTTGTTATTTTGTTTTCTTGTTGTTATTCAACATTGACAAAAAGCTAGTTGCAATTTGCGCTGATAACACGAACACCAATTTTAGTGGTGTCACGTCAAGGGGTGAAAATTTAAAAGCAAGTTAAACGCGAATTTGAACCAAAATGTATTGGGTATTGGATTCGCAGCCCGTATTCTAAATAATGCAATAAGAAGTGCTGCTGATTTAAATGGCAAGGTTAAAAAAATTTGAATATTTTACTGTCTTTACTGGTTTAAGTTGAAGGAGTTCTGCGGCAAAAGTAATGTCAAACATAACCAACTTATTGGATACAGTGAAACTCGCTGGCTGGCGGTAATGCCAGCACTAGAAATAATTTTGAAAATGTACGAACCACTGTAAGCACGTTTCCTAACGGTTGAAAAATGTCCAATTAAAATAAAAGAATTTTTTGAAGAATTAAATAGTAAACAAATAGTAAAGGAAAGCATTAAATAGTAAATTTATGCACAATCTAGTTAGCACGTTTTCACCGTCCCACTTTCTCGCAATAGAAATTCTAATTAGCTAGTATTTGGAAGAATGTTTGCATTTTGTTCCACATTTTAACGATTTGGCTCTGGTCAGTTTAGGGTAGACATAACTCTTTCTCTCTGAGACAAATAAAGGAAAACAAACAAACAAACAAAAAAACGATTCGACATAAGAGGAGTCACGTAGGGATTGCAATCCCGTGGTGTTTTATGGATCCTGGGACTACGTGACTCATAAATTTTAAATCCCGGGATGCCTGGGATCGTATAGAAAAACCATCCTTTTTGTATGCTGCATGCTATCTGCTGTCGTTTACAAATTCACTCTCTGAACAGTTACAAAGCAAAGATATAATAATTTCTAGAACAAGCGCTTTAATTAAAACTACTTTCTTGATGCTTAAACAATGCAGAGATGATACTAAATTTAAAATTATTTTTACCAAATGAAGGGATTTTGCAGAACTTTGCGACATTCGCTTCAATGAAACAACAACAGAAGACAAAGATCTAGCAGAGTAACCGAGGTAGCTCAAAATCATTTTATTTTTATTTCTTAGTCTATGCATTTAAATGCTTTTAAATATATGTGTGTATAAAAATGTGTATGTTACGTTTTACGAAAAAAATCTTTTTATGTCATTTAAATTCTCGAAATCCCCCAAGATTTTGGTGAAATGACGCCACTGATTTATTGTGCAAGTTTTTCTCAGACAAGGTTTCCCAAACCGAAAAGTAGATTTAATTAAATACCTGTGATATTAGATAATAAGTTTTTATGTAAGTAGCAATAGTTTTTATAGTTAAATGTTTAGTACAAAAGTTTATGTGAGACATTAGGTAAGAAAATCATTTTTACACTAATGTCTTGTTGCGTTGATGCATATAATGTATTAAGTTTTATTGACAGGTCTGTGATGATGGCATGTTGCCGAAATATTGACTGGAATATGAATTAATAGAATAAATTAAAGATTTAGACCAAAAAAGCTCGTGTTAGAATTATTACATACAATATATACAAACATTGGTCGTATAAATAAAATAACCTACAATTTATATATATATATATATATATATATATATATATATATATATATATATATATATATATATATATATATATATATATATATATATATATATATATATATATATATATATATATATATATATATATATATATATATATATTATCGCATGGAGGGATCAGTTTTTATTAATTTGTTAATTTTTTTTCTATTTTTTTGATCCACGGGTGTGACAACCCCTCGTACTCCAGTCCCTGCTATTGGCATATGAGTTAACGTGAGATATCACATACCACTGGCAATAGCAGTGAGATATCACTAGCCAAGGTGATATCTTAGGGGTGCTGGCGGATGAACTGTATTCAGTCAACGGTAGCACTCTCAATCTTAGCTAATTAATATTCCTTGATGCTGGAACGCTGTAGCTTGCTCGATGAATCGAGCCTTCATATAACTACATATCTGAGCTTTAATCATTGAAAAATATACTGCGTCCCATAATCAGGGATTATGCCATTGGCTGGACTATTGGCAAACCAATTTTAGTTTTGTTCCTGCAAATTTGTAAAACAAATTTGCTTTTCATCTCTTATTTTATTTTTATTTTCCCTATCCTATCACGAAATATTGGCCTATGTCATATTTTATATGTGATAGGATTTATGGCTTAGGCTGTTTTCTAAACCAAAACTTATTTGAAACTTATTTGTGGAGACTTACTTATTTGAATAAGTAACCTAAATAGGTGACTTATTTGAAATTTTTTTTTCATAGAAAAATCTAATTCGATTTGACAGTGTCAAATATTTTTATGTTTGTTTACAAAATGGTTTTAAGCAATAAAATTTCTTTTTCGATCCCTAATAAAATAATGTAGTAATATAAAATGAAAAAAAGAAGTTTTGTAAACTCTTTAATTGATCAAATTAAATAAATCGTTCTAATTAAATTTATTTTCGAATTTGCTTTTTGTTGCTGTCAAAATAAGAAAGCTAAATCATTTAGAATAGCTTTTAAATACTTATTTAAAATGGCGGTGAATAAGTAAGTCTACATAAATAAGTTTCAAATAAGTCGTCGTTTAGAATACAGCCTTAGTTATCCATTACTTAACAAAAAATATTAAAAAAACAAAAAAAAACAGATTTGCGTCCATTAACATCCTTAGAACGCATGTTGTTGTGGGACCTTGGTCTTAAAAGGTTTTTATGTGTTGTTGTGACACATATTGTAATGCCTACTACACATCACATTTAAAAAAAAAAAAAAAAAAAAAAATATATATATATATATATATATAAAAATCACTTGTGGTTTGACGCGACACAAATCACATGTCAAAAGTTAATATCTCCATCTTTAATTTTGATTACAGGCACATTTGCTTTGTATAAAAATGATCACTTTTTCCATTATTGTAATTTGTAAAATCACTTATTTTAATAATAATTTTTACAGTGACTTGTGTTTCGAAAATTATATTACAACTGTGCAACATAATAATAAATATATGTAAATTAAGCATGTATAGTTTTTGTCTGTAGTAGAGATGTATATGAATAAACAACAACAACTCGAGATCGTTTATGGTTCTATACTCCTTTGTACTGGCGCTGCTTATTTCGCAGGATTGTTTATTTACAAAAAATAGTGAAATGTTTGTAAAGTAATTATATCGATTTACCACGTTCTTGGATATTATCCATTTTTTGGAGCATATTGTGGTACCTTTACCTATCTACGGAAGGTAACCACAAAAACAACTTCGGTCGACACGATAACTTTTTTACTTTGAGAATCGCTTAACTTCTTGGTTTATTAAAACTCACAATATCATAACACTTTCGGTTTTATTATTTTCCTATTTCAATATAATGTTTTTCTTATATTATTAAGGTATATTATAATTTTAGAAAATTAATTTGTGTATAGTTTAAACTGTTCTCTAACCAGATTTGTACAACACTCCAACTCTTTTTTAAAATCAATCCTACATTATTAAAATTATTCTCCATTATTGAAATTATTTTATTTTATTGGGAGGGAGTTTAATGGCCATTTCTTTTCTTTAATATCGAAAAATCGATGAACCAATTAAAAATTCAATGAAAAAACAATAGACAATTCCCCTACAAAATAGTTCAAAGGTGAAAAAACTACCGTTCATTTACATTTATGATTTCTTCAACAATTTATGCGATGGTTTGCATAATTGTTGAAAAAATCAAAAACCGTTTGTTCATTTAATTAATATTTCTATTTCGAAATAAGTATTAAATAAAAGCTAAACTGAGTTCTTTCACCCTCGATTATTTCGATGGCTAATTGTGAAGAGAAACTGTAACGTCGGCTATATTCTCAATAATAATATTAAAACCAATCTCTATTCTTTTTCGATTCAATTACAAAATATTTCCATATTCCTTTTCATTTTTACAATCATAATAGTTTAACAGTTTTTTTTTCCAAATCATACCGAACAGCCTCAAATTCAAATATCACGGAAAATAAATAAACGAACTCATTGCTTACTCAGCGCCGTTTCATTTTTTTTTTTTTTTGTTAAAATAAGAAATGTCAGAAAATCACATTTTTTTAATCATTCATTCCATTTTTGGTTTTTGGCAAGAAAACATTTTTAAAAATAATAACTTTCATTTGCTCTCGGGTTTTCAAAAACGTTTAGTTGGTGTGATTTTTCTGCCATGAACGACAAGGCAGCTTGTACATTATAATTAACGTAGTTATATAATATTAAGTCGTATTAATTTAGATGTGATATTTATAAATAAATGATGAAACCAGATATAAACTGAATTACTGTCTTATATTCACCTCTAGATCATCATTTGGTGATTCCGATAACGGTTTTTACCGCAAAAAAAATTTTATTATACGCTTTGTCATTTGGAAAGCCTGGTACAACTTGTACCAGGCTTAAAGGAAACATACTTTGCACAACAAGTACAACAAAATACATGTCAACATCTTTAAATTTTGTTTTTATAAAAATGAAAAACAAAATAAATCTTCGGTATTTATTGCAAAAAAAATTAATACAAAATAATCTACCATCGGATATGTAAAACTATTATTACATTGGGACATAAAACAAATGAAATTTTGATTGCATCGAATTTGTAAATCAACAACGATTGAAAATATTGTGATCATCAACATACCAACACCACCGTTATTTAATCGCAACAAACAATAAATAAGCTGTCTGAATTATATTGCCGTCATCAACAACACCGTTGGACCTGAAACAGATAATTTTTTTTTTATTCACTTTAATTTTTGTTTTCTCATAATATATGTAAATCAATTAACTTTCGTTAAAAGAAGTAATTTAGGTGATGGGTGCGTATACATTAAGTTAAACCGAGTTTCATATAAATTTAAACGATTTTCTCATTTTCATATATTAACTTTTGTTATTATACATATTATGCATATTATAACAAGCAAGCCTTGTGCGTAAAACCGGTAACGATATTTATTAAAATGTTACGAGCACTCGCCTTGACTCGCAACAATAATTTTTTTTGAAATGTTAGGCTAAACCTTTTTTACTTCACCACAATTTTAAATTGTGTGAAGTAATGCAATCTATCGTGAAAAAAAAAAATCTTACATACCCCAAATTTTATTTTATCTTTTGTTTTGAACCATACTCTATCTAAATAGCCAAAAAAAATTTTTGTGTACGTCTGTGTGTGGGTGGGTGGGTGGGTGGTTGAGTTTTCTGCATAGGATCTTGATGAAACTTTGGCAAATGATACAGGTTCACTTGAAAATGGAAGATCTGGATTCATTTCAAATTTGGTCAAAATGGCGGGGGGTCTCCCGAAGACCTCTAAGTTTAAATCTTGAATAACTTCTGATCCCGGGCTATGATCTTATTGAAACTTAGTATATAAGGTTTTGGTACTGTTCCCAATATTTCTGCATACCAACTTCCGGTTTGTCACTTCCTGCTAAAAAGTTTTTTTTCAGGTGTTTATCCCTACTGTAGCCTACAATTACCGATCGATTTTCATGAAACTTTGCGAAAAGCTTTTACATAACATGAAAAAGATTTTATCAGCTTTTGGAGCACATTGGATAAAGGGTTGGGGGGTCCACCATACAACAGGTGGTTTTTTCCACAAAGTTTTTAAGTTTGTTGGGAGCATAAAACATTCATTCGTGAATGAATTTTGATGACACTTTGGAAAAAGATGCAAACATGTATGACAAAGAACTGATTAGTTTTTGAGCGATAGTGAACAAAGTGGTGGGGGGTCCCTGGAGCACCTGTTTTTTTGAAAGCTCTATAACTTCTGTACCTGATAAGCGAATTGGATGAAACTTGGTACATGAGCATGTAGCACGGTTTAAACAGTTCTGCATCCCAACTTCCGGTTTTTCACTTCCGGTAAAAAAAATTTTTTTGTACTTTTTTGAAGTTTTTTCAGTGTCTTTATGCACACTACAGCCTACAATAATGAAGTGATTATGATGAAACTTATGGAATAGGGTTCCAATTAGTGTGAAAAGATAATTATCATGTTTTGGGACACATTGATCAAAGTGGTGGGAGTCTACCATACAAATGCTGACTTTTCACACTTTGTTTTTTAAGTTTGTTGGGAGCATACAGACTTCGTTCATTAATTTATTTTAATGACACTTTAGAAAAAGATGGAGACTTAAGTAACAAAGAACTGATTAGTTTTTGGATAATATTGGAATAAGTGGTGGGGGTCCTCCCGAACACCTGTTTAATGTGTCACACTTTTTTCAGTGTTTGTTGGGAGCACACAGCATTCGTTCGTTATCGAATTTTGATGACACTTTGGAAAAAGATGCAAACATGTATGGCAAAGAACTGATTAGTTTTTGAGCGATAGTGAACAAAGTGGTGGGGGGTCCCAGGAGCACCTGTTTTTTTGAAAGATCTATAGCTTCTGTACCTGATAAGCGAATTGGATGAAACTTGGTACATGAGTATGTAGTACGGTTTACAATAGTTCTGCATCCCATTTTCCGGTTTTTTACTTCCGGTAAAAAAATTTTTTTTGTACTTTTTTGAAGTTTTTTCAGTGTCTTTATGCACACTACAGCCTACAATAATGAAGTGATTATGATGAAACTTATGGAATAGGGTTCCAATTAGTGTAAGAAGATAATTATCATCTTTTAGGACACATTGATCAAAGTGGCGGGGGTCTAGCATACAACTGCTGACTTTTCACACTTTGTTTTTAAAGTTTGTTGAGAGCATACAGACTTCATTCATTAATCAATTCTGATGACACTTTGGAAAAAGATGGAAACTTAAATGACAAGGAACTGATTAGTTTTTGGACAATATTGGGATAAGTGGTACGGGGTCTCCCGAACACATGTTTACTGTGTCAGCATTTTTTCAATGTTTGTTGGGAGCACACAGCATTCGTTCGTGAACCAATTTGGATGACACTTTGGAAAAAAATGCAAACATGTATGGCAAGGAACTGATTAGTTTTTGAGCGATAGTGAACAAAGTGGTGGGGGGTGTCCCATACACCTGTTTTTTTTTAAAGCTCAATAACATCTGTACCTGATAATCGAATTGGATGAAACTTTGTACATAAGCATTTAGTATGATTTACAAAAATTCTGCATCCCAACTTCCGGTTTTTTACTTCCGGTAAAAAAAATTTTTTTAATTGTTGGCAGTTTTTTCAGTATCTTTTTTATGCACACTACAGCCTACAATAATGAAGTGATTATGATAAAACTTATGAAAAGGTTTCAATTAGTGTAAGAAGATAATTATTATCTTTTGGGACACATTGATCAAAGTGGCGGGGGATCTACCATACAACTGCTGACTTTTCACACTTGCTTTTTAAAGTTTGTTGGGAGCATACAGATTTCATTCATTAATCAATTTTAATGGCACTTTGAAAAAAGATAAAGACTTTATTGACAAAGAATTGACTAGTTTTTGGACAATATTGGGATAAGTGGTGGGGTCCTCCCGAACACCTGTTTATTGTTTCAATGTTTGTTGGAAGCATACAACATTCGTTCGTTAAGTAATTTTGATTACACTTTGCAAAAAGATGCAAATATGTATGGCAAGGAACTGATTAGTTTTTTTAGCGATAGTGAACAAAGTGGTAGGGGGTCGTCCAAGCACCTGTTATTTTGGAAGCTCAATAACTTCTGTACCTGATAATCGAGTTGGATCAAATTTGGTACATACACATTTAGTACGGTTTACAACAGTTCTGCATCCTAACTTCCGCTTTGTCACTTCCGATAAAATTTTTTTTACTTTTTCTCGTACAACAGAATTTATGTTTGTTGGGATACTACTGCCTGCTTTAATATTTTTATTATTAGAACTACGAAGTCCATAATATTGGTTAGCTTTTAATTAAAGTATTTTATGGATATTAGCTCATTATATATCCAGAACACTATGTTTCCAGAGCTGTGGTGAAGTCAGCCTATGCATCAGCGTCGCAATATTTTTTTATATATATATAGGAGATTCTCAATTTCTGATTCGTGTTGGCACAAGCTAACTCATATCCCGTCATATTTTTAGTTTTAATTGTTTAAAAGTCCAAGTAGCTCAGAATAAGAGCCAAACAGAACACGTGACGCCGAACCAGAAACGGACCGATTGTTTCTTTAATATAATACCGTAACTACGGTTAAATTTTTGTAATGTAATTTTTGTAATTGAATTTCTTTTGGGATAATTGGTGGATTAAACCAGTTTGTGTTTTTTTATATAACCAGGTTTGGGGTTATAAAATTCAGCGTATAAATAAATGTAACAAATTATATTATTTAGGATAAACCGGTATTTGGATTACTGGTTTTAAATTTAAATATTAGTAGAATCATTACACGTTTTTTTGGTTAATGATTTTGGTTAAATATTTTTACTGTGAATATTTTCTCGTTGTTAAGATTGGGTAAATTGTTTTTCGAATTCCTTGTTTATAATATGTATTGTAAGCGACAGCAGGGGCAGAGGAGTTTCAATGGTGAGGACGTGGTAGCGGTTCAGTCCCTCTTCAACGGGGTCCAGATAATCCGAAGGGGTAATAAGGAGAAGGAAGTAGGACGGGTCTACAGACCTATCCTACAGAGAACAAGACCTGGGGATCGAGGCGAGCCAGACCCGCATTCGGAACAGATAGTTGGAGACCTCCTGGAACAGCTCATCCAGGATCTCCCTCTGTCAGAGCCGAATGTGGGCTGGCGTGAAAGGAGGAGGATTAGCAAGAATAGGAAATCGACCCTGAAGAAGAGGATCCGAGATAAGAAGAAGAAGGAAGAGAGTCGCTTGGTCGTGGAGATGGAGTCTTCCTCGACCAAGGATACTTAAGCAGTGGAGCTGGTCGAGGAGGTTTCCATCTCACCGACCACGCGACAGGAAGAGGAGTGGAGTGGTCCGCAGGTGGCTCCTGTCCCTGGCTGCAGAATTAGTTAAAAACTAATTTATTTTTAATTTGAAAAAAAAACCGTTTTGGGGGTAGTGGTTTTTTTAGGGATTGGGTTTTCCACTACCATGTACAGTTTGTAAATATTTTTGTACACTATTATGTACATTTTGTAAATATTTTTTTTTATATAAGTACTATTTGTGCTAGTACTTTTTTTTGTGTAAATAGTTTTTTTCCTTGAATTAATTTTTGTGTACTAGGTATAAATATAAATTTCTTTCTTAGTGGTAGGCCTAACAAGCCATCCATAGAGCTTCACTCTTTAACGTTAATGACGTTCTTAGGTCGCCTATGGCCATCGGGGCTATGCGATCGAAGAACATTGGTTTCTTCTCTTCATTCAGCGAGGAAGCTCTCAGGGACGAGGAGTGGTGTTGCTGTGTTTGTACTTAGGTGCAAACCAGTAGTACCATTCTTTGCTCAGAGGCTTCCTCGGTGTAATGAAGAGTAGAACCAATTATACTTTGCTTTCAGGATCAGCGGCTGCACCTCATACAAATTCAACCATACTTTTCCATTTTTTCATTTAGCTTTGCTAATAGACAGTTTTTCATGAAGTTTAGGATTTGAAGTCTGGTGCTCGGGAGCGTTCTTCAACTTTTGCATTAGGTTTAGTTGTAATTTATTTTTAGGTTAAACAAGCACAACTGGGTCAGTAGAAATGGACCTAAGGTCTAATCGTGACAGTTGTGATTGTTTTTATTAGGTTTGGGAGAAACTGTTCTGTAGAATCTGGTCGTTAGGGGCTTTTCTAGTCGGTTCTCACATGCATTGTTGGAGTGGGCTCGCGAACACGGGAATTCAGATTTAAACGATATGGATATTGTAGCCATACTTACTTTTCAAATTGTCTCCAGACGAATCTTGATTTTGGGAATCTCTTATCTAAATATTAAATAAAAATAAATAAATAAAAACAATAAATTCTTGAGAATAAATAAATAATTGTATATTCTTGTATGAGCTAGAATGAAGGCAATTCTTCACGAGGATGAAGTTTCCAGGAACGAGCGTAGCGAGTGGAGGGAATCATCCGAGTGAAGCATTGCCTTCATCCTAAGCGAATACAAGATACTATTTTATCCAGGACTACAAGTAATTCAAATAATTTCATTCATGTTTTCCTGTTTAATTTTGTATCGCCATATTGAATGAAATGAAAAACAAAACCAAACATGTTTGTTTATTTTAGATTTTATATATGTATTGTTTTTGTTTTAACTGGTTTATATTACTATACCAACAAATCAAGTTTTTAATTTGTTAGGGGAATTTTGAATAAATAAAGCGTAATAAAAGAAATAAAAAAGAATTTGATATATAGAAAAGGAATGAATACAATTACAATGAAAGATATACGCATGGAAAGTATATATTCTTTAGTAGTCGAGGATAAAATTTTTTATTAAATAAATTAAATTTTAGGAATCAATAATTTTTAAGTAAATACATAATTTTCTTAAATAGTCATACATCAAGATTTAAATAAATATTCTTTATTTTTTTTTTTTAAATAAATAAATATTTGAGCAAAGACGGTGCATCTAATAAATAAGCATTCTTTTTTTAAATATTTTTATTTTTCAATTTTTAAAATAAATAAATATTTTTTAGGGGTGCTATCGTCAATAAATAATTTTAGGTATATATTTGATTCTGAAATTTCAGTATATCTGAAATTAAATAAATAAATTATATTTTATATATAATAATATTTTAGGTATTTTTGTCAAAAAAAATCAAGCAGCGTTGAGCACAGTAATCATTTCTTTTTTTGTTCTTTTACTAAATCTGTTTTTACAAAAAAAAAAAATTTTTGTTTTCGAATTGGGTTGTTCGGTATTTTTTCATTCTTTGCGTTTTTCATTTTTACATTTCCATCGGACGAATTTTACCGGGCGTACTAAATCCACTTAATTCAGTGATATTGGTTTTTTTTGGAATTGGTTTTAATATTGTTGGTTGTTTATTGTGAATTCTGAATTTTGTTGAAACTTACTATCGAAATGTCAAGCCACATAGACGTTGACCATCCGTTCTATGGTTTGGAGCCTAGCGAACTACAAATCGGATGTTTGGTTCGGGGTGTGGACTTCAGGGGGGTCAATTGGGCCGAGGAACTGCGAAACCACGCAGATCATGGGGCAGTTCCAATAACATTATCTCACGCGAGAGACTTGGTAGCTGAATCTCAAATGGTGGTGCAGGCAGCACAACTTGTTTTGGATCAGGTACGTCGACTTCAGACACCGATTAATCAGACCTTCTTAGATGGTTTGGCGAATCGAGTGTTGCATTACACGGGTAGAATGAATAGGTTGGGTCCTCGCAATGACTTGCAAGAAGCCCGTATCTACGCTATCTCGCAATTGTCACGCGCTTGGGATATAATAGGATCGCTGTCAACACGTCCAATTATGCAGAATAAACCAGGAGTATCATCTGCACCATCTGTATCACCTGCGTTTCAGCCAGATGAGAGATCCACTCCAATCCCAGTACAGCCAATAACTGATGCAATACATAGTTTGAATCGTCCAAACCATCAACAACGGAGACGGTCAGAATAATTACCACCGGCTTATTTTCAGCAATCGGGTTTGAGAGCAAATGACTTTGCAATACCACAATTGGGTCCATCATTCCAAACTGAACACATACACAACAATCCAGCGTTGGTCCAACCACTATTACAATTAAATTATCCATCAGTACCACAGGTACAACCACCACCAGTATATCCGCAAGCTCCACTTACAGCACCACCACCATACAACCAACCTCCTCAGGTATGGCGTGACGCGGCTCCAGCGTTAGCACCAGTGGAGTACCGAGGGGTCGTTATGACTCAAATTGGGTTCCAACCTTCACAGGAGATGGTCACTCTCCTGATGTTCATGAGTTTGTTCACAGAGTGAAGGCGGCTGCCAGGAGGGACCGTGTGAATTGGGACGACCTTAGGTCTATCGTTCTACGGTCGTTCTATCCTCAAGGGGGCTGCCGACAGATACTATTTGAACTTGACTCATGAATATGAGGTAGTGACTTATCCAGTGTTAAGGGAGGGACTCCTACAAACCTTCGGTACGCTCACTGATGATAAGGCGATCTTGCGAGTTCTTCTGAACCGCAAACAAAAATCTAAGGAGAGCGTATACGAGTACTTAGTGGAGGTTGGTTCATTGAACCGTCGCTTAGCACGTCCATTTGCTGACCGTGAAATGCTAGAGATTGCTCGGGAGGGACTGAGTGTGGAACTCAAAAATGCTACACTAGCAGCAACAATACATTCAATTGATGAACTTCGGACTTTATGTCAGAAGTTTGAGCGTTTGTGGTCCACACCAGTTCCGACCAGAACATCAAATTTAAGAATTAGCGAGCTACAGCAGATGGATGATTATGAGGTGGATGTTGAACCAGAACGACATGGGTATATTGAAGCGGTAGATTCAACACCGAGACGGATATTTCAGCGACCTGGCATAACATCTGACAACAGTCAACCTGGTCTATCAATGTCCAGACAACCAATAGTATGCTTCAGTTGTGGTGTGACTGGTCACCGAGCTCCGGATTGTCCACGGAAAAACCGAATTAAATTATATTGCTGGAAATGCAACAAGCCTGATGTAATTTATGCAAATTGTTCATATTGTCACCCGTCGTTAAACTATCGACCGAGAGCCCAATGAGCCCGAAGAAATCGACGAGAGACATGGCAACGCAGGACGATCTGTCACCACTCAAGAAACCCGAATAAGATCATCTAGTATATTTAATTTCCCATCATTACATCGAACGTATTTTAGACGTCTTGAACGTAACATTAGATATTGGAGGATGAGGAAATTATTTCGCAAAGCATGTATTTCATCTATCCTTTCAGAAACAAACGATCCTCGGCCGCGATTAACAATTAAGATTTTGGACAAACATATTTCAGGATTATTGGATAGTGGAGCGTCAATCACAATACTTGGAAGAAATTCCTTGGAATTATTGGGATCATCGGGTACAACCTACCATAAATACACTTCGTGTATTCGTATGGCGGATGGTACTGCAACTAAAATTTTAGGTTACATTGAAATTCCAATAACTGTGAATGGCTCCACTAAACCAATGCGGTTCCATATAGTCCCTGGTTTACGAGAAGAGCTCTACCTGGGCATAGATTTCTGGGAGAAATTTGGTATTGTTCCTTCCTTTGTTAGTGAGCTGACT
This sequence comes from Diogma glabrata, assembly GCA_963693315.1. Lineage (NCBI taxonomy): Eukaryota > Metazoa > Arthropoda > Insecta > Diptera > Cylindrotomidae > Diogma > Diogma glabrata. The sequence goes on along the minus strand of OY856187.1, from coordinate 280,197,964 downwards.
CGTACAGAGCTACAAAATTTAAATACACACAACCTCACCACTGACCAGCAACGAGAACTGGATATGATCAAGGATTCTTTCCCGTCATTTGAAGTGTCTGGACTCGAAAAGACTTCTTTGGTTGAACATGTCATCGATGTTGGTGATAATGCACCTGTTAAACAGAGGCATTATCCCACATCGCCGGCTGTTCAACTAAAGGTTTATGCCGAACTTGACCGAATGCTTCAAATGGGCGTGATCGAAGAGAGTAACAGTTCGTGGTGCTCGCCAGTGGTCCTGGTACAAAAAGAATCTGGTAAAAACAGATTATGTATTGATAGTCGTCGTGTCAATTCACTCACAAAAAAGGACGCTTACCCACTTCCCTTGATTGATGGCTTACTAGGTCGTCTAAATAGCACAAAGTACATTTCAAGTATTGATCTCAAAGATGCTTTCTGGCAGATTCCTCTGGCAGAAGCATCTAGAGACAAGACAGCCTTCACAGTGCCTGGTCGTCCATTGTATCAATTCCGGGTTATGCCCTTTGGATTGTGCAATGCTCCCCAGACAATGTGTCGGCTAATGCACAAAGTGATACCACATCAATATCACGAAAATGTCTTTGTTTATTTAGTTGATCTATTGGTAGTCTCTTCCACGTTCCAGGAACATATGGAATTGCTGTCCAAAGTCTCTTCATTGATAAGAGCGGCTGGGTTAACAATAAACCTCAAGAAAAGTAAATTTGTTCTGAGAGAGGTGAAATACTTGGGATTTTTGGTTGGTGAAGATGGTCTTCGAACAGACCCTGACAAGGTAAGAGCTGTAGCAGAGTACCCAGCTCCATCTACAGTTAAGCAAATACGTCGATTATTAGGAATGGCCGGTTGGTACCAACGGTTCATACCAAATTATGCAAGCGTTGTATCACCGATTACAGATTTGTTAAAGAAAAGCTCTGGGAAATTGAAATGGACATTGGAAGCGCAAACAGCTTTTGAAAATTTAAAAAGATTGCTGACTACAGCACCAGTTTTAATTAACCCTGATTATAATAAAGAGTTCTTTATTAGATGCGATGCAAGTCTGACAGGGGTAGGTAGTGTACTGTATCAGATCGACGAAGACGGACAAGAGTGTCCGATAGCCTTCATGTCGAAGAAACTGAACAGAGCTCAAGGAAATTATTCGGTTTCGGAGCTGGAATGTCTTGCGGCAATTCTGAGTGTGAAGAAATTCAGGGGCTATGTTGAAGGTCACCGATTTACTATTGTGACTGATCACTCAAGTCTGAAGTGGCTTATGTCACAGAAAGACTTGAGTGGTCGTCTGGCTAGGTGGAGCCTAAAACTCCAACATATGGATTTTACCATTGTCCACCAGAAAGGTACCCAAAATATAGTCCCTGATGCTCTATCTCGTCTTTATGACGATACACACGAGGAATTGACGGAAGCATTATCACATCATGTTAACGACATTAAACTCGACAATGAAGGTTATCGGCACAAAGAATATACGGATATGATAGCTAAAGTTCAATCATCACCCAAGGACTTTCCATCAGTTAAAGTCGTGGATGATAAGCTATACATACGTATTGAGCCAAGACCTGATGCAATACCTAACGATGTTCCTGTGTGGAAACTCGATACCAAAACCGATGACTTCAAACATGATTCAGAAACATCATGATGATAGTACTGCTGCTCATGGAGGTGTTAAAAAGACTTTAGAATTACTTCGACGTCCTTAATACTGGCCGGGCATGGCATCACAGGTACACAACTATGTTGTGTCCTGCGACACATGTAAACAAACAAAAGCCACGAATCAGATATTGCGTCCTCCGATGCAATATCAATTCGAAACAGCACGTCCATGGCAGAGAGTCTATATAGATTTTTTGGGGCCGTACCCTCGTTCTACACTTGGGAATACCGTATTACTGATAGTTCTGGATCATGCTACGAAGTTTGTCCTACTGAAACCACTTAGAAACGCAACTTCACCGAAGGTGAATGCTTTTCTGAGGAATGAAGTGTTTCTTACATATGGGGTACCAGAGTTTCTACACAGCGACAATGGCAAACAGTTCACTAGTAGGAACTTTCAAAATCTTTTGTCAGATTTCGGCATTAAACACATTAGGACCGGTGTCTATAGTCCTCAAAGCAACGCGTCAGAGTGGGTCAATAGGTCAGTTCTAGCAGCAATTCGAGCGTTCATAAAAGGTCAACATACCAAGTGGGATTCACGAATTGGTGAAATCGCTTATGCACTGCAGGCCGCAGTACATTCAGCTACCAAGTACTCACCGTACTATCTATTATTTGGTCAACATCCAATATCGGATGGAAATACTTACCATTTGTTGAGATCACTACACAAGCTTGATGAAGATGCTGGTGAGGAAATAGAACGCTCTGATCATTTGACTCTGCTCAGGAACCGGGTTCAACAAAATTTAAAAGCAGCTTTCAAAAAATCGCAACATCAGTATAAACTGCGATCTAAACTACGGACTTTTCAACCACAACAACGTGTGTTTGTACGGCAACATCATTTGAGTGACGCTACTAAGAAGTTCTCGGCAAAATTGGCTCCAAAGTTCTTACCTGCAACGATTAAGACTAAGATTGGAAATGTACTTTATGAGTGCATATATATGAGCGGTAAGAATCTTGGAGTTCATCATGCGAAGGACATCAGGGAATGATATCTTTTCGTTAGGTAGGGTCGTTCCTCTGGCGAGTTGTCTTCGCTGTGGTTCACATCTCCATGTCATACTTACTGGTTGTATCGGGGTCTCCATAGTGCTGGCGTTCTGATGGGTGGTCGGTCTCAATACTCAGTGAAGTTCCTAGGGACTTCATGAGTGTTGGAACCGGTCATCGGTCTTGACGCCAGTGTCTGTTGATATCTCGATCCCAGATACAGTTTAATTGGTGGAAGTAGTTCGGTGGTTTCCTGATATAGAGGGGATGACGACGTTTTTGTGACTTCAAGGTTAAATCACTTGATTATCACCTTGAATTCATGGTTGTAACGTCGGCTATATTCTCAATAATAATATTAAAACCAATCTCTATTCTTTTTCGATTCAATTACAAAATATTTCTATATTCCTTTTCATTTTTACAATCATAATAGTTTAACAGTTTTTTTTCCAAATCATACCGAACAGCCTCAAATTCAAATATCACGGAAAAAAATAAACCGAACTCATTGCTTACTCAGCGCCGTTTCATTTTTCGTTTTTTTGTTAAAATAAGAAATGTCAGAAAATCACATTTTTTTAATCATTCATTCCATTTTTGGTTTTTGGCAAGAAAACATTTTTAAAAATAATAACTTTCATTTGCTCTCGGGTTTTCAAAAACGTTTAGTTGGTGTGATTTTTCTGCCATGAACGACAAGGCCGCTTGTACATTATAATTAACGTTGTTTAAGAGCAGTATACAATATAATATTAAGTCGTATTAATTTAGATGTGATATTTATAAATAAATGGTGAAACCAGATATAAACTGAATTACTTTCTTATATTCACCTCTAGATCATCATTTGGTGATTCCGATAACGGTTTTTACCGCAAAAAAAATTTTATTATACGCTTTGTCATTTGGAAAGCCTGGTACAACTTGTACCAGGCTTAAAGGAAACATACTTTGCACAACAAATACAACAAAATACATGTCAACATCTTTAAATTTTGTTTTTATAAAAATGAAAAACAAAATAAATCTTCGGTATTTATTGCAAAAAAAATTAATACAAAATAATCTACCATCGGATATGTAAAACTATTATTACATTGGGACATAAAACAAATGAAATTTTGATTGCATCGAATTTGTAAATCAACAACGATTGAAAATATTGTGATCATCAACATACCAACACCACCGTTATTTAATCGCAACAAACAATAAATAAGCTGTCTGAATTATATTGCCGTCATCAACAACACCGTTGGACCTGAAACAGATAATTTTTTTTTTTATTCACTTTAATTTTTGTTTTCTCATAATATATGTAAATCAATTGACTTTCGTTAAAAGAAGTAATTTAGGTGATGGGTGCGTATACTTTAAGTTAAACCGAGTTTCATATAAATTTAGACGATTTTCTCATTTTTATATATTAACTTTTGTTATTATGCATATTATGCATATTATAACAAGCAAGCCTTGTGCGTAAAACCGGTAACGATATTTATTAAAATGTTACGAGCACTCGCCTTGACTCGCAACAATAATTTTTTTTGAAATGTTAGGCTAAACCTTTTTTTTATATATATATAGGAGATTCTCAATTTCTGATTCGTGTTGGCACAAGCTAACTTATATCCCGTCATATTTTTAGTTTTTTTTGTTTAAAAGTCCAAGTGGCTCAGAATAAGAGCCAAACAGAACAAAACTTATGATTAGTAATAATTATTATTCATATGGCCATTAAACTTACTACCATTAACATAATGGGGCTCTACATTCCGTTACCCTCAAAAATAAGAGAAGCTGTATCTTAGAAAGATACATCTTCTCGAAAAAGTACTATAAATTATTCGAACTTAAAGTTTTTTGGTTTTTATTTTTAAAAAATTGTACACCAAAACAATTAAATAAAACAAAAGCGACCTTGCTTAAACATATTGTAATAAACTTCGTCCAGAATGGGTTAATTTAATCATAAAAAAACCAATACGTTCCGCCTAAATGTTTTCTACATTCAAAGATGAATCAAATGTTAACTCCCTTTAACAAATACATTTTGCATAAATTAAATTTGAGTTCGCTAATACAAATGCAAGTATGAATGAAAACAGGTGTGGCCTATTCAAGATGTACGGACTACGTAGTATTGATTTCTAGTGGATTATAGAAGTTTCGATTCATTTATTTTTCGATATAAATAAGCGAACAAAAATATCAGATAGTCAGTTTTGATTTTGCAATTAAAAGTGTTTTACAAATATTCGAAAGTATAAGGAATAATCGGTGGTACTTGAGCCTGGGTACTAATAGTAAAAGAATTTGAACTTAGTGGAATAGTAAATACAGATTTTACGATTCCGAATATTATTGATTCAAATTGTGGAAAAGCGGTGAAGTTTATCGTACATAAATTGGAGACCCTGGAATTTATTGTAAGGAAAAACGGAAGCTACTGTAATTTGATGACAAATAAAGTTTGAGATTCTGTTAACTAAAGATCTGTCTTTTACTGTCGTGTTTGTTCAATAATCTAAACGAACCAACGAAGAGTCGTTACAATATGTTTATTTTATGACACAGTTAAAATTTGTTACAAAGGGATATTTGAAACTTTGCAAAAAGAAAACAATGACATGTAATTTTAACATTTGTAGTAAATACTTGTGAAGAAAATTAACAATTAATTAAAACGTAGCAAAAAGATTAGCATAAAAAAAAAACATTTATTTTTCTAGAGTATTTTGTTGTGGTATAGTATTGAGTTTAGTGTGTCAAGTGATTATAATTAAATGATGAACATATGTTGAAGGTTAATTACTAATTAATGTTTTTTTTTTGTTTTAAGTTTTGGTGGCTCGTTTGTATATCTTTAATTGTTAGTTTAGGTTTATCTAAATGTATTAGTGTCTTATAGTTAAGGAAATTTGTTGAATGTTTCTGTTTATCTTAAAAATATTAATGAAAAACAAATTTTTTATTTCTTTATGATTACAATTGTTTTTTTTTTTTTTAATTATTTTAACTAGCATTGCTGGTTAGTATAGTATATTTTAGGTGGTAGGTTTATCTAAATGTATTCGTATCTTATAATTAAGGAAATTTGTTGCATGTTTCTGTTTATCTTAAAAATATTAATGAGAAACAAATTTTTTATTTCTTTATGATTACAATTATGTTTTTTCTTTTTATTATTTTAGGATCAAATACGTTGCGCTTTTAGAATATACAAGTTCGTGTATGTGAACTTCCCTGACTCTTAACTGTAGATATCGGTTCTGGATCGGGCAAAGGTTCTCAGTTCCATTGCCATACCCAGCCTGTCTGTTGGATCCGCTTCGTCCTGTCTAGTCACTTTTTCAGGTTGTTCGGTGTTTTGTTTGTTATTGTCTTCCTGCTTTTTTAACCGTTTTTCGTTTCTTTTTGTCTTTATACATTTTACGCGGTAGAAGCATATCATCGCCACCACCATTACTATTAATAATGTAATGGTGATCGCTATATGTGTCGCCTGCCATTCGTCTCCTAAATAGCTTTGTTGTCTTACCCTAATTTCTTTTTCCAATTTTAATTTGTTTTTGAAACTGTCCAGTTCTGTGCTATTTTTGTTCCACAATTGGCTAGACTTATCGCTGTTCGTCAATAACACCGCAGATTTAGTTCTATTCTTATTTGTGTCCTCATGTGTCTCTATTCTAGTCAATATCTGAGCCCGCATGTGTTTGCTTGCCGTCTTGAAGTGTGTATTCACCTCGTTTGCTTTCTCGTAGGGTAGCATAATGTTATCTAACCTAACTTTGCAGTCGGTGTTGATCTGTAAGATACTGGATCTATTGACTAATAACGTTTGAGTTTCCCCAAGGTTTGTTTCAATTTCCAGTGCGAAAGTGCGTGTAGGTAATATTAACCAGTTGTTTGGTTTTCTTAGTTTATGAACAATATCTACTTCTGAGGACCATACCTTGAATTTGCATTTATCACGTGCCACGGCGTAGTGATCGTATAGGTTGGTTAAGCAACTGAACTCGGAACTCAATATTATTGGATATTTGTTCTCACAAATATTCCAAGTATAGTTTTTGGTCATTATAATCCTACAGTTGTTTAAGTCTGTGCTTTCCATTATGATGAAGCTGTGTGGCTCGGATGACACTGTCAGTGTTTTGTCTTCAATGTCGAAGCTCATCATTGTGCCGTTCACGTTTATCGGGGTAATGTGTATTAAATAATTTGTGAAGATTAAGTTTTCTACCAGAGGTATATCTATTTTCACAATTATTTTGTCATTTCCCAGGGCGACGTGGATTTCCATCAGTTGTTGTAACTGAATGGTTTGTAATAGAAATCCAGGGACATTGTTAAACCTCGTTGAAGTTATACTTCTCTGCGCTCGTTGTAAATATTTTGATGGGGTGTTAATCGAGAAACCGCGTCACGCTTGTTTAAGTTACATTTTAACCTTTATGCTGTATGGTAATAAAGACGAAATTAGTAAATCAACCTTATGCTGTATGGTAATAAAGACGAAATTACTAAATCAGTCATATTTAATAATAATAAAACATTATTCGCTTAGTTATCTTTGATCAATTTTTTTTTCACTTTTCGGAATTATCATCAAATGAATAGTTAATGTATAATGTGACAAACAAATATGTACATTTATATGAAAATTATGTTAAATTAATTTTTAACAAATATATATTTCTAATTTACAACAAATATATTCTTATGGTTTGCAATTATTTAAAATATGTACATATTTCTATGCATTAGCTTAGCACCAATACGATACATATAAGCATTGCTTATATATGATTAAACAAACCTGCTTGCATTAGCAGAACTGCCATCACATGTTCTAACAATTGGAAATTCACGTTTCTTTTCCTCTTCTGAGAAACATTGATGAACCAAGAATTTGCATTGGAATCTTAGTACCGAAGAAAAAGATTATGAACAATATCAAAGCTACAGGTTTAAAGTGTTTTATTATTATTGAGTGAAATATGCTTCTCCATTACTTTCAAAACTATTATTGTTATTGCAAGGAATCTATAAAATATATGCAAATATGTTAAGAAATGATGTGATTTGACTGTTTTAATAATAATATATAAGTCTGAATTTACAAATGAAATTAGTCTTATTATTATTTTTCCAATTTTTGTTTTAAGTTGTGGGAAGGAATGTCGAAATAAGACGATGACCATAAAGCAATAAAACCCATTAAACGAAAATATTCACTAAAAATGGTGGTATTCTTTAACTGGCGTATGCATCAATGTAGTAGAGTATTGCGGACAATCGATAAAATATATTTGCAAATTGCAATACGACCCTCTTCAGAACAGCAAAATTTCTGGATTGATAAATGATTATAAGTCTACATGAAATAGGACGCTAAACCAATAGCAATGAACCAGTGTATCTATTTTGTATGACGAGTACGGTGGTTTCGGAGTAAGTAATTGACAATTGTGACATCCAATAAACAAATATATTTACGCTCACCTAATTGTTCGTGACACATTGAATTATTTGAATTAAATCTTTGGAATTAAATTTTAACTTTTTTCTAACCTTAATATTTTGCCATCTACATTTATAAAAATTATTTAATTATTATTTGTCTGTCAAATGTGTTTTAATTTTAACATACATTTGATATGTAAATTTATCTATAGCTTTAGAACATTTACTTAATGGCTTTTGCTGACTGTAAAATAATACTATTATCTTTTTTTCAAACTTTTTATATACATATTACTAATAAAATAAGTTAAATTAAATGACATTAAAAAAAACTATAGGAGAATTTACTCAAAAAAAAAACAGTTTTCAACCACTTTATCTGGGAAGCACGGGCTTCGCCGTGCGGTTACCTTCTAGTAATTAATAATTATTAGTTTTTTGAATAATATTTTTTTTTTCTTTTTGGATAAAATTTTTTTTTTTGAATTTTTTTTTTTTTATTTTTTTGACTAAGAAAACTAAGAAAAATCGACGATTATACGTTCTTATACTTTTTGAATAATAATTTTTTTTTTGAATAATATTTTTTTTTATTTATTTCTTGAATAATATGTTTTTTTTTTGCTTTTTTTTTGAACGATATTTTTTTTTTGTATTATATTTTTTTCTTTTGAATAATATTTTTTTTTTGAATAATATTTTTTTTTTTTGAATAATATTTTGGTTTTTTTTTAGTTATTTTTTTTAATGTATCCTATCTGTCTGTCTGTGTGCGTGTGTGCGAGCGAATGGCCAAAGAAGAATAACTTCCACCGTCTGGTCCGACGCAGACCCTACTTTTATGTTTATTAGTTTCTCTTCGATAAACCTCCAATCAAGTAGTGCAGGGTGTATTTTGCCAGTAAGTATTTGGTTAATTACTGAAATCAGTTCCGCCTGTTTGTGTTGCCATTCTGAGATTTTTTTAATTGTAAATGTCATAATTTCCTCTATCATTATCATCTGCTCCAGTTCATTAGCCCTATCATTAAGGTTTTTGAGGTATTCCTGTTCGAGATTGTCGACTTTAGTATCTAACAAAACTATTTGAGTTTCCATGTCCGTGAGAGCTGATTTAGTCCAGTTTAAATTATTTTTTAGAAGTGTCGTCTGCTGTTCCATAAGATCTATTGTTTTTATATTTGTGTTATCGAGATCGTTCAGTTTGTGGAAAATTTTGTCTGAGTCTGTGTTATCCATGGTTCCGAACAGAGTTTTCGAGAGGCTCCCTATTAAATTGATAGCTCCTCGTTTGCGTCGTTTAAGTTGTGATTGAAAATAGAAATTGATTGTTCCGTCTAAAATCGTAATTTGACTAGTGATATATTCGATTTCTTGGATAAAACTTAAGCAATTGGCAACAAATATATCTTCTCTAGGTTCACAGAGTGGTTTTAATTTATTCTGACAAAAAAGAGTAAATTCCCTTAGACCTTGGCTATCCGGTTGTAATGAAGAGCTTTCTCATTGGCGAACCAATGAGAATGGCATAGCAGGATGCGTACCTAGAGTAATTTAACGCCGTAACGGCTAAAGCTCAGTTCTCGTGGATTTGATGGAGTAATACCTGCTGCTTCAACACAAATGCGGAAATGTACGCAATTTACGAAAAGTTACAGAAATGGAAAAAAATACAAGTGGAAAATGGAGACTCTGGCGACCCCTTTTGCGAAAGACCCACGATCAGCGTGTCCAACCCACACAATCATTCCCATACGCCCACACACTTACGCTTCATACATGCTAACATTCATCCACACACTCAGACTGCGAAGCAAGACAATTAAGCTTTAAGACCCGCAGCAAGTATCACAAGTGGTAGTAATCACTATTTCGTTGTATGGCTGTCATCTGACCCCTATGATACAGCTCGTAAACCACTGCCATTGCTGGTACACCGTGAATCAGATCTTAGAGCACTGGAGAACGTGACACGCTATATTGAAAGTCTTTATTGATCATTTCCCTTTTTCTTTATTAATAACATTTTTACAAAATTTATAAAGCCATAAGTAATTCCCCAAAAAAAAATAGTTACAGCTCAAAAAAAAATTATCATTTGATTTGGAAGTTGAAAAAAAACATGTCCAAACCAGTTTGTTTCAATACCTGTAGTTTACAGTTGGTTAATGTATTATAGAACTAATAAACCCAAAACATGACAAGAATTTGTGGTTTTTTTCTTGTAATACAGGTTATTTGAGAATGATTTTTTTGATTTACTTAAAAATATAAATTCATAAATTTAGGTAATATAATTAAAGAAAGGGTATTTGGAAAACGAGACGTTACCTCGGAGCAAAAAAAAATATTTTGATAAGAATCATTTCCAATTCAGACTACATGCATCTCGCTACACGCATCGCCAGCTCACACACACACACGCATCGACAGGCAAGCCCCCATTCATCACTTGTACACCCTTTCACACGCATTCACACCTCTATATAAAAAAAGTAAATAAAACAAATCAAGTTCGCTCACCCCATGTTTAAATCTTCCTGATTTCCAAGTCTTACGGTCTTAGCCCTCCATCAGCGATGAGCAATCCAACAGGTAAAGTATCAAGAAAATTGTATATTAATGTGGAGTTGAACCTCAGTTGTAATCACACCAAAATTGGATGTCAGTTGAAATATGTAAAATGTACGATAGCAACAGCAAAAATCGGATATAAATGTTGATTGGAAATATGTCATTAACGGCAAAAATTTAATATCAATGTTGCGTTGAAATATGTATAATTCACAGTAGTAATAGTAAAACTTTGACTCCAAGGTTGCGTTGAAATAAGTAGTTGATGCGGCGTCGATGAGAGGTGGACTGTATTTTTTTGTTGAAGATATATTTGATGTGATTTGGTTGGCACATCAACTTCCAACACCGTGATGCAAATATGGAAATATCTCAGCTCATATAATAGTTGAAATCATGTACATATGAGATGAAAGATGCAATGATGAAAATATATCAGCTCATATAATAGTTGAAGTTATGTAAATGAGATGATTAACCGAAGCAATGACGAAAATATCAGCTCATATAATAGCTGAAATCATGTACACATGAGATGATTGATGCAATGATGAAAATCTATCAGCTCATATAATGGTTGAAGTTATGGAAATGAGATGATCAACTGAAGCAACGACGAAACTATCTCAGCTCATATAATAGTTGAAAATCATGTACATATGAGATGATTGATTGAAGCAATGACGAAAACATCTCAGCTCATATAATAGATGAAATCATGTACATATGACATGAACGATGCAATGATGAAAATATATCAGCTCATATAATAGTTGAAATCATGTACATATGAGATGAATGATTGAAGCAATGACGAAAATATCAGCTCATATAATAGTTGAAATCATATACATATGAGATGATTGATTGAAGTGATGACGAAAATATCAGATCATATAATAGTTGAAATCATGTACACATGACATGAACGATGCAATGATGAAAATATATCAGCTCACGTAATAGTTGAAGTTATGTAAATGAGATGATTAACTGAAGTTATGACGAAAATATACCAGCTCATATAATAGTTGACATCATGTACATATGAGATGAATGATTGAAGTAATGACGAAAATATCAGCTCATATAATAGTTGAAATCATGTACAGATGAGATGATTAACTGAAGTAATGACGAAAATATCAACTCATTCAATAGTTGAAATCATGTACATATGAGATGATTGATTGAAGTAATGACGAAAATATCAGATCATATAATAGTTGAAATCATGTACATATGACATGAACGATGCAATGATGAAAATATATCAACTCATATAATGATTTAAAATCATGTACATATGAAATGAAAGATGCATGGAAACATCACCCGTTCCAATCGATGAAAACTTATACGAGGTTTTTTACTGCATGCACACTCGACGAATATTTGTCAGAGAACAAAGAAAAAACTATTTGGTTAATTTATATATACATTAAAAAACTGACCTGATGCACACAACTTTATATAAACTTCATTTATTAATTTTACAATTACTGATTTAACACATGGGAATACAAAATATTTAAAATTTACTTAAAACTAACAAAGAGAGAGCTTAGCTCATACTCAACCAACTACATGGTAACACAAACAACACCTTTTACTGACTATACTATTCAGATATAAATTCGTAAGAATAAGAGACAAAACTACCAAAACAGTCCATTTTATAGAAAGCCAAAACTCTACAAATCATAAAACTCAACTACTGTCAAGTTTTCCAACGATCTCGAAAATATCGAATGAATAATATAGAATAACGAACACATCAATTCAATGTGAACATTGAGAATATCAAACTAAAAATCAAAATATACAGAACACCTCAATTCAAAATTGACATTTAGATTGACATTTCAAAAGGATTGTTTTGGTAATATTTGCATAATTTTATAAATAATAAATAAATCTTTAATTGGTTTTGTTTTGATTCTAATTTAAAATATTTTAATTTTTCAGATGAACTAAAAAATTCACGATAATGCGTGAACATACTGGCGACCTTAAAGTATTTACTTTAACAAAATGAAACGGTCCAGGCTGCGACATGATTGCAATTACGTAATCCCTTAAAACCAGTTACGGACAGCAACTAAAGTAAATTTTAAGTGTATGAATATTCAGGGATGACTGTAGTCGAGGTGAGTGACTTGTCAGACTGAACAGACTGGTCGCAGAACATTGTTGCTTGAGTTGCGTGGACGATTGCAAATATTAATTAGTGAAATATAAACCACCACTAGTTTGTAATTACTTGATACAACAAACTGCTGCAAATCTTCAACATCAAGATGTGAGATTACGCTGATTCGTGCTACTGAGCGTTTCAGAATGGATTCAGCTGGGTTAATGGAAATGACAATAGGCTCAATTTAAAATGACACAACGATTGTACAACGAAATTGAGTTGTCGGACACACTCTGTGACGAAGAGTAGACCACATGAATGCTACTTGTTGGATATGCTGAAGATTACGAGCTTCAATGAAGTTGGCAATGTTGTGGAAGCAGAATTTTTAAAAACATCACAATCCGCTACGTGATACCATACATACGACGAAACCAAGCTCTAAAAGGATCAGCTGATGAGTTAATACCGATTTCCAACTGGACTGCTTTGAGACGAAACACGCGAACATGCATATGAACCATTTGTCAGTTGCATTTGAGCACGCATCTTGAGCTAATAGAGGGGGCCTGCAAAAGTTAAATGTCAACGATTAAAGCTCGGTGCTACAACCTGAATTATCAATTTGGCAGACGGAAATGACAAAATATAAAATTCTAATTCAAACGAAATCATTTTCGGTTTGTAACATAAACTAGACGAAGGACGCGTGAAAATAACTAATGACTTTAATTCTTACTGAAGACTCCCATGTTACTAAATTATAATTAAACCTATAACGACTTAAGATACTAGGACACGTGAAAATAACTAATGACCTTAATTCCTACTGAAGACAACCATTTTACTAAATTATAATTAAACCTATAACGACTTAAGATACTACCGAACTATTAACTACCAAATATTGAATTAAAACGAATTCTAATGACGGATACTATTGAATACAAAAGAGGCATGTAAGCCATTTAGCAAGTATACATTGGTTAACATTGGAAAAAATTGTTTGATTTTGTCTCAACGACTATACGACGAAGGTGGGCTGTCAGACACACTCTGCCAAGGTAACGAAGAATGAGACAAGAGTGAACATCTGTTGGAATTATGATAGCAACAAGGAGAACGACAAAAAATTAATGAAGCTAACACATCCAAATACCAGCGGATGTTGGACAAACCAATATCAAAACTTCCATGTTGACTGACGAACGATGTAGATTGAATAATTAATTATTTCACACCTAAAACCGATGATTTCGAAATGATCCGATGAATAAATTGGTAATTTAATATTGGAACATCCGATGAATATGCTATTTAATCTACTAGAATCCGATGAATATAATACATAATATAACAGAATCCTAAAAATAACAATTAATCTAATCAGGTACGACGAATGATTTAAAAATACGACAGAACGGTTTTCTAAAATATTAACGAAGACAACAATTGTATCTGGAAATCACATTCTACTAAGTACGACGAAACGAATAGTGACTCCAAACTATTAACGAAAAATCGCATTCCAACAAGGTACGACGAAAAATGAATAACGATTTTGAACATATTAGCGAAGACAACAATTATATCTGGAGATCACATTCTACTAAGTTCGACGAAACGAATAATGACTCCAATTATTAACGAACAATCGAATTCCAATAAGGCACGACGAAAAATGAATGACGATTTGCAACATAGTAGCGACGACAACAAATTTATTTGGAACTCAAATTCCATTAAAGTACGACGAACTGAATTAAAATATTAATGAAAATAAGAAATTTATTTTGGAATTCAAATTCCATTAGAATACGACGAGATGTATAAAGATTTTTTAAAAATATTAACGATGACAACAAAATTATTTTGGAATTCAAATTCCATTCAGGTATGACGAGATTTTGTACGACGTTGTTTTTTCAAGAAGTCTACGTCAGGGGAATCCGGCATGTTAACCTATGGAAAATTAATATCGAAGAGAAAAACGGATGAACATTGTTCAGAACGGAATATGTCAATAGAATGGAACAATCCGACAAGTCATCCACCATAGACAATTAAACAATCGACTGAGCGATATTGTACACCCCGTAGTAGTGAATGTCCCGAAAAAGTCACGATTATATGATCACGCAAGTCGTGTTAATAAACAATGACAATATAAATGCTAGAGAAATGCATAATGTTAATGATATTTGACGAAAATTTAAATAATTAAGTTACTTATAAATTATACTAAATGGTACCTTAAATTATCCAAAAACGTTGGTTGGTTTTTTTTTCTTCCGAAGTTATTTTGAGACGAGCTGCGTATATATCCGGCTCGAAGGACCAAATGATGCGGCGTCGATGAGAGGTGGACTGTATTTTTTTTATTGAAGATATATTTGATGTAAGTTGGTTGGCACATCAACTTCCAACACCGTGATGCAAATATGGAAATATCTCAGATCATATAATAATTGAAGTTATGTAAACGAATGATTAACTGAAGCAATGACGAACATATCTCAGCTCATATAATAGTTGAAATCATGTACATATGAGATGAATGATGCAATGATGAAAATATCAGCTCATATAATAGTTGAAGTTGTGTAAATGAGATGATTAACTGGAGCAATAACGAAAATATCAGCTCATATAATAATTTAAAATCATGTACATATGAAATGAAAGATGCAATGATGAAAATATATCAGCTCATATAATAGTTGAAGTTATGGAAATGAGATGATTAACTGAAGTAATGACGAAAATATCAGCTCATATAATAGTTGAAAGCATGTACATATGAGATGATTGATTGAAGCAATGACGAAAATATCTCAGCTCATATAATAATTTAAAATCATGTACATATGAAATGAAAGATGCAATGTTGAAGTTATGTAAATGAGATGATTAACTGAAGTAATGACGAAAATATCAGCTCATATAATAGTTGACATCATGTACATATGAGATGATTGATTGAAGTAATGACGAAAATATCAGCTCATATAATAATGGAAATCATGTACATATGAGATGAATGATTGAAGTAATGACGAAAATATCAGCTCATATAATAGTTGAAATCATGTACATATGAGATGATTGATTGAAGTAGTGACGAAAATATCAGATCAAATAATAGTTGAAATCATGTACATATGACATGAACGATGCAATGATGAAAATATATCAGCTCATGTAATAGTTGAAGTTATGTAAATGAGATGATTAACTGAAGCAACGACGAAAATATATCAGCTCATATAATAGTTGAAATTATGTACATATGACATGAACGATGCAATGATGAAAATATATCAGCTCATATAATAGTTGACATCATGTACATATGAGATGAATGATTGAAGTAATGACGAAAATATCAGCTCATATAATAGTTGAAATCATGTACAGATGAGATGATTAACTGAAGTAATGACGAAAATATCAACTCATTTAATAGTTGAAATCATGTACATATGAGATGATTGATTGAAGTAATGACGAAAATATCAGATCATATAATAGTTGAAATCATGTACATATGACATGAACGATGCAATGATGAAAATATATCAACTCATATAATGATTTAAAATCATGTACATATGAAATGAAAGATGCATGGAAACATCACCCGTTCCAATCGATGAAAACTTATACGAGGTTTTTTACTGCATGCACACTCGACGAATATTTGTCAGAGAACAAAGAAAAAACTATTTGGTTAATTTATATATACATTAAAAAACTGACCTGATGCACACAACTTTATATAAACTTCATTTATTAATTTTACAATTACTGATTTAACACATGGGAATACAAAATATTTAAAATTTACTTAAAACTAACAAAGAGAGAGCTTAGCTCATACTCAACCAACTACATGGTAACACAAACAACACCTTTTACTGACTATACTATTCAGATATAAATTCGTAAGAATAAGAGACAAAACTACCAAAACAGTCCATTTTATAGAAAGCCAAAACTCTACAAATCATAAAACTCAACTACTGTCAAGTTTTCCAACGATCTCGAAAATATCGAATGAATAATATAGAATAACGAACACATCAATTCAATGTGAACATTGAGAATATCAAACTAAAAATCAAAATATACAGAACACCTCAATTCAAAATTGACATTTAGACTGACATTTCAAAAGGATTGTTTTGGTAATATTTGCATAATTTTATAAATAATAAATAAATCTTTAATTGGTTTTGTTTTGATTCTAATTTAAAATATTTTAATTTTTCAGATGAACTAAAAAATTCACGATAATGCGTGAACAGTAGTAATAGCAAAAATTTGATATCAATGTTGATTTGAAATATGTAAAATAGATGATAGCAACAGCAAAAATTTGATATCAATGTTGATTTGAAATATGTAAAATAGATGATAGCAACAGCAAAAATTTGATATAAATGATGATTTGAAATATGTAAAATAGATGATAGCAACAGCAAAAATTTGATATAAATGATGATTTGAAATATGTCAAATATACGGTTTTAACAGCCAAAAGTTGATATAAATGATGCGTTTCAAGATGTATAATATTCGGCAGCAATAGTAAAACTTTGACACAAATGTTGCGTTGAAATCAATAGTAATAGCAAAAATTTGATATCAATGTGGCGTGGAAATATGAAAGACATCCGGTGGCAATAGTAAAACTTTGATACTAATGTTGCGTTGCAGCACCGTTGCACTTATCAAAAAAAAAACGGTTATATAAATGTTGCGTTGACACACTGTAGTAATGATGCGTCGAAATAAATCAGGCAATTTTGTAATAATGTTAAATAATAACCCTACTAAAATGAACAGTGGGAGGTTGGTTTATAATACGATAATCGCGATAACAGTAATGTATCGTGTCCAAGAGCCACCAGTATTGTGTGAAAACAAAACACTTGGCTTTCCCCAACACTTAAATAACAATTTCCAAGCTTTTTCCAACTTCTGCACATGAGTTTGTTGTCTAACCCACTCTGAATATTATTCCCGCAGCCGTATTTCTTTTTCTTTTGATTAGCATATTAATTTTTTTCAATTTCATCCTTCAAACAACCATTAATAACAGACAGACCGGTCCAATGGTAGTCGATACCGATAGAGGTAAAAAAAAATACTGTTGGTTTTACGGTTAGATATATGAGTTCAAACACCTAAGTCCCACACTATGTCGAACAATATTGAAATTTTTGGTTATTCGATTTTCTCCCAATTAAACAATATATAAAACAACGTTCACCAAGAAAATTATTATTTTAATTTTTTGTTATTCATTTTACTTACTTATAAAAAAAATTAAATTTTATATGGTACTAATTTTCCAATTTGTGTAAAATTAACTATAAATTTTAAATGAAAACGACAAAATTCCAAGGTCAACTCATCTCGTTGAACACTTCACAAACAATCATTTTAATTTTTTTATATAACTATTCAACAAACACAAACACATAATTTTCTTTTTTTTCTATTCTTGGCATTTTACTACAAAAATGGTTTACTACACAAAAATTATAAATTAGCTTAAATTAAATTTTAACTAGCACTAGCACAACATAAATTTTCTAAAATTGGCCGGAGTTTTTAAAATAAACTTTCATTCCCAAAATTTTAATGCCAACCCATCAAGATCACAATGACACCTCGACAAACCAATGTCATGAATTCCAATTAGAAAAAAAAAAAATGATAATACAAGTCTAAGAGAAAAAACTAAGAGACAAAAAAGCATATATCCATCTCTTTTATAGGATTTTTAATGTCGAAAAATTCGACAAAGTGTTTTTGTTGAAAGGAAATTCACATTAATCCATGTTATGCTAATAAATGTTAGGGCCTTTTCCGTTAAAACAAAACTGTTCGTTATTTTGTCTTACATAAAATTGTAAGATAATTTAACGAAATAAGTTATTTCCAACACATTTGTAAGAAATATGAAAATGAATTAAACGTAAGTTTAACCGATCTTATGATGCTTGTGTGTTACGAAATAATAGCTTACTATAGTATTACAGTAAAATGTAGATCTATAACGGAAAGATAAATTGACAAAAAATATCCATATAAGAAATCGAATACTTAACTAACTGTAGGATAATAATTTTTCTATTGCGACGACTGGACAAATATGCACAGCTGTTTGAGGTTTGAAAATTTTGTTGAGCAAGTACGGTTAGTGTCCGGAGAATTCAAGTTTTAGTAGTATGGTAAAGTAATGCAGGTGAAAACGTATTGTGAGTCAATGATAGGGGATTGTAAAGGAAATATTATTGTTAATTGCTTTATGCGAAGAACAAATTTATGTAACGGAAACTATAAAAAAATATGTCTATAGATTGTGGATGGATGAGAAACTATTACGAACTACGTATGGTAAGCAAAATTGTGAATTATGAGAAAACATACATTAAATAAATCTGAAACTTTACCGCTCTACATTATCATACTCCAGTCTACATAACAGGGCAAGTGATTTTTGGTAACGCCCGGTCCAAAAAGAAGTTGAAAAGACGTAGACTGGTCCCGAATTTTTTTTAACCCCAATTACTACTAGACATCCCCAATCTCAAAACAAGTGTCATAACGTCAGAAAAAAAATTTTTACTATAACACATCAATAATGCCACAATTTGTAAAAATGACCAATATTGAACTGAAACAGTTCAATCACACACTTGGAAAAAAACGTTAAAGAATTATCGAGCATACGGAATGTAATCTTTATCACCGGAAGAACAAAATAAATTTGCACATGTCGTTGCATCACTTAAACCTGAATTCGAGTAAGTGCTGTAGATAAAATGGTGATTCAGAGGATTTATCTTTGACAGCTCGACATATTAATCCCGTCACTTCCAATAGTTTATGATGGCGACCATGCATATAGAAATGACTCGAAGATGAATAAGATCAAAACATATCAGTTATCTACAAATAAAAAAAATTCCTGAGAGGTAGAGAGAAAAATAGTATACTAATCTATTGTGAGCGATGGATAAACAAAACTTTCCAGACCCAATTCCGGGCAGATCTGGGGGTTCCCGGACTTGAAAGTCACCAAAAAAACAAAGACAAATTGAGAGGAACTCGAAAAGCGAAGTACCATCTGTCATACTCCTTCACTATGGTTCCCACTACGTCTACGTACTTATGTCCTACAGGCTCGAACCCGACACCTGAACTATTAAGGGTCTCATGCTTCTCCGACTACGCTAGCCGGGCTACACTGTTGTACGCATCCAACTTGGTGATTCGGAAGTTTGCTCAAATAGTTTCAAAGCAACCAATTGAACTAAACGCAACACATTCAACCTCTGAATTTACCATTGCAACCAGTCAGGAAAAGAAATTCTGAAAACGACCCCAAACGAAACATGAACTCCAAAGCTGGTATTCACTCGATGAATTGTGATTTTGAAACGAAACCCCCCTCCCACTTTAAGGTTATAGATATCGCTACCCAGCAATGGCTGTGAAACATAATTTTAAACGAAATATAATATCATACCGTAAAAGAAAATTTTACAGATTCTAGGCGCGAATGTCCTTAAAATGATAAACACCTCTATGTTTGGAAACCAGGTCTTCCAGCTCGTAGGCCGCGGAACCTACCAACCTTCAAACGTTGGCTTCGATAATTTTCGGCGGTTTATCTGCATCGCTCAAAATAATATTACGACAGAATACAATATTGTAACGACTCTTCGTTGGTTCTTTTAGATTATTGAGCAAATACGACAGTAAAAAGAGAGATCTTTAGTTAATAAAATCTCAAACTTTATTTATCAACCAGTTACAGCAACTTCCGATTTTAATTACAATAAATTCCAGGGTCTCCAATTTATGTACGATAAACTTCACCGCTTTTCCCCAATTTGAATCAATAATATTCGGAATCGTAAAATCTGTATTTACTATTCCACTAAGTTCAAATTCTTTCACTATTAGTACCCAGGCTCAAGTCCCACCGATTATTCCTTATACTTGCGAATATTTATAAACACTTTTAATTGCAAAAGTAAAACTGACTATCTGATATTTTGTTCGCTTATTTATATTCAAAAACAAATAAACAGAATCTTCTGGTACTCACTGTAGTTGTTTCTAGAAACAATAGGCCACACCTCCTTTTAATTCATTAATGTAAACATTTGTATAACAAATTTAACTTACATTAATTTATGCAATACAATTTGCAATACAAGTAAAAGATTGAAAAAGGAGTTAACTTTTAATTCATGAATGAGTAAATAAAATTAACCCATTCTGGACGAAGTTTATTACATTGCCCTCCATTTAGTTTTGTTCGTCCCGAACAATATCAGCTATCGCATTGGTACTGTTACCTTTGTACGGTGCCAACCTTTGCAGATGTATCACTTTCATCTTGGTAGATGTATCACTTTCATCTACGGGGTCCCTTTTGGATGCGGTAGATAACATCATTAATTCGTTTGATTATTTTATATGGACCTTCCCAATCTGGCTGCAGCTTGGGTGATCTTCCCTTAGTTCTCCTGGGGTTGTATAGCCATACCAATTCTCCTTCTTGAAAACCGCCACTATTTGCATTTATGTCGTACCTGGTTTTCATTTTGTCACTGGCAATCTTAATGTGGTCTCGAACCTGTTGATGGATTTTATTCATCTTCTTCCTTAGTTGTCCCACATAATCTGTTTTCGTAGATACCAGACCTCCAGGGATGCCGAACTCGATGTCACTAGGAAGATGCAGTTCTCTCCCGAACATGATATTCGCTGGCGTTTCACATGTCGTATCGTGCACTGCGCTACGATAGGCCATCAAGAATAACGGAAGATCCTTATCCCAATTTCTTTAGTTGGCTTCCACTACCTTCGACAGATGTTCTTTCATGGTACGGTTGAACCGTTCTACCATGCCATCCGACTGCGGGTTCATAGGTGTAGTTCGTGTTTTTCTAATGTCGAGTGTTCTGCACAGCTCTTCCATCAGTTGAGATTCGAAATTCCTTCCCTGGTCGGTATGCAACTCGAGCGGGTTTCCATATCTGCAAACCCATTCGTTGACTAACGTTTCAGCGACCGTAACTGCTTCCTGGTTCGGTATTGCATAAGCTTCCGGCCATTTTGTAAAGTAATCAATGCCCACCATGATGTATTTGTTACCTTTTGTCGTTTCCGGAAATGGCCCCGCGATGTCTATAGCAATTCTCTCCATTGGGGCGCCTACATTGTACTGTTGCATCTCTCCTCGAGTTCTAGTCTTTGGTCCTTTGCTCGCTGCACAAGTATCGCATCGCCGACACCATTGCTCTACGTCGGTTCGATACCTTACCCAATAAAACCTCTCCCTTACTTTGGCTAGGGTTTTATTGACTCCCAGGTGTCCTCCAGAAATACTTCCATGCAGCTTTCCCAGTACCTCTTCTACTCGACTTGATGGCAACACCAGCTGTTCCAACACTTTCTTTCCATCAGCGGACTCCCATTTTCTTTTTAGTATCCCGTTGTCCATCAATAGTGAGTCCCATTGCGCCCAGTAGCATTTCACCTCCATACTTAAAGGTGCTACCTCTTTCCACTCCGGTCGCCTTCCCTCGGTTTTCCATTTCAATACTGGTGCCATAGCTGGATCTTCTAGCTGCTCTCTTTTAATTGCCTCGGTACACCATTCCTCAGGAGTTTGGAACTTGATTCGGCTCACTTTCATTGCCTCATTTCCCTCAGTTCTGCGACAGGACTTGCACTCCTCTATACAGGGTCTTCTAGACAAGGCATCGGCGTTACCATGGACCCTTCCCTTGCGGTGTTCAACTTTAAAGTCGTAGTTCTGCAGGATCTCTATCCATCTTGCTGCTTGTCCTTCAGGAAATTTGAATTGTAATAACCATTTTAGAGCAGCATGGTCCGTGCGAATCAGGAATGGTTGTCCACACAAATACTTGTGGAAATGTTTCACCGCCTTGATGATAGCTAGCAACTCCTTCCTCGTGACACAGTAATTCCGCTCCGGCTTTGACAGAACTTTACTGAAGTACGCCACCACTTTCTCATCGTCTCCAATTTTCTGTGACAAAACAGCTCCGGTTCCTACATTGCTTGCGTCTGTGTCCAGAATGAACATCTTTCCGGATTCTGGATAGGCTAGTATAGGGGTGTTGCATAGTTTTTCTTTTAAACGGCAGAATGCCTCATTACATTCGGTTGTCCACAGAAACTTGGTATTTGCCTCTGTCAATTTATGTAGACTTTTGGCGATATTCGCAAAATTCTCCACGAATCTACGATAATAGGTGCATAGGCCAAGAAAACTGCGTAGCTCATGAACATTCTTCGGTACTGGCCAATTTTTCACAGCATCAATCTTCTCGGGATCGGTTCTGACTCCATTTTCTGTAATGATGTGTCCAAGGTACTTCACTTCTTTGTGGAAGAGTTTGCACTTAACCGGGTTCAACTTCATGTTGGCATTACTTATTCTTCTGAGTACTTCTTCGAGGTTCATTAGATGCTCTTCGAAGTTGCGACCCATTATAATGATGTCATCAAGATAAACTAGGCAGGCCTTCCAGGTTAAACCATGCAACACGCATTTCATTAGACGTTCAAATGTTGCTGGGGCATTGCATAAACCAAACGGCATCACATTGAACTCCCACAACCCATTGCCAGTAGAAAATGCTGTCTTTCGTCGATCTTCTGGATGCATTTCAACTTGCCAGTAACCACTCTTCAGATCTAGTGTGCTGTACCATTTGGCTCCTGATAATATATCCAGTGTGTCATCAATTCGTGGCAGTGGATAGCTGTCCTTAATGGTTACCTCATTCAGTTTTCGATAGTCTACACAAAAACGAGCCGACCCATCTTTTTTTCTAACTAGCACCACTGGTGAGCTCCATGGACTCTTAGATGGCCTGATGACTCCATCACTTTTCATTTTGTCCAGCATTCCTTGCACTTCCTCGTGTTTAGCTAGTGGTAGTCTTCTGGGAGGCTGTCTGATAGGATGAGCGTTTCCAGTGTTGATCCTATGTCGCACGATGTTTGTTCTTCCAACATCTTCATCTCCAGTAGAGAAAACGCTGCTCATCTTCGTTAATACCCTCTTGATTTCTTTGAATTCGGCTGGATTCATTCTTTTACTAAGATCTAAGATTGCTGCTAATGCGGGATTGTTTCTCTGCATGAAGACCTTTTGCTCTTCTTGACAGCTGATTATCTCTTTTATGGTGCTACATTTGGCGATTTCTTCTCCATGATTGATGATCACTCGTTTATTTGAGAAGTTAATCAGTTGCATTGGAACTACCCCTTCTTTGGCTGCTACTAACGTTCGGCCAATCATAATGTTTCCCCCGAAGTCATTGTTAGCTGGCTCAATCATCACAGGTGAATTTTGGTCACTTTTATTTAGTAGCTTAGTCCATATGATCTTCTCAGATTTTGCCGGGATCTCAGTTGGTCCATCACTAATAACACGGACGTCAGCATTGTCGTTGGTGGCGTGTAGCACTATTTCTGTGTTTCCATATCTCAGTACGTGGCTTCCCAGATCTAATATAAAATTGTATTCTTTCATGAAGTCAAGCCCAATTATGCACTCATCTTCTATATCTGCTACAATAAATCGGTGCCTAAATGAATTTCCTCCAAGGTGAACTTCTTGGTCGCTTTCTCCATGAACTAGAACTGTTTCACCCGTAGCTGTTTTTAGGGTGAATCGTCTTGCTGTATCGATCTGACTATCATGAACCACATCTAGACGCACTATCGATCTTGAAGCACCTGTGTCCAAAGTCAACATGCACGATTTGCTTCCAACGGTTGCCTCCAGGACTAGACTACTATTTTCTCTTTTTACTTGTGATACCACCAATGTAGGGCATAGTAATTGAGCCAGCTTTCGCCCTTCAAAACTGGCACGATCTAGTTTCCCGAATCCGGAACGCGGCATCTCTCTTCCGAATGCGGCTCCCATTTACATTCTCTTTGGATGTGCTCCAACTTCCCACAGTTCCAGCACCTTACTCTGCTAGATCTACTTCGTTGATTTCGTTAAGGTTTATCTTCCAAACTTTTGACACGCATGATCACTTCATCAAGCGCTGCTTTTAGTGGTTCCTCAGCAACTTCGATCTGACGTACCCTATCTGAGCCATACGCTCTTTTTCCAGCTTCCATTTGAAGGGCTAATGCTAAGACTTCCGTAGGTAGTTTCTTCCCGCTTAGATAAAGCTGATTTCTCATTTGCACATATCGAAGAGCATTGATGAATGTATCAGCTGCCAGTTCGTCTCGGTGTTCAGCGTTATAGTTCGGGTATGACAGATTTGCCAGTCTCACAATGTCAGCCTCTAATTCTTGCAAAGTTTCGCTGACTCCTTGTTTTCGTGTTTTGAGCTGCATGCGATGGAGAGCTTGCATATGACTTTCCCCATATCTTACTTCTAAGGCCTCCATTATCTTGCTGTAATCACGCTCTATCGCTGATAGTGTCTGCAAAATTTCAGCAGCAGGTCCCTTCAATGCCAATATAAGCGCGTTTGCTTTTTGCTGATGATCAACCCCAGTTGTTGCTATCTCAAATTGCATCTTAAATATCTGATACGATGTAGATCCATCAAATGCGGGTATTTTCACTCTAGCTGGAGCTGAAGTAGTTGGTGGAATGATCATGTTACCTGACTTCACTTGTGCTATTTCTTGGCGGAATTCACTCGAAAGAGTACGTAATTTCTCTTCATGTTCTTCGGTAACATTCCGCAGCTCCCTTTCCATGTTGTTGATTTTAACCTCCGCACTGGATATACGTGACTCGATTACTTCACGTAGTTTTTGTTGATCTAATTTTTGTTCCGCTGCCAGTTTCTCTTGTCGGGCCATGAGATCAGCAAGTTCTTGTTGTTGACCTACTTTTTGTTCTGCTGCCAGTTTCTCTTGTCGGGCCATCATATCAGCTAGTTGTTGTTGTTGCTCTACTTTTTGTTCGGCTGCCAGTTTCTCTTGTTTGGCCATCAGATTGTTTCCTTGTTTGGCCATCATGTCAGCAAATTGTTGTTGTTGCTGTGCCATCATTTCGTTCATCAACGCCATCATCGGATCAATCGTTGGAGCATTTTGAACCGGAGCTTCCTTCGGCTCTATGTCTATGACCTCTTCTAAAGCTTTACGCAGCCGAAATGCAAGTTCTGCTTGCGTTCCATGGATTGGAGCATTCCTTTTCCTCAACTCGTCCTTCAGCTGGGTCTGGCTGAGATCACTAATATTTACTGTCCTGACCATTGTTTCAATAATCCCACTTCTGACACCACTGTAACGACTCTTCGTTGGTTCTTTTAGATTATTGAGCAAATACGACAGTAAAAAGACAGATCTTTAGTTAACAAAATCTCAAACTTTATTTATCAACCAGTTAAAGCAACTTCCGATTTTAATTACAATAAATTCCAGGGTCTCCAATTTATGTACGATAAACTTCACCGCTTTTCCCCAATTTGAATCAATAATATTCGGAATCGTAAAATCTGTATTTACTATTCCACTAAGCTCAAATTTTTTCACTATTAGTACCCAGGCTCAAGTACCACCGATTATTTCTTATACTTGCGAATATTTATAAACACTTTTAATTGCAAAAGTAAAACTGACTATCTGATATTTTGTTCGCTTATTTATATTCAAAAACAAATAAGCAGAATCTTCTGGTACTCACTGTAGTTGTTTCTAGAAACAATAGGCCACACCTCCTTTTAATTCATTAATGTAAACATTTGTATAACAAATTTAATTTACATTAATTTATGCAATACAATTTGCAATACAAGTAAAAGATTGAAAAAGGAGTTAACTTTTAGTTCATGAATGAGTAAATAAAATTAACCCATTCTGGACGAAGTTTATTACAATATTTTTGTTTTTGCTAAACCCCCAGGAAATGAAGCTGGTGGATTGTGGGCTCTTGCAATACACTCGTCAGCGTATTCCTCGAGTAACCACAATCTCCATACATCACCCTCTGGAAGAATCTCAATATCTAAACCAAGCCAGTATTTATCTGGCCTGAAATCAGGTTATCTGCGAATACAAGAATAGACAAAGTCGAAGCCTATTATCTGCAATAGGACCATCAATCATTTTCCTAGGTCCAATCTCAGGTGATTCAGTATACTTGGGACTGACCAGGTTTCTGGTTTTCAAGTATTTGAAAAGTCGGTGAATCCAATAAATCATTTAATAACCTTTCAAGTCCATCAACAAAAATTATTTTAAATTCCTTCAAAAATGTCTACATTCGGTGACTGGAATCATCTATCCATGAAAGAAATTGCAGAGATAATATTCAACAACAAATTAATGTCCGATATTGAATTTCGTGTCAAGAATCAAATAATTTACGCTCACGGTTTTGAATTAGCGGAACATAGCTCAGTTTTCCTGGAACAATTTAATGGAAATTATGGTGACAAAAATTATTCCTATTGAAAATGTCAAACACGACGACTTGTTGGCATTTCTGAAATTTATTTACTATGATTTGTATGAATTCAATAACGAAAATGTGTTGAGTGTTTACAAGTTAGCAATAAAATACAAAGTTACAAAACTGGAAAATGTTATGGACCCCGGACCGTCAGCTTCCAATTTGGTATTCACTATTTTTTATATTTAATAATACACAAGCCACTTTTGTTTCAAATCAATTTTATTTTATTTATTTTTATGTTAGCCAGTTGACGGTCTAAATCGGAGTCATCATATTATTTTTTGATATTCTTAAAATTAATATTAACTTAATGATTAACAATTGGAGGGGAGTGTTAGTAAATAGGTAAATTGATTTATTTAATTTGTAATTTGGGGAAAATTAAAAGAAAGGGCGTGATTATAATCAATTTGTTTGTTATTGGTCAAAGCATACCACTTTAATTATATTGCTTTGACCTACATCGAATAATTGTTTTTCATAACAATTATTCCGAAGTCAACAAACTGATTTGTAACATATTTACATTTTTGCAAACATAATTAAAAATTATTGTTTGCAAAAATGTATGAAACAAACCAATTATTTTGTTCAGAATAATTATTATGAAATCAAAATGCTTGTGTCGCATTTTGATGAGTTTGGATATATGGGAATAAGGTTTTGGATAATTAAAGATTGGGAAATGGAATTGGATGAACTAGGAACCTTACAAAAACCTTCTAATCAATTACTTTCTACCAAACAGTTATGGAGTTGTACGATTTTCATGTTGACAATGAAAATTATAGTCATTTGTTTGAAGTTACTGAACATCAAGCAAAATGAGATCTAAAATTACCACTCATCGGTAATCAGTAATTCACAGTAAGATCACTCTTCGGTTAATGAATCTCGCAATCAGATTGTTTGACTCTTTATAAGATTGGAATTTCACGTTTTGGTGTGACACCGGTTGGGTTCCGCATGTAATTCGAAATCTTTCATCTAAAGTCACACTGGCTGCTAATATTGGTTCACTCAAATCTTATGCGTGAAAGTTTTTTTGTACGTGCTCCGTAAGTTATCATAAATTGAGAAATAATTTTATAAAACTAATAAATTTTAGATCAAGTATATACACAGCATCAATCAACTACATGTTCGAATATTTGTTTTCCTGTTGTAATCAGTGAACAACTTGTATTGTCAAACTACGTTAATTTAACTTATTTAAAAAAAAGAAGCTTTCCTTAATAAACAACAAATTATGGCCATTTTGTTAAGTTATTGGTTTAACTGGAAGGTTAGTAACGGGACATGTTACACACGAATCTGTCTTAAGCGATATGGAAAAATTAGAAAATACATTTCAATCTGTTTTTAGAGGTTCACGATTACGTAATACCGAGTAATTTGTTTGCTCGACGCTAGATATGAGGTTTGAGGCAGCTAATCAACTTCATCGAATACCAAAACAGTGTTTATTTCGTCAGTATTTTATTTTCAATAGGTTGAAATATTCGACCCGATGTACCAACCACACCGATACGTTAATCCCATCCGGGGCTGACATTATAATTATTCAAACCACAAACAGCTGCGCAGCACTTGACTAATCAAAAGCAAAAAAGTGGAGGGTAAAGAGAAAATCGTTATCCTAACTATTGCTGACGGTGAACTATACAATAAAAATATTATTCGTGATCAAACTGGTACTTGACCAAACAATCGAAAAGGTTGAGATACGAAAGAAAATAATTATACTAATGCTATTGTAGACGGTGGTATTTATAAACTGTTCAGAATCAATTACGGGCGAGACTGGGTTCCCGGGACTCAAAGGTCACTAAATACAAAAAAAAATCTTCCTGATTCAATTATTAAATAAACAGAAAGGTGGTGAGATGCGAGAAAATTAGTATACTACAATATTGCAGACGAGGGAAGTCGAAATACTGGTTGATTTTCAACAACAAAAAATTTTCGAGATGGAGTTTTCCGATAAAACAATTACGCCAAGCTATGGCAGACGATGGCGATACAAAAAAAATGGAGAAAGGTATTAAACCAAAATTTACTTCACAGACTTACAGACTAACCTAGTCTTAAAGAGGTATTTATGCTAGTTTATTAATATTATTACAAGAAGGAAAATAGGTCTATCCTTAGCGCGGACAGAAAAACAAATTTATATTTAATATAGTTTAAACACTTACGGTTCGAGTTCAGAATATGCAATATTAACCTAAAACATATAAATTTATATAACCTAATACACAAAGCTAAATATACTTATAACTAGTGTGCATATCCTGAACGTCAGCGAGTAGACCCGTTCCTTCTTGTTTCCTATTTAGATTTCTCTTCCTTAGTTAATATCCTGTTCGTTGAATGATGATTTAATTTCTAATGTTTTGTATATCTGTATATAAGTTTCTTGAATTTTCCTTTTTTTTTTTATATATAATTTCCTTGACTATATTTATTTAATTTAATTCTTGATTTCCTTTTTGGTTAATTTTATTGATTTTGATTTAGTATATATTTTTTTTTTTTTTTTTTTGATGTTGTTCAGACCTAAAATTTTTTAAACAAACCAAGATTAGCATCTGATATTATCAGCAGTTTAATTATTTACTATTAGCAATCATTATTTATTTATTTATTATATTTTATTTAATTTTTCTATAATTGTTTATTTATGAACAATACAGACGGACGAAGGACGGACGGACCAATCATGGGGGAGTTCACCACACATGGGGTTGGAAGCGCCGATCGCCGTTCTTTCATTTTATATGTTGTTGATTATTTGTTTTTTTTTTTTTTTATTTTGGGACCAAAGAAAATTGAAATAAGCTACGTTAAAGGATGGGATTAGGTTAAGGAAAAGGGAGCAAGAAGGGATAGATAAGGACGGGAAAAGGTAAGGTGGGAAAGGAATAAGGTGCGGTATGTGCTGATGGTGTATCACCCAGTGGACGAGTGCTGATGGGATGGTCAGAAGATAAATCCTCTGAACCATCATTCAATCAAGCAACACTCGCCAACTGCGATCCCCGCCACCAACATATACGGAAAGGTGCTGTAGCAAAGATGAACCAGTTGCTCATCAGCATGAAGGCCGAGCGAAATCTTCTCTCGACAGCTGGCCAAGCTGTCTTAGAAGAACTTTCTCGGTATCATCCGATGAAAACAGAGCTAACATTGCCGGGAGGGGTCTCTAACGTTTAGACAATGATTAGCCGAATGAGCAACCTGATGCCACAGCGAACCCAGAGCATAACCAGATGACCAGGCTGGATGTGGTAGGTGTATACACCAATCCACAAAAATCTAAGCCAGGCACCTGGCTACCTCTGGCATTCCCCGCGCCAACAAGCAACCCATCCGTTACTAGGGTACGTGGGATTGTAACCCCCATTGAGAACAATTCCGAAGAATTATTCCCACCCTTGCGTTACAGAAAATACAAAAAAGGAGGTAGCTGGAGGCGTGGGGACGCAAAACACCATCGAAGTCAATCTGAGGGATCTCAGACTAACTCCGCTCCTGCGCGTTGAAGCAGGGAGTTGCTTCCCGTCGCCAGAGCCTCTAACTATTGCATTGTGGAAATGTAAAATTAATTTAAGAAGACAAATTTTAAAAAAAAATTTTCAAAGTTTTTTTATAATATGAAGGGACTCCTCTAGAGTCCTACATCGCTGTAGAAACCCTTAGAGAAGCCCCACGTTGGGCGCCGATTTGTAATGAAGAGCTTTCTCATTGGCGAACCAATGAGAATGGCATAGCAGGATGCGTACCTAGAGTAATTTAACGCCGTAACGGCTAAAGCTCAGTCCTCGTGGATTTGATGGAGTAATACCTGCTGCTTCAACACAAATGCAGAAATGTACGCAATTTACGAAAAGTTACAGAAATGGAAAAAAATACAAGTGGAAAATGGAGACTCTGGCGACCCCTTTTGCGAAAGACCCACGATCAGCGCGTCCAACCCACACAATCATTCC
This sequence comes from Diogma glabrata, assembly GCA_963693315.1. NCBI lineage: Eukaryota > Metazoa > Arthropoda > Insecta > Diptera > Cylindrotomidae > Diogma > Diogma glabrata. The sequence goes on along the minus strand of OY856187.1, from coordinate 280,166,584 downwards.
CATACGCCCACACACTTACGCTTCATACATGCTAACATTCATCCACACACTCAGACTGCGAAGCAAGACAATTAAGCTTTAAGACCCGCAGCAGGTATCACAAGTGGTAGTAATCACTATTTCGTTGTATGGCTGTCATCTGACCTCCCTGTCATCTGACACGGTGAATCAGATCTTAGAGCACTGGAGAACGTCACACGGTATATTGAAAGTCTTTATTGATCATTTTCCTTTTTCTTTATTAATAACATTTTTACAAAATTTATAAAACCATAAGTAATTCCCAAAAAAAAACAGTTACAGCTCAAAAAAAAATTATCATTTGATTTGGAAGTTGAAAAAAAAACATGTCCAAACCAGTTTGTTTCAATACCTGTAGTTTACAGTTGGTTAATGTATTATAGAACTAATAAACCCAAAACATGACAAGAATTTGTGGTTTTTTTATTGTAATACAGGTTATTTGAGAATGATTTTTTTGATTTACTTAAAAATATAAGTTCATAAATTTAGGTAATATGATTAAAGAAAGGGTATTTGGAAAACGAGACGTTACCTCGGAGCAAAAAAAAATATTTTGATAAGAATCATTTCCAATTCAGACTACATGCATCTCGCTACACGCATCGCCAGCTCACACACACACACGCATCGACAGGCAAACCCCCTTTCCATCACTTGTACACCCTTTCACATGCATTCACACCTCTATATAAAAAAAATAAATAAAACAAATCAAGTTCACTCACCCCATGTTTAAATCCTCCCGATTTCCAAGTCTTACGGTCTTAGCCCTCCATCAGCGATGAACAATCCAACAGGTAAAGTATCAAGAAAATTGTATATCAATGTTGAGTTGAACCTCAGTTGTAATCACACCAAAATTGGATGTCAGTTGAAATATGTAAAATGTACGATAGCAACAGCAAAAATCGGATATAAATGTTGATTGGAAATATGTCATTAACGGCAAAAATTTAATATCAATGTTGCGTTGAAATATGTATAATTCACAGTAGTAATAGTAAAACTTTGACTCCAAGGTTGCGTTGAAATAAGTAGTAATAGCAAAAATTTGATATCAATGTTGATTTGAAATATGTAAAATAGATGATAGCAACAGCAAAAATTTGATAGATCAATGTTGATTTGAAATATGTAAAATAGATGATAGCAACAGCAAAAATTTGATATAAATGATGATTTGAAATATGTAAAATAGATGATAGCAACAGCAAAAATTTGATATAAATGATGATTTGAAATATGTCAAATATACGGTTTTAACAGCCAAAAGTTGATATAAATGATGCGTTTCAAGATGTATAATATTCGGCAGCAATAGTAAAACTTTGACACAAATGTTGCGTTGAAATCAGTAGTAATAGCAAAAATTTGATATCAATGTGGCGTGGAAATATGTAAGACATCCGGTGGCAATAGTAAAACTTTGATACTAATGTTGCGTTGCAGCACCGTTGCACTTATCAAAAAAAAAAACGGTTATATAAATGTTGCGTTGACACACTGTAGTAATGTTGCGTCGAAATAAATCAGGCAATTTTGTAATAATGTTAAATAATAACCGTACTAAAATGAACAGTGGGAGGTTGGTTTATAATACGATAATCGCGATAACAGTAATGTATCGTGTCCAAGAGCCACCAGTATTGTGTGAAAACAAAACACTTGGCTTTCCCCAACACTTAAATAACAATTTCCAAGCTTTTTCCAACTTCTGCACATGAGTTTGTTGTCTAACCCACTCTGAATATTATTTCCGCAGCCGTATTTCTTTTTCTTTTGATTAGCATATTAATTTTTTTCAATTTCATCCTTCAAACAACCATTAATAACAGACAGACCGGTCCAATGGTAGTCGATACCGATAGAGGTAGAAAAAAAATACTGTTGGTTTTACGGTTAGATATATAAGTTCAAACACCTAAGTCCCACACTATGTCGAACAATATTGAAATTTTTGGTTATTCGATTTTCTCCCAATTAAACAATATATAAAACAACGTTCACCAAGAAAATTATTATTTTAATTTTTTGTTATTCATTTTACTTACTTATATTAAATTTAAATTAAATTTTATATGGTACTAATTTTCCAATTTGTGTAAAATTAACTATAAATTTTAAATGAAAACGACAAAATTCCAAGGTCAACTCACCTCGTTGAACACTTCACAAACAATCATTTTAATTTTTTATATAACTATTCAACAAACACAAACACATAATTTTCTTTTTTTTCTATTCTTGGAGTTATACTACAAAAATGGTTTACTACACAAAAATTTTAAATTAAATTAAATTAAATTTTAACTAGCACTAGCACAACATAAATTTTCTAAAATTGGCCGGAGTTTTTAAAATAAACTTTCATTCCCAAAATTTTAATGCCAACCCATCAAGATCACAATGACATCTCGACAAACCAATGTCATGAATTCCAATTAGAAAAAAAAAATGATAATACAAGTCTAAGAGAAAAAACTAAGAGACAAAAAAGCATATATCCATCTCTTTTATAGGATTTTCAATGTAGAAAAATTCGACAAAGTGTTTTTGTTGAAAGGAAGTCTTACATAAAATTGTAAGATAATTTAACGAAATAAGTTATTTCCAACACATTTGTAAGAAATATGAAAATGAATTAAACGTAAGTTTAACCGATCTTATGATGTTTGTGTGTTACGAAATAATAGCTTACTATAGTATTACAGTAAAATGTAGATCTATAACGGAAAGATAAATTGACAAAAAATATCCATATAAGAAATCGAATACTTAACTAACTGAAGGATAATAATTTTTCTATTGCGACGACTGGACAAATATGCACAGCTGTTTGAGGTTTGAACATTTTGTTGAGCAAGTACGGTTAGTGTCCGGAGAATTCAAGTTTTAGTAGTATGGTAAAGTAATGCGGGTGAAAACGTATTGTGAGTCAATGATAGGGGATTGTAAAGGAAATATTATTAAAATGCAATATTTAAAAATATACATTTTACTGTTTATTTTTTCAATTTATTTATAATAATATAAACCTCCTTATAGTAACAATTTGATTTTTATTTTTTATTTTAAAGAATATCGATTTCGACTTACGTCATCCTCAGTTCTTAAATTGAATTTAAGAACTGAGGATGACGTAAGTCGAAATCGATATTCTTTAAAATAAAAAATAAAAATCAAATTGTTACTATGAGGAAGTTTATATTATTATAAATAAATTTAAAAATAAACAGTAAAAAGTATATATTGCATTTCAATTCAAAAGTGACAAAAGCACACAAATAGTGTGCTATAAAAAAATATGTCTATAAACTATAAAACAATATGTCTATGTCTATAGATTGTGGATGGATGAGAAACTATTACGAACTACGTATGGTAAGCAAAATTGTGAATTATGAGAAAACATACATTAAATAAATCTGAAACTTTTCCGCTCTACATTATCATACTCCAGTCTACATAACACGGTTTTGTAACATAAGTGATTATGGACCATTTATTTTTATAAAAAAGTGACTTCCCAATGCTTTCAAACAGAACACCGTTGGTTTCTATCGGATCCAGTGATATTACTTGTTTTTCTGTTTTGATGGGTGTAAGCGACGTAAGTAGTATTAGTATGGTAAGGTACCTCATCTTGGTCTCTGAAACATTGGTAGGACCATCGATTAGTTTGAGCCTTAAAAATTTTCGTTAAAATTTAATTTTTGAAATGTAAGTGAATTTAAACTAATTTCCTTAAATGTAAGTAAATTTAAATGATATGTGGTTAAATAAAAATTTTATGCTAAGTTTGCGAGTTTTAGTCTATTATTGTGGACTTTTTTTATCTTATTACCCGCTTTTATTGATGTTGTTACCTCACCATCTATTCCAACTACTTCGTAGGGGCCTATCCATTGTTTGGAGGCGCTCCCTTGCATTTTCGGGTTTAACAGATACACCTGATCTCCCACAATGAAATTCTTTTCATTTGTATACCTATTTCTATTATATATTTATGTAGTATTTCTTGTTTATTAATTTGCTTTTTATAAGATTTTCCTTAGCAATCTGATACGTTCGTCTAAGCTTGTTCTGTAGTTCAAAGTAGTAGTTGTCAGTTGTGTAGACAGGAAGAGGCGCTCGTGTTATACTCGATGGTAAGTCGGCTGTAAACCCAAAAAGTATGTCCATAGGTGTTAATTTCGTGGAGGAGTTTATCGTATTATTTCTCACGAATACGGCTTGTCGTAAATGTTGGTCCCAGTCCAACATTTTGTTGCAAAAACATTTTAGAAAGTATATATACTGTCGGATGATTGTTTTTGTTTAATAAAAACGCTCACAAGCCTTAGATCAAAACAATTATGTTATTTATATTCTTATACTTCCATATATTTCGAGGGTTGTTTGCCCTCCTCTTCAGTGGTCTATAAAAAATTTATTTCTTTGATGTACAATCCGTAATTAACTAATCATACTACTACTTACTATTATGTTTATGACATTTAACTGGTTCTAATATTTTACATAACTAAATTCGTGCATGAAAAGACACCATATATATTAAAATTAACATTGAACGAATTAAAAGAATTAATGCTACACAGTTTTAAAATAATTTTTCTAACACGGATTAATTATATATAATACATCATTAGATCAGTTTTATGGTACCTAACATTATCATAAACAACAACTATACACATTTTAGAAAGTCTTTTAATGGTCTGTGACTTCGTTCTACAATCCCGTTGGCCTGCGGATGGTAGGCTGTCGTTTCCAATTTTTTTATTCCCAGGAATTTGCTTACTTTTTTAAAAATATCTGATGTAAAATTCGTCCCTTGGTCCGTTATTAGGGTCTTAGGAATACGATAACGGGAAATAATTCCATCAAAAAAAGTTCTGGCGACGGTGTTTGCATCTATGCTCTGCATGGGGTAGCAATCGAAGAAACGACAAAGGTCGTCCTGGAAGGTTAGAATGTACTTGTTTCCGCGAGGTGTGACTTCCAACGGACCCACAATATCGAGGTATACCTTGTCGAATGGTTTCTCCGCATTTTCAGATACTACCATTGGCATTTTTGTTAGTTTAGTGGATTTTATTTCTTGACATAACTTGCATTTTCCTATTTAGTTTACAATATCCTTTTTCATCCCTTTCCAGTAAAATTGTCGCTCTAATTAGTGTTTTTTTTATTCCTAAATGTCCTCCTAATGGGTGATCATGTAGATCACGCAAGACTTTCTTGATTTCGTCTTCTGTTTTTAGTGTTATGATATTTTCGCGTTCCTTCTGTTTTTCGGCCTTGTCTTGAATATCTTCCTTTTCTTTGGATGCAGGATATTCGATGTTCCGTATAACTTCGTCTAGGTCATGGATGGTATCTCTTTGACTTGGATTGTACTCTGAATTTAGCGTGGGAGGTTCTATAGAGATTACTGGTGGTGTAATTGCTTCGTCGTTCCGATTAGCAATCTTTGCTTGGTTACGTGTGACCACTCGAAGGGTCGTATCATGCTTTTCCTGGTTATATTCATTCAGAGAATTCGGTGGTATTCTACTAAGACCATCTGCTATAACATTAGATTTTCCCGGCTTGCATTCTACGGCGTAATCATAGTCAAATAATTTTAGCTGTAACCTTAATAAACGTGATGACGGGTCCTCAAGTTTGAGCATTCCCTTTAATGGTTTGTGATCGGTAAAAACGGTGAAGTGTCTGCCATAGAGGTAACACCTGAATACCTTGACCGCCCATACAATAGCTAGTAACTCTCTCTCAATCGTGGAATAGTTCTTTTCGGCATTGTTTAAACGGCTAGCATAGCAAACTGGTTTATCTTCCCCTGGTGTTCCTTGTGAAAGCACTGCTCCTAAGGCCTCCTTACTTGCGTCAGTGGTTAGAAAAAATTGTTTTGAAAAATCAGGGTAGATGAGCAAAGGTGGTGCAATTAAATTTTCTTTTATTTTATTAAATGATTTTTGACAGCTTTCCGTCCATTTTATTGCTCCCTTTTTTGCATTTCTCAAGAGCTTGTTGATAGGAAGGACCCATTCGGCTAGTTTTGGAATAAACTTCCGGTAGTAGCTCACGAAACCTAAGAATGACTGAACCTGCCGCAACGTTCTTGGTTGCGGATAATTTTTTATTATATCTGTCCTGCTCGGATCGGGTTTTACGCCATCTTGGCCGCAAATATGTCCTAAGTAACTTACCTCTTCTCATAGTAGTTTCGTTTTTTCCGGTTGGAGCTTTAGATTAGTTTCTCTGATTCGACTGAAAACTTGTCGTAATTTTTTGTTATGATCCTTTACATCCCTACCGTAGACTATTATATCGTCTAGATAAACAAAGCAAATAAGTCCATTCAATCCTGTCAGTGCGTGGTTCATCAACTTTTGGAAGGTGGCAGGCGCGTTTGAAAGACCAAACGGCATACGTTTAAATTCGAATGACCAGTGTTGCTACTGAACGCAGTTTTTTCCCTGTCGTTTGGATTTATGGCAATTTGGTGGTAACCACTCGCTCGGGCATTCCCTAGTTGAACCAAAATCTCCTCTATTCTGGGTAAAGGAAACACGTCTCCAATGGTGTTTTGGTTGAGTTTCCTAAAATCGACAACCATTCTGAACTTCGCTTGGGTCTCGCTTCGTTTTGGCACAAGGAGCACTGGCGAATTCCACGGACTGCGGCTGGGTGCGATTATGTCGTTCAAGCAAATCCTGTATTTGTCTATGAATCTCTTGCCTATGCACTTCTGGTAATCTGTAGTTCTTTTGATTGATTGGCATTGTCCCTGGCTTGACCTCTATTTTATGATTGATTTCGTTGGTGTATGTTAGCTTTTCCCCTTCAAGATGGAATATATCCGCATTTTCCTTGATCATTTCTATTGTGTCAATTCTGTCCTCTTCAGATAGGTTGGTATATCGCTCTGAATCTAAAAGTTCCAATACCTTGTCTAATCTGGTTTTGTCGGGTGCTCCTCCCTTACTCTCTATTTCTTCTCTTGAACCTATATTCACTTTAACAAATTCTTCCATATTTATTGGCTTATATTTTGGTGAGAAATTCTTCAGCTCTACATTTTCAGTTTTTGTATTGATTATCGGAAGAATTATTTTATTATCTTTAATTTTCGTTAGCGTATTACCTGTGTATACACCTGGTTCGACTTCGGTTTTCTCGCATAAAACGTTCTGCCCTTCTTCTGTTACTTTCTTAACTAAAATTATTTCAACTAGTCTGGTTGATCTGGCTGGAATAGTGTTTCTATTGATGTTAACTTTGCCTACTAAGTTAATCTGCGTGTCCTGTTGAAACGTTCTTTCATCATCGTTTACTAGGTAATACTCTTCAAATTTATTTATCACATCTGAGTTATTGGTTAATTCTTTTGTTTCTACTTCCTTACTTGTTTCTAGAATTTCTGTGGTTTTCTCTCTGTTTCTGCTGTGTATTTTTTGTTCAGTAAAATCTTGTGTTTCGGAAATTGCTCTTTTATTTTCTTCTTCGGTTTGAATCTCAATATGTGATTGATGTTTGATATTTTCCTTGATGTCCCCATTACGAATGACTCGACATTTTTCCTCTTGGATTAAACTAGGAATGTTGGGACCTTTAACCGTTGCTTCCAACGATTGGCCTTTATTTGGGGTCGCTCCCGGCATAGTTGTATCATTTCCTTTTTCGTTTTCGTACGCGTTTTCTCGGCTTATGCTGTCTAGTGTTTGTTCAGTGAAATCTTGTGTATCGGATATTATTCTTCTATTTGCTATTTTTGATTGGATCTCCATATGTGATTGATGTATGATATTATCTTTGGTGTCCCCATTACGAATGACTCGACATTTTTCCTCTTGGATTAAACTAGGAATGTTGGGACCTTTAACCGTTGCTTCCAACGATTGACCTTTATTTGGGGTCGCTCCCGGCATAGTTGTATCATTTCCTTTTTCGTTGTCGTACGCGTTTTCTCGGTTTATGCTGTCTAGTGTTTGTTCAGTGAAATCTTGTGTATCGGATATTATTCTTCTATTTGCTATTTTTGGTTGGATCTCCATATGTGATTGATGTATGATATTATCTTTGGTGTCCCCATTACGAATGGTTCGACACTTAGTATGTATTTGCTGTTCCTCTTGTTTTAAACTAGGAGTACTGGGACCTTTAATCGTTGATTCCAACGATTGACCTTTATTCGGGGTCGCTCTTGGCATCGTCGTTGTACCATTTTCGTTATTGTTTTCGTGTTTTTGATAGTAACTTCCAAATGATATCTGTTTTTCAGCGGTTTGTGTGTGAATTTTTAGTTTATTGTTTACGAAGCTAATATCAGTTTTGTTAATTAAGAAATTCAGACCCAGTATTCCGTCTGTTATTATATTTGTATCGTCGTGGACTACTTGAACTTTTTGTACCAAATTTGGATCATTATCTATAGTTGTGTAAATGCTACCAATTGTTTCTTTTATCGTACTCTTAATACCTCTAAATAAAATTTTGTCAGCGTAATTAATCCTGGCGGAGTCGTTTAAAATACTAAGTTTAATTAAAGAAATCTCTGCCCCTGTATCAATTAACATTCGTGTTAGTGGTTTGTTTGAAATGTTTAAATAAACGTCTACTGTCGGAGAAACAATTTGATTGGTGCTTTGTAAGTTTAGGTGTGGGTTTTCTGGGCTTATTTTATTTGGTTGATTTATTTGATTGTACCCTAAGCATTGTCTTGGTTGGCTCCAACCTGTTGGTCGCAGGTCTTGCCAGGGGAGTTTCCCGAATAGTTGTCTGCCAATTCTGATGAGATTGGATAAGCTTCCATTAGTCTTACGTTATTACTACTAGTCGGCTAATTTCTATTCATCGGTGCCATGTTCTGAGGTTCACTCTGTCTTCTATACTGCGGATTCTTGTCGTCACGGTAAGAAAAATTTTGATGGTTCGGGTAGTGATTTGAAACCTGATTTCTGTTCGGATCAATGTTGGAGTCTCGGTAGTTATTTCTTGAAAAATTGTTCCTACGGCAATTTTGAATTGTATGACCAGTTCTTCGACAACTATTGCATTACTGATTCCTCAATTTCGTACTGCACTCTGATATTGTATGCCCGTCGCGTTTGCAATATGTACATTTGTTCGTAAGGGATGTATTCAGTTTTTCCAACTGTTGTACCATTTTTTCCATTAAATTGTTGTCTTGCGATGATTCCACTTTTGTTGGGATGGGATTTGGAGTGTTATTGTTATTTTTGGAGAGCATTTCCAACAAATTCAGTACTGGTTGAGATGAAGGTTCTACTCTGAGAAGGTTGTTCAGAAGTTCGAGTGAAGGGTTAGTCTGACAACTCTAGTTTGTTCTTTTGTGCCTTTCAAAATCTTCTAAATTTAAAGCTAAGTCCGTTAATTCTGAAATAGTTTTGTTAGTAACCAAACGCAATCCGTCTTGTACTATGATACCTAACTTAAAAGAACGTATGGTTTGTTTTTTTATTTCCGTCTCCGCAACTTTAGTGTCTTCTCCAGGGTAAGCTGACCTAATCACAGACACTGCTTCAGCCGCTAATTCCTGAAGTCTCTCTGAGAACTCGCTGATGGTTTCAGTTGTATACTGTAGGCAAGTGTTAATTTGTTCGGCTACTTCCGAAGTAGTTTTCGACGGTAAAAAGATTTTTTTCGACTGCCCCTTTCAATTCCGCGAACGATTTTAATTTACATTCTCGGAGACGTCTGAAAGCGTCTCCACCCTTTTTTACCCGTGATGATATTCGTAATAAAAAATCTTTTTGTAACTCGGGTGTTAAATTAGATAACGCCGCTTGACAAGAGTCAAGGAAACAATCCACCTCAACACGATCTTTAAATTCTTTTGAAATTTCAGGAATTGCTTCCAAATATTTAGTTATAATTAAAAACTGTCATTCATTGTGTTAGTTTCTAATTTACAAATTTTATTATTAATATTAGTATTAGGATTAAAAGAAGACTCACTCTTCAATTGTGACCTAGTTTTGATTGCTGACACGAACGCTGATTTGTGGTTTTCTGTTGGATTTACAGCTACCTCAGGTGTTGCTATTTGATGTGATGGTTTGAAAACTTCCTCTGGTGGTGGAGTTCTGATCATGCCCGTTTGGATGTTTGTTGTTTTTATCAAAGCCGTTCAAATATTGTTGTAAATAATACTTTTAGCCAAATGTTGTACTTAAGTTATATTATTCGTTTAAGTTTCAATTTTGGATGTAACCGATTGGTTATTGTACTATAAATGTTGTGTATATGTTGTATTTGAATTGCATATTAATTTATGGAAAAAGAATTCACTTTCTTGTTCAATTTGTGCCTGACAATGTTTAAAACCAATATATTTCACTGCTTTTTTTTTATTGGAGGGCCTTGAGACTTACAGTTCAAGTAGCACTGCGACCTGAAGGTCTATTGTACTTACCCTGATTTTGTTATTAGTCAGTCGTCGTCTGTGCCGTTACTGGTTGTATTCTGTCATCCAAGTTGAGACTTTTAATAAAATTAATTAGCTCAATTGGAGTGACGTTTTGTGGTAATGGAAGTGTTAGTCTTCTATGACCAAGTTGGTTGTATCTGTGCCCAGAGAGTTCAGGACAGCTGCAGATGACGTGTTCCATCGTTTCCGCGTCCGAGTAGCAGAATCTGCACCTGTCGGAAACAACAAGGCCTATTTTGTTAAGATGGTGGTTTAAAGGACCATGTCCAGTAACGCACCACGTTAAAATTCTTAGAGACTCTCTGTTTAAGTCGATTGTTTTTAAGGGTGAAACAGGGAGGTTGCCTAGAAACTTCTTGGAGTGTACTAGTCCCTCTCTGCTTCTCCATAATTTAGCATTTTGTTCTTGTTCCATTGTTTGGATTGTGCTTTTGAGCGAACTCTTGGCCATTCCAAAGCATGGTTCCGGTCCAACAAATTTTTTATTGGCACCTTGCTTTGCTAAAGCGTCAGCGATAGCATTTCCTTGTATTCCTGTGTGGCTAGGTGCCCACACAAGTGTTACTGTGTTATTGCACGAGATTTTTAATAGATTTTGGTAGCATTCACATACCAGTTTTGAATCAAAGCGCGTATATTTTAGTGCCAAGAGTGCTGCTTGGCTGTCAGAGATAATATATATTTCAATATTTTGGTATTTTCTTTCAGCGCATAGCAAAGCGCAACTGCTAATGGCAAAAATTTCGGCTTGAAATATGGTTGTTATGGTGCCTAAGGCAACCGTTTGTTTTGTTCTAGGACCAAACACTCCTGCTCCCGTGCCCATGTTTGTTCGAGAACCATCTGTGTACCAGATGCTGGCGTTATGTGGCAGTGACCGTATGTAATTTTTAATAAGATCTCTGGCCAATATCTTGACATCAAAGTGCCTGTCTAAATCTATTGTTTTTGGCATACAATCCGAAATATGGTATGTATGCAGTTCAGCTTGTAATTCAGAAAGGATTTTAAGGTGTCCAGTTAGATTACCCGGCTTAAACCCTTCTGTGAGCTGCAGTCTATGAACGCTCAACACCGCTACAGATTTAACATGTAGGTGCAATGGAGAAAGCTTTAGAAGAATCTCCATTGCTGACGTTGGCGTGGTTTTGAAAGCACCTGTGGCACTGAGACACACAAGCCTTTGTATTTTTGTAAACATATTTTGAGCAGTTATTTGGCGGGGTTTAGGCCACCAAACTAAAGCCGCATATGTTAGAATTGGTTTTATAATACTTTGGTGCAACCAAAGTATCATTTTTGGGCTAAGACCCCATGTTTTCCCAAACAGGTTTTTGCATGTGAAGAAAACTTTATTTGCCTTATCAGAGATATATTTCAGGTGTGGGTTCCAAGTTAGTTTGCTATCCAGGATCACACCTAAATATCTAACCTCTTTTGATGTTTGTATTGGTTCGCCGTTTAGAACAGGAGAAACGAAATTGAAAACGACAATGCTTGTTTTTTGGGGATTGATCGACAGTCCCAATCTGTTGCACCACTTTGATACAATATTAAGAGCTGTCTGGGTTCGACCAGCGACAATGGAGTCATGTTTTCCTCTAACCATGACTGCCAAGTCATCGGCATAGCCTACAGTGTTGAAGCCGGAATCATTTAGCTTAGTGAGGAGATCATCAGCCACTATTAGCCAAAGCAGCGGAGAGAGCACGCCCCCTTGTGGGCAGCCTGTAGATGCAGTAACAGTCACTGAATAATCACCTAGTGTAGCCGTTATCTTCCGACTCTGTAGCATCTTGATAATCCACGCAATGATAAGCGGATTTATATTTTTCTTTGTGGCCATTTCGATGATAGCATTGAAGTGGACATTGTCAAAGGCTCCTTGTTTGTCCATAAATGTACATACAAGTGCCTCCTTATAGTTTAAGGTGCTCTCAATTTCTTTCACCATTTTGTGTAACGCCGTTTCAGTAGATTTCCCAGTCTGATAGGCGTGCTGACTAGAGTTGAGAGGGTTTTGTTTGAGACATACATGACGGATGTGATAGTCCAACATCTTTTCCATTGTTTTTAATAGAAAAGATGTAAGACTTATGGGTCTGTATGCTTTGGCTTCATTGGGGTTTTTTCCTGGCTTAGGTATAAAAACAACTCTGGTTTCTCGCCATATCTGAGGAATGTAAGCAAGGCGAAAGCTTGCTTTGAACAAACGCATGAGATATGGAAGAATGATCGTTGGACCCTTTTGCAGAAATACCGGAAAAATTCCATCACCTCCAGTAGATTTATACGGACCGAAGGATTCTATAGCCCATCTCGCTTTGTTGGGGGTGAAAATTGTGTTTGCTAAATGATCTGCAGTACTTTTAGTTGCAGGATCTAGAAGATATACGTCTTCATTGGCATTATCTTCCGTGCTCCATTCTATTGAGCCCGGAAAGTGGGTTTGAAGTAAAGTATCTAGTGTCTCAATGCAGCTGGTGGTATACGTACCATTTGGTTTGCAGATTGAGCCTAGAGGGTTTGTGTGATCAGACGACATCATCTTTTGGAGTCGAGCTGCAGCAGGCAGATATCTATCGTATTGCAGAGCTCTTTCCAGCTATTTCTTTTTGATTGTCTGAGTTCTTTATTATAATTGGTTAGAGCTACTCGGTACTCTGTCCAATTATTTGTTGTTTTTGCTCTGTTAAAGAGCTTACGAACTTTATTCCTTTTCCTCTCCAAGTTACCATTCCACCAAGGTACATCTCTGCATCTTTTGGATTGAGTTATTAGAGTATTAAGGTTGTATGCCTCAGTGATAATTTCTTGCAAATTATTTGCTGCAGAGTCGAGCTCAAATGTAGAGTTGATACTGCCGCAACTATTTACATTATCATGAAGATACGTTGTGTAAAGTTCCCAGTTGGTTTTCCACGGGTTTCTAAAGTACTGGATGCTCTTTGGGTAGTGTTCTATGTTGAAACATATATAAGCATGATCAGACATAGAAGCTTCCTTCGAAACATGCCAGTTCTTAATATGGCTAGTAGCGTTTATGTTAGTTAAAGTAAGGTCAAGGATCTCACCTCTGATTGCGTTTCTAAAGGTAGGATCACTACCTTTGTTTGCAATAAACACATTGTTTGCATACAAAAATTGAAGCAGACGCTCGCCTTTTGTGTTAATGTTACTACTTCCCCACACGGTGTGATGAGCGTAAGCATCACACGCTATTATGAGGTTGTAGTGGTTATTGTTGCAATACTTGATGAGTTTCTCTACCATTTCTGGTGGTGTCTCGTCCTCATCCCCCGGGAAGTATGCAGAAGCTAAAATGAATTTACGAAATCCACCTTGAGGAAGATGAATTTCTATCTGGACCGTTGTAAGATCCCTACAGATAAATTTATTCAATGGAAATATTTTCAGATGTTTGTTGAAAAGAATCGCGGTTCGCGGTCTTTCCACATCTGAGAAATAGATCAGTTTTGTATTTTTGTTTGACGATAGACCTTTTATTCTTTTACTGTCTGCCCACGGCTCCTGTATGAACGCAAGATCGTGAGCATCCTGTTCAATTAACCGGTTCAAATTAACTGAGGCCATTTCTGATCTGTGCCGATTAATCTGAACGCAACTTAATTTAGGTACAAGAGATTTTTGTCTATATTGTACAGGTGTTCTATCTGACTTAGAGTAAGCTGGTGAATCAGACATTACCCTAGAGTCAGACATGGTGTGTGTACTATCCGAATTAGGATAAGCTGATAAATCAGGCATGGTCCTAGAGTTAGACATGGCATGTGTGGTCTGGTTTAGGATAAGCTGATAAATCAGACATGATCCTTGAGTAGGACATGGTGCACAGTTTTGTTGTTAATTTATGTGATGCGTTTGGAGAAGCATCGCTCTCATATAAAACTTTATTGTTTTCCATACAATATTTATGGAGAAAATAGGGTGGTACATTGGTCAACCACAACAGAGCCCTGTGCTGTGGTAAGGCTATTGAAACTGAAGGGCGCCCGGTATCCAGAGTTCCGTACTAGTAATCAAGCACCCCCTTGACCATGCTAAGCTTTCAGCGTACGGGTCTACCTTAGCTTTGGGTTTTGGACTTGATCTTGGCTTCGATTCTCACCGAGGACCTAACGGCATGGGTGACCCTACCGTTGTAGCTCCTAAGATCACTGAGCCTACTGAGCCCCATCACTGCGTCAAAGTGTCAAGTCCATTAGATGGGGTTCACTGCTTTTACTTTTCACTGTTTTTTTTTTTTTTTTTTAAGCTTTTACTTTTCACTGTTTTTTTTAACTTTAACTGAAAAATGAAGTGGCACAAATCCAACGAGTTTTTTAGTTTTGAGACATTAGGGGTAGTGTGTCCTACTTTGAAACTTTAAAACATGGCAACCCTGAGCATACAGGTATTTGAAATGCCCGTGTAAGATATTGTATTACAGTTTGCCTAAAGTAGGACATTTTTATAGTAAAGGAGGACGTAGGACATTCTTGCTCCAAAGTAGGACTGTCCTACCGAAAGTAGGACACGTGGCAACCCTATAGTATGCTGTTAAATTTAAAACTCTGTAAATTTTTTTTTGTTTGAATACGTAACAGCATTTTTTTATTTTTTACTTTATTCAATTTTAGCGTTGTTTCCAATAAGTAAATTCATTCAACTTTATTTATTTTATACCAAAGAAAGTTTTTACTTTAAAATATTATGAATTATTAACATAAATATGCTAAAAAATTGAAAAAAATTAAAAAAATCGACAAGTTCGAGATCCGAAAACTTCTTTTTTCGGTTTTTCTCAATTTTAAGCTGCTAAATAACAATAAATCATTAAAATCGATATACCATTTGAGAGTAGACATCTTGACAAAAAAAATAAGCACTAGTACAACATCAAAATCCAAAAAAACATCAATAAAGTTGTTCGCCGAAGATAGGAGTGTTTTTTCGGAAAAATGGTAAAATCTCGAAAAATATTTATTTTCCATAATTGAAAAAATTCATGCTCGTTATGTGCAAATAATTACGTACTTTCACAAAGTTTCATTTAAATTAAATAATTTTCACGCGAAAAAAAAATTAAAAACAGAAAAATCGGTTTTTCATCATTTTCTCGCAAACTTTGAGGTTATGTCGAAAAATGTATGCAATAAAAGTTTTAGATTTTTTTATTATCTACAACTTTTGTATAAAACACTTTTCTCTCGGAGGCCTCGTTTCGTTACAAATAACGAAAAACAGTTTTCAACAGTTTTCATATCCCTAACGTTAGCCATATGTTTTTACAACATGAACATCTTCTGACGTTAACTATTACCTGTTGACGAACAGGTATGGTCTTCACGGATATTTAAAACGACAATTCGTCGTAAATCAGATATTACTTATCACAGCGATCTCTTTCTATGGTACACGTCTCCAAGGTAAACATTGGTCTCAGTCAACTTTGTACTGTCAGACTTTACCATCACTTACGTTACCATATCCGTTACCACTCCTTTCGCTTACGCTAAATTTCTACTTCTTACTTTTAACAGCAAACTTTCGAAAAATTAACAATTAAATTACAGTCACGTTTACTGATGTTAGTATTCGTCTCAGACAACTTAGTTCTGTCAGACCATCAACATCACAGATATTATCTTCTGCTCCTCCTATTTTAAAAAAACGAACATTTTAACTCATGGTACACATCTCCACAAATATTGGTCTCAGGCAACTCAGCTCTGTCGGACCTATATCTCCACTCGTGTTACCATAACTCCATAATTGTTCGTTTCTTTCTTTTTGTGCAGAACTCCAGTTTGTAAGACCCATAATTTTTTTCTGCACCAACTGGTATCGATTACTAAACAACTCTCTCGCTTAACACAATCTCTCCTAACACATTAGTTTTTAACTCTCTCCTAACACAATTTCTCCTTACCTTCATATGATCGAACATCGACAGCTAATACTTTACTTTAGGTCACATCTGAAGATGACTCGACTCAATTTTCGCCACTATTTCCTCAGTCGCACAAAATAAACACTGTCTTGTACAGACAACTGTCTACTCTACTTTTTTGGACACCTCTCAACTCCTTTTTCGTTACAACTACTCCTTTCCTCCCTAACTCTACCTATTTTTTTTTTCTTCATATCGTTCCATCTTCGATGGCACTAGGGGGGAGTGTTGTGGCGAACGAACACACCTACATGTGCATAAGTGTGAACGCGCCTTTAAATCTATTAAATCACCATCTTGATACATAAATATAAACTTCACTTGTGGTCACAAATCACATGTCAAAAGTTAACATCTCCATCTTTAATTTTAATTACAGACACATTTGCTTTGTATAAAAATTGTCACTTTTTCCATTATTGTAATCACTTATTTTAATAATAATTTTTACAGTGACTTCTGTTTCGAAAATTATATTACAACTGCGCAACATAATAATAAATATATGTAAATAAAGCATGTATAGTTTTTGTCTGTAGTAGAGATGTATATGAATAAACAACAACAACTCGAGATCGTTTATGGTTCTACACTCCTTTGTACTGGCGCTGCTTATTTCGCAGGATTGTTTATTTACAAAAAATAGTGAAATGTTTGTAAAGTAATTATATCGATTCACCACGTTCTTGGATATTATTCATTTTTTTGGAGCATATTTAACCATAGTGTTTCCGAATGTTTTATTGATAGCTACAGAAAATAATGATCAATGCTTATATGTACTACGTAACATTGTGTAGAAAAATCAGCTATTCTGTTCGATTATAAAACACGCTATCATCAAGATTGAACAATACGTTATTTGAACAACCATCTCCAGTTACCACAATTTATTCCAGCCACTCTCAACGCCTCTAGCTGTACTTAGATCATCTCTACACTCAACTCTAGAACCACCAAACACCTTTATATAATGACATTTCATCTGACCGCACACTACCAATCTCAACTAGTTGCGTTCTTTCCAACAAAAATATAAATAATAATAGCAGATAAAAAAGTTGTTAGACTCGTCAAGGACAAGCGCCTTACGAAGTATATATGTGGTAATCATAAAATGAAACCGGCGAGGGCTCAGGAACTTGAAGTAAAAATAAACATGCCGCAAAATATGAAAAACAGATGCGTTTTTTTAACAATTAAAGTCTAAAAAGGCATATTTTTAAAAAATAAGCAAACAAAACTATCGTTAGTCAAGCGAGGACAAGTTAAACTATCGATTGCTTTTAATCTATTTATTTTGGTAAATAATAAACTCCAGAAGCAAACACTAATTGCTGTTCTTTAACTTTTCGTTGCAAAAAGTTTTTTAATTCTTGTTGTGAGAACTCCATTCCCGGATCTTGAGCAGCAAACATTTTTAACATTTGATGAATTCTTTCAAGGGGCATCGAATCTAAATTGGTTAGCATACCAACAATATACGACCAAAATACTTGAAATTCTTCTTCGCGTTGATCATGAACCGATGCCATGGCACAATCAGCTTCGTCGTCTTCACATATGTCATGTGAATTATTTATATCTTCAATTGTATCCTCCATAGTCTCATCCGCTAATGTGAAAACGTCTTCACTTGTTTCTTTAATTAGACCCTGTGATTGCCAAAAATTGATTTTTTTTCGAAGAATCGATAGTGGGACTTTCATTTTATGGCTTAAATTTTCTAATTGCCATTCATCTAAATAAAGATTAAAAAAATTGTTATTTGCTTAAATAACAGGAAAATGAGTGATCTCTTACGCTGGTTTTGAAAATGCAATATGATTGTCGCCTGTATCGTTGTAACCACTAAATCTATTTTTTTATTGGCAAATTCAATTTCAATGTTGACTTTGCCATTTAACGTATTCCAATTTAGCGTACGATTACCTTTATACGCTTCGTAGGATTTTGAAAAACGATCAAATTGTTGTTTTATTTCGTCGTTTAATTCAACAACTTCTTTTTTAAATGGTGGCCAAAATTGTGATGAAACAATTAGGGTTGACATTTCAAATATTTTTCCGTTATTATACTCTGGGTCGCCATGTATATGAGCATTTATCCGTTTTGAATCACTGATGTCCTTTAACATAACTTCACAACTATGGAGTAATGTTTCACCAAATCTTAATTTTAACAGTTCTAAATTTCTAATTTCTTTTTCAATATTAAAATCTAAATGAGATAGTAATCGTTCCGCTAATAGATTCCGATATTCGTTAACAAATAATTCTTTGCTACCATAAATATCAACGATCATTGATATGATGTCAGCTGAACGAACAGTACGGGATGATTTGTCTAAGAGATATTTGTAAACCAGAAATATTATTTTACATGTGAAGAATTTGAGTAGTATAATTACTTGTATTTGCGTCGACTGGATCTGGCATCCACGTTTCCCAATTTGTCATATCGTCTTTTAATGAATTTGCTTCTTCTTTTACATTTTCACTTTTAGCTAACTCTTCTGCAAGATCTGTTGGGCCTTCCTCGGTTAATGCTGTTACAACGCACCTACGATTAGAAAACATAAGGAACAAACCTTACTACTTTGAATTTGCCAATGGAAATAATAAACCAAACCTTACTGTATCATTTCTCATTCTAAGATATTCTTTCATTGGTTCTGTTATTACTTCCAGCAATACTCCACTGCTATCTAAATGTCTCAACGCCTTAATTGCAGCAACATACCCTGTCAATACATCCCCTGTGTCAACTCCAGGATGCAAAACTCTTGTTTCCAACGACTGTTTTACTGTAGAAACTAAATAATTTCTCAAATCTATTTTAACCAAACATATTTTTAAATCATCAATCGATGGTTTTGAATCCGGAAATTCAATTATTATATTAAAAAATTGATTGATAATCGTATGCGCATATGATTCATACAAATGATAAGTAAATTTAAATTTCAAATTGTCAGAATCATCTTGTTGTTTTACATAATCTGAATTTTCAACAAACAATTTCTTTAACCATCTGAATACATTTTTGTGCAACCATTTCTCCAATCTTTCTAAATGGGAAACATCTGAGCTACCTTGACATGTTTCTTTAACATACGCAGAAATCTTATCTTGAATCAATTCGATTATTGTTTGCCCCGCTAAACGATCAAGCAACTGCATTCCATTCAAATATAAATTTGTTGAGTCAAATATTTTCATTAATTTATCACATCGACAATTATCACGATCAGTATCGCATCCATCACATTTTACTGTACTTTCTAAGGACTCAGATATTATCATAGTATTATCTTCATCATCAGACTTAAGATTAATTAACACTTTAAATATAATATTGTAAAAATGATTTATTATTTCTGTAAAATTTATTGGTAGTTGAAATAGCAAAGTACTTTTGAAGATATGATTGAAGTATTCATAATCATTACGAGTTTTGTATTCTTCGTTTTGAAAATTACACATTTGTTTGAAAATTTTAATTCTTTGCAGTAAATTTAAATATTTTGAATATTCTCGAAATAGAGTTTTTACTGCAATTTGAAATTTATCAAATCCATCGCGCGGATTATTACATTTTTCTGTGAAATTTTTCCAAAAATTTGGAACAGTTTGATTGCAAAGTAATGAATGTACCTCTAAGAATATTGTTTCATAAACACTTTCAGCGATTTCTAATCTTAATAGTTCGTTTATTATGAATTCAAAATCCTCGTTACTATGTATATTTACATCCAACTGCAATTAATATAAAATTTTCTATTATCAAAAAATCGAACATAACCTCAACCATATTACTTTGTTATTTAAAATTGGAAACACTTTTATAGTAGCTGTCCAAATAGCATCTAATTCTGCCATGATGCTGTTTTAGTATTAGCGATTTGTTTCAATTGGACTCAATTCTAAATTACTATCAAGTGAATGTAATTACTTGTTCCCTTGAAAAATACGAATTTTAAAACAAATATTTAATTTAATATTTAATGTTCTACAATACATTTGTCAAACTAATCGAATAATTTACTCCCAAAAAGTGTCTGCTCACAATTCCGAAATAATTTCGAGCAGTTGGCAGTTTTAAGGTAGTCTCCACTGCCCGAACAAAACGTTTGCTACAACCAGTCTCCAGCAACCGATCACCTTAACCAATTTAGGGAGTGTTAAACTTATGTCAAACCAATTTTTTGTTTGTGCATATTCTCTCTAATGGTGCTATTACACACAATTTAAATTCAGTTCCTATAATCAATTTTGCAGTAACCATAATCTGAAAAGTTGATGAAAAATTTTTTGCATGAGAAAAAGAGGAATAGCATGTGCGAGATAGATATAAAAACTGCAAGAAAAGTTAGCTGATAGCAAAGAATTAAGAGAATAGAGGAAATGAAATTGATTTTAAAAGTTGAAGCAATTTTTGCACACCAATAAATTGTTACTAACACACTTGCGTTTTAGTAGAGGCGCCGTAGATATTTCTATAATTGCATTGAATTCCATATTTAAGCGTATTTTTACCCCCAAAATTAATATAAAAAAAAGAGACGCCATTACATAGAAAAGAAAAACAACATAAAAAAAATTTTGACATCGTAGACCCGAAGCATTCTATTATTGTTTACATTGATTTTAGATTACATTTTTTTCTCGAAAATGTTTAAAAAACTTAACACTTATTAATCGAAAAGCAAATTATAATATTAATATTATTACTTATGATAAGAAATCCCACCCTGTAGATGTTTTTGGTAATTTTTACACTTCATTATCACACACTTCATATTTAATGTTTCATTCAAAACTTTCACTTAACATATTTAATTTTTCTGTAAAATTATTTTTAAATTATAATAAAATCACTAGTATTTCTTATATTTATTATAAATTCGTCAAAATATCACCACGATAAATATTAAAAACAAATTTATTAAAACCAAATTATAACCAGCTAAGTAATGTTTACAAATTTTGTTTTTGACAACTTAGGCCAACTTATTGAAGTTAAAAAAGATAGGAGAAAAGAGAAAAACGGCTTCAAATATTTTTGTGTATATATACAGTAGTTTCATTTCCTTACAATGCATGCACAATGAAAATACTTTTACTCATGAGATCCAAGTTTGTATGAAAATTTATTTTGAGAAAAAAAAATTTATTTTTGAAATACTTTTTCCTCAATGAAAAAGTTAAAAATTTCGTAGCTTTTTCCTCATGATTATTAAAGAATTGAGCTACCTACATTTTAAAGCATTGTATTCCCACTAGATTTTTTGTTACTATAGTAACAGGTCTTTAGTTTGTTATCATTCATAAGAGTGCATTAGAGGAAGCGAGATAGACATATATCTCTTATAGCGCCATCGCATAATATGAAAAAGATCAAAACTAATTTCAAGAATATATGGTTTGAACCAATGTTTTTTACGACCTTATAATATATGTCGGCCATTTCATTTAAATCATGTTAAAGTTTATGTTTGATATTGAATAAGCCAAATTTATTTTAAAAATTAATAAGGAAAATATACAATAGTTGTATTATTCTATAAAAGTATTCAAATCAATTAAATGTTGATATGTTTTAAATTAAGAAAATTATATATGTAATTCTTTTAGTTTAATTTAATGCCATTTTAGTTTTGCAGATTATATTATTTGATAAAATATTGAATTGTTTAATATTATTAATTGCTGTATTATTGTTTTAATTAGTTCTTTAAGAAATAATATATATTTATATTTATTAATTTATTTATAGTCAATAAAAACTTAAAATTATAAAAATGTATTTTATTTACAAAAATCATATTTATATAACAAGGTTGCTTTGTGGTTTAGGTTAGCCAAGACAAACTAAAGACATGTCTGACCAGATAACCTAAAGACACGTCTTACCAGACAAACCCAAGACTTGTTACACAAGACGAGGTGGGACATTTTGTTCGAGCGGTCTTGGGTTTGTCTTCGTCTTGTTACTATAACGCGTTAATAGTAAGTTACTAGTAAATCTGGTATAACACTTTTACAGGGTTTCTATTAAAAAATAATTATAAAAAGTTGCTCAAATCTCATGAGGAAAAACCTCATACATTGTGCATGCACCGTTATGCCTAGTTTACACGGGCGAGTAAACATGCGAGTTGAACAGGCGAGTTACTGTAGTACAGTTACTGGCATCGTGTGAACACACAAGGCGAGCTACTGGTAGGCGAGTTACTACAACATATTTTGTTTTTACTTGCCACTTGCTTTCCCCCTCCACATTGAAAAAAGTAAATCGTATTGTATTCGGATTATTTCGACTTTTTTTTATGTCTATTTTCATTTTTGTATTAATTTTGTGAGAAAAACAAACAAAATCAAAACGTTTTCGAAAATAAAATAGGTTGTTAAACAAATCGTTGGAATATATATAATTTAATTTAGAATATAGGTATTTTTATTTTGTTACGTTTTTATAAATTTTGTATACATATTTTGTTAAATTTATTAATAATATATATAAAGTATTTAATGATGATAATATCACAGTGCCAGTTGCGAAATCCACCACTCGGGGAAGAACCTAATTTAAATATATGTTCATTCCAATGTTGCAAACCGTCGTCAGCATACTCGAATAAATAAAATAAAATAAATTAAATAATAAATAAATAAAATAAATTAAATGTTTTTGAAATAAAATGTATTTTATAGTTTTTAAATTTAAATAAAATAAAAATGAAACAAGTATTACTATGCACGGACATAAAATTAAATCTCACTATCCAGTTATATTTTCAAATACGTACTGTCAAATTTTTTTAATAATCAACTCGCATACAACCGGCAAGTAACTGTCATCGTGTGAACAGTACAGGCGAGTACAGCTACTGTCCGATTTTTGTGAGGCGAGTGAGCAGGCGAGTTACTGTCTACTCGCACGCCAGTAGTTCGCATCGTGTAAACCACGCTTTAGTCTCTTAATTCTTTGCATTTAACCATTTTATCGAGTTCAGTTCTCGTTCTTGCCATATATTAAAAATTGTCGTTGTTGTTCAAATTGGTATCCCACCAAATTTTTTGTTACTTGTAACATGTTATTAGTTGGTTACCATTCATAAGAGTCCATTAGTTAAAGCGAGACAGACTATTATTTCTCATAGCGCCACAGTATATTTTAATAAATGCGATAGAAATCAAAACTATATTTCTAGTTTTCTGTAAATTTTTGTTCATCTTAAATGTCAACATATTGAATACACGTGAACACTTGTGCTTTTATAACCCTTGTTTTAATAACACGTTACAAGTAAAACTTTGGTGAGTCTGGTATAACACGTTGGGTGGGATAGTAGTTGTTCAGCAATTAGTAGTGCAGTGTTCAACAACTGTGGCGCGGCTGTTGAAAAAAGGTTTGATGCAATGTGTATTTATAGTAGTTTCTAAGTTTGAAATTTTCTCTTGCTTTTTGGATGTCAAAGAATTTGGGTGATCTTTGATCATTTACTGTGTAGTTTTTTTGAAAAATAAAAAGATAAATAATTAAAATGTGAAAAAAACAGGGACTGAAACCTTGAAAAAATTGGGTTCAGGTTCAGGTACGGGTTAATAAAAATAGAAAGTTCAGGTTCAGGTTCGGTTCAGGGTTCGGGTTCGGGTTCAAAATTTAGAAAACGAGTACAATATATTTTATTTATTTGTCAAAAAACTTTACTTATTTTTCAAAAAAATTCTCATTTAATTTAATACTCAAAATATTTTTTAAGTTTTCTTCTTTTAAATTTGATCTTTGTGGTGACAATTAAGGTGACCAGATTATTTCCAAACCAAAAGATGACAGTTTTTTGTCAATATATAACTTCACCTCCCCCCCCCCCCCCCCCCCATCCCCCTTAACAATCTAGTAAAATAACAATTCCATAGAAAATTAAAATAAAATTTGTTCAAAAATTATTAATTTTATTTATTAAAATATTGAAAATGATTTATTTCGCAAAAAAAGACATATTTTCTTATACTAGTTTCCCACCGTAGCAATTTGCTAGCTAGTATAGTTTAATAAAGTATAATATCAACGGTGTGAAAGCAAACTATCACAACAATTATTTTAAATTTGCTATTTTCGTTTGCTAGCTAGTAAATATAATACTTATCAAATAAAGTATAATATCGACGGTGTGAAACGTAATTATTATTTTATAGGTGAAATGTCATTTTATGGAATTTGTAGACATTGTGTTTTCTTGCGATTTTTAGCTTGTAAAATTCATTTCTGATATTTAATAAATTAACGTATATGTATTAATTGTTGATTATGATATGGATATGTTTAGTATAGCATTATAAAGGAATAGGACATGAAAAATGTAGTAAACGTAGACGTTTGGTTTTCGTGAGAGAATTATTTAAAAAAGACGTTATAGATTAAAACTTATATCTATTTTATGCTGTTCAAAAACAATGGCAGGGCTGGTCTAAATCTAGTTTGATTTTCTCTGGGTTGTAAATTTCATTTTAAAAACTATAACGCTAATATCAAATATAAAATTGACAGTACGGTATTTTGATATATCAATTTTATTCTAGTGTCAAGTTAGGTTTGGTTTCCCACCGAAACATTATCTTAATATAATATGAACGGTGAGAAATCAAACTAATATCAAATATTTGCTATACTACATATTAAATTTCTGCGGTGGGAAACTAGTATTATTCATACATAAATTTGGATGACTTATGGACTTCTTTCAAGAGGGTTTCACTGGGCTTTCTTATAAAATTTCTGCGCTTGATTTTTTTCGTTTATTAAAATAAAACAAATTTTTTCTATAGCAACTGTTAAAACGTGCAATTATCAACTAAAATTAGATGGAAAAGTAGCACTTTAAAATCAAGGTTAGATAAAGTAGTACTTTAACAGCAAGGGTAGATAAAGTATTTTGATATAAGTATTTTGCTGTTAATATTCTTCAAGGTTTTCCATTTTTGAAAGTACAGATATTCTCTTTTATATACCATCCGTAATTTTTCAGGCAATTGAAAATTTCAGGCACTGAAATTGCCTCTGAAGCCTCCTCTTCCACATCAGAAGGCAGTTTCCTTCTGTAATATCGCACATATTTACAAATCCAAACTAGATAATTTTCAAATTCAGTTTTTGCAAAAAACAAACAAAATTGATTTGTTTGTTTGTTTATAAAACTCAAAAGGTTATCAAAGCCGCCTATACTCATTTTTTCGTGAAACTGTTTTTTTCCTGACACTTTTAAATTAAATTTATCATTGATTTTTCTCCATTTTTGACGCCTCGACGCTCTCGAAGATAAAGTGCAATTTTATCATCTTGTACAATAAATACGGTGACCATCCGTCCTGTATTTTACAGGACTGTCCTGTTTTTTGCCATGTTGTCCCTTGAGATTTTTTTGCAAATACAGGACAGTACAATGTCCCTTATTTCTTAATTTGATATGCAAATGTCCTGTTTTTTGCATAAACTTTACACGAATATGCATTTAAAATAATCATTTCTGTAAGTTTCTATAAAATTTGTCTGAATTAAAATTTGTATACAGTATTACAATCTCGAGCCAAATGTCAAAATCATAGCCCCACTTTTTGGCATTTTTCAACGTTCGATTCTAAAACAGCAAAAAATATGTTCCGACAAGCCATTGAAGAAAATAAAATAAAATTTAGTATGTAATTTTAATTTTTGTATTCTAGTCAAGAAGACGTTTGTTATTAGAATCATTTAATTTTTATAATATTCATAATAATGTATAACTTATATAATTAATTTTTTTAACACACCTTTATTTAAGGTAGGTAGCAGAGAGCCGTTATTTTTTAGTAGTATGATTTTTAAGTTAATTAATGTCCTGTATTTTCCTTTTCAATAAATGGTCACCGTAACAATAAATAACTATTAATCGAATTTTTGTCTTTTTAACTGTCCGTATGTCATTACTTAATAAATGAAAATACTCTTTCCACTGATGCGTTTGGTCCTGGTAGAACAAAAAGGAATTCTAATAACTTTTGAAGTTTAGGAATAAGCAATAGGCGACCTGTCATTGGTCATGCTCAAATTGTTTTTTATTCCCCATTGATAGCAATTGATAATCATTAATTCATAAGTATGATATATGATAAAAAGATGACAAAGATGCTCATTTTTGTAAAAGATGACAAAAAGATGGTATTATTTTAAAAGATGGCAATCGTTCGTAAAAGATGACTGTCACCCTTCAAAAGATGACGTCTGGTCACCTTATGACAATATAAATTTCAAAGCTGAAAAAGCCTCTACGCTTACTTGCGTAGAAAAATATTTTTTTTTATATTTATTTATGAACCCGAACCTGATGAGTTTTTGGGTTCAGGTTCGGGTTCGGGTTCATGATTTATAAAAAGACCGAACCTGAACCCATTTGGGTTCAGGTTCGGGTTCGGTTTCAGTCCCTAGCATTTTAACATTTTTGTATAATTTTTATGGTTCAAGCTCACATCCTGTAATAGTGCACTGAAGAGGAGGTAACAAAAACCTCAAAATATATGCAAAAGAAATAAAACAATAAGCAATTAAAGGTCTTAAGCTTGGTATTTTCTTTGGTTTCATTTATCTTTATTTTTAATACAACTAGGGGGAACGAAAGAGAATACAAGACAGTATACATATATACATTATAGACCAGTTTTATGGTGCATATTTTACAAATTTATATCATAAACAACACACTTACACAGTTTATTTTATATATTATTTCTATTTATCATTGTATAAGAATTAATTTATTTTTAAATTTAATAAAAACAAAATTAAGTATTATGTTAAGTAATGATTTTAATTATTTAAAAATAACCTAAAATCTAAACTCAAAAATCTAATAACATTTTGATATCTCTAATATGCTACCATTCGGAGCTTAGAAAAATGTTATATATCTGATATATTTTCGAAGAGATCTAAAAGATGTCAGCAGGTGGCGCATTAGAGGGTTTTCTGATATCTTTATGTTATCTTTGTAATAAATATTTTGGATGTCTGATCTAAACACGGTTACCTTTTGACAGCTTTTTGCCGAACGGGAAGTTACGCGATTGGTGTTTCTTATTGAAGCATTCAATCTCCTCACACTTTCTCTTCCATTCTCTCTTCGTTCGTCTACATTATAACGTTACATTATAACATATAACAGTATAACGGCTTGTCGTGCCAGTTTATAGTTCTCATCCATGGACCTAGTGTCCTTGTAGACATTTCAGATAGCAATCTATCTTCTTTTGAATAGTGCCAAGACATGCTTGATCCATCCATGGCTTCTGGGAGTGGATTTGTGGTCGTCCAAGTATTACCTCAGCAGCGCTTTTTTTTTTTTTATACGAGGCGACCATGTAGTCATAGCCTGTCATGTAGACTGCTAAGTCCTTTATGCCATCCTCATATTCAAGAGCTGAAGACCTTTTTGGAAAAAGCCAACAGCCTTGAATGGTCTGCTTTGCAGAAATCTTCTATCCTTAGATAGTTTGATCCTAACATGAAGCTTCGGAGCCCTGAGAGAGCCAAACATTCTCCCACAATGTGAGGAACTATTTCATCCTCTTCAAGACAAAAGCGGCATGTTGGATCATTTTCTACTCGAAGCCGTACTATATGTTTGTTCACATGATGGTGACCTGTTAGTAGTCCCACCATCCCCCTCAGCAGCGCTTAAAACAGCATCTTTGAGTAAATACAATGACTTACCGAAATCTCCATTAATGGTTTCTGATTTTTCCAATTTTTCGACAATATGGTTTGAATATCTGTCTTCAGTTTCAGCATTTTCTCTTTAGTGATGAGATGTTAAAACGTTTCCGTTGATTGAAATTTGGAATGTCTGGATTTGAAAAGTTAAACTTTATCCTAGCACATACAAGAAGTTGGTTACTTCTAATGTACGCACCTTTAAAGGAAACCTCGTAAACCCAGAACACTTAAAAAAACATGATGTTACTAACACGTGATCAATTTGATTTCGAGTGTTTCCGTTTGATGAAACGCAAGTCTTCTTATGAATCAAACGATGCGGAAAGAAAGTACTGAAAATTTTCAAATTATTTGATAATGCAAAGTCAGTCATTCTCTCACCAGTGGCGGATTTACCATATGCGAGGCCATAGGCAAGTTTTCTATTACATTATGTTGTAATTGTAATTACGACCTGTGAAAATGTTAATAACACAACCGTTTAGTTTCACAGTATATTTGGCAAGCGCCATATTTATTTAAAGTCAAAGATAGTACAGTGTGACAACAATATTATTACAGTTCAGTGTGGGTAATATTTGAACATACATATTTCTACGTTAAATTTATAACACCCTCACTCAATAAAAGAGGGAATAAATATACAAATATTTTATATAAATCTTTTAATGCACTTCAATTTAACCCCATCAGTACTGAACACAACTTCGTCTTTGGTCCTGTGACAGCCTTAGTGAGGACATAGGCTGCATTCTCGTCTGTTGAAACATATGATATGTTGATGGTGGCATCTTCAACCCGTTCGCGTAAATGGTGATATCGAACATCAATATGTTTCGTTCGTTGATTGTAGCCATCTGAATATGATAACTTAATGGCACTTTGGTTATCATTTTTTAATTGAACTGTTTGAGCGATATCACGATCCAATTCACAACCAAAATTTTGCAACCATATTGCTTCTTTGGTTGCCCACGAAACAGCAATGTACTCTGCTTCTGTACTCGAAAGAGCAACTGTTTCTTGTCGTTTACTGTTCCACGAAATAGCACCATTGCTCAAATTAAACACATAACCGGTGCATGAGCGTCTCTTATCCACATCTGACGCCCAATCTGCATCACAATAACCACTTAGGCAGCTTACATTTGATTTTGTATAATGTAACTTGTAATCCAGCGTTCCCTTCAAGTAGCGAAGAATTCTCTTAACGGCAATCCAATGTGATCGCCCAAAGTTTGAATTAAATCGACTTACGTCGTTAACCGCAAAGGCGATATCCGGCCTGGTGCCTTGAGCAATGAATAATAAGCAACCAACCAATGATTGATACGGAATTTGGGCCATTTCTTGCTTCTCTTCTTCAGTGGTTGGGCTCATCGTTATCGATAGTTTTTGATTAACATCACTGGGCGTATAAACCGGATTTGAATTTATCATTCCAAATCGTTGGATCACTTTAGATATGTACGATTTTTGATCAAGTGCAATTCCATTACTATCGTACGTAATATGAAGACCAATACACGACGTTGCAACACCCAAGTCTTTCATTTTAAAAGCATTGCCTAATGCTTCCTTCAATTTATTTAAAGTGGATTGATTTTTCCAAAAAATGAGCAAATCATCAACGTAGATTGTGATAATTAATGATAGATCACCAGTATGAAATACACATGGATCAGTTGATGATTTCTTTAGTCCATAAGACTTTAACATCTTCGTCAATTTCTCATTCCATAAACGTCCACTTTGTTTAAGGCCGTAAATTGCTTTTTTTAATTTACAAACTTTCTTTGAATTGTCGTTAAAGCCATCGGGTTGGACCATATAAATGTCCTCAGTCAAATCGCCTTGTAAAAAGGCGGTAATGGCATCCATTTGAGCAATTTTCAATCCATTTTTTACTGCAAGAGCAACAATAAAGCGTATTGACGAATATCGAACTACAGGCGAATACACTTCCTCATAGTCGATTCCGTAAATTTGAGAACAACCTTTCGCTACCAACCGGGCTTTGTATCGGACAATGTTTCTAATATCATCGTATTTAGTTTTGTAAATCCATCTAGATTTTATTGGTTTTCGATTTGGTGGCAGGTCTACTAATTCCCATGTGTCGTTCTCAACTAATGAGTACATTTCTTCCTGCATGGCTATTTTCCACTTGTCCCCATCTTTATAATTTATTACTTCATTATATGTTGTCGGCTCCTCATCTGAGTCAGAAATAAAACTATGAGCACAATATGTAATAAAGTCCTTACCAAAATCCCGTGGCTGTGGTGCCCGACTCGATTTACGAATTTTAGGTTCAGGTGAAACATTCGATTCTGGAACATATGTTTCATCATTAACGTCATCGAAAACGGGCACTGGCAAATTATCCGGAGTACTCGTCAAGTCTTTTACAATTTTTTTAGGGGAAACAACTGTGGTTTCCCTCACTTCATCCAGAACTTCGGCTTCACTGTGGTCATTCCAAATACCAACTCTTTCAGAACGATTATCATTTATAAACACTACGTCTCGGCTTATTGTAAACTTTTTTGTTTTTGAGTTAATACAGCGATAACCTTTTATGCCTTCAGAAAAACCAACGAAAATCATTTTTAGTGATTTTTTCTCCCAATTTTTACGTTTTTGTTTTGGAACGTGTACCATGACTAAACTTCCAAATATCTGTAAGTTACTGACATTTACTTTCTTGCGAATGTATTTGGATTTTTATCATATTTATTTTGAGGCTTCTTTTTATATTCAAATTGTTTTTGTGGGCCTTGTGAATTACTTTTGCAATTATTCACTTTATGTCCGCGTTTACCACATGAATAACATTTTATTTTACTATTGAACTTTGATTTAACATTTTTATTGAAAAAAGCTTTGCTACTTTCACTCGAACCGTATTGCGAATCCAATAACTTCGTTTTGATTAAATCTGCCGTTATGGCTGCATCACTACTTTCAAGTCCCATTATCATTGGTCCAAACTCATTTGGTAAACCAGCCAACAAAATACTTCCAAGCCATTCATCGGCAACTGGAAAACCAATTCCATTCAATTTATTAGCTGTCTCAAATATTTGACTAATATAATCATTCATCGAATCACAATTTTCAAGCTGCATTGTAACCAATTTACGTAACAAACTTATTCGACGCGAAATGCCTCTGTCTTGATATAATTCCTTCAATTTTGTCCACGTTTCAGCAGCCGATTTAGAATTTTCAACATGAACGTACACAGATGAATCAAGACTTAATTCAATTCTAGCCTTTGCTTTACGTAATTTTGCTTCATCCTTTTCTGCATTTGTACCGGTTTCAATACATTTACTGTAATCACTTAATTCAAGTAAATTTCGCATAGCAAATTGCCATGTATGGTAATTTTCGTTGCCTTTCAGCTTTACAATACCATTCCACGCACTATCATTAGACATTTTGATTAAAGTTATTTCTTTTTTTTTTATTTTACACTAATCGACAAACGATTTAGACTTAATTAAAAAAAAGAAATGTTTTGTCACTAACCGACGAACGATTTAACTTTGAAATGAACAATTTTAAAGTACTGACAAATATTTCAACTTGATCGACACACGATTCACTTTAACAATTTTGTCTACAACAATTTTTGCTTTCTATTTTAATTTTTCAATCGACAAACGATTCAATCGACACACGATTCATTAAACAGCAAAAATAATCCCAAAAAAACAAACTTCTATTGAACTAAATGTTTATCAACACGCTGTAATGTTCTAGATTATTCTGACAACTGTTAACATATACATAACTAGATTTGTTTTTTAGAATAACTGTTTATCACTAAGCACATTAAAACAGATATTTATGAGTTTGTTGTTGTTATACGATCGAACTAACTAGATGCGACACACACATACAAACAAAATCACATCACCGATAATATTGCGACACACGCCGGTACAGATTTTTAGGGTTCCGTTTTTTATACGGAACACTATTGGTGAGAGTACAACGTGTTTTTCACATTATTTCGATTATCTCGTGAACCATTAATCCGATGAACTTAAAATTTGAGGTGCTTATAAAACTAACCTATCCACACAAGATGGCGGGCTAAAAAATAAATAAAGTTGTGTTCGTTTGTTTTAAGGAGGTACGATGTAAAGCCTTTGAAAACATACATTTTTTTAGCGAGAGGAGTAGGGTATCATATGAAAGGGCTTCATTTCAGCATTATTTAAAAATATATTTTGGAATTTTACACCTGACCATTTTTTGTATAATTTTGAAAAATGACGTTTTCGGGATGTTTTATTGCCCCGATTAACTCCGACCCTACTTCATCGAAAATCTTGAAATATATTTGGAATGATAGAAAATTGAGAAGGTTTTTAATGAAAAATATAGAAAAGTGGCAGACACTCATAACTATATTTATTAAAGGGGTGCGAATGTTAAGGGGTAAAAACATCATTTAAAACCAGGTCATGTGGGGTGTCATTTGAAAGAGCACTTGATTTTAGAAATATTGTCAGTTTTTTTAGAATTTTGCAATGCATAGTTTTTGAATTATTATCACTAAAGTGACACAAAAAGTTGGTCCCCCCCCTTGCATTTCGAGCCTAATAAACAGAAAAAATTGAAAAAATTCACAGAGACAGGAAGTTTGATAAACTCTGAACGAAAAATATAGCGAACTCTCAAATAATTATATTTTTGTGTTTTTAAGGGATTGGGGTGGGGAAGGGTGAAAAAAACTTTTTTGACCCAAGCGAGTGGGGTGTCATTTGAAAGAGGACCAAATCTCAGAAACTTTGCAATTTTTTTTAGAATTTTGTGGTACACAGTTTTTGAGTTATTCTAAAAAATGTGCACATTCCAGACCGTTCCCCCCCCCTACGTTTCGACACTGATTGACAGAAAAAATTGAAAAAATTCATAGAGACAGGAAACTTGCTATATTTTGAACGAAAATTATAGCGAACTCTCAAATAATTATATTTCTGTGTGTTTAGGGGAAGGGTGTAAGGAGGGTAAAAAAAAACTTTTTTTGACCCAAGCGAGTGGGGTATCATTTGAAAGAGCACCAAATTTCCAAAATATTTCAATTATTTGTAGAATTTTCCGGTACACCGTTTTTGAGTTATTCTAAAAAATGTGCACATTCCAGACCGTTCCCCCCCCCTACGTTTCGACACTGATTGACAGAAAAAATTGAAAAAATTCATAGAGACAGGAAATTTGCTATATTTTGATCTAAAATTATAGTGAACTCTCAAATAATTATATTTCTGTGTGTTTAGGGGAAGGGTGTAAAGAGGGTAAAAAAAAACTTTTTTTGACCCAAGCGAGTGGGGTATCATTTGAAAGAGCACCAAATTTCCAAAACATTGCAATTATTTTAAGAATTTTCTGGTACACCGTTTTTGAGTTATTCTAAAAAATGTGCACATTCCAGACCGTTCCCCCCCCCTACGTTTCGACACTGATTGACAGAAAAAATTGAAAAAATTCATAGAGACAGGAAATTTGCTATATTTTGATCTAAAATTATAGCGAACTCTCAAATAATTATATTTCTGTGTGTTTAGGGGAAGGGTGTAAAGAGGGTAAAAAAAAACTTTTTTTGACCCAAGCGAGTGGGGTATCATTTGAAAGAGCACCAAATTTCCAAAACATTGCAATTGTTTTTAAAATTTTGCGGTACACAGTTTTTGAGTTATTCTAAAAAATGTGTAAATTCCAGACCGTTCCTCCCCCTACGTTTCGACACTGATTGACAGAAAAAATTAAAAAAATTCATAGAGACAGGAAGTTTGCTATATTTTGAACGAAAACTACAGCGAACTCTCAAATAATTATATTTCTGTGTGTTTAGGGGATGGGTGTGGGGAGGGTAAAAAAAAACTTTTTTGTAACCAAACGAGTGGGGTGTCATTTGGAAGAACACTTAATTTAAGAAACATTGCATCATTTTTTAGAATTCTGCGATGCACAGTTTTTTAGTTATTGATGAAAAAGTGCTATTTTAAGTGTATGTATACCACCCTATATTTCGACGCTGATTTATAGAACAAATATTCCCAATTTAGACCATTGAAATACTGGTTAAATCTTTCTTTAGCTAACATAAACAGCTATGGATAAAGATTTAACCTCAAGTAACATTTTTGATCAATGTAGATGTGATTGACATTTACTATTGACGTTTACGATTAAGCATTTATTCTGTTATGCGTCCATAGTCTGGCGATATAAAGACTTTACAACATAACTTTATGTCATTTATTTTTGATATTGTGTTCTTTTACATTCACGGAACCCTTGGCGAGCGAATTTTATTCGCACTTGTCCGACTTTTTTATATTCGATTTAAAGTACGTATAATTGTATATTTCTTTCAAAGAAACAGCTTGCCACTAATTACATTAACGTCCTGGGCCCATAACCTGTTGTAATTGTACTTACGACCTGTGAAAATGTTAATAACACAACCGTTTAGTTTCACAGTATATTTGGCAAGCGCCATATTTATTTAAAGTCAAAGATAGTACAGTGTGACAACAATATTATTACAGTTCAGTGTGGGTAATATTTGAACATACATATTTCTACGTTAAATTTATAACAAATTAGTTGAGTTTTTAATTCTTATGTTCTATTGTGTTTTGGATATTTATTAGAACGTAACGAAACAAAAAACGCACATAGGTTTTAAATGTACATAAAGTATTTTTTTTATTTTGGATGAGATGCACTAATAAGACTACTCAAAATGCGGTACCATTTATTTTTTTCGCAGATTTTAGGAGGATCGATTACACTTACTTAAAACTTAACCTTTCGGACTTTTAAAGACGCAAACTCATCAATTAAATCAGAACAGTCCAAAGACCGACTTATTTTATTTTCAATGGAAATTAAAGCTAATGCAGATAAGCGGTCTTGACCCATAATGGAACGTAAATAGTTTTTTATGAGTTTTAATTTGGAAAATGACCTCTCTGCGCTTAAAACTTTTGTTACACAATTAAAGACTGCAAAACAATTGAAACAATTTATTTTAATTTTACTAAATAATTAATATCTTTTCTGTATTCTGTAAGTATAAGAGGTATACAGTATACCTCTCGTTCTATCTTTTGCAAATCTATACCATTTATCAAGTTTTTATGCTCTCTACTTTGTTTGTTCTTTATTGAGAAAAAAAAATTATAAATTAGAAAATAATAATTTTACTTTTGAGCTACCTAGTTAAAGTGTGTTTTAAACAGAGTTTGAAACGCTACTTATATAGGGCTCGTATACTCGGGTATTGGATAACCGGGTACCCGGGTATTTGACCAAAAATTTTACTACTCGAATATCCGGGTAATAGCTTCGAGTACCCGGGTAATACAAAAAGAAAATTCTCATGACGCTCACTGTCGCTTTTGCTGATTTGTCCAAAAAATAATTTCAGAAAATAAATGTAGTACTGTTGTATTTTAGATAAGTTCGTAAATCAGCTAAGGCAGTCAAATAGTTACGAAGCTTGTAAGAAAAAAAAAAGGAGCGTTTTATCGACCAATTGAACCAAAAAAGATTTATATAATGAATGAATCTAGATTTTTTAGAAATACTTTTATCGCCCTAAAATATAGATCCTTGAGAGATTCATGAGTAACATAAACTCCCACACAAACGACTACAGTTATTTTCCGATTGTTTAATTTATTTTATTTTTATAACTAAAATGTTTAAAAACCGTACAAAAAAATTATTTTAATGTAATGCAAATAAATGGCAGTAAGAACTAATATTTTATCAAATCACGTAGAAGTTCAGGAAGGCAAAAAGTTAAAACTAATTTTTAGATTGTAAAACACGGTGGAATACGCTCATTGCAGCAATAAATCGATTTTTTAAATTGAAAAATGCATTAATACTGTGCACTCAATGAGCTAGGCGCTGACAGTATGAACGAATGCGATTTAGAAATATTTAAAGAAATCTCATTTATTCTCGAACCGCTTATGTTAGCAGAACAAAAACTGAGTAAAGAAAACGCCATTTTTATAACAGCTGAAAGTAAATTTTTAATCGTACTAAAAAAATAAACGAGATTAGTACACCTCTTTCTCGTGAACTATTTAAAAATTTGAAAAACGAAGTTGATGGACGTCGACAAAAGGATATAATAACATAATCATTGGAAACAATCAATAATGACTATACAATCGTGACTTAGGATGTTAATTAGAATAGAAATGTTCCCCATTCTATGAATTCACACAAAGTATTATCTAGAAATTTAATGCAACAAATCCCATATAATGTAAAAACATTTCCATAATATGGAGTCTAATGACAGTGGAAAAAATTCAGCTTAAGTAAAAATAAGTAAGTGATGAAGCAGTTGCAACTTCGAAATTGTCATCGCTTCAGCGGCGTAATCGATAGCGTGTCTGCCCAAGGATTCGAGCCGGGCACTGACAAGGTAGGTTCGAATCCTAACCGAAACACGAAAAATGTGAAGTGGAGCTTTTTTCTGAGAAACTTCAAACCATACCTTTGAATTGAAAATATTCCAATTACTTCTTTACTTACTTGAGTTTAATTGATCTCAAAAATCAAAAACTAATTATCGTTATATTTGCATCATGGTATTTTTCCAAAAGGCAATGAGTTGTTAAGCTACGCAACAAAAATTTCTACAAAGTAGTTTGCTCATCAATTATTATTACGTCTATACTCGAATGAAAACAACATCAAAGCTGCAGATCAAAGCTAAAGCTCTTTTGATGGAGAGCGGAACAAACATCAGTATATAATGAGCTACAGCATTGTCTTGCATCATATATAACTAAAACGAAAGACAAAAGCGAAAATTTAAATGTTGAGCAATCCCTTCGATTTATGGAGAAAAATGGGGGGTAAGCGAAACCAAATGTAAGATAATCTGTACGCGTTTCTGCTTACTATAAATTCTACACATTAACGGCATGCGAACGAGTGTTTTCAGTAGCCGGTAATATAATAACCAAAATTCGCAGTTCGTAAGCTCCTTCCACACTCAACGGCTTAATATTTTTAAAATACTATTTTATAACCAAAAATTTATAGATTTATAAATGTTCTATTATTATAAAATTTGATTTCATTTAACGTTTAACATATTTTTAAGAATTAAATTAATTGAATTAAATAAATATAAATAGTAATTGAATTAAATATGTGCAAATGAACTATTGAAAATTTGTTTTGTTTTAATTATCCAAATACCCGGGTTACCCGGGTACCCGGGTATTTGAGTAAAATTACTACTCGATACCCGGGTACTTAACGTTCGAGTATTTTACGAGCCCTATACTTATATCACTCCTTTATTTTGTTCGTTTAGAGTGCGTAGCTTAAAAAAATATAACACTTCCACATACAGGAGTGAAAATAATAAAATATCATTCTTGCTACTAAATTGAAATAAATATTTTCTTTCAAATACTCAAAACTTTTATTTTTGCTTCAAATTTGATGCTTTCCAACGTAAAATGCTTCGAATGATTCGTTCAATTATTCATGTATTGTTAGAAAAATGAATATAAAGGATGACGTAGAGTGACTAATTTTCTTCTTTTGCAAATCGAATGAAAGAACAGGAAAATGTAATCTGCTCCAAAGGAGTAAAATCGAAAAAACAAAAATTTTACTCTTACGAGTAAGAACGATATTCAAATTATGAAGATTTTAATTTTGAATATTATTTCAAAGGATTGAAATGAGTGCTCGAATAAAGGAAAATTGTAAACTCTGGTTTAAAAATTTAAATTTTTATGAATTTATACGCAAAACTGAGTCTTTTTAAGTAAAATATTTTGTATTTTGTTTTTCATAATATACTTTCGATCTCTCGTATATACACCGGGGAGATGTTTCTATAAACAAAGAAACCTTTTCGCTGAGGTAGATCTGTTAGACATTAAAATATATGTAAATTATTGAAGTGAAAAAAACCGAGTTTAGTATTTCTAAGAAAATTATAGTTAAAACACTATTTTAGTAAAAAAAATATTTCACTGGTTTGTTCTCTCAATATGGTTAAATCAACATATACATAACATTATACAAACTGCAAGAAAAAACTGTGAAGCCATTGCTTTGACTAAGATATTGCGCAAACTGTACGTAGGTAGATATAAGGTTTTTTGATTATTTCGATAATGCGGGCAAATGTGGTGGAAATATTTGTTTCGTGGGACGCTTCGTGGGACAGATTTCTCCGTGGGACAACGCAATGAAATGTGTGACAATTTCACGCAGCGTGGGACTTCTGGTCAGTTAAACGTGCCCATAAACCCATAAACGTGCGTAAATTAACGTTAACGTTAATTCTACAAATACTTTGTGGATGAGCATTCTTATAAGGGGATGAAATCAATATTACCCGAGTCTGCTACATGTTTTTTTGTCGTACCTGAGCAACTGCCTCTTCCATTTATTGTTCACATAACTTTAGAACGTTTTCTTCTAATAATTTTAAATCGGATCCTTAAGGTCAAGTAATTTAAAAAATCCTAATTCCCCAAAACCATAACCTGAGTTAGAATGGTATCTTCGGCTGTTCAGAGACGTTAATTTTTAATTTATAATAAATCACACCAAACATGACTGACTTTGTATAAAGAAAAAAATGGAAACCAGCGCAGAGCGTTAACGTATATATATTAAAATTATCATTGCTTAAAAAAAATATATATAATTAGTTAATTGTACCATCAACTACAGTTGTCAAAAATTGAATTTAATTGAGTTTTTTTTACATATTGATCTTCTCTATTTAAAAAAAAAAATGCTAATTTAATTAATTTTAAAGAACTATGATTGTATAAAAATAATTGAATTAAAATTAACATAGTAATTAATAGACTTTAAAATAAATTGGATTCGTTTTTAAATTATACTAAATTAGGCTAGATTAGATGTTTTTACATAGCATTTGTTGGTACTTAGTATTAGGTTAAAATATGTATTAAAAATGTACTCATATGGTAGAATTTGTCTCACTTTGTGTAGCACTTTACTTGTGAGTGCTACTCAATTATAACTAAGTTAGCTTCACTGTTGGGAACAATATTGTTAAAGTTCCTTTAACAGGGGGGAGGATGTTGAAGCTCCATCAATCTTCCTGTAAGGACGAATAAAAGTTAGTTTTTCAACAATACTTACCTTATCCATATTGATCCAGCATTGACATCTTCTCCTGTCATGAAACTCATTGCATCAGCCTACAAAAACAAGGGTATCAATAATTTTATTAATCTCTTAATATTTTTTTTTTTTTTTATTCTTTATTATTTACTATGGTCGGGATATTACTATCCATATAACCTACAAGTTTACAGAGATCACAAATTAATTTTTTTTTACATAAAAGTTAAATGTCAAAATCTTAAATTATAGTAAGTTTATATATGTTTATTTTGTGTGTTGAAAAATTTAGGTTTATAT
Organism: Diogma glabrata; assembly: GCA_963693315.1. Classification (NCBI taxonomy): domain Eukaryota; kingdom Metazoa; phylum Arthropoda; class Insecta; order Diptera; family Cylindrotomidae; genus Diogma; species Diogma glabrata. The sequence goes on along the minus strand of OY856187.1, from coordinate 280,126,916 downwards.
GTGGTTTTTTTTCCGTTTTTTTCAGGTCTTCATAGTTTATACTCTATTTCTTTTAGAAATTTACATAATATTTTATAATTGTTGATATCTTCTGATTTCAGGATATCTATTAATCTGTTATTTTTGATGAGTTCATATTTGTTTCTTATTCCGTTGTATTTGCTGCATTGTTCAATCACGTGTTCTTGATCTTCCATTATATTACATGTTTCGCATAGGTTGGTCTCCTCCGCTCCTATCATTTTCTTGAACTTTTTGTTTGTTGTATGACCTGCTCGAAGCCTATTTATTTGTTTGATGTTGTATGCATTCATTTTAGCTTTGTAATACCATGGTTTTTTTGGTGGAGTAATGTTAATTTGCCTATTATATCTTCCAATAGAGTTAGTCCAGTGGTTGTACGTTGTTTCCCACTCCTGGTATATCTTTTCTTTTATAATTTTATGTGCGTCTTCGATGGTTATATGGTTATCTATTGTTTCGTTGGCTTCGATAGTTGCTTCTTTGGCTAGTTGGTCTGCCTTCTCGTTTTCAATTATTCCTGAATGACCAGGGATCCATTGTATTATAATATTGATATTTCTGTTGGCTATTGCATTATCTATTATTTCGTTTTCGTATAATTTTTGTGATTTCCCGGTGTTGACATTCTTTAAAGATATACAACTGCTTTTTGAGTCTGTAAAAATGATAATGTTTTGCATTTCCATTTGAATTGCTTTCTCTATGGCTATTTTTATGGCTATGGTTTCTATTGTTTTTATTGTGGCTTTGTTTTTTAAGGTTATTTTTGTTGCCCTATCTATTTTTTTGAAGTAAATTCCTATTCCGCTTTTGTCTTGGTTGATTGATCCATCTGTGTAAATCTCTTCGTATCCGTTATATTTGTTTAGTATTTCTATGTATTTGGCGATTGTTTCCACTTGTCTTGTGTTTTTACTGCAGTTAAATGTTTGTAGGAAATTTTCATTTATTATAATATTTGTTGCTGGACCGTTAGCTTTGTGGTTTGTAGGTTTGATTTTTGATAGGAAATGGTACTCTCTATATAGTTTCCCTAATTTTTCCATTATGTTGTTGTTTTTTATCCTCTTACCGGTTTCGCTATTTTTGTTGATTTCCTCTGCTATATATTTAAGGGATGTTATTTTGTTGTCTAGTTCTGCTGGTAGTGTGGCGGTTTCAGCTAGAATTGTTGGGATTGGTGTCGTTTTTAGCATTCCTGTACATATTCTTAAATTTCTGTTGATTATTCTTTGTTTTATTTTTGTGGTATTTTTGATATTTGTTGGTGTGATTATGTCTGCATATTTTGTTCTTGTTTGTATTATAGCTTTGTATACATTTGTGACTGTATAAGGGTGGGCTCCTCCGTTTTTGTGCGTTATTTGTTTTAGTAGGTTTGTTGATTTGACTATTTCTTCATCTAGCTTTTGATAATGTGGTAGTAGTGATAATTTGTTGTTAAAAGTAATGCCCAAAAGTTTTGTTGTTTTTGTTTCTTTTATCCTTTTGTTTTCGATTGTTGCTACAAAATTTGATTCTTTATTTTTAAATAATCTCATGAAGCTGCATTTTTCTGGATTTAATTCGAGTTCCAGTTTTTTTAACTCATTGTTCAATTTGTTAATCGCCCAGTTAGTTTTTAATTCTGCTGTCTTTTTGTTGTCTTCTTTCACCAATATCGCTATGTCGTCGGCAAATTGATAAATTGATATTTTACTATCTTGTATTTGATGTAATTCGTAAGTGTAGATATTGAAGAGGCACGGGCTTAGACAACTGCCTTGTGGAATACCTTTATTTGTTGTTTGTTTTATTTCTGTTGTTCCGTTGTTGTATATAATGTTTCTATTTGTAAGAAATTGGTATATCCAGTTAGTTAGATGAGTTGGTGTGTTGATATGTTTTAGATTTTCTATTATTTTGCTTTTCTTCACGTTGTCAAAGGCTCTTGATATATCTGTTGTTACTATAATCTGCGTTTTATGATTTGTTTTTGCTGCTTGTATTTCGCTAAATAAATTAACAAAGTAATCCATTATGTTGTACCCTTTTCTGAAACCATATGAGTTTGTTGGTAGTACATTTTGTGTTTCTAGGTGTTGGTCTAGTTGTTCTAAGATTGCTTTGTTGAATATTTTCGATAATGTATTCTGTAGGCATATTGGTCTGTAGCTTTCCGTTAGGTTTTCATTTTTGTTTGGTTTTTTTATTGTTATTATTTTTGATTTTTTCCATTTTTCTGGATATTCTTGATTCACGTATATATCATTTAGGTAGACTGCTATTATTTCTGCTATATCCGGATTTAATGTTATGCTATTTTTTAGTGTTTTGTATGATATTTTGTTCTTTCCCGGTGCTGTATTTTGTTTTTTGTTTACTGTTTCTATAATAATTTGCGCGTTGAAAATATTTTCTTTTATGGTTGTTTTTTGCATTGGCATTGTTATAGCTTCTATTGTCTGTGGGAAATTTTCATTTATAAATTTTTTTGCCATGTCATAGTCTTCTAGTAGATTAAATCTGTTTTCTCTTTTGTTTTTTATTTTATTTATTTTTTTCCAGAGAAGTTTTGTGTTTAGTGTGCTATTCATACTGGTTACAAACTGCTCCCATGATTCTTTTTTAGCTTTTTTTATCTCCCTCTTTAGTATTGCTACTGATCTAGAAAGTTCAATCTCTTAATAGTAAATTGTTTTTTCTTACCTTCATGGAAATATTTTGGGTTGTTTTCATTTTTAATGTCATTCTGACATTTAACCATTTTATCGAGTTCAGTTCTCGTTCTTGCCATATATTAAAAATTGTCGTTGTTGTTCATTGGTATAGTAGTTGTTCAGCAATTAGTAGTGCAGTGTTCAACAACTGTGGCGCGGCTGTTGAAAAAAGGTTTGATGCAATGTGTATTTATAGTAGTTTCTAAGTTTGAAGTTTTCTCTTGCTTTTTGGATGTCAAAGAATTTGGGTGATCTTTGATCATTTACTGTGTAGTTTTTTTGAAAAATAAAAAGATAAATAATTAAAATGTGAAAAAAAAGTATAAGTATTTTCATTTTGAGTGTTTTAAACCCTGAAGTTTTTTAGTTTAGTGCATGTGTATTAATAAAATATTCATTTTTTCACCATCTTGTAGAGTACCGCATGTGCGGCTTTCCAATTATACTGGAAACATCATACCGTGCGGATTTACCATCATCATCGTTAGCAGCCTAACCTATCGTAAAATTATTGTGTCTTGTTAGGCATATAAGATTGTCATCGTCATCCAGTGAAAGCAGCCTAACATATTGGAGAAATATTGTGTCTTGTTAGGCATATACAAATGTCATCGTTATCATTTTTTAAAAAATTGTCATCGCCATACAGTGAAGTAAATTGTTGTGTTTTGTTAGGCATATAAGATTGTCATCGTCATCCAGTGAAAGCAGCCTAACATATTTGAGAAATATTGTGTCTTGTTAGGCATATACAAATGTCATCGTCATCATTTTTTTATAAAATTGTCATCGCCATCCAGTGAAGTATGTTATTGAAGGTCTTGTATGTTAGGCATTTTTGTGAGTTATCGTCATCATCTTTAGCAGTTCATCATATTGAAAATAATGTCTATGGTTAGACACTTAACATTATCATCGTCACCACTGAAGTTTAATAGTTTGGAAAATATTATATCATTTATTATTGTCATCGTCATCACTAGACCTTGCTAGTCTTGGAAATATTATATGATGTAATATTATCATCGTCATCATTGAAAGTTCAATAGTTTGGAAAATATTATATCATTTATTATTGTCATCGTCATCACTAGAAGTTGCTAGTCTTGGAAATATTATATTATGTAATATTATCATCGTCATCATTGAAAGTTCAATAGTTCGAAAAATATTATATCATTTATTATTGTCATCGTCATCACTAGACGTTGCTAGTCTTGGAAATATTATATTATGTAACATTATCATCGTCATCATTGAAAGTTCAATAGTTTAGAAACCAATACAAAGTAAAGTTTTTAATACAGTCCACTTAGCCAAATAAAATTATTGTATTTGTTTTGATTAAAATTAAATAAAAACCGCAAATGTCACTTTTATATTTCAGTTCTTATTTAGGATCTCGAAAACAGCGAGTCCAAAATAGGCGATAGAATCGCCTATTTTGGAATAGAAATGGAGTTTCCGAACAACTTTATCTGTCAAATCGCTTGCTTAAATAGGCAAGAAATAGTTTAAGGACGACCATTTCCAGCCAGAAACGTCAAAATAGGAAAATAAGCAAGCGATTTGGTGTTTACGAACGACGGGTTCGTTCGTTTACTATTTAACTGCTAGAAGATTGTCAGATGATTTCATCTGCAAATTCAACCGATTATCACATTAATTGATTATCATATTAAAATCATAATAATAATTATATTATATTAGGTATAAAATAATTAAATACATATTTTCAAGATTTTAATGTAAAAATTTTACGTTTTCTTTACGTATTTTCGATTCACATTTTTTTTTTTCAAATCTTAGCGCATTTTCTTATTGTACAAGCTACAACAATTGCTCTATAATGTGTTGTCGTCAGTATATAATTTATTTACAATTTATATACTACTCATTTAGATATAATCGATTATATAACATAATATCAATATAACTATTGAATTATTATTGAGGCTTATGATTGAGAACGCATCACGCGGTTAAGATTATTCACCTTCACCTAATGTAGGTATTACTACGTTTCCATGACAGAGTTAACTCGAATTAAGAGTTTCGTTGAGTTAAAAACATGGCGGCGCTAATCCGTATCGTTTTCATGATATTATAAAAATTCTTGGAGTTAGCAAAAATTGTGTATTAAAATACATTAAGTGATGACATTAAGTGAAAAATACAAAAATATGGTGCTATTACACACAAATTAAATTCAGTTCCCATTATCAATTTTGCAGTTACCATAATCTGAATAGTGGATGAAAAATATTTTGTATGAGAAAAAGAGGGATAGCATGCGCGAGATAGATATAATAACTGCAAGAAATGTTAGCTGATAGCAACTGACTTTTTGAAAAATTATTTGGTTTACTAATTAACTGCTAGAAAATTGTCAGATGATTTCATTTGCAAATTCAACCGGTTTAAAACCGATTATCACATTAATTGATTTTCATTATTATATTAGGTATAAGATGAATTAATACATATTTTCTAGATTTTAATGTAAAAATTTTACGTTTGCTTTACGTATTTTCGATTCACATTTTTTTTTCAAATTTTAGAGCATTTTCTTCTTGTACAAGCTACAACAATTGCTCTATAATGTGTTGTCGCCATTTTGTCGTTTCATTTACTTTTACAGTATATATATATATATATACAGTGTATATATATTTATTTACAATTTATATACCACTAATTTAGATATAATCGATTATATATCATAATATTAATACTAAATAACTAATGATTTTTTTAGAAATTGTTGTTTAAAAATTATTATTACTCCGCAAAATTATTTGTATTTTCTTGCAGTTTTTGATCTTTTCGCCATCTGCAGTGAAAAATAATAAATACTTTCATCTGAAAAGTTGATGATAGCAACTGAATATAATTTGTGTGTAATAGCACTATTATGGTGCCATTACACACAAACAAATAATTTTTCAAAAAGTCAGTTGCTATCAGCTATCTTTTCTTGTAGTTTTTATATTTGTCTCGCACATGCTATCCCTCTTTTTCTCATACAAAATATTTTTCATCAACTTTTCAGATTATGGTAACTGCAAAATTGATTATGGGAGCTGAATTTAATTTGTGTGTAATAGCACCATAAGGCCCGCTATACACTTGAGCTAAGCTATGCGAACTATGCGAACTATTTTTTTAGTATATAACGTAATCAAATGGATGACTATACACTTGAGCTAAGCTTATAGCTTAGCTCAAGTGTATAGTCATACATTTGATTACGTTATATACAAAAAACATAGTTCGCATAGCTTAGCTCAAGTGTATAGCGGGCCTAATGGTGCTATTATGGTGCTATTACACACAAATTAAATTCAGCTGCCATAATCAATTTTGCAGTTACCATAATCTGAAAAGTTGATGAAAAATATTTTGTATGAGAAAAAGAGGGATAGTATGCGCGAGATAGATATAATAACTGCAAGAAAAGTTAGCTGATAGCAACTGACTTTTTGAAAAATTATTTGGCTTACTAATTAACTACTAGAAAATTGTCAGATAATTTCATCTGCAATTTCAACCGGTTTGAAACCGATTATCACATTAATTGATTTTCATATTAAAAACATAATAATAACTATATTAAATTAGGTATAAAATGATTAAATACATATTTTCAAGATTTTAATGTGAAAGTTTTACGTTTTCTTTACGTATTTTCGATTCACATTTTTTTTTTCAAATCTTAGCGCATTTTCTTCTTGTACAAGCTACAACAAAATTGCTCTATAATGTGGTGTCGCTATTTTGATGTTTCATTTGCTTTTACAGTATATAATTTATTTACAATTTATATACCACTAATTTAGATATAATTGATTATAATTTATAAGTATCAATTCCATATACTAATAACTAAGCGATAGAGTTTTTCTTTAAACTTCAAATTTAAAACGTCAAAATTTGTGCATGTAAAATAATCAAAATTGATTGATTTGAATCAGGTGAAAAAGTAACGCACGAATATGGAAATTTGGGTTTTTCAGAGAGAAGCGCTAAAAATTGGTTATGGTGATCGATTGCAAATAAATGGTCTAAGTATCTAAAATATTTTTAAGGTCTCCTCTTCTTAAGCTCCTCATATACGTTTTTAATAGCATTCGATCATTTGACAGGGTTTGAGGTTCCTTCTTTAAGGTTTTAATTTGTTGAAAGAAGTTACGTGATCGATGTTCCTTATGAATTATGATTGATGTTCCGTAGTTTTAATCTTATCACATTTTCAGCCCAATTATTTAAGTCGCGTAACTTCAAGTGACATGTCGGGGTCGCATTAAAATTGGTAATATTGAAGTCGATAAAAATGGACACGACTGAAACTAAAATTTCTGAAACGAAAAAACTCCAAAACTAAAAATAATTTACATTTACATTGTTCAATTTCACAAAAACAATTAAACACGTTTGAAAAAATTATTGTCACATGAAAAATTGAGGCGACTAAAATGTCATTTACACCCCGATTACTGAAGTCGTGTCACATCAAGTGACATGACTATAGTTATGTCACGTCGCTTAAAAATTGGTATTATTGAAGTCGAAAAAACGGTCACGACTAAAACTAAAAATTCTGAAACGAAAAAACTCCAAAACTAAAAAAAATTTTACGTTCTTCAATTTCACAAAAACAAAAGTCGGACAAGTGCGAATAAAATTCGCTCGCCAAGGGTTCCGTGAATGTAAAAGAACACAATATTAAAAATAAATGACATAAAGTTATGTTGTAAAGTCTTTATATCGCCAGACTATGGACGCATAACAGAATAAATGTTTGATCGTAAACGTCAATAGTAAATGTCAATCACATCTACATTGATCAAAAATGTTACTTGAGGTTAAATCTTATCCATAGCTGTTTATGTTAGCTAAAGAAAGATTTAACCAGTATTTTAATGGTCTAAATTGGGAATATTTGTTCTATAAATCAGCGTCGAAATATAGGGTGGTATACATACACTTAAAATAGCACTTTTTTCATCAACAACTAAAAAACTGTGCATCGCAGAATTCTAAAAAATGTTGCAATGTTTCTTAAATTAAGTGTTCTTTCAAATGACACCCCACTCGTTTGGTTCCAAAAAAGTTTATTGTCACATAAAAAATTGAAGCGACTAAAATGTCATTTAAAGTGACATCTGTCGTATAAAATGACTTGAGGCGTAAAAAACGACTTCAACAATACCAAAATTGATGCGATGTGACTTTAGTCATTTAAAGTGACATGACTTGCCTTCGGTAATCGGGATGTTAAAGTGACATCTGTCGTATAAAATGACTTGAGGCGTAAAAAATGACTTCAACAATACGAAAATCGATGCGATGTGACTTTAGTAATTTAAAGTGACATGACTTGCCTTCGGGAATCAGGGTGTTTATCTTCCACCATTCGCAAATTTATATTTCTTCTTTTTTGACCTGGTGTTTCTTCATTTAAGATAGCAATCTCTTTTGTTTCATATAATGGTTTCTCCATGTATTCAATTTGGAGTGCGTGTTTGAGTAAATACTTATCCACGTCTTCATCGATAGGGTTTGTCTATTGTAACGTTTCGGAAATATTGTTTTGATACCTCTATTGCTAAAACCTTCCATTAATTAAATGTTTGAATGCTTGGGTTTATAAAACAGAACCTTATGTTAAGGTTAATGTAATTAACAAATACTTGGATAATTAACACATACAAATTATAACTTCCAATGTATCCACTTGTGGTTCACACATCTATAAGGCTCGAAAAGAAACATGTTGATACTAGCCCGCGATCAATGTGATTACGTGTTTTTTAATTCGGCTCATGAGTCAATCATTGCAGAAAAAAGTGCTGGTGCTTCTCAAGCTATTTGATAATACAAACTCAGTGAAGCTCTTGCCATAATCATTCGAATGGAAATGCAGACTGTTTGAACCTACCACATTTCCTTAAGAGATATCTCTACCACCTTGTCCATTTAAATCACCAAGAATTATAATGAATATGCGCCTTAATATTGATTTCATAATTATTGCCAGGGCGTTAAGCTCCATACTAACCCATTCGGGCTTTCGGCCTCAATACTTAGTTTCTAATAAATTTCAGTTCTCCAAGTTCATCATCGAGAATGTGTATTGAGCACTTGGTGGCAAGGAGGGACTAGGTTTCAGCAGCATTGGTTTAACGAATATAAAAACAATCAAATAATTCACTTGTAAGCTAACACTTACCACCCACCCTGGTCCTCATATGCTGCATTTAAATGTAAATTAATTAAAGATCATGAAGTAGCATAAAATAAAGGTTTTTTAGGTGAAAATCGTTTATACCTCTCGAAATAAGTTGCCCTAAGTCTTAATACCAAATTTGTACACGTTGTTCACACGGGTAATGTATAATTTAAAAAGTTATACTGAATTGTCTAGAAAAATCAAATGAAACAAAATTACAACAAAAAATTATATATATATTTCTATTTTTCATGTTATCCAAGTTTTCTTTCTTTAAAAAATATGTAGAATGTATGTATCTCTGTTCTATTAATAATATAATGTACAAGTTATATTCTAGTGATATATATATTATATTATAATAATTACATTTTTTATATATCTTAATTCATAAAATTGATTTTTATTTAATATTTATTTATAAACGGCTTCTTTAATATCAAGAAACAAATAATAATTTTTTTTTCATTTTATTTTATTTGTATGGTCATGTGCTTAATCTTTATCTAAAACCAACAATGTACTTAATATACACATTCCTGAGTAAACTACATTCATTTTTAAAAGATAATATGTTTTAATAATATTATGGTTCGGTTATGACTTATGATATAACTAAATGTAAAATTATAGATAAAAGAAGGTTTAATGTTTAGAATCATTGAATCAATTTAACTACTCCGAGCCGAAAATTGGGATATCAAATAGTGACTTGAAAGCAAATCAATAGACAATCACTAAGAGTCAGTCTTATTTATCTTGTTGACTTTTAATTTACTAAACAACCGAAACGTAATACCCATGACATACATAAACGAATTCCCGATAATCTGTTTTTTTTCAGTCCTGCACTACATTTGACTGTTTTCAAAATTATCTTGTTATGAAGTTATGAAAACTGGATTCCCGTAATTATGTTTTCCAAACTCGTAACTGTGAAATGACAACACAAAAGAGACATTTTGTAAGTGATATTGAACTATTTTATAAACATTTTTAAGGAATAGTTATTTACGCCTAGTTATCGTGGCAAGTTGAACTTTACGCCCGTAAATAAAAGTCCGTTACTATATAAAACGTTGGTATATTTTTCAATTTTACGTAAAATAATTAAAATAATTATAAAATTACAACAAACAGTATATTATTTAATTAGGAGCTAAAGTGCTACTTTTTGTGTTGATTTTATAGTTTGGCAATTATAGATGAAACACAAAAAGTCACCTTTGATCCGAATTAAATACACTATTTTTTCGGCAAACGTTTAAAATTTTTATATATATGAAATTAATACATCAAAATTTTTATAAATATGATTTATTGCCATCATAATTACATCTAAAAAGTAAAAAACATTTAAATTTGTAGAAATAAAATTTTTTATCAAAGCAAGCTCCTATTCAAAATTTCATAATCCAATCAAATTATTTGTTATGTTTTGTTGTCATAGTTATACAATAATTCAAAATTTCATAATCCAATCAAATTATTTCTAGAGTTGCAAAACGTTACTCGTAACGTAACGCAAAAACGAAATAACGTAATGAAATAGCGTTATCAGTAATAATTACATTTATAACGTTTTACATTTATAACGTTTTTTTAATAATTACATTTATAACAATAACGTAAAACGTAACGATAACGTTAATTTTTTATTTCGGTTTTTTGGTATACTTTTTGTATAATTATATGAAAATCAAAGAGCAAAAATCAGTTGCACACTGAAAAAAAAATTGATGTAATGACAACCTCGAAGTTGGCAGTTTATTATTCATGCAAAGAAAAATTATTTGCAAACAATTTCACCGTGATTGAGACAACTACACGATAACATTGCCCTAACAACATAATGAGGTTTATTTAAAATCTAAAGTGTTATATCCTATATAACAGTAGTTGAATAAAGTTAATAACTATTTCCCTGAAAAAAGTTTTCTTTGGCCTTATATCATGAATTTTTCATTTTAAAGTTTAAGTATTTGAGATTAATTGAACTATATTTTATTTTCACATAAATATTTCGTGTGATTGTCTCAACTTCATCGGTTTATAATTGTAAGGTTGTTGAAGAAATTTCGTAGTTTGATTCGCCATATCTGACCGCACGGAGAGGTTGAGACAAATGCATTTCGATTGGAAATAGGACATGTTTTTTTCAGTGCATAAAATTCAACTTGCTTGCTTTTTTTGAATTTCTGTGGACGCCTAAAAGTTTTAGTAGTTATGAAATTGTTTGATATTTGTAACAAAATACATAATGAATATTTTGTAAAGTTTTAAGTAAAGTTCAAGTAATATCAAGTCTGTACTAGCTGTTTCTACATCACAGGCGTTTTGAGTAATTTTTAAGAAAGAATATTTTTATGCTGGCCGACATGAGAAATTATTCTGAAGATCTATTAAAAGTTATTTTAATAGTTATGAACAAACTATTAAAATTGCAGAAAACTCCTGATAATAATGCTTATTTTTGTTAAAAATTAATTATTTTTAATTGGATGAGTCAAATGTGTTCAATGTATTTAATTATTTAGTTTCATTTTACTATGATTATATAAAACTAATATTAAATATTTCATTTAACTAAAACATTTTATTTTATTTTAAAATAACGTAACTATAACGTTATAACATAATCAAATATAATATTTTTCCGTTTCATAACGAAATAAAACGAAACGAACAACGTTACGAATTTTTTTTTTTCGTTTCGCAACACTGTATTTCTTATTTTTTGTTGTCATAGTTATACAATTTGTTTGAAAAAATAACTAATAACAAATTGTACTTTACTGCCAACGTAAAATAATATAAATAGAATAAAATAATAATTCTAATTTACAGCCGTTTTCCGAAAAAAATTGCTAGTCTGCTTTGAAAGACATAAATTTTTGAATTATTGTATGTAACTATTACAAAAAAACATAACAAACAGTTTGATTGGATAATAAAATTTTGAATTCGCTGAGCTTGCTTTGAAAAAAAATTTTATTTATACAAATTTAAATGTTTTTTACTTTTTGGACGTAATTATCATGGTAATAAATCATATTTATAAAAATTTTATATTTATAAATTTTTGATGATTTATAATTTCAGATTTATAAAAAATTTAATCGTTTGCCGTAAAAATAGTGTATTTAATTCGGATCAGAAGTGATTTTTTGTGTATCGTCTATAACTGTAAACTATAGACACAACACAAAAATTGGTACTTTAGCTCCTAATTAAATAATATACTATTTTATTCACCTCCATATTAAAGTGTTATTTTATACCCGTATTTTGCGGCTTTAAAGTGTCACTTTAAAAATCTATATTTTGCTGTCATAGTTACCACCAAAAAAGTTAAAATACATTTAAATTTGTATATACATATTATATAAAAATTAAATTTTTTTATCAAAGCAACCTTTCAATTCAAAATTTCATAATCCAATCAAAACATTTGTTATTTTTTGTTGTCATAGTTATAAAATTTGATTGACAAAATTACAATTATTTTGGATATAGTTTACTTGTTCAACATATTTTTATTTCAAAATTTATGCAAATTTTTAATTTTGATTTAAATTAAACATTATTTTGCTTGTAGCGAATAAAAAATAGTATATGATGCACGGACGTAAACAATTTTGTACTTAATGTCGGCTTGCGACTAGATTTGCAAACTCCACATACGTCCAAAAACCTTAGCTTTACGTCCTTGCATCAAAATCTAATATTATAATTACAAATCACAAAATTATGGATGTTTTCACTAAAATGGTAATAAAACAGTATCGTTGTCTAGGCATTGTATTCTACTCGGTCCTAAACTTCGAATATTGCTTTCACTCGGTTATAACCCTTAGCATTCGTCTTCGTGCGGCCATTTCTTCGTTCGAAGAATAATCTGATGCACAATTTTATACTTTGAGAGTGGCAATTTTTATGCCTTTGGTACGTTTCATTTCTTGCTTTTGTACATTAATGCAGAATGAAGCTATCACTAGGTATTGATTGTAACATAGTCATACAACTAAATTCAACAGATCAGATTTTACACACACATATAGCGTGTAAGGAGAGATTCGCAATCGACTTCTTTAAATGATTCTAAAAAAAACCTTAACAAAATCTATAATTTTTATATCACTGTATCTTTAAAGTCCATTGTTATACTTCCTATTATTTTAAAACTAAAATTTATATCAATATTGTAATTTACAAGTACAACAATAATATATTTACTAATAATAAAATTAATTCAAACATTTTTATAACTGTCCAAATAAATTTTTTCTGCCTTACTGATAATTATTTGTAATTCCATATTCCAGCTACAATAACTTAAATTTTGCTTAATCAGATTAAAATACAAATTAAAATATACTGAATTTAAATTATATTAAATTTTTAAAAGCATTTAAAAAAAACTAACTTTTTTACTCTTAATTTACCTTCCTAAGTCACCCAAACTATTTTGTTAAATACAGTTAAATGTATGTTCTAGTACATGGTACATTAAAAGTACGATTCAATCAACTTATTATTAACACTCCGTTTATATTTACCATTTTTTAAAAAAAAAATCTGGTTAAACGGTCAAAAATCTATATTTAAATTTTAATATTTATATCCCAGCCTCTTTCTATTTACTTTCAGAAATCACATTCTAAAAGAAAATGACAATTTAATTAAGGTTTTCATTATATTTGTAAGTAATTCATTAGGTTTTTGGAATGATGGTTTAAGTCAACAATTATATTCCGAGATATTCATTATTTATTATAAATTTTATTTAAGAATAACTTAATTTACTATAAAATAGTTTCATTGGACAATATATATTTATAATATTTAAATTATTTTTCATCGGTGTAGTCTAAAAAAGTATCTATAATTAGCATATTTTCATATAATTTTTTTATTTGCAAACGTTTTCAGTTTGTATCACAAACAGAAGAATTTTAATATTGAAATTTGGAAATATTTTACTTTGTTTTTTCTTTCTTCCAAGATTTTTTACCTGATGATGGTTTATGATATAAGCCGAAAGCGTTTGCAAATAAATAAATAAATAAATTATATGAAATATACTAATTAATTATTGATACTTTTTTGGACTACACCGATGAAAAATAATTTTGCACTTTTTGTGTTGAAAAATTAAATATATGTCATAAAATATGTCATTTATGTATTGTATCTAGTTGTCATTGTTGTCTAGTTGTCCCAAAAATAATCATTTTTTGTCCTAGTTTCAATAGGAAATTTATTATTCTTTGACAAAAAATTGAAATGGTTGCTTGGACTTAGTTTGAGATGTAAATAAAATAAAATTTAAATGTTGAATATTTAAAATTTTTTTTAAATAATAGATTAAATAACGGTTAGAAAAAAAATTTAATGTTTTACTCTGACTAAAAACGGATTTTGGAACTCGCAAAACAGTAAAATTTATATTATGTCGTCTCAAAATCCATAATTTTTTGTCCTTGTGAAACAAATAACTATTTTTTACGAGTAACCGTAACGTAAAATACAATTTTACGATTCAAAAATCGGGTCTAAAGCAGGCATTTTTTCCAATTGAAATAACAATGCGTAAAATTACAGACATATGTTTTAAGAAATATTATTTTGAAAAATTGTTTAATCTAAGCATTTTTGGTTTGTGAGTAATTCAATATACAATTAAAATTAAATAAATTTAGAAGAAAAAATTTAGAAGAAAAATAAAAACATAAAATTGCTTGAATTTAACGATTTTCTCAAAAAATATTTTACAAAACATATGAATACAATATACATACTTAGCAATACAATAGATCAAACAAAAATGAAAAACAAAATGTTTTAAATAAATTAATATAGAAATTTAAAAAAAAAGTGGTTGCTATAGAAATTTAGGAAAATAAATATCAAATGAAAAACTACTTGGTTAAAAAATTTTCTCAACCAATATTTTACTATTTTGTGTAAATATATGTATTTTAATTTTTGCAAATAATACAGAATCATACTCGTACAAAAAATCTTGTATGTAATTCGGGCATAAAGTATCTTTTTGGCTTTCAAATGTTTGTTACCCTCGGTAAACGCCTCGGGCAATAGTTCCACTCTCAAGCAAAAAAGACCCACTTTACGCCATTAATTCATAAATAAATATTATACTTCCTAAACATCATCAACTATTTTACGCTTACTTGGGTTCTCGTAAAACATTACTTTTTCGACCTCTATTACTTTACTCCCTATATTACTTTCTGCCCTCTCTTTAGTACTTAACGCGATCTTAATATTACTTTACGCCCTCTTATTGTTACTTTACGGTCTCTTTTCGCATTTTGGCAGTAAAAAATAAGTAAAAAAAGTTGTATGTACCAAAGGTGTAAAGTTAATTCCAGCCCCAGCGAGTTGTTGAAAAATGTTGTATGTACCAATGGTGTAAAGTTAATTTCAACCCCAGCGAGTTGTTACCAAATTCTCACTTGGGCTGTAATTTATAACTTTATACTTTTATATGTAATTTATAACTTGGTACATATATAACTATATTTTCACATCTGTATTAATTTAGTTTACTTTATTCGTCGATTCGTTTATCCATTTATCAAACTGAATATTTCTGCCGCCATAATCCATTAAAATTTTACTCTCAAATTCAAATTATTTAAATTTTAATATCGTTCTTACTCATAAGTGTGAAATTCTTATTTTCTTGTATTCAAAGTTAGGCATGTTTAGTGTTACAATAAATTATAAATTAACGTTTCTGAATAACTGAAGATACTATGCCGATTGCCTACTAGGGATTAGAATAAGTTTAAAATTTAAATAAATTGAGTTTCATTGAGAAGTTTATGAACGCTGACTTTAAAATTTTGAGAGCTAAAGTTATCGTAGAAAACCCATGAAAGTTCCAGAGATTTCGAGACTCTGTTGAAAAAATCACTTTGAAATGTGACCGTTCCGAACTTTTTTATTTGAATCGTAAAAGGATAACCACAACATTTGCTCTGGTGTAACGCAATAGTTTTGCTAGTTCAGGTAAAATTGATTTGATCTCTGCATAAGATTATTATATTATAACATCTTATTTTTTCATGTCACTCCTTTGGAAACGATTATACTTTTTTTTGTCATTCCATATGGAGAAGAAGAAAATTATTACCTTCTTGTAAATATTTTTATTTATTTAATGATCGACCTGCAAAACATTGAGAATTGAGATAAATAATTTATGTTTATTTTTAATTCAAAGGAAAGGATCAAATTTAAAACAAAAATTAGGTGTGTGTTTAAAAGAAAACATTTATTTCTATTCAGGAGTAAGAACGATATTTTTTTATTTTCAACCCTGTAAAATTGGAATTATTTTTTTGCTCTTTCTGAAAGAGCTTTCTGAAATTTATTAATTCACTATCTAATAAAAGCTTTCTTAATATTTATAATAAACAATAAATAATCGGAATACTTTAATCTTAAATAATATTAATTATTCTTTTTACGATTTAGAAGTTTAATTTTTTAAATTTAATTTTATAATTAATTTTGTTTTCAGTCATTTTTTGTTTTAATATTTTTTGCATAAAATTTTCACTTTCTTTAGCAGAAATAATATTACAACATTTTTAAGTTTAGATAGTTTTTATTATATTCAAGTGTTCATAATTGCTTTAACCAATTTGTTTTGTGTCTGAAACTACTATGTGTCAAATTGATGACGAATTTACATCATCTTGGTTTTTTGGCAACAAACCTCGCCGTGGCTTTATGTTAAAGACAATATAAAAAAACTAACGAAGAATGAAAACCGGTTAAACAACTGTAGCTAATTTCTATATGTACAAATATATAATTATTTTTAAATTAAGCCTACAATCACAAGAAAATAAATGTTTAAAATTACCGAAATAAAAAGTTTACTACAAATTTTAAAATACATAATAAATTATCATTTGTTTTTAAAATAAATATAATTAGATAATCAATTTTTTATTTTGTTTCTTTAAATTTTTTGTTTTGTGTTTTAAAATAAAAATTTAATTATATTTTACGTTGATTTTGCTATTTCAATATTATTTGTTGGTTCATTGTTGTTTAAATTAGTAGATGATTTCTTAACATTAATTAAACTTACTTCTGGATGATTTGGTAATGTTATAGATGTTTTACTCTTATTATCATTTAGTTTATTGTTTTTGTCTTTATTACTATTTGCTTTGATTTTTTCTTTATTATTTTCCTTATTATTATCATTATCTAAATCTTTTTCTGTACGTTTATTAGTATCACTACAATTTACTTCACTTTCATCGCCAGTATCTAAATCAACGTCAATTTGTTCTTTGTCCGATTCAGATAATGATAACCATTCTTGGCGCTGTGAAGTAGAAAAATAAAAATTGATTTAATATTAAAATATGGAGGGGCTGAAATCTCACAGCTCTGAGATATCTAGACTTCGGTTTTGGTTAAGGATTTTGATATAGTTTTCGACATAAAACCTTTATGAGGACATTGTTTTTAGTTTTGGGCAGCGATGTATATCAAACATAACTCTTTGTTAAAGTATTTTTTTATCTCTGTTTAGAAATTTATTACAAAACTAACACGAAACATTAATACGTTGCCGGCAAATTATAACAGATCATAAATTAACATAATCTAGTGAAAAGATGATACAATCAGCAAACTACTCAAAAACCTCTCCATTTAGCGTTTCGAGAAAATAATATAAAATCACAAATTCAATTCAATATTCCAAAAATATTGTAAAAATTAAATAAAATCAAATTTTTTTCAAAATTCTAAAAATATTCCAAAAATTATTACCAAATCAAAGATTAAACCTTTTTCAAAAATTCTGAAAATATTGCTAATTTTTGCAAAATCAAAAATTGAAACTTTTTTCAAAATTCCAAAAATATTCCAAAAATTATGTGATATATTTTTATAGGATAAGAATTGATTGTTAAGTTATCAATTCTTTAAAATACAATGAAAAAAATCAAATGTGACAACAAAACGTTAAGAATATGTAAACCGTTTTTTTTAAAGTGGTATAAGTCCATTTTATCATATATTGAGATATTTAAGGATTTGCGTTTGCATTAATATAAAAATATAGGCAAATGTAACTAAAATTTTGTGATATTTTTCACACTTTAAACCTATTTAATTATATTATGCAATAATAGTTATTTAAAATTAAAAAGAAAATAATTGATTTTTTGGCTCCAAACGGACTTATACCACTTTCAATAATAACATGTTCTAAAAAATAAGAACAAGAGGTAGTATAAGTCCCATGTAAATGGGTCATTCTTTTACCGACACATTTTTGATTTGGCTGAAATTTTTATTATGCGTGTTATATCGAAAAAAAAAGATATGGGTGAGGATTTTTTTTTGGAAAATATAGCAGGTCTAAATTTCTTGATGAGTTATTTTCAAAAACTCATAACTTCGGTTCTATTAAAGATAGAAACTTCTGTTTTGTTTTATTTTAAAGTTAAAAGATGCTAGTTTAAAAAAAATAAAATTAACAAAAGTTATTCTATTGTTATAAACAAATAAAATGTTGAAATCGATCTTTAGCCATTTCTCCACCCACGCTCTACCCCCAAATCGGGCTCTATTGAAGGTATGATTATATATATAAAAACAGGCCATCATTATCTTTCTAAAACTACCACTAGTGGTAAAGCACATGTGGACTATCCATTAGATTTGCAGGAACAATCCATATATGAATCAAAATCGAACATGCAAATTCCAAACGTTTGTGTATTAACTGCCAACTGCGACGCCATGCAACATTTCGAGCACCATCAACCACCACCCATATTCTAAGTCTTCTCTGAAAGTTTCTCTCAGTCGAATTACAAAATCCTAGATATAGACTTTGAGTTTTTAAACACCATAAAGGTGTATGGGACTTCAGTTATAATATGCGTATAAAACTAACCTGTTCATACAAAATGGCGGGTTAAAAAATAAAATCTGCAGGGATTCCATCGATACCTGGTGATTTGCCATTTTTTAATTTTTTGATGGCAGCTTCCACTTCTTCTATTGTTGGGTAAGGGACAAAAATCTCCTCACTTGACGGAGCAATTGCTCTAATAGGATGAGCTTCATTCGTCCTATTCAGTAGGTCTTGAAAGTGGGATCGCCATACTTCCAGCACACCACGTTCACTTGTTGTGAGCTCGTTGTTTCTACTTTTGATGGCTGTGGATCTTGGGTGGAAATCTTTTGTCAGATTTCGTGCATTGGCAAAACACTCTTTCGAATTTCCATTAGCCGCATGTTGGTTGATGTTTTCGATACAGCTCTTCATGTGTTCGCGTTTCTTTTTCCGTAGGAGTTTTGCTGAGGCTTTTCTGGCGCATAGATAATCAGTTTGGGAGCTTCGGGTGTTTCTTGTTAACCATTTTTCTCACAGTTTTTGTTTGTGCTCAATGCTTTCGCGGCACTCGTCATCAAACCATTCGTTACGTGATTTCGGTGGTCGTTTTTCGATTGTAGTTTGTGCTGCGGATATGATGGTTGATTGAAGCGTTTGCCATTCTTCTTGTATGTTTAATAGCATCTCAGACGGGATGTCATGCTCTTCTATACTTTGCGTTACAATTTCCAGATATCTATGCAGTGTTCCTAGGTCTTTAAATGCTTCGAAATTCCAGCGCACGGTCTTTTTTGCTTGCCTATTAAATGTAGATGATAATTTGCACTTATACTTAAAGATGACAAGCATATGATCAGTGTCCATATCAGCACCTCTGTATGATCGAACGTCAGTTACACTACAAGAGAGTGTCTCTTAGAAATCATGACGTGATCGATTTGATTTTCAGTTCTTTCATCGTTTGATTTCCACGTTGCTTTGTGGATTCTCTTATGAGGAAAGAAAGTGCTAGAAATTACTAGATCATACATCATAGCCAGTTCAGCTGCGCGAAAGCCGTTATTGTTACTAGTATGATGCAAGCTGTTAGCTGTTAAGTTCTGCACTTCTACCAATTTGCGCATTGAAGTCACCTACCACGATTTTTATATCGTATTGCAGGATGCTATTGATGACTTCTTCGAGTTCTAGAAAGAACAGGTCTTTAATGTCATCTGCTTTGTCTTCAGTAGGTGCATGAACATTGATGATCGTTACATTAAATTTTTGCGTACGGATTCTCAGTGTGCATATCCGCATATTAATTGGGCAAAAGTCGATAACATGTAGATTCACGAGACGATGTATGAGAAAGCCAACTACAAATTCTCCTCCGTTTTCATGACCGCAATAGTAGAGAGTGTATCCCTTGGCTGTTTCGTGGATTCCACTCCCTGGCCATCTTAGTTCTTGTAACGCCACTATATCTAGTGTATAGCTATCGATTTGGTTTGTAAGTTTTAGTAGGTCTCCTGGTCTTCTAAGGCTTAGCACGTTCCAGGTTCCCATTTTTAAATCGTAGTCCGGGTACAGTTTCCGAGGTCGTTCTAATAATGAATCCGAGATAATCCGAGGCCTGTGTACAGAATTCATGACAAGTAATTTTTTACGGAAATGGGGTGTTAGCCTTCGCCCAACCCAAATTTTCGTGAATGGGTGCAAACCACTCCAAAATTTAAATAAGAAATGAAAAAGACCTGCTGAAGAGACTAAGTTGTTCTAATGATACAATGGATTGAGCAACAAAAATATGAAATGATCGTAAAAATATCGTGGAAGCTTACGCAGAAAATATTTGGGAATCTCTTGAATGTTACGAAAAAAAAAACATTATGACTATGAGCAACGGTTAATGCAAGAAAGATATTCGTTAGAACCCATGGAAAAAAGAATGAATTTGTAGAAGATTTAATTCAGAGTAGAAGATTTAATTTGGAATTAGAAGATTCAAATCGGCCAATATATTAAATATTCATAATTTCATAGCTACATGTATTTACTTTAAAATTTGTGAAAAACAAAAACAAGAACGATTTTTGAGATATGAGCTTTGAAGTAAACCAAGGTTTAACGCGCCGTCTAGAGGAAAAGAGAAAAATTATTAATTTCTAGGTTACACATTTCGATTATTCAACTATTTTCTCTTTACATGCAAAAATAGAAGTAAATCGCATGAGATTTGTAGGATCTATAAGCAAAATATTGAACACCATAACAAAACATCGTTAAAAAGCCTCAAAAATTCACACGCTCATAACTCTGATTAAGAGTACTCAAAAAAATAATTCAGAAATCACAACAATAGTGATCACCAGAGAAATAAATTTACTAACCCTGAATCTAATAAATATGTGTTTGTGTAATTTTTTTGTTTTCTTATACTTCGCTAGAAATGTAGACTAATTTTTGGTTTATAAACGTTGACATTTTTTGATAGTTTATCTAGTCGGCTAGCCAGATCAAAAAACAGAACAAAGAAAAAGATACTTAAACGCCTGTGTGCGAATAAGACAAAAGAACCACTTTAAAAAAAATGTGATAAGTCTATTTCACTAATTTTTATACCGATGTTATCCGAAAATAAATAATAAAATGCCCTTAACCAAAAAAATTTTATTTTATTAAATAAATTTCAGTGATAAATTAAAATAAAATCGCCAAATTCTTGTTAACAAATAGTTTTTATTTACTATATACGTATTTCGAAAGCTATGTTTTCATCGACATTTTTTAACTTCCCGAACGGGAAGTTATTATTTTTGGGTCGATTTTCGAAATCGGAATTTTTATGATATCTTTACGTTTCATGACCTCCTGAAGCTGTTTAGACTATTTTTAGCTGGCAGTCTGCATGTGTGTGTGTGTGTGTGTGTGTATATCGCTGTGTGGAGAATTTTTGCCCAACGCTTTCTCAACAACGGATGGGTCGATTTGATTGAAAATGGTCGCAATCGATATATCTTGTCGTAACTTAGAGCCCAGTTCTTTTCTAGCAAAATTAAATCATTTGTTTTTTAGTGGTTTCCAAAAAACTGAAAATCATCTTTTGCAAATATCATGAGATTAAGTAATGCTATTAAGGTCATGAAGCTTCCATATTGTTTGTCATCATGTCAGACATTTATAATGAGGTTTGTATAAACAATTGCTATCTTAGTTTTTGAGATTTTTAACAAAATGTGAAAAAACTACGTATTATTTTCTTTATGCAAACGCATGATATCTGGATGAAACTTTTGTATGTAAATGAGCGGCAAACGCATCCAGGTTTACTTGAATATCAATAACCTGAGTTATTTTCTAAATTTGACAAAAAGGTCAGAGGTTCGAGAGTAGATTGCCTGGTCAACTGTTTATTAACTTCCCGATATATGTTATTGTTTTTGGGTCGATTTTCGAAATCGAAATTTTTATAATATCTTTACGTTTCAAGACCTCCTGAAGCTGTTAAGGCTATTTTTAGCTGCCAGTATGTATGTTTGTGTGGGTATGTGCGTGAGTATCATCGTAAGTGGACGAGAATTTGTCCAACGCTTTCTCAACAACGGATGATCCGATTTCAACTTCAATGGTCACAATCGATATATCTTGGCGTAACTTACAGCCCAGTCCTTTTCTAATGAAATCATTTATTTTTTAGGGGTTTCCAAAAAACTGAAAATCATCTCTTGCAAATATTACGAGAATAAATAATGCTATCAAGATTATTTACCTCCCATTTTGTTTGTCATCATGTCAGCCATTTATAATGACATTTGTATAAACAATTGCTATCTTAGTTTTTGAGTTTTTGTAAGAAAATTTGAAAAATAGGTGTTATTTTCATTACGCAAACGCATGAGAACTTGATGAAACTTTTGAATTAAAATGAGCTGCAAACGCATCTGGGTTTATTTGAATATGGAAAATATGCTATTTTGAATGAGCTATTTTCAAAATTTAGCAAAGGAGTCGGGGAGGATGTCTGTGGTTCGTTGAACAACTGTTTTTTTAGATTTCAATAATTCTCAGTCCAGACATTTAATTTTTTTGGAACTTAGAGCATGAGGTTTTTGTAATGTTTATAGTAGTTTTGCAACTTGTCACTTTCGGTTAATAGCTCTATCTTATTCTTTTAAATCTATCACAACAACAGCCACAGTTGTTAAGTGTTTTTGCCGAATGTTTGGTAAAACTTTTTAGTTAACATGAGATAGAACAAATTTGCTTTTGAGGTGTCTTGTATATAGTGGTCGCCGTTCATCAAACAAATGCTGACATTTTATCTTACCATAAGGTTAGGTTGTTGTGTTGGAGATCATTTTCGATATTGATCATTTTAATGATATCTTCACCTTTCAATACCTTCTGAATCGGTCTAGACAACTTATTTTAGTTTGCAGTTTGAGTTAGTATGTTATTAAATTTAAATATGATTACACACTGCACGTACACATTCAAATTCTATTTAAAAAATTATTACAATTGATGTGTCGTATAATAAACAAATCTTAATTTTGCATATTTAAGGCTTTAAAAATCCTCATTGAGCTAATATTCACTTTTTGTTGACTTTTTTTCAAATTTGTTTTAATATTTTGTAATTTTGTAATATTTTGTAATTTTTCGTTTTTTATTTGTATTTATTGCAGTTCAATTATATTGTACAATTTTTTTCGATGTTTGGTACTTTAGTATACCTTATCCAGTAACTGGTTAGTTTTTAATCTTACGGGAAGTTCTTGGCGTGGCCCCTATGGTCACACCCCCATCCCACTAGTTTAGCTTTGTTATATAGTTGTCGATGAAAGCATAGCTTTCGAAATAGCATAGCTTTCGAAAAACTATTAGCAAGAAATTGGCGATTTTATTTTAATTTATCAGTGAAATTTATTATAATACTTGTTAAGTTTTAATAAACAAAATTATTAAAATGTTTATTAAATATAATTTCGAAATTTTTTGTTTAATTTTGTGTAAAATAAAATAAGTTTCTGTTTAATAATTTTTTTTTGAGAATCGATCATATAAATCATAATTATCAAGAAACAAAATTTATTTTAGAAAAGTATCATAGTGTGTACAATTCTTTTTACTAACACATGTTTAAAAATTTATTTCTCGTTTTAAAAGACAAACATTTTATCTTTTCGGCTAACCTCGGTATAAAAATTAGCGAAATAGTCACGGTTGATTTCTTTTTTTTTTTTTTTTAAAGTTATTGTTTTGTCTTATTTCACACAGGTGTTTACGTATCTTTTTCTTTATTGTGTTTTTTTCGTCTTTTCAAAAAGATGTATGTAACTCGGGCATAAGTCTCTCCAAATTATCAAATGTACATAAAAAGTAGATATGTAGAGCCGAAAAAGACCGCCCAATGCGAGTTGTTTGACTCCATATGCAAAAAATAATGAACCTTAAGCAAAAAAAGTTAAATAGTGTTTTTGATAAATTTTTTTTAAATGGAGTTTTATATTTCCAGATTGCGTTAAATTTTTCTTAAATTTTTTTACATCGAGTTTTATCGCTATAGGTTCGCAAATTTTTTCTTTGCTAAAATATCAATCAGGCTTACAATATCCAGGGTTTTGCTTAACCGTTAACCGTGGTTAATTTCGAAATGAAGTCCAGCGTAATATAACTTCGGTCTGAAAGACCTAAGTATTACATTATCGCGCCAAAAGTGAAAATCTTAACCCTCACCCTTAAAGTTGCATATTTTTTACTTTAAAAAGGTTAATTTTGTGATAATGAGTAGTATCATTGATTTTGAAGAAATACTGATGGTCGGCATCGGTATGCGAGACCAGGAGCTTGAGTATTGTATATTATAAGGGTGTCAAAAAGATATCGTGAAGTGTGTAAAAAGAATAATTTTCATACATTGTTTTACCCAAATTTTTTGACAAATATAAAATAGGAAATATTTTCGATTAGAAGCATTTGACAAATAAAATTAAATTTTTGTATGACATGAAATGTAAGTGAATATGTAAATTGTATCTGCACATGAAATATCGTTGTATCCAGCTTCAGGTACTCCCAACTGATAGGAACAGTTGGAAAATATCATGTTGTTGCAGATTAAGTGTCGTTTTTTAATAAAAGTTGTATTTGGGAGATGTATTTTGAATAAATTTTTGTGTGATTTCAGGTACCATCACTTCTGAGTAACAGGAACAGTTGGAAAATGTCAGGTTATTTATTGCAGATTAAATGTGGTTTTTAACAAAAATTACTAGGACAATGTTTTTTGAGAAAAATTTTGTGTGAAGCCGGGTTTCACCACTTTGAAATAATAGGAACAGTTGAAAAATATCTAGTTGCAGATTAAGGCGCTATACACCTGAGCTCAACTATGCGAACTATGTTTTTAAAAAAATTATGTATATAAAGTAATTATAGAAAAAAACATTACGGAAATAAAACATTTAAAAAATGAAATAAAAACGGAAACAATACATTTTTTTTATAAAACATTATTCGCATTAAAACATTATTTTTTTAAAAACATAGTTCGCATAGTTTAGCTCAGGTGTATAGCGCGCCTAAATCTTGTTTTTTACAAAAGTTGTAATTAATGACAAGAAGTATTTACGCGAAACGGAAAAGCATTGTGAGCGGTTTTATGATTGAATATGCTCGTTCGTTCACTGATGACTAATAGGCACAGCTGGAAAATCTTAGCTTTTTGCAGACCAAATGTCGTTTTTTCTAAATCAAACAAATAACTTTTAAAAAGAAGCATTTACGCTAAATGGAAAAGTTTTCTGTACTACTTGGAACATTTGGGTTGGACAAAATCAGGTTGGTTCATATTAAATGTCGTTTTTTCTTAAAAATTGTAATTATTGAAAAGTAGCATTTATGCTCAAAGAATATGTTTTCTGCATCAATGGAAGAACTTGGCTTAACGAACAACTCAGTATTATCGCAGAGTCTAGATATTTAATTGTTGACTGACAAACACCTCCCCATACATGACAACAACATTCAATACATGATCAAATTAATAACCTATATGCTAAATATCTCTGCTTAATAACCTATATGTTGTAACAGAATGAGGAGAATACGGATCAAACTCGGCAAGATTGTCACCCCAACCCAGCTTAAAGCTTTTAAACTGTATGAAATTTTTCTGGTTGTACTGAAATTTTTAAAATTTATTTAAATTTAATTCATATTAAAAATTTATAATATAAATTTTAATGTAAAACAATACAAATTCTGGTTGTTTTCCACTTATAATTATTTAAAGTAAATAAATTGATAAAAATTACAGAATTCTCGGTTTATTTGTAAATGAAAATTTAATGAAATACCAGGGCCGAGTACCCGGCCGGGCATTACGAAAAATAGGCCAGGTACCCGATACCCGGCTTTTCGTATTTTTAGCACCCAGTGCATCGCTAGTCACAACTCATAGTTGCGGTTTTCGTTTCGTTCGTGAGTCACAAGTAACGAAAACCTCAACTATGAGACTTACCCTTAATTTCGTCCATTATATTTGCCAATAAAATTAAAAAATTATGGTTATAATTACATGGGAACGGACAAAAAGCAAAAGCAAAAGCTTTTGTAGAAACAGAAATTTTAGGAGACAAACCTTTTATTTATACTATATTATGTATGTTGTAGCTATCACTATGTAGTTTAAAGTTTGAGAGAACAAGTGTTTAGATGCAACATTCTCATCAATCAATGGACATGAGCACAATGGTTTGCTCACGGTTTGCAGTTTGAA
This sequence comes from Diogma glabrata, assembly GCA_963693315.1. Lineage (NCBI taxonomy): Eukaryota > Metazoa > Arthropoda > Insecta > Diptera > Cylindrotomidae > Diogma > Diogma glabrata. The sequence continues at coordinate 280,100,292 of OY856187.1, read as the reverse complement.
TGAAGAAGCTCTAAATAATGTGTTGATTGATATCGAAATTTTAATAAAATCTTGAACCTTAATATATTAAATAAAACGATTCAAAGTTGGTAATGCATTAGGGAACGAATTTTGTTAACAGATTACAACGAATTTGTGTAGCTAATAAATTTAAAAGACATCATTTTAAATTTTCATTCAAATTTTGTTGAAAAAGAGTAAGGAAATATTAAATGAATAGTAATGTAAAGATTTTCTTAATAGCTAAAAACTAAAATGTTAGTTGCCTAAGCATGCTAATGAAAGATGAGATGAACTACCATCAATTCGGTTGGACACAGTTCTTTAAAATTTATGAGTTGAAAAAAGTAAAATTAAATCATTTCGTGATCAGTTTTTAAAAGTTTGTTAATGTTATTTCATGGTTTCAAGAATATTTGTTTTCAAGAATATGGAATATTAAATAATTTATTATATTAAGAACTCTAGCAAAAGGACATACAGCCCAAACAAAACAAAATCATAGAAATCGAAGCGTATAAATCATAAATTTTACTTGTTCTAATAGTATTTCACTAACAGTTGATGGTGATGTATTCATTAGTTCGGCAGCTTGCTGTAATGACAATCCACCTTTTTGTAATAAACTTAATATTTCGGCAGGTGCTTGATCAGTCCAATATTCTCTTAAGCGTGATACCATGAATGGTCCCCTATCAAAAGTAAATAATTTTAAATAAATATTTTAAACGTTAGTTTTTCGATTATATTTTATTGATCTGCAAAATACCTGTAAGGGTGTTTTAAACATCCATATGTTTCACGGTATCTCCCATATAGGGTTCCGTATGATACACCAAGAATTTGTGCCGCTTTTTTCATTTCTAAATTTTTATTTTTGATTGCATCCATAACCTAGAATTCAATAATTTTGGAATTCAACTTTTTGTAACACATGCACAAAAAATATTCAATTTTGTTCTAAATTAAAATAAACGAAAAATATATATGTCGCACATATGCCTACAAAATATTTTTGATTCTTCGAAATAGTATTTTGTGCACGCGAAAAAAATATGTCACACATCAAAACAAGCACACAAAATATTTTTTGAGTTGACAGTATATTTTAATTATAAACTAAGAACGCCTCTTCATATGAGATTTGAAACTTCAAATAAGAAGTAGAAATCAATAATTTATCTATTGCAATAATATTAATAATTTAACTAAGTTAACATATATTCAAAACAACTTAAACGCAACCCAAAATAATCTGACTTAGAAAAAACAATTATTTTAAGTTTTCAAGCCAATTGTCAAGATATTTTCAGTACAAAGCTTTACGGAAGTGACAATATTTTTTAAAATTTCAAAATTTATTTGTAGCAGGATTGCTATGTTTATATTTTTATAAAAAAAAAGGGTATCGCACATACACCATGTCACATATTACCACATGTAACATGGATTTTTCTGGTTTGAAATTTTAATATAATATAGCTGTTTCAAAATACAGATAATATAGTTCCTTATAACCAAATCTTTGAATTTCTTAGAAAATAATTCCATAAAAATGTTGAATTATTTAAAATTTCAATTAACATGGTATATGTGCAGTCCCCTTAATTTTTAATAGAAATATTACATCGAAGATGGCGCAGTTTAGTTTATATTTAAATGTCTTAAATTTGGTAAATAAATTATATAATCAAAATTTTTTAAATAAATTTTGTGCATTTGTTACAAAAACTAGTGTGTATTTCTAGCACGAACTGCGTTTCCAAACGCGAGTGATTGCGGCACTCGCTACGATCGTGCTGCAAACTACACTCCTATTTGGAAAACGCATTCGCACTAGTAATACAATCTAAAATTCTCATTTAATCGATTTTTGTAATAAATAAAGAACTTACCCTTTTACAAAATGGCTCCTCCCAAAATTGAGGTCGTCTACCTTTCGTTAAATAATCGTTCATTTTTATAACATCTTTCCACTCTTCGATTTCTTGTTGGGTCAAAAATAAAGGTTGCGCTGACACAGCACCCGTATCTGAAGGACTATTCGGTGATGATATATCATCGGGATGAGGAATGCCATCAAATGGTGTTTCAGGTCTTTCCATTTTTGGTATGATATTAGGGGTTGGTTCGTCATCCTCATAATCCATATGAGTATCTAGATTTTGTTCTGGCCATGACACATTATTGTTGTCATTACCTGATTTAGAAATTGAATTTGTATCTTTAGAACTATCATCCATTAAAACAGATACCAAATGTGAACTATCTTGAAATGGAATATTTTCAATTTGTGATATTTTTGGTCTAGAAAGTTTTAAGACTCTATTTAAAATTAATTAGATAATCTGTCAAATCGATTACGTGCACACTTACTTGCTATAAGCTGAATCGAATTCAGCGTCTAATGGTGGTCGTCCCCGTTTTTTCTTCATTGGTAATATATGATTATTCGATTGTCCATCTTTTGTTTGGCTTGTATTTATTGGTGTTAATATTGGAATGTGTTTTTGATCACCAACCGTAGTTGGTATTGTGTTAATATTGGAATTTAAACTGTGTTGCGATAAACTTCTTTCCTCTCTTAATTCTGGCGATGGATTTTCTATATGTTGTGCTTGTTCATCATCACGCCATGATACCTCAGCTAAACCTTTTATTTTTAATTCCTCTGCTGTTTTTAATAACGATGCTAAACTACCGTGTTCAACATTTATTTCACCTTTGTACATAAACTCAATAAGACATTTTATATCGGAAAATTTGGCATCTCTCATAATGATTATTGGATCTTTCTCTGAACAACAATTTGTTAAAATGGCATCGAAATATGTGCTACATGCACATAAAACGACACGGTGGGCTTTTATTGTTTGACCTTCACATGCTAACGTTACATCACAAAAACAGCCACGATCAAGTAACTGTGAAAACATTGTCTGCAAATTACTGTGATGATACTTCCAACGTAAACAATATTGTTGTGGTAACATATTTATGGTAATTTTTATCTGGAATGGTACGAAATAAATTGATTAGTCTAAATATTTAAACATTTTTACATATCTAGAATTTTAAAAATTCTTGGAAAAAGGAGTAAATTCTGATATTGGTTTAAAATGTTAAGGGTAGTTAAGCAAGAACACCAGGCTCGGTAGCGACCTCGAATCAGTAGGATCTTTATTATTTTTGTTTGCTTTTATGCACACTTATTAAAACTTGGATTAAGTTATGTTTTACAGTAATAGTTTATAATACTGCATGGAAACACTAATGAATTCTATCATTATTATGGTATTTAAAAAAGGAAATATGAATTAAATTAAAAGAAATAAAAAAAACGATTTATCACGGCTATACGCTATTTGGTGAATGTCCAGGCAAATGTTGTATTGGTGCTAGTTCTAAAAGTCTTAGGATTAAAATGTGTCGTTGAAAGCGTTCTTTTCCTTTTTCATTAAAAATTGAGGCAGATAGCCTGTTTAAAGTGATAACATACGGTTCAAATTGGTTACACTGCCATATTAAAAAATAATATCGTGAATTACACAGCAATTTATTGATAAATTCAGTCCTTCAGTCCAGAGATAGTTTAACTACATGATCATAATACAAACACATGGGTTTTCTAAAACTAGTTTAATAATTCTACCTAACAAATCTCAATGTCAGTATATGTTTAGGTAAGTTATCACCTTCCTAAAGTAGAATTGACTTTAAATTCTCCTATTACAACTGGATGGATAGTATTGAAAATTGAGTTTATCTAAAGAGATAAATATGTAGATTTAAAAATAAAGGAATATTTAAATAATAATAAAATTATTTTATTATTATTTAAATATCTTGTTACAGTTTAGAACTTTTTAAATTAAAATGAGGAATATTTAGTATAAATAATTTAATTAGTTTCGAGACATTTGGTTATCTTATGTAAAAGTCACAAACAAGACAACCGAAACTTGAGGTAAATACAAACATTTTAAGATATAATCCTAGACATTAAAAATTGTTATTACTTTTTTCACCTAATTATATTATTAAACTATATCCATCAACTCAATCTCTATTTAAGGTTGTGATACTAAATCCAAATTTTGATTTACCGCAAATGAAAAAAAAACTATCGGCTTAAATCTCATAAAAAAACAAAAGATAAATTTTTATTAGTTTGTTTTTAGTTGACTTTTTAATTTTGAAAAAAAAAAAAAACAAAAATTATTAATCTCTTAATTTTTTAATATTCTTAAGTCATTAGTTTCGAAAAAAATAATAATAACAATTTGATCTTTAAGTTCAAGTGACGTTAAATTAAAGACTTTTTTTATTTTCACTCAAATCGGTTATATTATGTATTATGATATTTCGTAAAATTAATATTTTTAACTATTGTTTTAATTTTAATTTTTTTTTTAATTATAATGAGGATGAAAAAAAAAGGATTTCATTTAATGATAATATCATTAGCCCAATAGTTTTAATATCCAAAGTTGGGATATTACTTATTAGAGAAAACATATGAAATTATTTAAAGTCTACACTGAAAAAAAAATTGAAGTTCATGACAACCTCATCTCGAAGTTGGCAGTTGATTATTCATGCAAAGAAAAATTATGTGCAAACAATTTCACTGTGATTGGAACAACTACACGATAACATTTTCCTAACAAGTAAATGAGGTTTATTTAAAATATAAAGTGTTATATCCAATATAATAGTAGTTGAATAAAGATAATAACTACTTCCCTGAAACAAATTTTCTTTGACCTTATATCATGAATTTTTCATTTTAAAGTTTAAGTATTTGAGATTAATTGAACTATATTTTATTTCCACATAAATATTTCGTGTGACTGTCTCAACTTCATCGTTTGATAATTGTAGAGTTGTTGAAGCAATTTCGTAGTTTGATTCGCCATATGTGACCGCACGGTGAGGTTGAGACAATTGCATTTCGATTGGAAATAGGACATGTTTTTTTCAGTGTACGATAATCGAAAATTAAATAAGAAAATTAAGAGATATTTTGATACGTTTATGGTTAGTATCTGTAAAATCTGAATAAGGTAACATCTTAAAACGTTTACAGAATATAGTTAGCAATTAGCATGTGAGCTTCAAGTATGTGAGCTTCAAATAGTCAAGTTTGGACCAATAATTTGTGCTAATTAAATTTTTTTTTTAGAATAGAGTATACATAACTAGGAATGGAGCATAAATAACTAAGAAATATAAACTAAATATACACAAATGTTAAATATTTGTAAAAACAAAAAAAAAACTGTGTTGTTCATACAATAGTTGCCCCCACGCTCGGTTATATGGAGTGTCATCGTTGACTAATTAATTTTCGTTTGTGAGTAAACCTTAAATATCATCTAGACAAGGCATCTTACTGGTATTGCAGGTGGCATGAGGTATCTCACGTTATCAATAGCATAGATAGCAGCACTCAGGGTTGTTGCACTGGTAGAAAGTTATTTTGATCTCTATATGCGAAGATACCATATTTGAATCATTCAATTTCGCAACAGTTAAATTATTTTATCCTTTTCCAACTATTAATATCAACATTATTTGTATGTATTATTCGATGGGTTATGATTGTATTAATCAAATTGTTTTGATTGTATTAATATTATTTTTCAAATTTTAATCACATTCGCTTTGCTATTTTTCTCAAAAATCAAATTAATTTTAATTCTCTAATTTTTTTTAGTTGAATTTTGGTGATTGGGTGGAATGGTTTTTTTTATCATGAAGTGTTTTTTCATTAGAATTTGTTTTTTCGCAATTAAAACAATAAAGATTTATTGTTTTAATTGAGAAGAAAAAGATTCTAGTTTATATAAAATTTCCTCTTAACTGTCAGAGGATAAAGTATTGTAATCGATTCGTGTTTAATGAATTTTATTCTCTCACAAATGCTTCAGAATAAACTATCACACTAAACACTTATTGGTTAAAATACTATTATATGACAATATTGTGGAATCTTAATCGTTGTTATATATGTTGCTTTGGATACATATGTTACTTTGGATTGGACACGATAATTAAAAGAAAGAAATGGTTTACAAATATTTTGATCTTCGAAACTATCAAAATATTTAAAAATTAGGATTGATGAAACTCGTCATTTTAAAAACATCAATGCTTTTGATTGTTTTTTTTTTCGCTCAAGGTAATAACTCAAATTGAAATTTCAGCGATTACGAGAATATATTTGGGTTGTATAATAAGTGATCGACTGTAAGTCATTAACTTTTCAGCAATTCTTTCTATAAATTGTTTGATGATTGATCCCAAATTTTATAGACAAGATCTGTCTATATACATTTCTAAATTCTAAATTTTGAGCATATGTAACGATTTTGCTCATATTTAAGATATGATTATAATCAAGGACGTATATTAGGTTTTTGTTATTTTCATATCAAAAATCGATTACAGCTAAATATGAAGGGGCTGAAATCTCAAGGCTCTGAGATATCAAGACTTCGGATTAAGGATTAAATAGGATTTAAAAGGTGTTAAGGATTTTTTTATACAGTTTTCGGCAAAAGGCTTTTATGAATACCTTGTTTTTAGTTTTGGGCCAGCGCTTTATATTAAACATAAAACTCTTTGTAAAAGTACAAGCATTTTATCTCTGTTTAGAAGTTTATTACAAACCTACACGAAACATCAATACGTTGCCGGAAAATTATAAAACATCATAAATTAACGTAATTTAGTGAAAAGATGATACACACAGCAAACTACTCAAACAGCAATTTCTACTTCTCAAAAACAAACAACCCATTGTCTACCTGTTTTCTGTTAAATTACATTTCATGTCATTCAAATAAGATTTTTTTTTTTTTTTTCAAAAAACGGCGCCTGAATTGAATTGATTTGTTCCAAAATTGATTGATTGACTTTTATTAAAAAATTACAACAAAATCAAAAATTCAAATTTTTTCCAAGATTACAAAAATTATAATAAAATCAAAAATCCCAACTTTTTTCAAAATCCAAAACTATTCAAGAGAATATTACAAAATCAAAAATTGAAACTTTTTTCAAAATTTCAAAAATATTTTAAAAATTATAATAAAATCAAAAGTTCAAACTTTTTTCAAAATTTTAAAAACACATATTCCAAAAATTATTACAAAATCAAAGATTGAATCTTTTTTCAGAATTCTAAAAACCTTGCAAAAACTGTAACAAAAGTAAAAATCGAGAAATTTTCCAAAATTCTTAAAATATTGCAAAAATTATATAACAAAATCAAAACTACAAAATTTTTTTCAAGATTCCAAAAATTATAATCAGTGTTGCAAAACGTTACTCGTAACGTAACGCAAAAACGAAATAACGAAACAAAATAGCGTTATAAGTAATAATTACGTTCATAACGTTTTAAAAATTAAACTACGTTACAATAACGTAAAACGTAACGATAACTCAATATTTTATTTCGTTTTTCGGGTGACTTTTTTTATAATTATGTATATGAAAATCAAAACGCAAAAACCGGTTGAATTAAATCCAACTTATCTGCTCTTTATCAATTTTATTTTGGTAGTTCTAATGCCCGATTTATAGTCGGTAACGTTAACTTTAACTTAACCGTAACTTAAGACACCTAAAAATTTTGATTTATAGTCGGTAAGAAATTACGTATTCATTGACGTTTGATCTGATATTAATTATGGTTTTGTAATCAATGTTACCAATCAATCCATTCTTTAAAAGTAATAAACTGATTTTAAAATCAAAATTTAGAATAATAAAATTCGAAACATACATTTGATACAAAATTTAAAAATAAAAAAATTTATTTTCATATTAATTTTCTGCTAATATTTGGCTTTAAAGTCGCTCTTTTTATATCCTTTGCATTTTTTAAAAAATAAAATTTTATTTTTATGGACACTTGCAATTAAATATTACTTTGCTTCAGTTTTTATACCAAACGTCAGAAAATCCTTAACAAAATCTTTAAGATAGAATGAAATGAACTTTACGTTAAGTTAACGTTAAGTTTGCGTTAACGACTATAAATGCTCTAGTGCATTTTCATACATTTGTACTTTACGTTAAGTTAACGTTAAGTTAAAGATACCGACTATAAATCGGGCATAAAATGTTGTACAATTTTAAGTTTATTTTAAATAATTTCAAGTCTGTAGTAGCCGTTTTGCATCACAGGTGTTTTGAATAACTTTAAGAAAGAATATTTTTATGCTGGCCGAGAAATCAATCTGAAGATCTATTAAAAGCAACTCTAATAGTTATAAACAAACTATCAGATTTGTGAAAACTCCTGATAAGATTGATTAGTTTTGGTAAAAACTAATAATTTTTTATATGAAATGATTTCAAAATATTCGTCGTAGTGACGTGAATAATCCATTGTATAATTCTTTAATTTTAATTACGTCAGTTACATATCTACGCCCGTCGATGATCTCCACCAGATCAAAACTATAGTAGTGTGAATTATAAAAAATATATATACTTCAAAATTATAAAATTATTGTTTTTTAATTGTTTTTTATATATAACAATAGTGAATAATAAAAGGTGTCGTTATTAAAATTAAAGAATTTGAAATGAGTCAAATTTTATAGTTACGTTATTTTAAAATTAAAATGTAATGTTTAAAACTAATTGTTAAACATTACATTTAATTTTAAAATAACGTAATTATAACGTTATAACATAATAAAATATAATATTTTTCTGTTTCATAACGAAATAACGTACCGAAAAAATAAATATACTGTTATAAAAACGAAACGCATAACGTTACGATTTTTTTTTTCGTTTTGCAACACTGATTATAATAAAATCAAAAATTTAAAACTTTTTAAAATTCTAAAAATATTACAAAATCAAAAATTGAAACTTATTACAAAATTTCAAAAATATTGCAAAAATTATAACACAATCAAAACTACAAACTTTTTCCAAAATTCCAAAAATATTGCAAAAATTTAAATAAATCAAAAATTTAAACTTTTTTCAAAATTCTAAAAATATTCCAACAATTATTTGGTTGGAACTGTCCTGTTTATTTTTCAAGATGTCCCATCCTCTGAATGGGAATACCATTATTAGGTATGGTATCTACCTATTTCATTCTGATCCGGCATTTTTGACTAGGGATGAGATAGGTCTTCGTAGTCCCGGCCAGATCAGGACAAATAGAACGTGCCCTATTAGTGAAATCAGGTATTATTTCTGATAGTGGTCGAATGCAAATACCCTATTAGGACTAACCTTTTTACACCGTGATACTTATAGGTCATGCCTGAACAAAATGCTAATCAGGTTCATTCTCCAATAGGTTTCGTACTTGTTAGACGGAAAATTTGTAAAACAGACACCTTAAGATTGGTATATTTTTAACGAAAAATATAGCAAAGTGTCAAATAACTATATTTCTGGGTTTTGAGAGGATGGAGGTGGGAAAGAGTGGAAAATAACTTTTTGACAAAAATTTCGAACTTCCAGGCCTAAATCCTAACTAATTTGTAATTTGTACAAATTTAAACGGATACAATCTTTAAAGTAATAAAATTTAAAAAAAAACTAATTACAGAAATAATTTAATTTCGATAACTTTTTAAGCCAAGAAAAGTACCGAGTGCTCAAAAAGTTGGCACAGGTCAATCGATCAATTTATTATTATTAGATAAACCGGCACGGTTATTGATTGTAAGAGGTAATACTTACAATAATGGGCGTTATATATAATATAAACATGATGCAGAGATCAGTTTGTGTTGGTTTGTAAAGTTTTCGTTAATTTTTGATCTGCGAGTGTCATAAACGCTTGTACTCTAATCTCTGATACTGATTTACGAAATAAAGTAATATATTACACACCACCACACACCACGACAAATAAGTGAGATATTTCTAGCCAAGAGGATACATCAGGTGCTAGTGAATGAACTCTATTCAGCGAACGGTGGCACTCTCAATCTTTGTTATGGATTAGTTTTCGATAAGGTCACGCTATTTCTCGGTCAAGGAAGTGCGCCTTCTTGTACCACTATATGTATGCTTTAATCAGTGAAGAAGATAATGCGTCAACTGATCAAGGAATCTACTACTAGCTGGATTATTTGCAATTATATTTTAGTTTTGTTCGTGCAAATTTTATTTTATTTTTATGTTCTCCATATTATTATGAAATATTCGTTATATGGCATATTTTATATGTGACACGATATTTTGTGCAGTTATTCACAGTTTAGAAAAAAATTGCATCCTTGAACACCTCAGGACGCATGTTGTTAATGAGATTTGGGGCCTAAAAGAGTTCTATGTGCTGTTGTAAGACATATTGTAATTCCTATTAGACAACACATTTTGATAAAAAAATTAATAATAATTTCGATTAATAAAAAAAAGTGTTTCATTGTAAACGAACTAATACCTAAACAATAAATTTTTCAAGTCAGATTAATATTTAAATGGTTCCTACGACAATTTTAATTAAAAATTGGGGGAATAGTCACTATAAAATAATTTAGAGCAAAATGAATATTATATGGAATATTAAATAGACATATATTGATTTATGTTGATTGCTCGTTTCCCCAGCTTTTGACAAATTAAAATGGAGCGTGCAAGTTTTTTAAAGAAAACAATTACTCAATACTAATCGGGTGTGTGAAATTTCTATTATACATCTGTAGGAGGTGGGAGGCAAACTACACCAAGTCTCATTTTTTTCAAAATACGTTTTTTTATACTGTTAGAATCAAGATTTTGTTCAATACCGAGAGGTTAATAGCACTGAGTCCTAACTAGAGTAGTTTTCGAGATAGAACAATTTTAAATGACACCAAGTTCAAAGCCCTTAGAGGTAAAGAACGTCAAGTGAACAAATTTTGAACCAAGTCCAAATGTTTAAGAGGTAAAGAACATCAAGTGTACATACTTCTGTTTATGGCTAAATAGTGTTGTAGACGACATCAATGTATTTAGAGGTAAATAACACCAAGTCCACTTAGTCAATATGTCTTTAGGTGTTAACCTCTTTCGTTTAGTTTCAAAAAAAATGTAAACAATTTTAACCGTTTTTTAACGTTAAACTTACATTGTTAATAATATAGTTTGAAGTAAAGTTTATAAAAAAGCCTTTAACATTATTTTTGGAAACACCTTTTATGTACATGTCTTGGACTTGGTGCTGTATGTTTCAAGGGAGTTGGGAATACTAAGATCCATCATTGTGAGGTAAAGCACAAAAAGTCCTTTTTAACAAATAACCGTTACATAATATGACGTAATTTAATTAAGGATATCATGGAAATTAAAAAAAAATTACAAAGTAAAAAAAATTTCGGGGTAAGGGAAGCAGTTAATAGAGATATAGCAGGGTTTTTGATTTTCAAACAGTTTTTTTGCTTTCTTGTAAAATTTTAAAAATGTGACTTGGTGTAGTTTACCTCCCACCTACAGACATAGTTTTTAGTATTCCAATGAAAATGTGTTGTTTAAATTTTATTTCATTTTTTTTATTTTATTCATTTTAATCATTAAATAATATATTAATCGATATTATGTGTTGTTCTTTTGTACTGAACCAATTAAATTCTATTATTTTGTTGACCAACTGTTAATATTACGCCTTTTAACTAATACATTAACTGTAGTATAATAGCTGTAGTATTTAAAGATCAATTATTTCTGTCTGAAAGACCTAAGTATTACAATCTCGAGCCAAAAGTGAAAATTTTACCCCCACTTTTATGGCATTTCTCGACGTTTTAGGTCATAACGATTCTAAAAAAGCAAAACGAAAATCGGCCGCCACAGCCGAGGAAAACAAACAACTACTGGATTGTTTTCACAATATTTTCAAAAATAGGGTTACTTACTGGTAAGAGCCGAAAGGACGATGGGTTCGATAACTTTACCGGAAGTGTGTCAAAAAATCATTAAGTGTGTCAAAACAAGCACATTACATATTTTTTACTTAAAAAAACGTTCATTTTAAGTGATGAGTATAGAAACATTGAATGTTTCGAAATCTTGATGGTCGGCATCTGTATGTGAGACCACAGCCTTGATTATCGTATAAAAAAACGTTCATTTTAAGTGATGAGTATAGAAACATTGAATGTTTCGAAATCTTGATGGTCGGCATTAGGGTTTCTCATTTCCCGTAGAAATTCAAATCCCGGGAAGCCGGGCCAAAAAGTGTTAAATTCCCGGGATCCCGGAAAATCCCGTGAAACGCTAAAAAGCTAAATTTTTCTAATTGGGTGGTAGAGAAATGTGTAAAATTAAAACAGCACAAAAAATGCGCTATTGATTTATAAATTTCCATTATTTTTAATGAGAAAAACTTCAAAAATTAAATAAAAACGAATGCATAGAAACAAAACAAAAATAAATTTATAATACTAATTTTACCAATGGCGCCATCACTCAATTTTGTCCGAATTTTTGTGACGAAACGTCCTGCCACAGCAAAAGCTCTTTCCGATTCAATTGATGTCGGTGTGATAGTTATTAGTGCATTGTATAATCTAAATTATTTGTACTCTGCTTAGTTGCTTCAAAAATTACCAATTCTTTTGTGATGTTTTTAACGTCATATGATACATGTTCTGTGATACAAACAAACCAAAATCACAATAACAACGGTACTTCTCAGCACCATAAGACGAAAAATATTGGACCCTCAGTCCGTATTTTGCAATTGAACATTGAAAGCATTAGCAAACTGAACAATTAGAAAGAGTATTAAAGTTATTATTTCCATATCAACGTTGTAATTCTGGCAGGAAACGCATGCAACAGATGAAGCGCAACTTACTTCTAGATGAAAAATTGTTGGTTACAAACTAATTAGTGCTATTTCCCATCAAACATATGGATCTGGCACGTATATTAAATCAGAAATCATGAACTGCACCCATTTACTTACACCAGACGGACAACGATATACATCTTATTGTTGTTGATATATCGATCACGAAGATTGTTAACGTAAACAAACCCCTAAATACAGCGTGGCCAGCTGATACTCTACCATTATTTCACCACCCAGAAATATAGGTTGGTGACTTTAATAGTCATCACAATCAGTGGTCCTACTCAAATAACAATCCCAATGGCATACAACTAACTGATGGGACCAATCGATAACATGTTCCTGGTATATGATACGAAAGACATGAAAACCTAATTAGATTTGCTAGATGACCAAGTTATTACAATCCCGACCTCTGTTTTTCCATAAAAAACGAACACCGTAACCCTATTCCAATATCTAGGACTGTCTTACAAGGTTTGTAACGCTCCAGCATCGTCCAGTAATTTTTGAGGTAGGTATCCAAATCCCACACGTAAACTCTACTCCTCAACCTAGATGCAATTTTAACAAAGCTGACTGGGCTAAATATGGGTCGGAGTTGGATGCAGTGATTCACTAGATCCAACCCATTCCTAAAAATTACGATAGGTTCGTTGGAGCCATCATTTCAACTGCAAAGAAATGCATCCCAAGAGACTTCCGGTGAAGAATACATTCCTGGTTGGAGTAGAGAGAGCGATATATTTATTATTTGAGGAGCGCCTTAGTAGTGGTGATGCAGACGTAGTTGATGACTTAATATTCTCACTGGACACCATGAGGAAACAAAAGTGGATTAACGCTGTTGAAAACATTGATTTTTCACATTCTAGTAGGGCAGCTTGGAGTCCTCTTCGGAAACTGGATAGCTCAAACTCAGTTACTCGTGCTAACAATGAAATAAATCCAGCCGACATTGCAAATCACATTGTAAACATGTCTCGTTCCTCTATTAATCGCCTTCATAAGAAAACCATTAAACATAAATTAAGAGAAATGAAGCGCAAGTTTTAGGTAGATTTCTCAGAAAAATCTACCTATTTTAAGTTTTATTGGTTTTAATTTGTTGTGTTTATATGTGTCAAAAAAAACATACAAAAAAACCATGACACCATCCATATGGGTCAAAAAAACATTTTCCAAATTTGAACGAAATTAATTACTACAAAGGGAAAAGAATTAAAAACTACTCGATTTTCGAGTGAGAAAATTTTTAATATCTTTGAAAAAAGTAGAAAAAAATGTTAATAAAAATTAGCGAGATATCCGGGATCCCGGGATGAAATCCCGGGAAAACGGGATGAAAATTTACCACCTGGATCCCGGGAAAACGGGATCCCGGGATCCCGTTTGAGAAACTCTAGTCGGCATCTGTATGTGAGACCACAGCCTTGATTATCGTATTGTAAGTGTGTCAACAAAATACTGTTAAGTTTGTCAAAACATACATTTTTTACACCATTTTTTTGACATATATAAAATGGGAAACATTTTCGATTAGAAATAATTTACAAATAAAATTAATTACTTGTATGACAAATTGGATATGAAATAAGGTTCTATCCAGCTGCAGCTACTCCCAACTAATAGGAACAGTAGGAAAATATTAAGTTGTTGCAGACTAAATGTCGTTTTGTTAAAAAAATGTAATTATTATGCAGATGTTTCTTGAGTAATATACAGTGTGATTCCAGATTCCAAGTCTTCTGAAAAATCAAAAATGGTCAAGTTCAAATTTCGACTTTTTAACCTGTGTAGATCACGTTTTTCATTTACTTCAAAATAGTTGGCCTCATGCATCCATCCGAATTCTTACATTCTCACATATACTTTAGTTATCGCTCCTCGGGTTAAAAACTATAATTGCGATTACGTTATGACTACATATAGATAAGTATCAGTGGTGGGGAAAACCGTATTAGACCAACATCTCAGCCATTACATAATGCTAGTTCGGGGGTAGGATACTAAAATATCTTGGTTTACAGTAGCGTTACCATTAGCAACAGTGACATTTCATCATTATTTTTTCAACAGAGCTCCGCATCTTGCAAGTTTCGTTGGTTTTTCCTGAAAATTTTAATGTAACTAAATAATTTTTTAAATTCAATGTCCACACATTTCTCCAAGAGATATAAATCATTTCCCTAAACCTCAGTGAGAATGGTATCTTCGGCTGTTCAGAGACGGTAATTTATTATAATTAACACTAAAGATAACTAACATTGTATAAAGAAAAAAAAGTTATTTGTTTGACATAGTGTAAAATAAGTTTTTCATTATAAAAATTTACTTGTAATTCAAAAAAACCTGGAAATAATTAAAAACATTGAAGAAAAATTTCTTCTGCTTTCTTCTTTAATTAATAATTTTTTTTCCAATTTTTCAATTTCTAGAAGATCATCTGCAGAAGATAAAATTATTGGTTTAAACCGAATTTGCACATGGTTTCCAGACTAAATGAATTTGGATGCCTATTATATTATTATGGAACAACGGACCAGGAAAATGTGGTTTTTATAAAATATGACATTGCTTTTTAATATAGTTTGGCCAAGAAGAGTTTTTTTTATGATGTGACATCAGGCGCTTTCCAATCGAGTGAATTACTGAATGATTCACTTAAACGGAATTGGTCTAATATTCAGTAAATCATCAAAAATACAGCCAAAACAACAAAAAGCAGCAATTTTTTGACATTTCAAAAATATATAACCAAAATCGAAAATTTAGACACAAACAAATATGTTCCGATTTAGTTTTTTATTATTTTTAACGTTTGACCACAAACCGTAAATAAAAAAATATGAATATGTTGAACTGATGAACCTATTTTTTCCTTCACTATATTCAATTCAATTCAGTTCTGTAGTAGCTCAGTTTACGTTCAGTGGAAACTGAATATTACCATTGGAACATACAAATTCCGGAATACAATTCAGTTTAAGTGAATCATTCAGTAATTCACTCGATTGGAAAGCGCCTATCATTAGCACGAAATCATATTTTTCCGTTATGTCAAAATGCAAAAAAACATTGAACTTTGAAAATAAATTTAATTTTTAAAATTATCGTAAGCCACATAGCAATAAAAGAGCTGGAGTGCGTTTCGAAATTAACCCGGTTAACCATGGTAATAATGTCAAAGTTAAAATAGTGACGTCACATATAGAATGAAAATTACCATGGTAAAGCTGTCAAAGTTAAATTGTCAAAGAAAAAGACCGCTAAAAATTCAAAATGAATAAAAAACTATAATGCTAACTACGATAAATAAAACTCAAAATGTAGTGTTTGTTTTTAGGGTTCCGTTTTTTATACGGAACACTATTGGTGAGAGTACAACGTGTTTTTCACATTATTTCGATTATCTCGTGAACCATTAATCCAATGAACTTAAAATTTGAGGTGCTTATAAAACTAACCTATCCACACAAGATGGCGGGTTAAAAAATAAATAAAGTTGTGTTCGTTTGTTTTAAGGAGGTACGATGTAAAGCCTTTGAAAACATACATTTTTTTAGCGAGACGAGTAGGGTATCATATGAAAGGGCTTCATTTAAGCATTATTTAAAAATATATTTTGGAATTTTTCACCCCACCATTTTTTGTATAATTTTGAAAAATGACGTTTTCGGGATGTTTTATTGCCCCGATTAACTCCGACCCTACCTCATCGAAAATCTTGAAATATATTTGGAATGATAGAAAATTGAGTAGGTTTTTAATGAAAAATATAGAAAAGTGGCAGACACTAATAACTATATTTATTAAAGGGGTGGGAATGTTAAGGGGTAAAAACATCATTTAAAACCAGGTCATGTGGGGTGTCATTTGAAAGAGCACTTGATTTTAGAAATATTGCCATTTTTTTTAAGAATTTTGCAATGCATAGTTTTTGAATTATTATCAATAAAGTGACACAAAAAGTTGGTCCCCCCCCTTGCATTTCGAGCCTAATTAACAGAAAAATTTGAAAAAATTCATAGAGACAGGAAGTTTGATAAACTCTGAACGAAAAATATAGCGAACTCTCAAATAATTATATTTTTGTGTTTTTAAGGGATTGGGGTGGGTAAGGGTGAAAAACAACTTTTTTGACCCAAGCGAGTGGGGTGTCATTTGAAAGAGCTCTAAATTTCAGAAACTTTACAATTTTTTTTAGAATTTTGTGGTACACAGTTTTTGAGTTATTCTAAAAAATGTGCACATTCCAGACCGTCCCCCCCCTACGTTTCGACACTGATTAACAGAAAAAATTGAAAAAATTCATAGAGACAGGAAGTTTGCTATATTTTGAACGAAAATTATAGCGGACTCTCAAATAATTATATTTCTGTGTGTTTAGGGGATGGGTGTAAAGGGGGTAAAAAAAAACTTTTTTTGACCCAAGCGAGTGGGGTATCATTTGAAAGAGCACCAAATTTCCAAAACATTGCAATTTTTTTTAGAATTTTGTGGTACACAGTTTCGGAGTTATTCTAAAAAATGTGCACATTCCAGACCGTTCCCCCCCATACGTTTCGACACTGATTAACATAAAAAATTGAAAAAATTCATAGAGACAGGAAGTTTGCTATATTTTGAACGAAAATTATAGCGAACTCTCAAATAATTACATTTCTGTGTGTTTAGGGGATGGGTGTAAAGGGGGTAAAAAAAAATTTTGTTTCACCCAAGCGAGTGGGGTATCATTTGAAAGAGCATCAAATTTCCAAAACATTGCAATTTTTTTTAGAAATTTCCGGTACACCGTTTTGGAGTTATTCTAAAAAATTTGCAAATTCCAGACCATTTACCCACCTACGTTTCGACACTGATTGACAGAAAAAATTGAAAAAATTCATAGAGACAGGAAGTTTGCTATATTTTGAACGAAAATTATAGCGAACTCTCAAATAATTATATTTCTGTGTGTTTAGGGGATGGGTGTGGGGAGAGCAAAAAAAAAACTTTTTTGGAACCAAACGAGTGGGGTGTCATTTGAAAGAACACTTAATTTAAGAAACATTGCAATATTTTTTAGAATTCTGCGATGCATAGTTTTTTAGTTATTGATGAAAAAAAGTGCTATTTTAAGTGTATGCATACCACCCTATATTTCGACGCTGATTTATAGAACAAATATTCCCAATTTAGACTATTAAAATACTTTAGCTAACATAAACAGCTATGGATAAGATTTAACCTCAAGTAACATTTTTGATCAATGTAGATGTGATCAACATTTACTATTGACGTTTACGATTAAACATTTATTCTGTTATGCGTCCATAGTCTGGCGATATAAAGACTTTACAACATAACTTTATGTCATTTATTTTTGATAATGTGTTCTTTTACATTCACGGAACCCTTGGCGAGCGAATTTTATTCGCACTTGTCCGACTTTTTATTTATATAATTTATTTTTCAGTCTTCAGAATCAAATAAAAATAACTAACACATTTCACTAAAAATTATTAAATACTTAGTTTATAATAATTAAAAATACGAAATATTCACAAAACAATATAATTTCTCACTTTTTTTCAACAACAAATAAAAATTTCTTTTATTATAAAAAATTATAATTTGTTTTATAAATCGGTTGACATGTCATTTTAAATGTTTATACGTTTTGACATTAGAACCTTAACAAACTCTACTATCGCGTAGAGTAAAAGAAAGTTAAAATAGTGACGTCACACTTTACTATGACAGTAAAACTATGTAGTTTTGAAACGATGGTTTATCTGTCATCCAGTAAATTTTTTACTATGTGGTTAATTTTGAAACGACATTTGGTAGAGTAAAGTTTACCATGGTTAACCATAGTTAATTTCGAAACGCACCCCTGAGTTTTTCTTTATATATTTTATCCTTGAATTTAAATAATTTAAAAAGAAAAATTATGTATAAAAATAATAATATGATTGTGAAACAGAAATTTGATTTGTTTCATTGATTTATAAGAATAAATTATCGTATCCAATGTAAATTATAACAAATTATTGATAAGCTGCATTAGGAAATATGTCAATGTACTGGTAATGAGCAATAAAATACTTTTACTAAAGTTGATATATTTTATCTAGTTAAAAAGAGGTTTAGAGGATATAAGATATCATTTGCAATAACAGAGGAAGGAAACTAAAATAGATGTAATTATATAAATTCAATATTTAGGTATGTTTACAGCAAAAGTACGGCTATAGTAATTTTTGAAGACCTAAAGCCAGGGTTTGTATACCCCTTATGAACGGATCCATAAATTTGCTTTAAGGTTCTGGCAAATTCGATTTAAAATATTTAATTCTTTGTTTGAAACTGGAATGACAAAACGAAATAATTTTTTAAGCACTCCGCAATTGTGTTACAGTTACCAACCAAGCAAACATCCGTTACAAATTCATAAAAATCAAGGACAAAAACAAAAGCTACAATTTTGAAGAAATATCTAACAATTGCAAACTGTTCATCGTAGCAAAAGCTGATAGCTCATATGGCTTGTTTGTTTGAAAGAGAATCAGTAGAAACTAAAAATTAAGAAATAAAAGAAAAGTGATCACGATGAAATGACTATACACAAATTATTAAATATAAAATAGGAGTTGCTTGATGTTCATTAAAAAACAACTCACCAAATATTTACCACACTAAAAAGGCTAAATACATTTTGTCAATTGTTTCAAAAATTCAATATAATTATATCCAATTTGTTTACAGTCAAGGTTAATAAAAAATAATACTGTTTGTTGCACCAGCTAAGAAAAGAAAGTTCGTACACTGGGTCCAACGGCCAACCAAATCTCATCAGAGTATCAAATATTAATCAACGAACGAAGAAATGAAAACGAAATCATATACGAAGTATTTATTTTCTTTCTCAACATATTCTCTGGAATGAGCCATGACTCTTGAGAATTATTACACCTGTCAAGTGTCAACGTAATGTTACGATATAACTTGTGCCCTTTCAATTAAAGTGCCAACCTTGATTTTTCGATATAATTTTACAATTACTTTAAAATTTTGAAATTATTTATTTTTCTCGTATATGTACATGATTTTTTTATTTATCTTACATTACATTTAAAAAAAACGAAGGATGAGTACAATAATAATTTGTACTTTACTGATTTAAAATAACATTTCCAAAACCAATAAAACAAAAAATAAACATAAATAAATGCTGAGTAATTTCTCGTATGTTTGTATTTTGTAATACTTGTTAGGTTTTAACCTAAATTATTATTTTAATACAAACAATTTTTTCTGTATTTTACAAAAACCTATAAAACGTATAGTAGAATTTTTTTTACCAATGAATTTATGACAGATAGCACGCAGCAAGAGATAAAAGATGAGACAAAAAGTAAAACAGAGATGTATTATTTATTTTGGGATAAATTTGTTTTGAAAACAATTACATTTTTTAAGTTTCTACTCCTAGTTCGTACCATTTATTTTTTGTGACATTTACATAGTCGTCGTTATTATTATGATAATTATTTTTAATTATCAAAATTTTGTTATACTACTACTATTTCAATAGTAATTTATTAATTTTATGCGTTTTTTTTGTCCACTTCAATGGGACCCCAACAGTTTCTTTTAATATTTTAATCTAAAACACTGAATATCCGCACATGCGCATTTGAATATGTGTAAAAAAATACTACTATATGTATTTATTGCCTAAAACAAATTGTTATATGTAATTTCTATAGTCCAGTAATTGACGGTTTTTGTCTCCGAATTCTTTGAAGCAGCATGAATTCGCTTGAAATTTTCACAGTGTAGGGAATAGCTCAAAGATTAAAATCTACCCTACGACGGTATGCGCTTTTACTCTGGGGTTGATTACGACCTCATCTCCCGGGTTGAAATTTTTATGCTAAAAATAACAACGGGAATCGATAGAAGATTGAATTTCAAGGATTTAACGTTTTATAGAGTTTTTTTTTTCGAAAAGTCAATAGTTGTCGAGTTATTTGTGACAGAAAATGTCTATTTTTCATAAAAAAAAACGCTTTTCATAAAAAAAAATGTTTTTCACACTTTTTTCCGAAAAACTCAAGAAACTGACATTTTTCGAGAAAATCATGTTGTCAAAAGTGTAACATTTTTTTAAAAAAAAAGGGATTGGGTTTATTATTGTAACTATAAATCCAATACTAACTGAGTTATGGCTTGTTGCATGTAGACTATTGTTCATCGAATGTAAAAATCGAAACATTCAACGTTGAATAACGGGAAAACGGTTGGTTATTTCGGAAAAAGTCATTAAATCTTTTTTGAAAAGCTTAAAAACCTTTAAAAACGACTACTCATAAAATTCCCTTGCATTGCATCTAGGGCAAGTTATAACAAAAATAAAGTAGCTTTTTATTTTTTGTGGCCTAAAAGCAACGAAAACACCCACGTTATAGCCAACATATTTGAAACTAATTATTGCCCATTTACAATTTACTTTATTTATGAACTAGCAATACATTCAAGAACGTTAACCGGTTTGGGAGGCTTGGATTTAAAAAATTGGGGATAAAGTGAGAGGAGCGTTTTCGTTATTTCTCAAAAGTTTTTATTTTTTTTAAATAACTCAAAAACTAAAAATGATATGTGAAAACTTCTAAAATGCAAAAATGTAGCTGTTTTTTACTAATATTTTTCATTTTCTTTTGTTTTTATAAGTCAAAAAACAAATCTGACGAAGCCATTCAAAGTATGTGTTGCTGGCGAATAGTACCTTCTTTGACCACTTGCATCTCACAGCTTTTAAAAACGAAGGCCTCGAAATAAATTTAATAAATAGTTCTTAAAGTTCTCTACAAATTGTTGTTTGGGAGGATCCGCTAGCTTTAAAAATAAGGCGGACATTGATAAAGAACCAATCACTTTTTTCGGCATTTAGGCGCACATACATTGGAGCACGGATGTATGTCCAATACGGCATTTTTCTTTTAATTTTTACGCACGGGGATACCGCACCGCTGCAACATAGAGAGTATGTGAAGAAAATAGACAGCCCGGCTCGGCAGCAGGGTCGTCACACCCGTAGACCAAAAATAAAAATTTGTTCGAATCTGTAATCGTCTTCATCCGAATCAGATAATTTTTTGTTTGAAGCTTCTAATAAACTCTTTACTATGGTTTCATCTGTAACACCAGCTACTGTTGCAATACCATCATCAATATTTAAAAATTGTTTGAGTGTTGTCGACTCTACATTATTAATGGTATTTTGGATCTTTGGATGGTTGGATAGTGTTATAAATCTTGATTTACCTTACGAAGCCATACCCCTTTATAGTGTAAAAAACATTTTAACTTTAGTCCATTTTGTAACGGTTTCCTCCACTTTTTGAAATTTGCCACATCTAAGTTTTTTACATTTCAATGCACAAACGGCTGCCTCAATTTTAAGTCGATTTCGTACAATCAAAGAAATTTTAGTTTTCGGTAACCAAACCAAATATTAACAAGATTGTACAAACAGTATTGTCTTCAAGTGAATAAAAACAATATACAATATTATTGTTCCAAAGCATCTGCGTCATGAAAAAAAGTGACGATGAAAAAAATTAATTTGAATTAGCGCCGTACCCTCTTTCTTTTGATGAAGTGGGGATGAGAAAAGCAGCTAAAGCTTCATTGTATACGTTATTCCAACCACTTGAAATCACTTTAGATTAAGATAATTCTGAATACATTGTCGATGGCAGTATGCTTTTGTATAGAATTAAATGGCCAATAAATGGAACATTTACAGCAGTTTTCTAGACAACGCAAAAAATGCCTGTGGAAAACCTTTTAAAAATGATTTTCTGTAATGCTTTATGTAGCTGTCGAAAAATTGGGGTTTTTTGCAACGCAACTTGTAGTGGATGCTCCAGTGAAAACTGTCATAATAGTGCTTAGATTTAAGATCCAGAAAAGGAGGAGATCGACAGTGACGATAGTTCTCATAAGGATCAATGTTCTAAATATTAATGAAAAAACATTGAAATTTAATGTAAAATTAAAAAAACATATATTCGTCGACTTTAACTAACTTTTTTTAATGTAATCATATGTAACCATATAGTTTTTAAGGGTGGAGGTATTATGAAAAATCATAAATACTGTATTTCCGAATATCTTACAACTTTTATACAACTCATGTGAACTTTATTTCACTCTGTTAAGATTTAATTTGCAGTTTAATTAGTTTTGACAATAAGGGGTAGTTTTCCTCCCTAAAAAATAAAACTTGCATATTGGCATATGGTAGATTTTGAAGTGGAGGGTAAGTTGAGCTTAATTCCAAATTTTCAGGAAAATCGATACTGCTACAAAGAATTCGGAGGTTTCATACTATTTTTACCGTCATTTACTGGACTATTAAGTGCTTACTACAAACAAATATATGAGGACATACATACAGTTTCGGTCAAAAGTTTTCATTCATATTTTTTTATTAATGATTATTTACACTTTTGATAAATATTTTAATTATCTCAACCTCTGCAACGCAGTTTTTTTTATTTGTTTATTTTTTTTTATATGTGAGCGTGACAACCCCGCGTTCTCCTGCATCCCTGCTTTTAACAAATATGTTAACGTGAGATACTACATGCAACTAGCTATAGCAGCGAGATATCACTAGCCAATTTGATAGAGTGAGAGTACTAACGAACGAACTATTTAGTCAACGGTAGCACCTTGAATGCTAGTTATGAAATCTTCCTTGATAATAGCACGCTTTTGCGTTCTCAAGGAAACGAGCTTCCATATAGAACTATATATGGGCTTTAATTATTGAGGAAGACAATTCATCACATGATACAGAAATATACTGCTAGTTGGGTAATCCATGTCAAACCAACCAGTCACTCAACCCGACCATTTTAGATTTTCATGAAATTCACTTGTCATGATTATATCTCACTACGTTTTTGTGTAATTAATTTTCAAAATCTTGGAATATCGTCATTTTGGGGCTCGTCTGTATCGTTTCAATTTCAAATATATCAGATTGTATAAAACATAGAGAGTTGCTAAACCCCTTATTTTAAAGAACATTACATGAGGTTTAATTTGATATGCTACTCGCCTATGGTGGGTCAGAAACTTTTTTTTTGAAAATCTCTAAAAACTTTTTTTGAAAAAAAAAACAAAGATAGTGTTTTTTATATTAAAGAAATTTTGAAAATTTCAGAGTGGGATTGATAGTAAGGAAGTTATAGTAAAAAGAACGGGATTATATTCCATACTGGAACATATTATGTTAATACTGGAACATTGATCTCGATTTTGTGTTTTTACATGTAAATAAGAGAAGGATATGGGTTGTAAATCCAATTATTTATATAAAACTATACCGTGCAAAAGAAAGAAAAGTAAGGTATTAAGGTGTACCCTTATCAATGATTTTATTACAATGCACTTGCGAAATACAAAGAGAGCCTCTTAGCAAATAACGTTTAACGATGTATATTCATTTTAAAACACCTAAACCAAAAAAAGTGTCAAAACGTTTGAAGTGTGAAACAATGTTTGCATTGACACAGCGTTATGTTGCAAAGAAACAAACGTTATGCTCTGTACAATCGTTATGTCTTTTGTAATTAAAATTTAAATTTTTAAATAATAAGAAAAAAAAAATTTTAATAGTATTTGATCTTAGCACAGATAAAAACAGTAGTTGTACAGACTAAATTAGTATATTGATAAATAAACAATTTTCCGTTCCCATTAAAAAAAAAAAATAAAAGTGAGTGACGCAGTGAATATAGTAAGGTAACAAATGGTTGTAGCATCTTGTTAGGGAATAATATTTAGTAATTATATTTTGTATACAAACTTCACACTGGTAAAGACCTGGATATCAACGACTGTTGGTTTTGTTACATGCCAATAGGTGGGTAGACTGTGTGCTAGCAACTGAAGAGGATAATGTGAGAATGGCACCACATGATTCATTTTCATCGGTCAAATAACCCCTGTTGCCAGATATATTAACTATTTATAAAAAGGAAAGTCACAACAGATGACCCTATAACAGCTACAGGAAAAGTGTATCGGTTAAAACATGGTGGATGCAACAAGGCATATAAGAAAAGTTAAAATAAAAAAATTGCATGAGCATTATTTTCAAATAAATACATTTAAGCTACTTAATCAACAGATTTTTAATTTACAAGCCTTTTTAAATTTATAAACTTACTGTTATTTACATGTAAAAACACAAAATTGAGATCAATGTTCCAAAATTAGTTGAACATTACCTCTTTCTTTTTACTATAACTTCTGATCCCATATCAATCCCACTCTGAAATTTTCAAAATTTCTTTAATATATATAGCCTATTAATTCAGTAAATTATTTGTGATATAACATCACCCCGATGGAAAATCTCCCATCAAGAATAATATAAGAACTGAATCTAAAAAATTATGGTGCAAATTATGAAACTTTTTGCAATCCATACAATTTTAGAGCGATCTAGTTTCGAACCAATGAGAAAATGTTTAAACTTTAAAAAAGTTTATCATTCTCATCAGGGCTAGCCGACTAGATAAACTCTACCAAAAAATGTTAACGCTAATGATTATAAACCAAAAATTAGGTTACAACTCTAGCGAAGTGTAAAAACAAAAAATTTACATAAACATACATTTAATAAATTCAGGTTTAGTCAATTAATTTCTTTGGTGATCACTGTTTTGTTATACTCTAGACATAAAGACTAGTCATCTTCTTCTCTTCAAGTGAAGACTAGTCATCTTCTTCTCACCGATACAAGTTTGTTATTCAATTTTTTGGTAGAGTTTATCTAGTCGGCTAGCCCTGATGAGAATGATAAACTTTTTTAAAGTTTAAAATTTTCTCATTGGTTCGAAACTAGATCGCTCTAAAACTGTATGGATTGCAAAAAGTTTCATAATTTGCACCATAATTTTTTAGATTCAGTTCTGATATTATTCTTGATGGGAGATTTTCCATCGGGGTGATGTTATATCACAAATAATTTACTGAATTAATTGTTGATCATGTGTCAATAGACACAAGTGAAGACTAGTCATCTTCTCACCGATACAAGTTTGTTATTCAATACTAGAATGTCTAGAGTATAACAAAACAGTGATCACCAGAGAAATTAATTGACTAAACCTGAATTTATCAAACATATGTTTATGTAAGTTTTTTGTTTTTACACTTCGCTAGAGTTGTAACCTAATTTTTGGTTTATATTCATTTGCGTTGACATTTTTTGGTAGAGTTTATCTAGTCGGCTAGCCCTGATGAGAATGATAAACTTTTTTAAAGTTTAAAATTTTCTCATTGGTTCGAAACTAAACCGCTCTAAAATTGTATGGATTGCAAAAAGTTTCATAATCGCACCATAATTTTTTAGATTCAGTTCTTATATTATATATATAGCCTAGCTTAAAATACAAATTTTTTTCAAAATTTTAAAAAAACACTATCTTTAATTTTTTTTCAAAAAAAGTTTTTAGAGATTTTCAAAAAAAAAGTTTTTGAGCCACCTTAGGCATGTAGCAAATTAAACTTCATGTAATGTTCCTTAAAATAAGGGGTCTAACAACTCTCTGTTGTTTTATACAACCTGAAATATTTGAAATTGAAACGATACAGACGAGCCCCAAAATGACAATATTCCAAGATTTTGAAAATTAATTACACAAAAACGTAATTAGATAAAAAAAAATTGAAAATTGTTTTTTACTTGTATAATCATGGCAAATGGTTTCTGTTAGTTTCATAAAAATCTAAAATGGTCAAATGGAAAATTAAAAATTTTTGGTTGGTTTGGTTTGACACGTCCCCAGCTGCAGTTTTGACAACCCAAGTTTAGTTTTGTTCCTGCTAATTTAAAAAAAAATGATGTTTTGTACCCTTTAATTTTATTTTTTTTCTCTCATCCTATCATGAAATCATGAATATTGGATTGGATTTATCGTTTAGTTATCCATTCTTTAAAAAAAAATATAAAAAAGAATTGCGTTTATCAATACCTGCTGTGGGACATGTTTTATAACGTTTTTATGTGTTGTTGTGACACATATTGTAATTCCTTAAACACAGCATATTTTTTTATGGTTTCATTTATGGTTTCCCAAAAAACTTTCAAATTGTAGTCTAAACCACTGCCGTAAAATAAATAATGTACATATATTGTATAGAAATTACAATTCAATTTTCAATTTTTAATAAAATCAGAAGGAAATTTGAGCAGAAATAAAGAACATATTATCTCAAAAATATTTTCCAAAAAAAATAACAAAATGAATATTAAATTCCATTACGTTTTATAAAAAAGTGACTTGACACTACGTAGTCAACATTAAAAAACTATGTATATGTTAAAAAAAACTTCGCAAAAAACTATAAAATCTAAAACGTTGGACGGAAAAAACATCCATAGAACAATTTTTTGTTGTGACTTTTTTATTTTTAATATTTAAAAAAAAAACTCAATGAAAAAATGGATGTGAGGTACAAAATGTGTACATAAAAGATTTTATTTCATACTGATATCTAAAACGACATATTTCGGATTATTTATGGTACAAAAAGCTGAACTCTAATGTCCTAGGACTTTTTAAAATTTTATAAAGTCCTAGGACGTTAAAGTTCAACTTTTTGAGCAAAATTTAAAACTCATTTCTTTTTATTTTAATAAATTTCCAGTATGAAATAAAATTTTGTATTTACCTCAAACGAAAAGAGTTTTTAAAGGTACTAACTAGTAATTTCGACCTAGGCTAGACGCCTCGGCCGTAAACAACTAGCTCGTACTTTAAAGTTTAACTTTTCGTTCTAGATAAATAAATAACTATTTTTCGATGTTGCATGTCACGACAGAATTGGTGATGCTATGTTAGGGTGTTGTTTTAAACAAATATTTTTTTTGTAGCACACTTACTTCGAAGTTGATTGTGTTTTATGCCACCAATGTACGGTTTCAAATATACTTAATTACTCATGGGTCATCTACTTATCCTTATTAACAATTTTTATTATTATTACTTAAATAAAAAACTTTATTTAACTTTAAAATTAGATAGACATGAATTTGAGTAGGAGATTAGGCGACAAACCTAATATAAATAAAAGATGAACTAGCATTTTTTTTTTTAAAAAAAGATAATATATTTATTTTTATCAAGGAAAAGAATCAATATTTTTTATTTTATGCAGAAAAACCAAGAAAAAGGTTTACCTTTTAATTTGTTTTTTTTTTATAGAACAGAATAGTCTCTTTTATTTTCCAGTTTTTTACAATATTTTTCACTTCTCATGTTTTTTTTATTTGTATTTTATATAAAATAAAAAAAAATTGAAAAAGCAAAAAAATTAAAATGAAATAAAAAATATATAAAAAACGCAATTTTATTTTTTTTTTTTCGAATTAAATAATCAATATGAGCATAAAAAAGTATTTCAGATTCATCTACACAAGTTTGCTTATATATTCCCTCTATTGGAGAATAAAAAATAAAAAAAAAACATAAAAAAATTATAACGAAAAATAAAATAATAAAAATGAAAAAAAATTAGAAAAATGAAATGTATAAAAAAAAATTACATTTTTTTTGTGTTCTGTAAAGTTCCTGCATCATTTCGACTTCGACGTCGTTGATGTTGCGCTAGTTTTTTCTCTTTATAAATATTTTTTAATTATTGTAATTTTCTGTTTTACTGTGTATGGGGAATAAAAGCTGTGGATCGATTGTTTAAGAAATTAGTTATAAACATTTAAGGGAAATACAGTATTAAAAAGTGGAGTTTGTCTTTAGCACACAATCGAGAAAATCTCTTAGTACTATATTGCTCCTATAAGTTTGCGTATAAGTGTTTCTATAACCCAGGTTAGTTAGCTTATCGAATGGGCCAAGCTTGGTCCAAGCATGGAAAACTAAGAAATGATTATCAAGGCATGGCCAAGTCTTAGTCTGATGCACTTTGTCATACTAGCCAATGGTTTAAATAAAAAAGTTTATCATTTGACTACTATATTTAGTTTTGGGCCAAGCTTGGTCCAATGTTGAAACAAATTTATTGTAATCGTTATATAATTTCAGCATTTTTATATTTTTAAGATCAATGTATAGAAGGCCTTCATCAGTGCAATGATGGTATGTAACCAACAAATTTACAATATATGAGAGAATTCCATTACAATACCCGGGTAAGAAAAGGCTAAGTGGCCAGACCTGCACCACAGCTTTTGGGATTTGGGCCAGACTTAATATTTGCAAACGGCCCAAGCTTGGGCCAAGTGTGGACTGATGTCCTTGGGCCAAGTCTGGCAAACCAGGCTTGGGCCAAGTCTGGCAAATAAGACTTGGGCCAGATCTACCAAAGCAATATTTTTTCCAGACCTCCTTTAAATGTGTGGAAAGAAGTTGTGGAAAGAGTAACATATATAAAATTAGAGAAAAACTTAATATGACTTGCACATGTTTACAGTACATTAGACTAGTGAATAATGCGTAACATAATAAACTGAGGCATTTACAACTGGCCCAGACTGAAACCAAAGTTAACTAGCCAAGGCTTGGCTCACCAATACTGGGCCAATATTGGTTCGTTGTTGAATATTGGCAGTTCCTACTGCTTTGGCAACCATAAATCATGCACTTCAATTCATAAACGTCTAAGCCCGTCCAAGTATCCATTTTATAATTTAATTCTTTTAAATTCTTATTAATATCTTTGTCATAAGAAGTTAATTAATTTGTTAGATAAATTACTTTGATTTACTACTATTGTTTTTTGAACAAAAATGAATTGCATAGCATTGAATAATGCACCCAGGTTAGAAATACCAAGGCTTATCGAATGGGCCAAGCTTGGCCCAAGCTTGGAAAACTAAGAAATGATTATCAAGGCATGGCCAAGTCTTAGTCTGATACATTTTGTCATACTAAGCCAATGGTTAAAATTGTTTATCTTTTCACTACTACATTTAGTTTTGGGCCAAGGTTGGTCCAATGTTGAAACAAATTTATTGTAATTGTTATATAATTTCAGCATTTGTGCAATGATGGACTGTAAGACCTGGGCCAAACCTGCACAACCTGAAAATATTAGGTCTGGCCCTAACCCCTTTTGGGGTTAGGGCCAGACTTAATATTTTCAAACGACCCAAGTTTGTGCCAAGTTTGGACTGATGTCCTTGGGCCAAGTCTGGCAAATAAGACTTGGGCCAGATCTACCAAACAGTTTTTTTTTCCAGACCTACTTTAAATGTGTGGAAAGAAGTTGTGGAAAGAGTTACATTTATAAAATTAGAGAAAGACTTAATATGGCTTGCACATGTTTACACTACATTAGACTAGTAAATAATGCGTAGCATAATAAACTGAATCTTGGTTCAGTCTAGGCATTTACAGCTGGCCCAGACTGTAACCAAAGTTAACTAGCAAAGGATTGGCTCGCTAATACTGGGCCAAGATTGGTTCCTTGTTTAATAAATCATGCAATTCAATTCATAAACGGTCTAAGCCGGTCCAAATTCTCTGGATGGATAAAAATTATAGTTTTTCATGGTGTTAAAAAAGTTAAGCTTTTTTATTATTCCATTACAATCTCAGTATTAATAATTTAGGGTCCATTCTTGTACTGAAGTTCCAAAATATAATGGGCAGGAATGCGTAATAAAACATAATAAATTTAATTTTAAATTTCATTTAATTAATTCATTCCATTTAATTAATTTTTGATATTATAATTATTTGTATAATAAAATATAATATTTCAAATTATAAATAGAAATAAAGTACAATATTTATTTTTTCTTTGATATAATAATTAAATTCAAGTTTTATACTTTTCGGACACATTATTTATACACATTTGTTCAGTGTATTAAAGATGACAGATAATAATGGCACATGGCTATTAATCATGGTTGAAACAACATTCAACCAATTTTATTTTAAAGCTTGTCTCAACGTTGTTCAACCTTAAAACAAGCTTGGCTCAATGTAAAAACAATCCTTTCTGCTTACCTGGGCAGAATTGGGCCAGCATTGTATTTAAATATTGTTCCAATGTCTAAAAATAATAATGGTACGTGGTTATCATTTAAGGTTAAAACAACATTCAACCAAGTTTATTTTAAAGCTTGTCCCAACATTGTTCGACCTTAAAACAAGCTTGGCTCAATGTTAAAACAATCCTCTCTGCTAACCTGGGCATTGAATAAAAAATTAAAAAGCTATGAATTCGATTTATTTGTTTTAGAATTGGCTCAGCATTGTATTTAAATAAATTGTTCCAATGTGTAAAAATAATAATGGTACATGGTTATTAATCATGGTTGAAACAACATTCAATCTTTTTTACTTTAAAGCTTGTTCGACCTTAAAACAAGCTTGGCTCAATGTAAAAACAATCCTTTCTGCTTACCTGGGTAGAATTGGGCCAGCATTGTATTTAAATATTGTTCCAATGTGTAAAAATAATAATGGTTTATTGTAAAGCTTGTCCTAACATTGTTCGACCTTAAAACAAGCTTGGCTCAATGTAAAAACAATCCTCTCTGCTTACCTGGGAAGTTTGCATTTCAATAACTCGAAATGCACTTTTTAATCACGTCTTTATTGAAAAAATCATGTTTATCTGAATAAACGAACGGACTCACCAAAGAGGTTTAATTGAAATCGCTAACTATTTGATTCGATCCCAGTGCAAATAACAAAATGGAAAACTGTGCCTAATTCATTAGAAGTGTGGGGTTTCCCGTAAATTTGAATCCTCAAAATTACAAAATCAATTTTGTAAATTATTTTTTTCAGTGCACTATGTGTCACAACAACATATATAAACCTTATAAGACCTATACGTAAAACCTTAATGGAGTTGCCAATAGTTGTTTGTTCCTTAATCATGTGACGCAATACCTGCCTTAATAATTAAAGTCTTCATATAGCATTATATGGTGGTCCATTTTTCAATGTCAATGTGTTATGTTAATCAATGTCACTGTCAGTGTAAGTGGTATGTGATATCTAACGATAGGTCATATGTTAATATGTAAGAAATGACGTACGGAGGTTCTCACGACCATAGATCAAAAATTTAAAATAAAAATCAAATTAATAAATTCCGATCCCTCCATGGGTTATGGGTTAAAATATGGGTTAAAATATGCCATGGGTTCGCTAAAACTAGCGAACTCAAAATATCGATAGCATAGCATTTTACCGTAGATTATTTATGAACTCATAAAGAGGTTTATAACAACAAAGTTAATATGGACTATATTAAAAATTCGACTCATCTTGCTCTCTTTGTCGTCGAAAATTAATGGAATTTAAGTTTATTCGGCATCAGTCGAAAATTTAAAAAAAACTACTGCTACCATCGATGGTAAACCGGTCGATAAATTAAGTATTAGCATCCTATCTAACAAAGTTCTTTTTATAATATATTTTTATTTGAGTATTTCGGTATTAGTTTTTTTATTCTAAATAGGTAAATACCATGCCAATGGTATGTTATTGGCATGGTATTTACCTATTTTTCGTAAAAAGAGCAATATGTAGAATTAGTCAGCAAAAATTAAAATCCTCAGACTATTTTTTAATACCGACATTCTATACCATTTTTCTTTTTGATTTGGCCCGCATACTACGATGTTATTTACTTATTGGGCACCATGTTCAGATATTTTTTCTTCTCTGTTCCATTTTTATGGTTTTGGTTTATATACATACATTTTTTTCAGAAATTTAATTAAAAAAATTCGTTCTTTCCATTTTTTGTTATTTTTTTTTGTGCTGTATTTTTTTTAGGAAACGAACAAAGAATTGGGGAGATAATGTCCTCAATAAAAAAATATTCTACAAAAAAGGAAGTTCGCTTTTATATTTTTTTGTTATTTTGGGGACCAAACCCAAGTTTTCCAAATTTTGTATATGATATGAGAAGAAAAAACATTCCCATTTATATATGTTCAGGTGAAATTTGGTTTTAGGCTTCATTTGGAACGCGTGTTTATGGCTACATTTATAAAGTTAATTACCAATGTATTTATTTAGCCGTTACAACATTTTTAAATCATAGTAGTATTATTATATTTCGATGATAACAATAAATTACACAATTAAGTCAAATAAATTTATTCAACCGAATGCCATTGGTCTGAGTAGCAAAAGTCAAAAAGCTTAAATGAAAGTAGTACTAATTTAAATTACATTCTATTTTTAATTATCATTTTATTGCGTAATTATATTTCATTTAAAAAAAAAAATAATAACAAATTCCTATCATATTCCTATCATATCCTCTTTTGATTGAAAAGCTTTTTTCCAGTGACGAATATACAATTGATACAATGGCTTTTAACTGCAAAGCGGTTTAGTTAGAGGATACAATAGTTGAGAAAAATTTGTAACAAAAAACAAGAATAAGATGTAATTCTAGAATAAGTAAATTAGTTAATTAAGATAATTAAATGTAACAAATATTTTTTTGAAAATTGTTCATTCTATTTGCTTTCAATTAAATGAAGTGGTCTTAAAATTCGAATCTTTTATAGCTATGAATAAAATATAAAAAAATGTCTACAGACCGAAGATTTCACGCCATTTCCATTTTATTTCGATTTGGTCAGGACTTAATTTATTTTATGGGTTTGTATATTGGTTTTATTTGTGGCTTGATCAGAGTCACAAAGAAAACCAACCTATGGATATTTCCTTTTGAAAAATCAATCCGTTTACAAAATTGAGTTATTATTCATATTAAATTATCGCATCTACATGATTACCATAATAAATATCGTAATAATAAAAAAAATTCCTGTTTTATAATGATTTTTACAATACAATGATGATTACATTAAATATTGAAATTACTATTGACACAAGTAAGATTTTTCTTTTTATGTAAACAAAAAAATATTAAATATAGAGAAGAATATATTCAGAAAGATCTTTTTCTAACTATGCGGAAAATCTATAAAAGTATAACAGTATCTGTTTTTCTATGTTAACAAGTAAGAATAAATTAGTCACTAAAAACCAACGAAAATTTCAATTTAAAAAATATATACATATTTACATAAAAAAAAATTCTTTTCATTTTCACAAGATGCACATAGATACTTTTTGTTGTTAAATTATTATCCACACAAAAAATTAAAAAAAAAAACAAACCCCACCTTCTTTCCTCAGCTTAAGGCAAAATAAGGTTTGATTATTTTTTCGTTCACATTTTGTATACAATTTTTTTTTATTTCTCATTTTATTTTTAACTTTTAAGCCATGCAAAATTATTCAGAAATAATTTTTTCTGAGTCACAAAAAAAAATAAAAAAGTATAGTAAAAAAATTAAAAAACAAAAAAATTAAAATAGGGAAATTTTTTAATAAAACACAAAATTTCTTTTTTCATTAGCACTTTTAAGAAAAATTACGATGAGATTAATGTTTTCAAAAAATAAAATTTATTATTATTTATAAATTTAAATAATATAATAAAATTATAATTTAAGTAAAAACAGGGAAGGCAATGCACCATAGTTTGTATAAAATTCATTTAGTAGTGTTTTTAAATTGTTAAACAGTGGATCATTGGATCATTGAATCTTTATCTTTATGTTTATGTTTATCCTTATCTTTATCTTTATCTTTATCTTTATCTTTATCTTTATCTTTATCTTTATCTTTATCTTTATCTTTATCTTTATCTTTATCTTTATCTTTATCTTTATCTTTATCTTTATCTTTATCTTTATCTTTATCTTTATCTTTATCTTTATCTTTATCTTTATCTTTATCTTTATCTTTATCTTTATCTTTATCTTTATCTTTATCTTTATCTTTATCTTTATCTTTATCTTTATCTTTATCTTTATCTTTATCTTTATCTTTATCTTTATCTTTATCTTTATCTTTATCTTTATCTTTATCTTTATCTTTATCTTTATCTTTATCTTTATCTTTATCTTTATCTTTATCTTTATCTTTATCTTTATCTTTATCTTTATCTTTATCTTTATCTTTATCTTTATCTTTATCTTTATCTTTATCTTTATCTTTATCTTTATCTTTATCTTTATCTTTATCTTTATCTTTATCTTTATCTTTATCTTTATCTTTATCTTTATCTTTATCTTTATCTTTATCTTTATCTTTATCTTTATCTTTATCTTTATCTTTATCTTTATCTTTATCTTTATCTTTATCTTTATCTTTATCTTTATCTTTATCTTTATCTTTATCTTTATCTCCATATCTATTTCATTCATTGTTTCTATGTTTTTCTCAGGGTTGTTAATATACACGTATAAAACGTTTTATACGTTACACGTATATAACGTATATAACGTATAAAACGTATATGATTTTGTTTTTGAAATTCACATAAAAAATTAAAAATACTTCTTACTTTAGATATTAATTATAATTTTAGTAAAAATATATATATTTTAGTAAAAATATAATTACGTAGTTTTAAATTATTTATATATTTTATAATTTATAACAAAAACTATTTAAATTCTAGATGTTATTTGAATGTAAATTTTTATACTTTATACGAAAGACTATGTTACTGTACATTAAATTGGTTAATAATTTTTAATTCACTAGAATTGAATATTGAAAATTTTGAATTATATATTAGAGATTTTTTTGAGCACTTAAACTCAAGCAATCAAATTATTTTTGAATTTTTCAACATGTATACTATATGATTTTCTTTCATTTTGATTCCAACATTTACTTAATGCGAAACATTTTGGATTAGAAACATTTGGCTCATGAACTTATTTATTTGGCATCATGAAATGTTATTGAATATATAAAATATGGTTCAATCCAACTTCAGCTCCTCCCATCTAATAAGAACAGCTGAGAAATATCATGTTGTTGCAGAATAAATGTCGTTTTTTTCATAGCAGTTAGGGAAATTATTAGAGATTATTAGAGAGATGTTTTTAAAAAATTTTGTTGGGTGAATCCGGGTTGCACCACTTCCAATTAATAGACACAATTTGAAAATAACAGGTTCTTGCAGATCAAATCTTCTTTTTATACAAAAGTTGTAATAGTTAAAATATGTATTTACGTCAAACGAAAAAGTTTAGTGAGAAGATTATTGAGTAAGTTCAATTTTGGTCATTGATGAATAAATAATAGGTATGGTTGGAAATGTCAAATTATTGCAGACTAAATTTGTTTTGAAAACAAATAATTATATTTTGAAAAGAAGCATTTACGTTAAATGTGGAAGTTTTCTGAACTAATAGGAATAGTTGGGTAAGAAATTATCATGACGACGCTATATTTTCTAAAGCAACTGTTCCTATTAGTCCAGAAATCTAGGCTTTATAAATATTAAATATCACTAGTACGATGAATAATACGCCCGCGATAATGTTATCAGGGCTCCCGTTTTAAAGTCAGATTGAAAAAAATGGAAAAAATGGAAATTTTTCGCTAAAAAAATGGAAAAAATGGAAAAAAATGGAAAACAAACAATTTAAAATGTGTAATACATAGGGTATCTTAGAATATTACGGTAAAAAAAATCCCTGTTTTTTCAGGTTATCCAGACTCGGTTTTTAATTTTTTCAGAAAATGTTTAAACTACGGTATTTTATAATTGATAGAAAAATTAATAAAAGTGTACATTTATTCATTTGTTAACACTTTTAATCGTTAATATAACAAAAACCTTGACTCGAAAATTTCAGATTGAACGATTCTCGTACATATTGTTTTTAAAATTGAAATAAAATGAATTGTTAAATTATTTTTATGAAGAAATGGAACTAAAAGATTATTTGATTGAATCTGAGTACAAAATAGTTGCATTGCATCTCATAATTAAACAATATAAAAACAGATAATTTTTAATCCAATAATTCATCTTTAAGTGTTTCAGAAACTAAATTTTTAGTTTTAGTAACTTCATTAACATATTTCTTAAAACCAGGTGAGAGTAAAGAGGCTTGTTCAACCATTTTGAACAAAGTTTCGTGAGGAATATTTTAATATTTTTAATAATAATAATAATCCTTTATTGACTTCAAATTTATAATACAGTTGTGTACATTTAATAATTTACTGAGATCAGCTTTTAATAGTAAGCTTTACAGCAGATGAAATTAATTATTATGAGTATTGCGAAAAAAAAAATGAAAAAAGAATGTTTATATATACAAATGCAGTTCAGTCTGCTTAGTAACTAATAAAAAACTTATATTTACCTAACCTACTTAAATCTAAACTTAAAAGCTACGTTGCAAAAATTAAGCGGTAGTAAAGCTAATTGCGTTTATCAATTCATTTTCAATATAATTTAATTTGTTTATATATCTATCATTAGCTTCTCTAGCAACTACATTGACAAGCTTTATATTTAATTCGTTGTGCAGTCTTAAAGTGCTATAACGTCTAGGGCGTTTATATATAGTTTTTAGAAATTTGTTTTGAATGATTTGAAATTTCTTTTTATGACACAAAGCAATATCCCACCAAATTGGCGCACCATAAAGTATGATATTAAGAATCACACACTTGTAAATTAGTGTCTTATTATGACTATTCAGTTTACTATTTCTGTTGAGTAGAGGATATAGACTTTTGAACAGTGCATTACATTTTTGTTGTATTTGAGTGACGTGTGTCTTAAATGTTAATGATTTATCCAAATAAATTCCTAAATATTTAGTTGAAGGTTTCCATTCCAAAGAAGAGTTTTGAATCAGAAAGGGTTGTTGTGGAAGTTTACGGGATGCTCTGCACCTAGTAAAATAAATAGCTTCACATTTTGATATGTTAATACTAAGTTTCCAGTTTTTAAAAAATTCGAGAATTTTAGTGAGGTACAATTGAAGCTTATTGATAATAGATACCGCCAGCTCATCTGACACAAATATTGCAGTGTCATCAGCAAATAATGATAATTTACATTCACTATCTCTTGGAATATCATTGATGAATAAACAAAAAAGCAAAGGACTCAATACAGCACCTTGAGGAACCCCAGCTGGAATGCTAAGTATAGAGGACATGGAATCAAAAATCTGGACAAAAAATGTTCTATCAGTTAAGAACGATTTTATGATTTTAATTAAAAATATTGGAAATCCATATATAAATAATTTATAGCAGACTGCGTCTTGCCAAACTTTATCAAAGGCTCGTTCAAGGTCTAATAATATCACTCCAGTAGATTTTAGCGAAGATCTATTAGATTTAATATGATTGACTACACGATGGATTTGATGAACTGTAGAGTGCCCGGATCTAAAACCAAATTGCTCGTTTATAATTATTTGATTATCAGCTATGAACTCTTCCATTCTTCTTTTGATAATCTGCTCAAAGAGTTTTCCCAATGTACAAAGAAGACTAATAGGTCTGTAGCTTGTAGCAAGAGTGGGGTCTTTGCCAGGCTTTAAAACAGGAGTAATTTTTGCTTTTTTCCATTGAATGGGGAAATAGCCTAGCTTCAAGCAGCACTCGAATATTATCTTAAGAAAATGGATTCCACTTTCAGGAAGATTTTTAAGTAAAATAAATGGAATATTATCTACACCTGGAGCTTTGAGCCTTGGAAGGAATTTCAAAATATCAGAAATTTCAGAAGGGTGAATTTCAGGAATTGTAGCATTGTTATCCAAATTATTGAAATTAGTGCAAAAGTCATTCACTTGTTCTTCAATTACAATATTGGAGTTTGGAATTTGATGAGCGTCAAGGAAAACATCAGCCAATACTTGTGCTTTTTCTGTATTTAAGAAAATTCGATTTCCAGTGTTGGGAGTAACTAATGGTGGAATGGACTTGCGATGGTTTTTAAAATGTTTAGTTGTTTTCCAGAAGTTTTTTTAACCATTATCCAAGCATTCAAGCTTCGTTTGCCATTTTTGATTATAAAGGATATTTATATGATATTTAATAATTCTATTTAGCAAGTTTATTGAGGTTTTAATGTGAGCAAGGCGACTTCTGAGGTAAGATCTTCTAAGCGAATTTCGGTGTCTGATAAAACTTAACACTTGATCAGATAATAACAATTTATCAGTTGGAAGAACAGGCACAAGCGGTACGGATAGCTCACGAGCTGAAGAAATAGATGCTGTCAAAAAATCGACTGCAGCGTTGACATCTGAAATAGTATGAATTGAACTTAAATTGAAATTTTCAATTTCAGATGATATATGATTCTGATAAATGCTCCAATTAACATTTTTATAGTTAAAGTATTTACGATGGCAATGATCTACTTGATTATTAAATACTATTGAACAGAGGACTGGCAGATGATCGGAACAGAGTGCTTGAATGGTGTTAACTTCGGATATCAACTGTGGGTTGTTTGTTAAAAATATATCAATAATACTAGGGACTCCAGCAGGACTATAGTGGGTAGGATCTTGGGGAGCGATAACAACACAATCAGAGTTAATAGAATAATCATATAAAGTTCGACCACCGCGGTTAGTTCTAGGACAAAACCAGTTAGGATGCTTACAATTTAAATCACCACCAATTAGGTAAGGAATATTACCACTACAAATTTTTATAAAATCATTTCTGAGATGCTCAGAATTCGAATATGAACAATATACAGAAAATATTTTAAGTTGATTATTATCACTACTTATTATATTAATACCCAGGGATTCTATACAATTTAATTTAAGGTCAGGAAGAAGCGAATGTTTAATGCAATCTTTTATAAGAATACCAACACCACCCCTGCGAAGATTTTCTCTATCATTACGATAAAAGCGAAAATTAGGAATCGAAAATGAAATAGAAGGCTTTAAATGCGTTTCACTAATAAGTAATATATCAATATTAAAATTATCTAAAAACTGAATTACCTCAAATTTTTTATTTTTTATACCGTACGCGTTCCACACACAAATTTTTAAAGAATTATGGATAACAGACATATTTAATAGCAATATTAGCCATAACATCAAATTGTTCTTCTTTGGAATGGCACCCCCGAAGTCCTGAAACAAGTTCTTTGAGAATTTGTAATAACTCATGTGGTGCAAACAAATCATTTGTGCTATCTGAATTAATATTAATTGAATTTTCATGATTGATTGCATTTGTTTGAACCACTGTACTGAACTGCATTTTTTTGTTAACAAAATTATTATTAAAATTATTATTAAAATTGTTATTGTTGTTTTGAAGAGGTATTGAAGGAATAATAGGAAAATCCTGTTGTTGAAATGAAAACGTTGGTTGATTTGAAGGTCGACTCAACTTATTTTTTAGATTCAGATGATTTTTTATTTGAATGTATTTTTCTCTTTCTGGACAAATTATAGAGTTAGATGTATGATTTCCACTACAATTACAGCAAACATGTTTAGTAATATCGTTTTGTAAAGGACACTCCATATCATCAATATGTTCATCTCCACCACAGAAATTACATTTTGGCTTCATGTAGCATGCGTTCGCTCCATGACCATACATTTTACATTTATAACATTGGAGAGGACCTTTGCTGGTGGATCGACAAATTTCCCATCTGCACACTGTGTTATTAACAAATCTTATATTTTTTAATTGATTCAGAGACATTGATCCCTTTTTGAAAGCAACAAAATAAAGGGCATCTTCACTGTTTCGACGATATTTTTTAGGAATAGTTTTCCAAACATTAACAGGACTCAGGCCACTATTCTCGAGGCTTTTCTTAACTTCATTTGTATCCATATCATGGAGCCCACATAGTACAAATTTAACAAAGCGGTTTTCCTCAAGCGTATATGAGAACATACCATTGTTTTGTTCTTTTAATTTAGTAAAAATTTTGTTATAGTCTGATAGGCTATATGTTAGTATTTTTATACCAATTGACATGATTTGTATATTATATTTTGAAATATTTAGTTCCTTCATATTTTTATGAATCTCCGTTGAGGAAGATTTTGTAATTATTGGAGGAATCTTTTCTACAGGTTTTCTAGAACTTTCACCAGACGGAGAACAAGTTTGCGATGTTTTTGCATATTTTGATAAATTAACGTTAGGCGGTAAACCTGCATACCTGTTTACTGTTGGGATGTCACTCATTTTAATGCCTTGACTCATCTGTTTAATGCTGCTGAGCGAGCTCCTAGGGAGGCTACGCATCTGGCGACTTATAGTTCTTTTATTTGTGAGCATCCACACACAATAATCACAAAACAATCAATTTATATTTCAATGTTTAACTTTAATTTGATTTGAATTTATAACTAACAACAAATCCAAACAAAAAATAAAACACAGTTAGAAATTTTAATATTGAAAAATTTGATTATAACTTGATACTTTGATGTTTACTTCGCAAACACCGAATATCGAATGTTTAATATTTTTAATATATAATATTTTTCATCGGCTTTTCGATTAGGAGCCTTGAAAGTAAGCAAATAAATTATAAGCGAATCAGATCATACAAATTCAACCACAGATCAATTCGTTGCTTTAACTCCAGCGTTAAATGCATTACTAATTTTACGTAAGCCGCAGCTGCCCAGATTCAGAATTTCTTTATTACTCGAATCATGTGCTAAGTCCACCTTTAGATGTCAAATAGATTTTAAGTTAACATTAGTTCCGTTCATCGAAACTTGAATCCAAGTATTGGTTCATGGAATGCATAATATGAAAGTTTCTTACAAATTTTCGGCAGTAGTATGTCCCAAATAGATTGATATTAAACAGGTAATCGTTCGTGATTTGTTTTTATCACCATTCTATATACCATCATTCTTTATTTTAACTTAACTAACTGGTTTAGGCGGTGGCCCATATCACCCTATTAACTAACTTATGAACTACCCAACACCAATAATTAACATCTAAATCGGCTCTGCAATTCTAATCCAGAAAATTCATATTGGATTTGACTGGATTCGAACCGTCGACCCTAACGATGTATAGACTAGTGTTTTAACACACTCGGCTATACATCGCCTAATACCATCATTCTTACAATATCAATTTGCTGCTTTAGACTCTCATGCAAATAAGTTACAGCAAAATATATTTTTTGAATTGAGTCGATTCAGTTCGATATAATTATTAATTCTATATATCATTGTACCGGTACCTTGGAATTTAGTTAGTTTTAATTCTCGTTCAATTTCACTGACAGAAAACATTGTCTTCATCATAGAAACGCTAATTACAAAGATCAAATACCACAATGTAACACAGTCTTTTAAAAAAAATTTCATCGTGTTGGACAAAGCGAGGCAATTGTGAATAATTTAGGTCACGACAAGTGGCATACAATTATAAACTTTTTATTTATAAACTGTTCCTAATAGGAACGATATTCTTTTTAGTATTTTTCTGGTGAAAATTTATGTTTTTAATTATGAATAATTTATTTAAATCTAGCGTAAGTTGATCAATATAACACGTAGGCTTTCTATCGTCTTGGACTTCACACAGTTCGGAGTTTACTAGCTTGCAGTTTCACACCTGCATATTATACGAAGTGAAAGTAATAACTGCAAGTCTGGTTTACCATCATCATCATGAACCGTACTCCACTAGGAAGCATATGGAAATATATTACGGAAGCTTTTTAAAATACATTTCTTTGCACATTTTGTTCTCATTTACACATTTTGTGGTTGCATTCGGCACATTTAGTGGTCGCCGAATTACAATAACATATTATTGTATGTGCAATAGTATTGCAAACCTCATGGATAATTTTTTAATTAATTAAATAATTAGAAAAATACTAAGATCCATTTTATGTTTTCCAAACCTTCGCCGTAAATCGAACGCAGGTGTTTTGTGTTAAAAGGAAAGCGTGTTAACACCTGAACCACTTCTGTTATTTGGATTTAATAATTGTTCATATTATATAATCATGTAGTATAGTTGTAATTGAAGCCATTTTGAAAACATTTTTCGTTAATCGATTCCACCAGTATACGAAATGAGAAAAGAAGGAATTGGTATAAATAGATGTTTCCACATATGAGACCTCTAAGGTATGCTTATAAGAATGCAAAGATTGGCTTGTGGCTCGTGAAGATCTACGTAATGGAGGCATTAAGTGATTAATTTCTTTAGAGCATAGCGTAGTATAATGTAAATGCTCCAACAACTCTTGTATGATCGGCTTCCACACGCCTATGAACTCTGTCGACAAAATTTAGATGTTTCTGGTATACTGCAACCCATAAATTGGGGTAGAATTCGTAGATTGGTCGTATAAATTCTTTATACATCGTAGTTATTTCAGATGCAGACAATCTAATTTCGCCACAGAACAAATGTGATCATGCCATTTTCGTTTGTGGTTTATATTAGTACGAAATAGTTAAGTGCAGGTGAGTTTAATAATGCTAGTCTGGAAAACTTTTCAAAACAGGAGCTATAGAGTGAGGTTTTATAGGACAAAACTAGAATTAAATGTCATAAGGTTCAGTATACACCAGTTCCGATTGATTCAAGATCTAGATTTTAGTCCAGAATTGATTTAAGATCCAAGGATTGAACCATTTTTCTACGAGTATAATTAGCAGTTAGACTAGATGGCTGTTTCTTCTTTTCTTCTTCATCCTCTTAATATATGAATGTTAGATAGAACTTCGGAAGAGCTATATATTGGGTTTGTGGTGCTAGATAACAAACCGTTAAAAAAGATCAGAAAAAGGGGTGGCGAAAGAACCGAACCCTGATTAATGCAGGCTTGAATTGAGAAATTATCCGAAACAACACCAACTACTAAGAGATCTCTGGAATAAAAAGACTAAAAATAAAATTAATTTGTTGATAAGAGCCGATGCCAAACTCTATCAAACGCCTTGAATATATCAAGGGAAATGTTATGAGACTCACCAAAGTCATGAATTGCAAGTCATGAAAGTCATTATGAGACTCACCAAAGTCCTCCGTGAGGACTGGATTAGGTGCAGTGATGAAGATATTATCAATTGTGTCTTTAAGAGAATTAAACGCGTCCAATGGGGTGATTATGGTGGTAAGGATAACTACGGTGTAAATAACACAAATAGATGTCATGTTTATTTGCGATGACTTTGAGACAGATAAAGCAGAATACAGAAATACTACTTGTTTCATACTGGGGGAGCTTTGTATGTTTAAAATCCTTGTGTATATATGTATATCATTACAACACGGTGTTTAGAGCT
This sequence comes from Diogma glabrata, assembly GCA_963693315.1. Taxonomy (NCBI): domain Eukaryota; kingdom Metazoa; phylum Arthropoda; class Insecta; order Diptera; family Cylindrotomidae; genus Diogma; species Diogma glabrata. The sequence continues at coordinate 280,056,268 of OY856187.1, read as the reverse complement.
CCGGAGAATGATTTTTACAGCCGAATCGTACATTATTGATATTTGAAACTTGTGTTTCACCTAGCTCAAGTAAATGAGGTTTGTTTTGGTTGAGATCGTATTGGATGCCAAGAAAGTTTTTTGAGATACCAAGGATGTTAATGATATCGATTACGAAGTTGGAGAACGAAGCTAAATAATGGCTAAATAAACAGATTAATAGGAGAAATAACAAATACCAAAACCAGAAAGAAGAAATAGAGTAACACAACAAAGGCCACAAAGATTCGTTTGTGGAGAAAATCAAAGGTACTTCAAAAAAATTGAGGTTGGGGATGTGTACAATTATTTCTCAACAAGTGTACAAGCATTTCTCAACGTTTTGGATCACAACCAGTCTAACTGGGCAAACAAAAATGTCCGTCTGTATGCCATTGAAATGTTTTAGGGAAAATTGAAAACGACAGATATTTCAGTCTTCATCAATCACTATACCAAATCCTTCGGCCTTCCCACAGACCAAAGTTTTTGATATATCGGAGTAGGAGGTTTTAAGTCCATATTTTATAAATACTTTGAGATTGTTTATCGAAATTTATGATATTTAATGAAATCTTCGGGTTTGCATTAGATTTATTCGAGTTTATGTTTTGTAGTAGTTGGCAACCCAACCCTATTCTAATATAAATGTCCATGCAAAATTACATTTGTCTGCAGGTTAACAGAACAATACTTTAATTTAAGTTTTCAGCGTTTTTTATAATAAATAAGGTACTTTTTGTCGACTTTGTCGGTGTTTTTGGATGCCAACGTTTCGGTAGCGGCTTTTGCTCTTTATATATTAAGGCAAAATTAACAAAACTGCAGTCAAATTCTGTAACTGTGAAGCGGTGAAGTGATAAAAATTTCTTCGTTTCTTTTCATTAAAAAACTTATCATTTCACCGCTTCACAATTACAGAATTTGGCTGCTGGTGCTGGACAGAGCAAAGAAACAATTTTCATTTTCTTTCACTTTCAAAACGACAGCATCTAAAAAAAGCACCAAAAGTGCTTAAAATTTAATTATTATTCTGTTAACTTGTAAACAAAGATAATGTTACATGGACATCTATATTAGAATTAAAACTATGTTTATAACTTTTAATTACCATATTAATGTACATAAACATTAGCTGCATTTCATGAAACAGTGTGATCCGGATCCGCCTAAGTTTTACATGTAAACTGAGATCCAAAAACAAAGTTGGATCTCATTTTACATGTAAAACTTATGCGAATCCGGATCACACGGTTTCATGAAATGCAGCTAATGTCTTTTATATAAACAGAAATATCCATTCAAATAAAATCTAGAATATAAATTGGTTTAGTGCCCATCTCAATGTCGATTGTCGTCCAAACTCGTAGATCAGTAGAGTATGGAAAACAGTAAAATATGTGTTCGTAGAGCAAACTTCAAACTAAACAATATACACTAGAATTGAAAATTGAATAAAAACAACAATGTCTAACTTATGTAGATCTGATATATGATGATGAAATTTCAACGTCAAATCGCTTCATATAGAAAAGAAATGGAGTTTTACTCTCACAAAAGTTGAACATATTCGAATTTCAAAATATTTGAATTGCATAATTCAAATTACTTTTTCCTTAATTACTTGGGTTTAATTACTAAAACTATTAATTGATCGACGAAAAGGTTATCGAGGTTTATATCGATAAATTAATTATTTGCTCACATATTCTCCTACTATTTCCCTGAATTTGCATTATATATAAAACTAGTTGATGAATAACGATGGAAAAGTTTTTTAATTAATATAAAAATGTGTATATGTATTTTAAAAAAATGTTTAAAAAAATGGAA
>OY856187.1:279971013-280054217 GCA_963693315.1 Diogma glabrata | reverse complement strand
TCCACAGAAAAAATTACTTTGACTATAAGTTATGAAACTTTATTTTCAAAAATAGTTCATTAGGTACCTTGAATTCCACAAATAAAATTTTTTTATTAAAACTTGAATTATAGTTTTTATGTGTTGCGGGTGTGACATGTTTCCTGTTGCGGGCGTGACATTTAATTAAAGTCACACCCGCAACATCTTTTGCAATTGCACACAAATGTAATCTAATCAAATTTTATGTAAATTTATGTAAGAATTGCATGCTGGAAAGCATGTAGAGGGCAGCACTAACTATTTTCATTTTGTGTTTACGTTATCGTTTATTTATTTAACACGAAAAAATATCAATATTATGAAAACAAGAACAAATCATGAAAACATGAAAGTTTTAGCAGAAAGTGAAGTCGCATCTTACAGGTTGATTTTGCCAAAAATTATTCCACTGTCATACAAGATGAAATCCAGGCTGCTTATTGGGCACATACGCAAGTTACTATATTTACTGCCGTGGCCACATACTTTGATAAGGACCAATCATATATCATTGTATCAGACAATTTAAAGCACGGGAAATATGCAGACTCTACATGTCTTTTCCGATGGTTGTGCAGCCCAATTCAAAAATAGGTACAATATGTTGTCCATGTCATACATTTAAGAAGACTATGACGTAAAAAATCACAGGGTCTTATTTTGCAACATAGCACGTATATGAGCTGTTAATGGCGTCGGTGCAGTTGCAAAGAAAATGGTATCGCTAGCTGTGCTTCAACGCTCTGCAACAATTAATTCAGCATCAAATTTTGGCCATGTGTGCAGAAAAAGTTCTTAAAAAAATAAAAGTAATTTATTCTCTTGAAGGTGAAATTTCAAAAGAAGTTGTGAAAATGCTCGATGCATGCTGGGACAAAGTGAAATCAGTACCAACTATACAATCTGTACATCATTTTATTCCGGCTAATGTAGGAACAATTGATATAGCACTGAAAAAAGAAAGTGCACATAACAGAATTTGTTTGAAATTATTAATTCCAGATTGAAGATGAAATTTATTTGATTGATCTGATATTATTAATGCATTTAAAAATATGTAATTATAATATGTTAATTAACTTTTCATAATATGTTAATTAAAAATTAATCTGTTTTGTCTATTTCACTGGCCATTCATGTCACACCCGCAACGAAAATTTTGAATATTTCCTACACAAGCAAGAATTGAGTTAGTAATTTAATTTTTTCATAGATTAATTGTTTAAGTATTACTATCCCACAAATAAAATAACCAGTTCACAAAGTTGTTATAATTCACAGAATTTTGAGTTACTTCGGTCTGAAAGACCTAAGTATTACATTCATGAGCTCAAAGTGAAATTCTTACCCCCACTTTTTTTGGCATTTCTCGACGTTTAAGGACCTACTGATTCTAAAAAAGCAAAACAAAAATGTGTGTCAGTAGGCCGGCCGGCGTCATTATCTGCACTGCAGGGAAAACGGCTGGAGGGATTTCAAAAATTTTTTTGTTCTTAAAATAAGTATTCACAAGCAACAGGTCCGAAAGGACGCTGTGTTCGATAACTGTACCGGAAGTGTGTCAAAAAAATCATTATGTGTGTCAAAAATAGCAAATTTTCATATTTTTGGCTTAAAAAACGTTCATTTTAAGTGATTACGAGTAGGAACATTAAATTTGGAGAAATCTTGATGGTCTGGATTGGTATGTGAGATCGAAAACTAGATTATTGCATTATAAGTTTGTCAAAAAAATGTTGTCAAGTGTGTCAAAAGAAAAACTTTTATTTATTTTTTTACCTAATTTTTTGGAAAAAAAATAAAATTAATTGTTTGTTTGAAATGAAGTTTTATTATTATTATTGAGAATTATGGCATTATAAGTTTGTCAAAAAATGTTGTCAAGTGTGTCAAAAGATTTTTATTTAGTTTTTTACCTAATTTTTTGGAAAAAAATAAAATTGTTTGTTTGAAATGAAATTTTATTATTATTATTGAGAATTATGGCATTATAAGTTTGTCAAAAAATGTTGTCAAGTGTGTCAAAAGAAAGGTTTTTATTTATTTTTTACCCTATTTTCTTAGAAAAAAATAAAATTAATAGTTCGTATGACATGATATTTTATTATTATTATAGAGAATTATGGCATTATAAGTTTTTCAAAAAATAATGTCAGTGTGTCAAAAAATAATTTCATTTAATTTTTTAGCCAATTTTTTGGGGAAAAAAATGTAGCTGTTTTTATGACGTAAATGTAATTTAAAATGAAATTGCACATGGAAATTTTTGAATTTGTTATAGTTTTTGAAATATTTTTGGAATTTTGAAAAAGTTTGTATTTTTGATTTTGTAATAATTTTTGCAATATTTTTAGTATTTCGGCAAAAGTTTTAATTTTTGATTTTGTAAGAATTTTTGGAATAATTTTAGAATTTTGAAAAATTTTTAATTTTTGATATTATTATAATTTTTGGAATTTTGAAAAAATTTTCAATTTTTGATTTTGTAATAATTTTTGCAATATTTTTAAATTTTGGAAAAAGTTTGAATTTTTAAGAATTTTTGAAATATTATTGGAATTTAGAAAATATTTAAATATTTGATTTTATTCTAATTTTTGGAATATTTTTGGAATTTTGAAAAAAGTTTGATTTTATTTAATTTAACAATATTTTTGGAATTTTGATTATAATTTTCCGGCAACGTATTGATGTTTCGTGTTAGTTTTGTAATAAGTTTTTAAACAGAGATAAAAAATACTTGTACTTTAATAAAGAGTTATGTTTGATATACATCGCTGCCCAAAACTAAAAACCATGTCCTCATAAAAGTTTTTTGCCGAAAACTATATCAAAATCCTTAGCCCAGACCGAAGTCTTGATATCTCAGAGCAGTGAGATTTCAGCCCCTCCATATTTTTTGTATTGAAAGATGAAAATGCATGTCCTTTTTATGTCACACCCGCAACTGATAGAAATTAATTTTTTAAAAAATTAATAAAATATCGTGCAACCTGCAGATTTGTATAAAATGTATATATAAGTGATCTTCATTAAAATCCATAAAAATTAAAACAATTGCTTTAAAATATTTTTGCTGATGGGAAATTTATTTCGTGTAAATGTCACACCCGCAACTTTGGATTGGGCGAGTAGTGCTCTTGCTTGAAATAATCATGATTGATGTAATGCGAAAACCACATATATTATTTCAAAATTTTTATAAATTTTGTAATTTTTTTAAAAATTACTGGGAATATTTAATACTTATTTTAATTTATAATATATGATAATTATTATATCAATTAAACTAAATCTTTAGAAAACAAAAAAAAACGAAAAAAGATGGAAAATCGAATCAAGACGCCGCTAAAACTTCGGTAATCGTTAGTATAATAAAAACAAATTAATACGTATTTTTCATTTTTTTTTCACTAGTTTTGACACAGGGTAGCTCGAAATTTCTTATGAAATTTAGTGACAATCAAACATTAAAGTCAAATTGTGTTCGAACGGGTTATTCGATTTGAGTAAAGTTTTTTTTGTTTGAAAGGTACTTAAAGTGGCTTTAAAAAAATATTACACTGATAAAAAAAAATTATGCTAACAATGGCTTTGTGCGAACTCACAAATATTTGACAGAACAAAGTTTTGGGTGAAGGTGAAATTTGTAATATAGGTTCTGTGCGAATTGACGAAATAATGATAGATGAGAGCTATTAATTGTCAAAATTTTGTCTTTGGAATTCTTGGTGAACGAAACGTCAAAATTTGGTATAGCTTTTTAGCATCATCAAATTGTGACAGTCGGCATAACAAATTATTTCAGAAGGAACAACAATTTATTACAGAAGTTTTTTTAAGTGCCAAAGCAATATTTATATTAATATACTAGGCGGTATCCCGCGGGCTTCGCTCCGCACCCCCCAAACTTCGCACGCCAACACACTATAAATCTCTTAATCCAACTTTGATACAGCTACTATCCATCACAATCCAATCTCTTCTAATCTATTTTGCATGCACCTTCTGCTTAACTAATTTACAAAAACACATGGATTAAACATACTTATCTCCATGGTATATAGTACTGTGGTAGTATAGTCTATAGTACCTTGGTATATAGTACTACTAACAGTAGTACTACATACTATACAGTACCAGTAGTACTGTATACTACTATAGTATAGTACTACTGGCATGTAGTACTACTACTACCATGGTATATAGAATACTGTGATAGGAGCTACTACCCATCACAATACAATCTCTCCATCTATTATGCATGCACCTACTGCTTAACTACTTTTACAAAAACATATGGATGACAGAATCTCCATGGATGTTTAATCCATGTGTTTTTGTAAAATTAGTTATGCAGAAAGTGTATGCATAATAGATTAGAAGAAATTGAATTGTGATGGATAGTAGATGTATTGAAGTTGAATGAAAAGATTAAGAGTGCGTTAGCGTGCGAAGGGAGGGGGGAGCAAAGCCCACGGGATCCCCCCTGTAGCTACGCAATAAATTGAATCTTTATGCATTACGATTTAAAACATATACAACAAAATACAAATTTCTCTCGAAATAAATAAAATAAATACATAAACACACATTCTAATTCCTCTCTAAATAAAAAATCTTCATAAACAACAAATCAGAAAATCTTGCAAGTTAGGATTTAAAACATATACAACCAAATACAAATTTGTCTCTATATATAATAAAAACATGCTCATCTCATATATAACTAAAACAATTAAAGAACAAATTTTAATCAACATTAAGGCAAACTTGTTGCTATGAATTAAGTACCGGAGTTGCCAGAATTCAAAAATTCTAATATAAAAACTATAAATGCTATGAAAAAAAGTAGAGTATGTTACTTCTGACATTCCTTTCTTCATGAATGTCAAGTTTCATATAAATCAATCCAGCCGTTTCGAAGCTTATACCGAACAGACAGACAGACAGACACTTGAATTTTATTTATATAAATGGGACGATCCACGTCAAACGGGCCACCACTGCGACCGAAATTTGGAGAGGTTTAAAAAAATGTGAGATGGCTCAAAATTTTTGTATTGATGTTCTCTTTCTAATGAAACGTGGCGTTTTATAATTTTTCGAAATGGCGCCTTCAAAATGAAGGGTTTATCCCGAAATATTTTTCAACATCGTACTTGGAAACTAATTACATACTAACAAGAAATAATAATTTTAAAAAATATATTGTTAATTTTAAAATGATTATAGAAGTATGAAAAATTTATATAATCAATAAAATCAAAAATGGCTTGTTTAAAATGGCGCCAACACATCAAACTTGCTTTTTACTAACAAAAGCTGCTTATTTTTTACCATACTACGGCTTGAAAATTATGTTTTAGGTTTCTAAATAGGTGTAACTTCAATTGCTCAAAGAATTTTAACAATTATTCAAAATGGCCAAAGCAAAATACCGCCTTTTTTATTAAAATCACAGTTATATTAGAGTAAGAAATATAAGAGTAATATAAGAGTAATATAAAATAATAAATAACTCATCTCACGTTTTTTAAACCTCTCCAAATTTTGGTCGCAGCGGTGGCCCGTTTGACGTGGGCCGTCCCATATACATTATATGTATATATTTATTAACAGCAAACATAAAAATTAAAAAGTTTTTCACCTTATGTCAACATTTTGTTTTTACAAATTTCACCTTCACCAAAAACTTTGTTCTGTAAAATATTTGTGAGTTCGCACAAAGTCAATGTATGTTTATGTGTATGTATTTTATTGTAAATTTTTGCATTTTTCATACAAATCTGGCAAATGCTTTTTATTGCGCGTTCAGCATACTGATTGCTTCTTTGTATATTGATTACTGAAGGCTCTCTTGTCCAGTTACTTTTGAAACTTTGCAAAGCTTTTATATGGTTGCAATATTTCAGATATTCTGTTGAAATCGTTCTTGTTAAATATTTGATATAAAAACCACAAATCAGACCATTCATACGATATTTATTTATTTATTTATTCATTTATTTACAACGTAATTTACAGGATAAACAAATCCCTATTAATTATACAATCTCACAGTGAAAACTAAAAAGTGACTTATTACACTTATTGCGAACTTGTTACAGCAAAAACTAAAAATTCTAGTGACTACTAACAATGAAAATTAAATTATATTAATTAAACTTAAATTTTATTAAACCATTAAGGAGAGTTGCTTGTTAACTTAAAATTTAAAGCTCTTTTAAATGAGTATTTAGATAAATTGAAATCAAAACAATCAAAATAGCTGTTAAAACTATCCGGTATCCACCATAAACTTCAGCGAATCATTTGACAAATAATTGCTATCTCTAGTTTCACATACCAAAAAATGTTGGAAAGACATTGGTCTTATTATTCTTGTGGGAGTGTACAACTTCAGTAAGCTTAACAAGTAATTAGAATCAATGCGAGCACATAAGATGTCCGCTACACCTAGCACCGCAGAAAACTCTTCTGGAATTTAAAGAGATTAAATTTAACATTTTGCATCTATCATTGTAGCTAGGCAATCTCAATAATATGAATGAACAAATATCTAAACTGGCTCGAGAGCTAGGTATCAGAATAAATGCAGAAACTGTCAAAATAGCCCTTGAATTCCATCTAGCTTACAGAGAAAAAAATAAAGTCGCATTTTCATCTAATTTAAATTATATGAGTTGAAAATGTAAAATTCATACAAAGTTTTCTAAAATTTTACTAAAACGTTTTAATGTTTTAAAAATTTAGTTTCGTTAAAACTCATAGCTAAAATTAGATAAGTGAATAACTTATCATTTTATTTTTGGCTAATTCATTTACAGAAATATCTATTGCATACAATTATATTTCTTAATTCATTCAATACAACTTTATGATAATTACACTTTTAAATCAAATTCATTAACTGTTTCGTCTAATATGTTTAAATAAAACAGAAAAACTCAATAAAAAAAATCAATTAATTGTTAAATGTCTAAAACTTCAATCATTTAATATAAATTAAATAAATTCTTAAATCAGATCAATGGCTAAAATTCAATGTGCTAGTTTATATGAATCAGTGAATATTTCGATGGTTTTGTAAATATTTTTTGTTCTGTGTAGCTATTGTTTGAATTATAGTGATGCACCGAGTACCCGGAAATTTCCCGTTACCCAGTCCAATTTTGAAATACCCGGTGTTTACCCGGAACCGGCAATATTTTCATTACCCGACACTGGGTAAAAATCAACTGGGATTTGACATGCGAATGGTGTTATTAACCAACCAGGAGAAGAATTTTGTGGATATAAAATTCTTTTTAGTGATTGGTTGATAATAAAATTCACAGTCCACTCCACAGTTCACATATTAAAACTATAGGATAACCACCTTTGCTGAATATTTCTCCCGAAACTTTAATGAGTTGTATTCCCACCCGTTGCTTTTTAGAAAACTCTGCGAGAGGGTCAATGAATTTCAAAATTATGCAATACTCTTTTCAAATAATCGTTTTGAGACGAGCAAGTTTTACAACAGGATATTTAGCAAGTAAACGGATGGGACATTTCTTAAGTTCTTTTTTATCGATTGTGTTGCGCACATGATGGAAGGATGTTTTAAATTTTTCGCATCATAGAAGTAGAATTTATAATAGACGGACAGTTCGCAATTTGTTCGGTGATGGATCGAACTTAGCTAATCAGTTGTATGTAGCTGTTCAGTATTATTGCATAAAGTCTAGATAGTTCATTGTTTCAATATTCCATACATGTGCAAATCTTTAACAGAATGTTGCTACAGCCGTAATAAACGATAACATTTGGTTTCGGTTGGACGTTGGTTGGAAGAAATTACTCTCCATTCTATTAAGTGTTGTAGGCCTTCATTGATAGAATTGATTAATAATCAAATGCTTCAGCATCGTGCAATGTTCTGCCATCGGTAAAATTGTGGATTCCAGTGCGGTGTGAAAATGTTGTATATAATACCATCTAAATTAACAAGAAGTTAAGGAACTGTCAAAAACTTTGAATTGGTGAAACAGTAAGATCATCTATGCCATAAGATTTTATTTTAGTCAGAAGATTTGTAAATTTTGAAAATTTATCGCATGATAATTTTGTCTCATTCGGAGAGTTTGTTGTCCCAGATCCCGGAAATTACTACGCCTACAACTAGGAAACTACAGGACAAACTCGGCGAGGTGGTGACCCTGGGTAAAACCCAGCTTAAAGCTTTTAAACTAAAGTATGAAGTTTTTCCTGTTATACTGAAATTTTTGAAATTCATTCAAAATTAATTTTTATTACAAATTTATTCTATTACTTTTAATGTAAAACAATACATATTTTTTTTGTTTTCAACTTTTCACCCTTTAAAGTAATTAAATTGGTAAATATTCGCAGAATTCTCGGTTGTTTGTAAATGGAAATTTAATCATATACGGGCCATTTTCACCAAACGCTTACATTTCAGATTAAAAATTAAAAAAAAAAATTAATATTTCATTTAAAAATAATTACAGGTGCTAAGACCAAGGTTGGGACTATATAGAGAAGTAGATAGTCGTACACTTTTTTGTATAATTTAGCATGTAGATGCTGTCGCAACTTGGGCTACATAGCAAATTGTCAAGTCCGTTACCATACACAAATCGTAAAAATTCTCACATTAAAAAAAATTTAAATTTTCAAAATCAACTTGCTTTAAGGTGATTTATATTCCCAAACTTGAAAACAGGCAATCTGATCCATTTTGCTTTTTTTAAATTAAAATTGGAGGCAAAAATTACCTTAGAATTTTAAAGTATTAAATTATTTTGAAGAACTTTTCTAAATAAAGCAAGTATATATTTATTTAAAGTATTTACTTTCATTTGGATTATATTTGTCTTTCTTGGTTGAACGAGAATTGGCAATTTAAAAGATAAAAAAAAGTTAATTAATATATGAATACCCTTGAAAACTATGCGGTAACGGATTTGACATTTGGTAACGGATTTGACTAAAACCTTTACCAAATGTCAAAATCGTTACTAATGTTTTTTAATAATATTTTTCATGTCAATACTTACATGCTAATATACCGATTTTCGAAAAAAACTGCGAGCTATTTTGAGTTTTCCTTATTTCAACCGCGTTTATGTATTTTTTCCTTTTTTTTGTGTCGTATCGTCAAAAATATTTTACAAGCTCAGTCGTTCTCAAACATCAGTTTAGAATTCTTTTAAAATAGTAAAGTGTAAAGTTAAATTTATTTGAATGGCGTCTCAAGAATTTTCAAGTGTAAAATAGTCCAATTTCGTTTTGTTTTATTTGTAGAATTTGCATAATATATTCTGCTAAAAAAATCACTTCATATATAAGAATTGCATACCTTCATTACTTCGGCATAAAATTGAATGAAGATAAACACCGTGGATGCCGAAAAATAGTTATGTTAACTGCAACTTAACACATTAAAGATGGTACAATAGAGAAAATGTTCATTTAACGTTGTAACGTTGTGTAACCACCAGGTTTTGACCATAACTTGCAATTTTAACTCGAAAATCTGTATAACGACTTATATATAAATCAATTATGTTGCAGAATTTAAATTATTCTAAGTAAACACTTTTTTTTCCAAATTTTTAGTTTTGACTTTTTTTGGGATAACCTGAATAACTTGGTGCATCCTGCACCAAAATTCGTGTTTTTTAACTTAAAAGAAAGAATATTGACTATTAACTGTAGGCTTCAAGAAATTAAAATTATTTACAATCATTGTTTGTTCACAATTTTCGGCGTTGAATATGGAAAATTTAAAAAAAAACATAAATTTTTGAATTTTTTTCAACTTTTTTCGAGTGTTACTTCCAGAATCCTTGATGGATTTTTACAAAAAATAGCTCAAAATGTTTGTTAGTATTTTTACTATGCATTTCTATCATTAGTATATTAAATTTGTTTGTTTTGTAAAATATGCCATCCAAAAACCGGAATAACCTTTTTGTTCAAAGAAAAAATCGGTTTTCCGCGAATATCTAAAAAACAAGAACCAACTAAAAAAAATTAATATGATATCCGTGTTCAGCAGATCAAAATCTATAAGAAAAGTTGGGTTTTATTTAGGGAGATTTTTCTTGTAAACTATAGTGATAATTTATTTGTCAGTTTGTTATATTCTGTCAATTCCGTCACCAACCACATGGTAACGGACTTGACTGGTAACGGACTTCATATTAACACTAAAACATTAAAAAAAAGCCAGATCTGCAAAAAATAATTATTTGCGAAAAATAGAATCACCATGAAACCTGTCTAATAAATAATATCAAACTGAAAAAGTATAAAAAATACTACGTTAGTTTCAAAAATAATGGTAACAGACTTGACAAAGAATAAAAATACCAGCCTTGAAGAAATCCTATTCTTAACACTACTGGAATTCTTCTGGACCGAAGAATACAAAATGGCTAAAAAAGATGCTTGACTAGTTTAGCAATAATTCTGTATATGTGCTGTCTTCTGGTGATAAAAATTTGAACTATTTGTTGTCAAATTAATTACATGGTAACGGACTTGACAAAAAGTGGGAGACATCCTTTTTTTAGTAATATCATAAAATACAAAATTATTTAATTAATTTTTTACTAAAAATGTTCAATATATATATATATAGATTATATTTAAAATAAACAACACTGTTTATTTTAAAAAGCTGAATTATTTAACAAAAACAAGAGTCAAATTTCATAAAACTTGAAGGGGACTTGAAGCATTTTTCCAAACTTTTACATTTAAAACCTTTTATTTCTTATAACATTTTAATATTTTTTTTATTTTTTTAGGCTACAAATATTTAACACAGCTCCTCTATGTAAAACATTGCTTTAATTTAATTTTAAAGATTAATTTATGTTAAATATTTCTATTTTTACCTCTGGGACAGCAAATGTAAGCAAATTTTGAAAATGGCCCATACCCGGTCTCTCTATCCAGATCAATCACTTATTTTCACTTCGCTATTCACAAAACGTTCTTGCAATTCGTTGTAATTTGGTAACATTGACACTAATTTAAGTTTAATTTCATTAAAAATATTTTTATTTATGTGTCATTGGGTGTATTTGGATTGTTAATGAGTAATGACTGAAATTCAATGTTTTTTTTTATCATTATAAAAAACTTTGGATTTTCCTTCTCGGGGTGAGGTTTTTTTTGTCTTTTTATTCAAATATTCATAGCATGTACATAAAAGTTCATCGAATTTTTATACAGGAAAGTTTTGATAAAAAAAGTCAAAAAATCATAACCCTATTTAGCACACTGATATGTGAGACATCTACTTTTTAGTGATACCTCAACGTGCTGGATATATCCAATGAAAGAGTATATGTACATTTTATAGAATGAATGATTAAATTAAAGTTTTTTTATATAATAGTATGATTTTGGTGATATTAAAATGATAAATTTTTCAAAGAGAGACGTCGAAGAGACAACAACATATTTTTGTTATAATTTCGATTTTTCAATAAATAATTTATTCTCATATCTTACGGTATTTAATTTAATTTTATTACATCAAACAACTAATATCCAGATTGTTTTAATATTAAATTCATGTTTGTGAATATTTTATTTGTAATAAATGCTCATCAAGTTTGTAAATTGAACAATAGTGAGTGATAAGTGATTAATATTTAACTTGTACATATACAAGATTTAAACTATTTCGCAGTTTTCTGTGTTATTTTAAAAGTTATAGTAATAATTGGCTCGGACTATTTTAGTAATCAAAAGTGGCTCCATATATTGTGATAAAAGTTTTATCATTTTACAAATTTTTAAAGCTTCTAATATAATGGCGTCTTGTGGTAAATGTGTTGGAAGCATTTATATCGATGATAAAACATTAAAATGTAAAGCGTGCACCAAAACATATCATATTGGTTGTCTAAATGTAAGCAATCAAGAGCACAAAAGTTTAACAAAAGATTCTTGTTGGAAATGTGGTTTTTGCAGTACACATGATAATGACATAACCCAACTTTGTAAATCATCATACGAAAGGTACCGGAGAATCCAACCATTCGAGATTTATATATACTTCTTTTAGAATCGAAAAAAGAAATCAACCAATTAACGTCTGCCATCAGTATTTTAAAAGATGAAAATTCAAAGCAAAAAGAAGATAGAAGTGAGTTAAAAAACTGCCTGTATTACTCGGAACAAAACCACCTAAAGAACCATGTCACTGTAACGGGAATACCAATGGAAATCAAGGAAGACCAGTTAATGGCAACTGTTGTTAAAATGTTCCAGCTTGTGAAACGGGATGTTACCGCAAACGATTTTTCCTCTACAAATAGAATATTTTTGCCTAAACCTAATACTCAATACAAATATGGAATTCCAGTTGAAGTAACTTTCAAAAACGTAAATATAAAAACAGAAGTAATGAAGGAAAAGAAAATGCAAAAAAAAGTTTTTTTTCTTAATGAAATAATTTCTGGAGTGAAAAATTTAAACACTAAGCTTTTTGTTAATGACACACTATCCCGTTTTTATTACAATATTCTCAAAGATGCAAGGGAAAAGAAAAAGAGCGGTCTACTGCAGCATGTGTGGGTTCAAGATAATAAAATTTTAGTGAAAAGCAGCGAAGGAGCAAAAATTATGTGGATTAAAACAAAATCTGATTTGGACCAATTAGCAGTTGCAAGGATATTTAATTATGTTTTATAGACTTATCTTTTCCGAAAATCTTAATTTTTTTGATCGTAAATTTTTGAATTGAAATGCTATGCATAACTTTCGATGAGCTAATTATTACTTTAGCAAATAATTTGGTTTTTGTTTTCTATTTTCTTATTTTTTTATAAATATTAAATTAGTTTTTTTTTTGTTTTGTTTTAGATATGAATGAATTTACAGAATTTAATTTTTCAACTGATATTGTATATCATGATGAATTTCTTGATGTGCGGAACATTGATGGCATGAACATTATTTATCTAAATGGTTGAAGTATACAGAATAAAATTATGGATATTGAATTGTTGTTGATTCAATTAAACTTTAAGGTACATGTAATTGTTATAAGTGAAACCTGGTTAACTAGTACCTCAGCACCATACTTTAATCTAATAAATTATTCAGGCTACCACTCAACAAGAAATAAACGAGGTGGGGGTGTATCAATTTTCTGTATCAATGATGTGCCATCCGAATTCGTAAGTGACGAACTGATATTAGATTTTAGTCATTGTTTGATCATAAAGTTTGGATTGAATAATACATATATAGCTGGTATCTATAAAACGGAAGACACTAATTTTAATATTTTCTGCGATTTTTTCCAAAGTAAGCTTAATAGCTTTAAAAATATTTTTTTTATCGGTGATTTCAATATAAATTTATTACAAAACACAAGGGATGTACGCATCTTAACCTCCATAATTAGAGCTGAGGGTTTTTTTATTTTAAACAAAATATCTGCAAATATTGCAGAAGAACTCCAACTAGTCAATCGATTATTGATTTAATAATTACTGATAATATCAATTATCGATTTAGTTTTTCAGTCGATGACATTGACTTTAGTGATCATAATATAATTTTTCTAAATATTAAACTACCTGAAAGAAGAATAAATAATTCTATTAACACGTGTTACAAAATTGATTTTGATGCGGTTCAGGTGGAAATATGTGATTTAGTTAAACACGATAGGGTCGGTTAGTTAAACACGATAAACGGTCATTATAAAAAAGAATGGTGTACTAAAGAAATTACATCCTTGTGTAAAGAAAAGAAATCACTGTTTAAATTAATACGAAATAACATGGCTAACCAAATAATTATCAAACGCTATAATAAAATCAAACAAGAAATAAAACATAAAGTGGACTATTCTAAGAATAAATATTATAGTTCAAAATTTAAACAAAATCTACACAACCCTAAGAAAACATGGCAGTTAATTAATACAGTACTATATAACAGAGTTTCTGCAACTGATTCCTTACCCGATTGTATTAATTTTGATGGTGAATGTTTCACAAGCGAATATACAATTGCAGATGTTCTGAATAGATATTTCATCTCAGTAGGTAGTACAATTGAGAACCAATGCAATAGTAATATTAGTTTTCCAATGCCACTTCCCAATAATTCATCAAATCTTTCCAATTTTGATCCTTGTACTGAAACAGAAATTTTAACCATAATAAAAAATTTAAAAACTTCCTCTGCCTCAGGCTATGATGAAATATCAGTCAAGTTGATAAAAAATATTGCAAATGTTATAGCTCCAACAATTAGTAAATTAATAAATAAATCATTTGATGAAGGTACATTCCCAAATCAACTGAAAATAGCAAGAGTTAAACCCATTTATAAAAGCGGCAATAAAAAAGACCCTAATAATTACAGACCTATTTCAATTCTTTCAAATATTTCAAAAATTTTCGAGCTAGTAATAAAATCTCGGCTGGAATCTTTCTTGGACAGTATCAGTTATATTAATGATGAACAGTATGGTTTCATTCGTGACTCATCCACATTATCCGCATGCCTGAACTTAACCGAAAATATTTATCAGAACATAAACTCTCGTAAAAAGACCTCTATTCTACTAGTTGATATAAAAAATGCATTTGATAGTGTTAAACATAAAATTTTAATAAAAAAGTTGAATAATGTTGGGGTTAATGGTAATGTCTTGAAATTACTAAGTGACTATTTATCAAACCGCAAACAATTTGTGCAAATTGGGCATTCTAGTAGTTCTCAAAGGACAATCAACACGGGAGTTCCTCAGGGCAGTATACTTGGTCCCCTTTTATTCATAGTTTATATAAATGACGTTTTTCATCTTCCCCTCAATGGTAAATTGAGCTATATGCTGATGACGCTGTGCTTGTATATGGCGAATCTAACTTTAGTGACCTAAAAGGACGCATGATCGATGATTATTTGACGATGAAAACATTTCTCGAAACCAACAAGTTACTGGTAAATGTTAAAAAAACACAGTTTTTAGTTTTTTGTCAGAAAAATACTAACTTGGAAGAATTATTTGATGAGATAAATTTTGAGCATGATAGTATAAATAGAGTTCCTAATGTCTCTTATTTGGGACTAGTCATTGATCAGAGACTAAATTGGTCTTCGCGTATCCATAAAATAAATTCTAAATTATCTACCCCTCAAAATTCTCAAAGAAATGTATTTTGCTTATTTTCATTCTGTACTATCATATCTTATTCCCATATGGAGTAACGCTCCAAACTACATCATGAATGAACTATCTACAGTGCAAAATAGGGCGGTGAAGGCGATTTTGAGACTCCCATATTTAACTCCATCCGTTGATTTATACCAGGATAACATTTTGCCGGTAATAGAATTGGGAAAGTTTGAATTACTGATCCTAATCTACAGAATTGATAATAAGCTGACTAAATCTAATATCAGTTTTGTTACATCAAATCATAATCATTCTACGCGAAATGCTACATCTTATAGACCGATATTTGCCAGAATGAGTCTCACTCAAAATAGTATAATGAAAAAGGGAGTGGATTTGTACAACTCCCTTCCGGCTAATATTAAATCTTCAACAAAACTATCGGATTTCAAAAGGGAAATTCGAATTATCAGGTTAGATATGTTCAGGTCTGATTATTTCGCACATCATTAAATGTATCATTGGATATTAAATGTTTCATTACTTTCGATATCTTTCATAAAAGAAATAAAATTTTTTTTTTTTTTTGTTGTTTCTTTTCTTTGGCAACCTCTTTTTAAAATAAGATTTAATAAATATAAACGAAAATTTTGTTAACTTGATCCTTTCATAGGCTTTTAGCCTCTTAGGAGAAATTTTTAAATAATGTATTAATTATTATCATTGAAATAAATAAATATTCATTTAAAAAAAAAAAAAAAAAAAAAGATCTTTTATCTAAAATTATGTGCGCAAGAAGTTTTTTAGTGAAAATATCGAAAACAGATACAAATAACAAACGGGCATTTTAAATAATTACTTTGTGATTTAAGCAAATTACATTTTTTAATATTTTTTGTGCGTCTAATTTCATGACGGTATACTGATATTTCAATTTTTTTTTCATAATATTAAGAAATTACGGAAAATTAATATTATTTTCCATATTTAAGTAAAATATTTAAATTTTCGATTTCTAATTATTTTCATTTAAAATGTAACATAAAAAATGGACGAATTAATTATAAACGCAATCATACATATAATAGTCATACAGCAAAATATGACATTTGTTACTACGTTATATTAAGTCATTTTCGATCCAAATTAATAACTTTTTCTATGCGAAAAGTCAATTCACTAGTGGAAAAGAATAACAAATTATAGTTGCTATGGTTTTTCATATAATTTTACAAAGTTTTTTAAACAACGTAACCATGAAAAAATAGAATATGAATTTTGAATGTTTTGTTGTCGATTTCTAATTTTATAATTTAGAGTAAATATCGATTATATATATACTAACATAGAAAAAATTGCATTTCCTACGCGAGATAAAAACGTTTTTCGTTCGTAAACATGTGCCACTCGACGCTAGCGCGTCTCGTGAACAAATGTTTACTCACGAAAAACATAATGTTTTCATCTCTTGTAGGAAAATATACTATTAAGTCATAGAAAGTCTAAAAAAAGTCACAATTCGGATTTTTACTATATTTTTTCGGACTATATTTTAAAACACATTTTTATGATTAAGATTGAAACTAATAGGTATAACTTTGCATTTAATGCGACTAAAAATGACCAATATAGACTACATAAGACGCGTGGTGTTTTTTGGACAGTGTTCTTTCAGTTTTAAAGAAAAATTGTTTTTTTCTATGCGAAAAGTAAGCGCACTAGTGTAAAAAAATAACAAATTATAGTTGCTATGGTTTTTCATATAATTTTACGAATTATTTTAAACAACGTAACCATGAAAAAATAGAATATGAATTTTGAATGTTTTGTTGTCGATTTATAACTTTATAAAATATCGATTATATATTACTATCATAGAAAAAATTGCATTTCCTACGCGAGATAAAAACCTTTTTTGTTCGTAAACATGTCTCACTCGACGCTAGCACGTCTCGTGAACAAGTGTTTACTCACGAAAAAAATAATGTTTTCATCTCTTGTAGGAAAATATACTATATTTAATGATGTTTGACGCCAAAAACTTTAGAAATAATTAGACTAAAATACAATACAATAGCTAAAAACCAAAAATAATGAATCTTTTGGTTATTTAAGTTAGCTTATTTTTTAAAAATTCTTAATAAATTTCATTTAACGTTACGTTAAGTATGAAGTGAGTAGAAAAAAAACAAAATTATTTGATACTTAGTTTTCTAGAATACGATTTATCGAAGAATTTCTTATACGTTGAAATTAATAGTGAATTTTTTTCGACTGCACCGAACAAGTTCCAATACCAAATTATTTAAATTTGTGTTCTTTTGGCAATATGACCAATTTGACACTCCATGTAGAATACAAAAAATACAAATTTAAAAAATTCGGTGTCGGAGTTCGTTCGGACATTAAAAATGGTGATCACTGATAAGTCATATTCAATTTTTCTTTTCCCCATTTTTATTTGTTTTAATTTACAACTACAAACTTTTATTTTAAATTATAAATAAAAAACAATTAAATAATTTAAAACGAAAAAAAGGTTAAATGATTTCTTCATAGTTATGGTAATTTTTATAAAATGAATGAACATAATTACGAGAGTCATTTAAACTTGTTGTGTTATTTCCAGTGATTATTTTATTCAAATATTTTATAATGGACAAGCAATATTTTCTAACGACACGAACAAATATTTAAGTTATGTAAATATTTTCAAAGTATGTATATTATAAAAACTTGCTGTAACTTTTTTATTTATGGATTTTATGGATGGATTTTATTTATGCTCCGTACGCATGGAGGGATCAGTTTTTATTAATTTGTTAATTTTTTGTATTTTTTGATCCACGGGTGTGACAACCCCGCAAACTCCAGGCCCTGTTATTGGCACATGAGTTAACGTGAGATATCACATACCACTGGCAATGGCAGTGAGATATCACTAGCCAAGGTGATATCTTAGGGGTGCTGGCGGATGAGCTGTATTCAGTCAACGGTAGCACTCTCAATCTTAGCTAATGAATATTCCTTGATGCTGGAACGCTGTAGCTTGCTCGAAGAAACGAGCTTTCATATAACTATATATCTGAGCTTCAATCATTGAAAAATATACTGCGTCCCATAATCAAGGATTATGCCATTAGCTGGACTATTGGCAAACCAATTTTAGTTTTGTTCCTCCAAATTTTTAAAACAAATTTGCTTTTTATCTCTTATTTTATTTTTATTTTCCCTGTCCTATCACGAAATATTGGCCTATGTCATATTTTATATGTGATAGGATTTATAGTTTAGTTGTCCATTATTTAACAAAAAATATTAAAAAAACAAAAAAAAACAGATTTGCGTCCATTAACATCCTTAGAACGCATGTTGTTGTGGGACCTTGGTCTTAAAAGTATAAAATATTGTAATGCTTACTACACATCACATTTTATGAAAAAAAAAAAAAAAAAAAAATTTATCAGTGCTAAAATATCGAAAATTATATGTTTGGTTATAATGAAAATCAAAACGTCCTTTTTTGTTTATTTCTTTTTATACAGTAGCAGGGAGGGAGAAACTATTATTTTTTGTGGTAGGGTTTTTAAATTTAAAAAACTGACTATAATTGTACAATTTTGAATCAAATGAAAAATTTACGCATATCTATGGGAGGACATAACTGTTTCTCTCCGAAACAAAGAGAGGAAAAGAAACAAATAAAAAAACGATTTGACATAACTCGAATCACGCTAAATATTAGTTGTGGTGATCGGTTGGGTGTAGTGTTTCCAATCTTGGTATCCGGGTACCCGGGTACCCGGGTATTTAGGAAGATTTTTCGGGTATTTAATATCCGGATATTTTGGTCGAGTACCCGAACAACAAAAGGTCCAGTTTTTTCTCAATAAAATTTACAAAATAAAATTCAGCTCATTCTCTTTTTGCAAATTTGAGTTATTTTTTATGCTAGTTGTTGACAAATAATTCTATTCTAACCATACAAATTGCAATATGTCCATAAACATTAAATCATAAACATTAAACCAACCACATCCGTAAATATTAAACTACCCTCTAGTTAATTATTATTGTTTGGATTACGAAAACAACAGAAAAACGACGAAGAACACATAACAAAATTTATGGAATTTTAGTTCTTATTAAAATTAAAATTAAAATTAAGTCATACAAAATTAAGGATCTTCATTGGTTATTTGTTTATATTTAGTTTAAAATAAAAACGGTAAATATATTATGATAAGTTTTATTTAAGATTTAAGCTAATAATTAAAATAAGTGTCATCGAAAAGTCATCGAAAGTTTGGGACCAGTTCAAGAAAATGTCATCAGATAAATCTCGGTGCCACGTAGTTGGATGCGCACGAATAATTTCAACTAAATGGGGAAATACGTCAGCAATGAAAAATCAAATCGGATAATGATGCGGCTAATTATAATATTGAAAATTTACAACTACAAAAATGTATTACTGTCTACACAAGATCTACTATAGATAACAGTGGTACTACAGTTGATAAAGAGCTGAAAATGTTGTATGTAAATAAAGGAAAGCGAAAAAAATGTTGGAAAATTTAAATCAATCGTTATTGACCGTGAAGCCAACATCCCAATTTATCGGAGTGGGTTTTTTCTATTGCAGGAATTTAAAAAAAAATACGAAATCGGATGAGTACAGCTACCCTAAATGCTTTAATATTTTTGAAATATTATTTTACAATTAAAAAATGATTAATTTTTAGTTTACTACTGTGAGGTTTTTTTTATTGTTTTTCATCTTTTTATTTTTTTATAACTACCCGGGTTATCCGGGTAATCCGGGTAATTTGGAAAATACTAATCGAGTAACCGGGTAATTTGAAATCGGGTAATTTGCAATCACTAGTTGGGTGCAATGGAAAATAATCCACTATAAATTTAACTTAAGTTTTTAAGAATATCGATTTTAAAGTATCAAATAAATTTTATTAAAAAACATTGCGACGCAGATGCATAGGCTGACTTCACCACAGCTCTGGAAACATAGTGTTCTGGATATATAATGAGCTAATACCCATCAAATACTTTAATTAAAAGCTAACCAATGTTGTAGATTTCTCGTATTCTAATTATAAAAATATTAAAGAAAGCAGTAGTATCTCAACAAACATAAATTCTGTTGTACGAGAAAAAGTAAAAAAAAAAAATTTAACCGGAAGTGACAAACCGAAAGTTGGGATGCAGAACTCTAAATGTTTATTAACCAAGTTTCATCCAATTCGATTATCAGATAAAGATGTTATCAAGCTTCTAAAAAACAGGAACTCGGCGGCCCTACCACTTTGTTCACTATCGCTAAAAAACTAATCAGTTCCTTGCCATACATATTTCCATCTTTTCCAAAGTGTCATCAAATTGCATTCACGAACGAATACTGTATGCTCGCAACAAACATTGGAACAATAAACAGGTGTTCGGGAGACCCCCCACCACTTATCCCAATACTGTCCAGAATAATCAGTTTTTCGTCATTTAAATCTCTATCTTTTTTCAAAGTGTCATTAAAATTGATTAATGAATAAAGTCTGTATGCTCCCAACAAACTTTAAAAACAAAGTGTGAAAAGTCAGCAGTTGTATGGTAAACCCCTCGCCACTTTAATCAAAATGTTCCAAAAGATGATAATTATCTTCTCACACTATTTGAAACCTTTTTCACAGGTTTCATTATAATCACTTCATTATTGTAGGTTGTAGTGTGCATAAAGACACTGAAAAAACTTCAAAAAATTACAACAAAAATTTTTTTTGCAGACTGTTGTTAACTGTACTAAATGCTTATGTACCAAGTTTCATCCAATTCGATTATCAGGTACAGATGTTATTGAGCTTTCAAAAAACAGGTGTATGGGACACCATGGCACACCACTTTGTTCACTATCGCTAAAAAACTAATCAGTTCCTTACCATACATATTTCCATCTGTTTCCAAAGTGCCATCAAAATTCATAAACGAACGAATGCTGTATGCTCCCAACAAACATTGAAAAAATGGTGACACAATAAACAGGTGTTCGGAAGACCGCCCACCACTTATCCCAATATTGTCCAAAAACTAATCAGTTTTTTCTTATTTAAGTCTGCATCTTTTTTCAAAGTGTCATTAAAATAAATTAATGAATTAAGTCTGTATGCTCCCAACAAACTTTAAAAACGAAGTGTGAAAAGTCAGCAGTTGTATGGTAGACCCTCCGCCACTTTGATCAATGTGTCCCAAAAGATGATAACTATCTTCTCACACTAATTGGAACCTTTTTCATAAGTTTCATCATAATCACTTGTAGGCTGTAGTGTGCATAAGGACAGTGAAAAAACTTCAAAAAATTACAAAAAAAATTTTTTTACCGGAAGTGAAAAACCGGAAGTTGGGATGCAGAACTGTTGTGAACCGTACTAAATGCTTATGTACCAAGTTTCATCTAATTCAATTATCAGGTACAGATGTTATTGAGCTTTCAAAAAAACAGGTGCTCGGGGGACCCCCCACCACTTTGCTCACTATCGCTCAAAAATCAATCATTTTATTTCCATACATATTTGCATCTTTTTCCAAAGTGTCATCAAAATTCATTCACGAACGAATGTTGTATGCTCCCAACAAACATAAAAAACATAGTGGAAAAAACCACCTGTTGTATGGTGGACCCCCAACCCTTTATCCAATGTAATCCAAAAGCTGATAAATCTTTTTCATGATAATTGAAAGCTTTTACCAATGTTTCATGACCATCGATCCGTAATTGTAGGCTACAGTAGGGATAAACACCTGAAAAAAAACGTAACCGGAAGTGACAAACCGGAAGTTCGTATGCAGAAATATTGGAAACAGTACTAAAAACTTATACACCAAGTTTCCATTAGATCATAAACCGGGATAAGAAGTTATTCAAGATTTAAACTTAGAGGTGTTCGGGAGACCCCCCGCCATTTTGTCCAAGTATGAAATGAATCCAGATCTACCATTTTCAAGTGAACCTGTATCATTTGCCAAAGTTTCAACATGATCCTATGCAGAAAAGCCAACCGCCCACCCACCTACACATACAGGCGTACACAAAAACTTTTATTGGCTATTTAGATAGAGGATGGTCCAAAACAAAAGAAAAAACAAAATTTGGGGTATGTAAGATTTTTTTTTCTCGATAGATTGCATTACTTCACACAATTTAAAATTGTGGTGAAGTAAAAAGCATACTCGTTCGATACTTAGTATTTCAGAAAAGGGCTGATTACTTTAGTTACCTACCGACTTCCTGACAAAATGCAGATAGCTAATTTTTCTATTATACATATAGCTTTTTTGGTTGTATTATTTAGCCTCATCGGTAATCAGAGTGAATTTTGGTTTATATAGTGACGTTCGTTTCAATGAATTCTTTGAAAATTTAAATTCAATATTTTTGTGGTGTCTAATTAATGACAAATATTCCAAAAAAGATATACATAATGCTGTTGGTTACTGGCTGTTTCTTCTATATTAATACAAAAACTTTTCGCAAATAAAGTCACCGCGACATGATGCTGATAAACATCGTTCTCCATTTATAAAGTAGAATTTTTTTTCCAGCGAATACGAAAATTGGTCGTTGGGTGCATATCCATATGCGCATGTGCGAATATTCTCAGATAAAAATATTAAAAAAGCTGTTGTCCCATTGAAATGGACAAAAAAACGCATAAAATTAATAAATTACTATTGAAATTCCACAAATTATAATAGAAAACCAAAAACTAGTAAAAATATTAATGATTTTGTAGGTAGTATAACAAAACTTTGATAATTAAAAATAAATATAAAAAAAATGAAGTGCGTAATCTTTACACGCTGTTGAAGTAAAACTTCTTTGGCTACTGTGGCAGGTATTACTAAAAATATTAAATATAAAATAAAATAAACATGTCATATTGAAATTAGGAGTTTCATTCTAATATTCTTGATAATATAATTTACAACAATGTGTAATAGAGGAAGAGCCCGCGACGGCCAGATCTTCGTTATTTTATAAAAGCTGAAAGTTTTTCTGCGCATACCCCCTACTCAAGTAGGAACGATTAGTGACATATGAAGTTTGGATCTTGGTGGCTTTGGCAGGGAGCAGATAACAAAGGGGCCTCCAAAGTTTCGTGAAAGTATAAAAGGTAATTTTTTAATATATTCTTCGGGATAGTATAAGAAGTCACGTCAGCCATTGCCAGACACTTACTATCGTGGTAACCCCCTGCTAGACACCCTTAAACTTTAACAAATTGATAAAGTTTAAGGGTGTCTGGCAGAACGTTGCCACGATAGTAAGTGTCTGGCAATGGGTGACGTGACTTCTAATACTATCCCGAAGAATATATCAAAAAATTACCTTTTTTACTTTCACGAAACTTTGGAGGCCCCTTTGTTACCTGCTCCCTGCCAAAGCCACCATGATCCAAACTTCATATGTCGCTAATCGTTCCTACCTGAGTAGGGGGTATGCGCAGATAAACTTTCAGCTTTTATAAAATAACGAAGGTCTGGCCGTCGCGGTCTCTTAGTCTATAATAAAAAGCCATATTTACATGTTTTACAAAGTCTTACAACGTCAAATTAAATTTCAAGATGAATGCATGTCCACTTAATTTAACAACAAGATTTGGTACAACAATTGATGCAGTTTTTCAATAAATTTAGCAAATTCGTCATAAACCTCTAATTTCATATTTGATGATAATAATTGAATTGACTTTGTAATACATTATGTAAATATTGCTTTTTATTACACATGCTGTAAATTATATTATCAAGAAATGCAACTCTAAATTGCAATATGACATATTTATTTTATATTTAATCTTTTTACTAATGCCTGCCACAGTAGCCAAAGAAGTTTTACTTCAACAGCGTGTAAAGATTACGCACTTGATTTTTGGATTAAAATTTAAATTAAAATAATTGTTTAAACACAAACACACAAAATGTTGTCATAGTTACGTCCAAAAAAGTAAAAAACATTTGTGTTTAAATTCTATAAAAAATCGAAATTTTTATCAAAGCATTTAATTCAAAATTTCGTAATCCAATTAAAATATTTGTTATTGTTTGTTATCATAGTTATACAATTATTTTGAAAAAGTCAGACTGTAGTATGATAGAGATGAATATATGTGGTTATATATCTGTTCAAATGGTTACTTCCGTGCAAAATTCTCATAACGAGCCTAAAGAAGTTTTACTTCAATAAAAATAACGACGCCTATGTAAATAAATGTCACAACAAACAACGTACCATTTTTCTACTCCACTAGGAGTAGAAATTTAACTAATGTAATTGTTTTCAAAACAAATTTATCCCAAAATAAATAATACTTCTCTGTTTTACTTTTTGTCTCATCTTTTATCTCTTGCTGCGTGCTATCTGTCAAAAATTCATTGGTAAAAAAAATCTACTCTTTATAGTAGTACATACTACATACATATATGTAACTTCATATTAAAAGTTTCATATAGGAACCTTTTTATTGCAATTTTTCAGGGTTGTTAATATACACGTATAAAACGTTTTATACGTTACACGTATAATACGTGACGTATAAAACGTATATAACGTATATAACGTATAATATGATTTTGTTTTTGAAATTCATTCATAAAAAATTAAAATGCTTCTTACTTCAGATATTAATTATATTTTTAGTAAAAATATATATTTTAGTAAAAATATAATTACGTAGTTATAAATTAATTATATACATATTTTATAATTTATAACAAAAACTATTTAAATTCTAGATGTTATTTATTGTAAATTTTTATACTTTATACGAAAGACTATGTTACTGTACATTAAACTGGTTAATAATCTTTAATTCACTAGATTTGAATATTGAAAATTTAGAA
This sequence comes from Diogma glabrata, assembly GCA_963693315.1. Classification (NCBI taxonomy): domain Eukaryota; kingdom Metazoa; phylum Arthropoda; class Insecta; order Diptera; family Cylindrotomidae; genus Diogma; species Diogma glabrata. Next base: position 280,029,118 of record OY856187.1, on the reverse strand, counting down.
TTATATATTAGAGATTTTTTGAGCACTTAAACTAAAGCAATTAAATTATTTTTGAATTTTTCAACACGTATACTATATGATTTTCTTTCATTTTGATTCCAACATTTACTCAATGGGAAACATTTTGGATTAGAAACATTTGGCTCATGAACTTAATTATTTGGCATCATGAAATGTTATTGAATATATAAAATATGGTTTAATTCAACTTCAGCTCCTCCCATCTAATAAGAACAGCTGGGAAATATTATGTTGTTGCAGAATAAATGCCGTTTTTTTTCATAGCAGTTAGGAAAATTATTAGAGATCATTAGAGAGATGTTTTTAAAAAAAATTTTGTTGTGTGAATTCGGGTTGCACCACTTCCAATTAATAGACACAGTTTGAAAATAACAGGCTCTTGCAGATCAAATCTTCTTTTTATACAAAAGTTGTAATAGTTAAAATATAAAATATTTCTTTGGTTTTCATTTATTTTTATTTTTAATACAAGGGGAACGCAAGAGAATACAAGACAATATACAGTTAAAATATGTATTTACGTCAAACGAAAAAGTTTAGTGAGAAGTTTATTGAGTAAATTCAATTTTGGTCATTGATGAATAATATGTATGGTTGGAAATGTCAACTTATTGCAGACTAAATTTGTTTTGAAAATAAATAATTATATTTTGAAAAGAAGCATTTACGTTATATGTGGAAGTTTTCTGAACTCATAGGAATAGTTGGGTAAGAAACTATCATGACGACGCTATATTTTCTAAAGCAGCTGTTCCTATTAGTCCCGAAATCTAGGCTTTATAAATATTAAATATCACGAGTACGATGAATAATACGCCCGCGATAATGTTATATAAATGTATTTTTATTTATTAAGGATTTTACTTTTATACGGTATAAAACGTAAATAATTGTGTGTTTTATACTGTACGTTTTATACGTTTTATACGTACGTATAATACGTGTTTTATACGTTACCGTATTATACGTTACAACCCTGCAATTTTTGTTCAAAATAAACATAAAGTAGGAAATATGTATGAAAATACCAAGGTATAGTTACCAAAATTTGCTAATTTCATATTTTACTTACATATTTTTATTCTGAATGATCAATGAGATTGATAAAATCTGTTTTGATTAGCTTCATGCAAAACGTTCAAAAATCTGAAAGTAGTAGAGACAATAAAAATTATAATACTTTTGAGTAAGTTGTAGTTTATTAAAATGAACTCGTAGTTGCGTGTAAGGATTGTTGCCGAACATTTAACGATATTTAAAAGGATGTAAAGCAATTCCTAATGGATTTATAGGATTGTTCCAGAATGAAAATTAAAAATAAAATACATGTAGGTTTAATGTAATCTAACAATAGCCAAAACTCAAACAACCATAACCATACATTTATAATTTTTATATTTAACTTAATTTTATGATACAATATTATTTTTTTTTTATAAATATGCTTTTAATATCTTATTTTTACTTTTAATCCTGACAACCATGACATTTTTTAAATCTATTTTTAATATTTTTATTTTTTGAGTTTTCCAATTTTTCCGAAATACTATTAAAATTAAAAAAAATCATTAATTTAACTTTTATGTATTATAACAATAAGCCCATTTAGCAACAAAATAAAACAAAAAAAAGGTGGGATAGAAAACATATATACATTAATCATATTATATCAACAACAAAAAACTTTATAGAAAAAATGACGGAAAGGAAAACAATTTTTTTTGTGTTGTAGAAAAATAAAAGAGAAAAAAATTCATAGAAACAAAAAATAAAAAAACACCACAAAAAATATCTAAAAAAATCAATAACGAAAAAAATAAGCATAAAAAAATGAAAATGAAAAAAAAAAATATATGTATATATATATATATATATATATATATATATATATATATATATATATATATATATATATATATATATATATATATATATATATATATATATATATATATAATATACAAAAAAAATTAACGGAAAAACTAGGAAAATGAAAAAAATTCACAAGAAAAATTTCGATCGATAGTGAAAAGCAAAAAAAAATTGTGTGATATTTTTTTCCTTAAATATTTTTTTTTCGTTTTTGGTTTTATTGCCTCACATATAGAAAAACTTGAATGAAAAAATGAAAAAAACAGAAAAAGGTTTGAGAGAATTTTATTATCTTTTCTTGTTTCGTTTTTTTTCTTCGAAATTGGTGAAGCAGAAAAATCGAGGTTGAGGTACGGTTTGTGTACAACCTTTTTTTAAGTTGTATGTTTAATTTTTTCCGTCTTTTAATACAATGAGTTTTTGATATATATGTATACTTGAAAAGTGTATCAAAACTCAATTAAAATAAAACTCATGTTTTTAGAAAACATTGATGCCGGTTTTCTAACCCGAAAACTTTTGGTAGTCACTTTGTAAATCTGATCCACAAGAAAACGTATTTACACTTAGCGAATAATTTAATTTTAAACCAACCTTCGTATATGTTCTTATTTTACAATCTGGTATTTAATTTTTTTATATTTTCAAAACCCTGTTTTATTTTTTATAATATTTAAGTAAAAAATATAGGGAAAAAAAATTAAAAACGAGAATAAAAAAATTTTGATGAAAAAAAATATAAAAGAGAAATGGTGATCGGTCACCCTCTTAAAAAAATGAAAATGAAAAACAAGGATGGGGTTATTATTTTTTTCAAAAATAAAAATTGCAATTGAACTACGTCATTTGATATAGAAACAAAAACATGAAATCATTTTATATTTTCTTGTATACAAGAAATGCTAATGAAAGAAATCGTAAAGAAATTGTTTCAAAGATTTTAGAAATGCCCCTTATTTTTTTTTGTATTTACAATTATTATTTTCTTTAAACTGTTCATTATTATTTTTTACAAATGACGAACATAAAACATTTTTGTTATCAAACATTTTTCATATTTTTGGTTTACTCCCACAATTGCAATTAGATACAATTACATAATACATACATTATTTTATGATTATAAATTGAAACAACACAAAACCTTATGAATAAATAATAATGACAATTGGGAAATGCGTAAAACAAGGAATTTTATTTACAATTATTCATCATGTTTCGCCAAGTACCAGCGATAAAATCCATCGAATTTATTTAAATACGTTATATATTAATTGATTTTTTATACTTTGATCGCCCTACTTGTTTAGTCATTATTATTTAGTTTCGGCCATTCTTGGATACATTATTATTGTTTCGCCCCAAATTAAGAATTTGTAAAAAATTAATTATTATTTATTTACTATGGTAATGGAAACTAAGTTTTTTTTCTACTGAGATGATATTGCTTTTATCGTGAGGCTTGTTTTATACTACATATAAAATATATTTTATCCACGACTACTAAAGAATATATGCTTTCCATGCGTATATCTTCCATGAATATAATTACAATTCATTCTTCACTAGTGAATATAATTAAATTCTTCAACAGTTCTATAGTTTAATAAATATTCCCCTAACAAATTAAAAACTTCATTTGTGGATAAATAATATAAACAGGTTAAAACGAGAACAATACATATATAAAATATAAAATAAAAAAACATGTTTTGTTTTTTATGCTATCTTTGATGCATGTATTTCAATATGGTGATACAAACTTTAGCAGGCAAACTGGAAATTAATCCAAATTTTTGCAGTCGTGGATAAAATAGTATCTTGTTAGCAAGAATCTACTATTATAATCATTGAGAAAAATATTCTCTTTCATTATTTGTTAAAATTTCCTTCATAATGATACATAGGAGAAAAAACATCGAATAATCGAAAATAACCTTCACTATGTAGGATTGATCGACACAAGAGTTATCTCTAAAAAAAATTTCTGACATCTCTTACTTATCAAACGAACTTATCTCTTATCTTATCTCTATACTTATCATATCTTATATCTCTCACTTATTCGATCAACACTTAACGTTTAGAATGTATGTATGCTACATGGTACTTGTAAAGGGTAGATAGTTTTTAAATTGCTTCAAGTTTACCTATATCAGTTGTGGTTTCATTGATGCTTATAATTTTGTTTTTCTGCTGTTATATTATTATGGATCCTGTCAAAATTAAGAATGTTAGTCCTTGATTAGATTTTTATCTTCAAAAACAAACATTTTACATTTTTTCGCTAAGGGTACAAACGAGCAACATAAAACGAAGAGCAATCATGCTCAAATTGCAAATATTATTCACTACTACTAATAATACTAATACATAATAATATGAAAAAAAATTCATTTCAAATTTAAATAAAAAAAACAACCATGAACTAGAGTAATAGCCAACACACAAAAGGTGGGTGGATTTTATGTAGTTTTTTTTTCTTTAAAATTATTTATTTATTTCCAAACCTCCAAGTTTCTTCTATATTTAAATTTTCTATTTTGCTTCATTTTATGCTCCTTCGCAAAAATACAGAAAAAATCGTCAAACGATTTTTCTTAATTAAAACTTCAAAAAAAAATCTTTTTTATGTTCATCAGAAAATAAAAAAACGAAACGAAAAAAATCCGTTTTAAGGCAAAAAAATATTGCAGATAAATTTTTTTTTACAGAATAAATTTGCAATTTGGCGTTATACTCGCCAACAGTCCCCATACATAAACAAAATTACATAAAATAGAAAAAACCAGTATTTTTTATGTTTCAATAACAAATTAAACATCTCCACCCCCAACAAAGTCCGAAGTCCACCCACCTACCACTATTGCTTGAACAAAACAGCTTTTCTTGTTTTTTGTTTGTACCTCTTCTCTCAGTTTTCTCTCTTCATTTTCACAGTTTTCATCTGCCTTTCTAACATTATCTAAATCTTCTTAATGTTGTTGATGACGATGATGTTGTATGTTGTAGGTAGAGAAATAATGTTTTAGATCCAGGAAGCGTTACAGTTTTTAAGTTATTTCGTCGTCCAACGAAAAATGCATTTTAAATTTTTACTTTTTGCTTGAAAATTCATTTTTGCTATGATAGCATATGAATAGTAGATTCTTGTATGAGTTGAGAATGATGGCAATTCTTCACGATGATGAAATTTCCCGAAACGAGGGTAACGAGTGGAGGGAATCATCCGAGTGATGAATTGCCATCATCCTATTCGAATACAAGATGGTATTTTATCCACGACTGCAAAATATTTCGATTAATTTACAGTTTGCCTGCTAAAGTCTTTATCACCATATTGAAATATGTAAATCATAGATAGCATAGAAAAACGAAACTTAAATTTATTATTTTATGTTTTAAATATGTATTGTTCTCGTTTTAATTTCGGGTAGCGAAATCCGAAATTCGACGTCCACGCCGTGCTGCCCGGGTAATGCTGACAGAATTAGGTTGGTGTATTGGAGACAAGCAGAGTAAAAACTGCTTAGTCAATGACGCTGCATTACGGCGAATTAGCGCCTTAAAACCAATGCGACTCAAGCGTCTGTTCTCCATGTCAGGAGCGACTTGCAGCGGGCGTCTCTCTTGGATCAAGCGGCTCGCTATATAAACGTGTAAAAAGGTTGTTTCTGGTAACCTCAAGGTGCAGAACGAACCCATTCACGACAATTTGGGTTGGGCCTAAGGTTGACACCCTAACCCCGGAAGAAAAATTTGTTAAATTTGGAAATCAGAAAAAGAATAACAGACCCAGATTTCAAAATAGAATTTTACCTGGACGTGAAAAAGGACCAGACTACCGAATCGGAACGTGGAACGTGCGCAGCCTGAGCGCTCCTGATGCTCTTATAAGTCTAGAAACAGAGGCTGAGAGGTATAGGATTTATATCATTACGCTGCAAAAAATTAGACAGCCGATAATTGGAAAATAAGATTTGGATAGTCACTCTCTATACTGTAGTGGTCATCCTTCTCGAAGAGAATTTGGAACTGGCTTTCTTCTTGGTGCACGCATACAAGAAGCCGTGATGAAATTCATCCCGGTCAGCGAGAGGATCTGCTACCTACGTGTACGCGGTACATATAACAATATTTCTCTTATTGCCGTGCATGCACCTACTGAAGCTAAGACCGTCAATTATAAGGATACTTTCTACATAGCACTGGAAGAGGTTATGAAACAAACACCAACACGCGACTTCATTATGGTTCATGGTGTCTTTAATGGGCAGGTTGGAAGAGATATCTCTTATGGAAATGTGGTGGGTCTCAAAAGCCTGCATTTGAATTCGAATGATAATGGTGAGAGAATGACTGAGTTTGCATTATCAAATAATTTGAGAATTGCCAGTACTTTCTTTCCGCATTGATCGATTCATAAGCAGACTTGGGTCTCACCGAATGGAAACACTCGAAATCAAATTGATCACGTGCTAGTAACAGCACGTTTCTTTTCGAGTGTTCTGGATGTGCGATCCTTTAGAGGTGCAAACATGGGAAGTGACCACTTTCTTGTATGTGTTAAAATAAGGTTCCACTTCCCAAATCCAGGCATTCCAAAATTCAATCAACGGAAACGTTCTAACATCTCATCATTAAAGAATGCTGAAACGGAAGAGAGATATCAAATCCATATTGCTGAAACATTGGAGAAATCAGAAACCATTAATGGAGACGTCGATAAGACATGGTATTTGCTCAAAGATGTTGTTTTAAGCGCTGTTGAGGGAATACTTGGACGACCAGAGAACCACTCCCAGAAACCATGGATGGATCAAGCATGCCTTGACCCTATTCAATACAAAAGAGATTGCTATCTGAAGTGCCTACAAGGACGCAACACCAGGTTCACAAAGGAGAATTATAAACTGGCAAGACAAGCCGTTACAAAGCTATGTATACGAACGAAGAGAGAATGGTGGAAGAGACAATGTGAGGAGATTGAAAGCTTCAATAAGGAGCATCAATCGCGTAGCTTCTTTCAACAGGTTAAAACCTTAAATGAGGGCCCTCAAACTAGATCGACTGCTATTCAAAACGAAGATGGGGAGCTACAAGTAGACCTCAAAAATATTTTAGATACTTGGGCCGCTTATTTTAAGAATCTTCTCAACTTAAGTGACCAGCAACAAGTCGGGCGACGAGCAAAGCTTATTCGTGCGTCAAAGGTACATGTAGATGAACCAACCAAAGAGGAATTCGAAGCGGCGCTGTCAAAATTAAAACGCAATAAAGCACCTGGTATCGACGAAATAACATCCGAAATGATTGTACATGGTAGTGAAACTCTATCCATAAGATTGTTTGAACTTGTTCAAATGATCTGGAGGACTGAAACCATGCCACAGGACTGGAACTCAGCTATGCTGATACCAATCCATAAAAAGGATAATCGCCTACAATGTGCAAACTACAGAGGAATCACTCTCCTCTGCACAGCCTATAAGATCTTTTCCTACATTTTGCTATCAAAAATCAATCGTTTTGCTGAACAACTGTTTGGAGAATATCAGTGTGGCTTCCGGCGGGGCCGAGGAACCACCGATGCACTTTTTTCGATAAGGAAGATTGGAAAAGTACCAAGAGTTCAACATACCTGTGCACCAACTCTTCATCGTTTTCAGGCAGGCCTACGACTCTCTCGAATGAGAGACTCTATGGTCTGCTCTGGTGTTGATGGGAATTCCTGGTAAACTGGTTTCACTATGCAAAATGACAGTACAGAACTCTCAATGCTGTGTACGAGTAGAAAACGCAATATCAAAGTTTTTTAAGGTCGACTCCGGTTTAAGACAAGGTGATGCTATCTCTCCTATACTTTTTAATCTAGCCTTGGAATATGTGTGCCGTCAAAAGAAACTACCGACTAACAACAATATCTTGTCAATAAACTCAGTACAGATGATCACGTACGCTGATGATGTTGTCATCCTCGGCCGAAGTGAATCTGTTATGAGTGAGACTTTCAAGTCGCCTGAGAGTGGTGCTAGAAAAATTGGTCTGCAAATTAACTACGATAAAACCAAACATATGAATATTTCAAGAGATCCTTAGAAGAAAGATTTGATGTGCGACGATGAACGAATTGAGGGAGTTGAATCTTTTAAATATTTGGGATCAATGTTTGAATCAAACAACAGCATACTTACAGATATTAAAGTTCGAATCGCTGCAGGTAATCGAACTTTCTACTCAATTAAACCTCTCCTTGGATCACCGTATGTATCAACTAACACCAAGCTCAAGTTATACAAGACATTGATTAGACCAGTTGTGATGTATGGGTCACAAACGAGGACCCTTACACAAAATGACGAATCGAATTTATCTGTATTTGAGCGTAAGATCCTACGCTATATTTTTGGTCCACTTAAGACAGACGATGGAGAGTATAGAAACCGGTATAACTTTGAGATCAGAGACCTTCTTGAGGGTCCTGATATAATAGGTTGTATCCGTTCTAATAGGATTGCTTGGTTTGGGCATGTTCTAAGAGCTGATTGAGGGATTGATTAGAAAAATGAACGTTAGTAATCCAGGGAGTGGGCGACCGCAAGGTAGACCACGACTACAATGGGAGACCGACGTAATAAACGACCTTAAAAAATCGGCTGTATCTAGTCGGCTAACCCTGATGAGAATGATATACTTTTTAAAAATGTAATAAAAAGTTCTTATCGGTTCGAAACTAGATCGATCGACAATTTTGTGGATAGCAAAGTGAAGATGGTCATCTTCTTCTCACCGATACAAGTTTGTTATCCAATTCTAACTTGGTTAGAGTATAACAACAATAGTGATCAAATAGAGAAACAAATTGACTAAACCTGAATCTAATAAACATATGTTTATGAAAGGTTTTGGTTTCTTATAATTCGCTAGAGTAGTGACCTATTTTAGGTTTATATAGCGAAAAATTTTTTTGGTAGTGTATCTAGTCGGCTAGCCCTGATGAGAATGATATACTTTTTTAAAGTGTAAAAGTGTAAAGTTCTTATCGGTTCGGAACTAGATCGATCGACAATTTTGTGGGTAGCAAAAAAATTTTTCATAAATTGCACACCATATTTTGTTAGATTCAGTCTTATTATTCTGTTATAATGTTGTAAAAATTTGTTATATGTTATTGGTTTGTGTCTAAGGATCACAAATAAGAGTTACAACATACCATTTTTAAACAAAGTTGTTAAGTATTGTGGTAAAATTGACAATATTGACAAATATGTTTTTGGGATAAGGGCCCCTGTACAAAGCAATTCGTTGCAATATACAAGGCAGATATTTTAAAAGAGTTGGCGAAATGAGGTAATTCACCTCAAGCACGTATATACGGAACATTTCGAAGAAAATCTTTCGCTCTAGATTTATTGAATGCAATTGCCATTAAAAATATTGATACTATTTTTTGAATCAAAAAGATCCACAAATCCTGTTTCTTTTAAGAGCGTGTCTTGCGATTTTGTACTAAGAATCAAAATTAGCGAGCCAGTTAAATTTTGGAGAAAGGAGTTGGAAAAAGCACTGAAAGTTCAATTGTTATAAAAAAGAAAGAACAACTCACAAAATTCGTACTTAAAAATTGAAGCATGCAGGGATCATGTTTTTAGGGTTCCGTTTTTTATACGGAACACTATTGGTGAGAGTAAAACGTGTTTTTCACATTATTTCGATAATCTCGATTACTATAAATCCCATGAGCCTGTAATTTGGCATGCGTATAAAACTAATCTGTCCACACAAAATGAGGACTTGAAAAATAAATAAATGGTTTTCGTTTGGTTAACAGGGCTACGATGTCGGGCCTTTGAGAAAATACATTTTTATATCGAGTATCATATGAAAGGGCTTCACTTCAGTATTTCTAAAAAATGTATTTTGAAATTTTACACCCCACCATTTTTTGTGTAATTCTAAATAATGGCGTTTTCTGCAGGTTTTCTTTCCTCGATTAGCTCCGAGCCTAAGTAATCGAAAATCTTAAAAAGTATTTTGAATGATAGAAAAATTAGTAAGTTTTTAAAGTAAAATATAGTAAAGTACCAAATACTAATAATTATATTTATTAAGGGGGAGGATATGAGAAGGGGTAAATACAACATTTAAAACCCGGTCAAGTGGGGTGTCATTTGAAAGAGCACCAAAATTAAGAAACAGTACAATTTTTTTTAGAATTTTGCGATTCTCAGTTTTTGAATTATTCTAAAAAAGTGCAACAAAAAGTTGGTACACGTTTCTTCGTTTCTTTCGTTTCTTTAATACGTTTCTTCGTTGATTAACAGAAAAATTTGAGAAAATTCATAGATAGGAAATTTGATAAACCCTTAACGAAAAATATGGCGAAGCTTCAAGTGATTTTATTTCTATGTGTTTAGGGGATGGGGAAGGGTGAAAAAAGGTTTTTTGACCCGCATGAGTGGGATGTCATTTGATAGAGGCCTAAAATTAAGAAACATTAGAATTTTTTTTAGAATTTTGCGATGCACCATTTTTGAATTATTCTCAAAAAAGTGCAACAAAAAGTTGCTCCTCCCCCCTAAACGTTTCTTCGTTGATTGACAGAAAAATTTGAAAAAATTCATAGAGATAGGAAATTTGATAAACCCTTAACGAAAAATACAGCGAAGCCTCAAGTGGTTTTATTTCTATGTGTTTAGGGGATGGGAGTGGGGAAGGGTGAAAAAAATGTTTTTTTGGCTCGCATGAGTGGGATGTCATTTGAAAGAGCACCAAAATTAATAAACATTATATTACGTTATTGCTTGCTCGAACAATCGAGCCTTCATATAACTCTATGTGTAGACTATTCATTGAGGAAGACAGTGTAGCTGGATAATTGGCAACAACGCATTTTTGTTTTGTTTCTGCAAAATTTTAAATCAAATTTGCTATTTATCACTTATTTTATTTTTATTTTCTCTATCCTATCACGAAATATTAGCCTATGTCATATTTTATATGTGTTTGGTTATTTATTTTTTGAAAAAAGTATAAAAATACAAAACAACAAATATTTGCGTTCATCAACACCTTAGAACGCATGTTGTTGTGGGACCTTGGTCTTAAAAGGTTTGTATGTGTTGTTGTGACACATATTGTAATTCCTACTACACAACACGTTGAATTCTTTTTTTCATTTCTTTCTTCTAGTCATGGGTAACCGCAGCTAAATTTGCGATCCGTTCAGACCGGATCGTTCATTTGCACTGACCGATTTAAAAACATCGTTCTTCGTTCAATCGGTCACTTGCAAAAATATTAAATATTTCAGTTAAAAATAATAATAAAAATCCCTCGTTAATAGGTCAAGAACCACATCCTAATTAACAAGCAACAATCCCCATAATTCTAAGACCAATTCGTCCAAAAAGTTTCGAAGGGTATTCAAAACTTTTTGCAAAATGGATGAGTAGCGAAATAAAGAAGAAAGCCTCTTCCATTTAAACAAGAAATATTGCTCATACTAATATAATTTATTTCCCCATCTAATGGAATTGGCAGTGATGTGGCTCAGTAGACTCAGTGATCTTAGGAGCTACAACGGTAGGGTCACCCATGCCGTTAGGTCCTCGGTGAGAATCGAAGCCAAGATCAAGTCCAAAACCCAAAGCTAAGGTGAGACACGTACGCCGAAAGCTTAGCATGGTCAAGGGGGTGCTTGATTATTAGTACGGAACTCTGGATACCGGGCGTCCTCCAGTTTCAATAGCCTTACCACAGCACAGGGCTCTGTTGTGGCTGACCAATGTACCTCCCTACTTTCTCCATATATATTGTATGGAAAACTATAAAGTTTTAGATGAGAGCGATGCTTCTCCAAACGCATCACATAAACCAACAACAAAACTGTGCACCATGTCCTACTCTAGGATCATGCCTGATTTATCAGCTTATTCTAAACCAGACAGCACACATGTCATGTCTGACTCTAGGATCATGCCTGATTTATCAGCTTATCCTAATTCGGATAGTACACACACCATGTCTGACTCTATGCTAATGTCTGATTCACCAGCTTACTCTAAGTCAGACAGAAGACCTGTACGATATAGACAAAAATCTCTAGTACCTAAATTAAGTTGCGTTCAGATTAATCTGCACAGATCAGAAATGGCCTCAGTTAATCTGAACCGGTTAATTGAACAGGATGCTCACGATCTTGCATTTATACAGGAGCCGTGGGCAGACAGTAAAAGAATAAAAAATCTATCGTCAAACAAAAATACAAAACTGATCTATTTCTCAAATGTGGAAAGACCGCGAACCGCGATTCTCTTCAACAAACATCTGAAAATATTTCCGTTGAATGAATTTATCTGTAGAGATCTTACAACGGTCCAGATAGAAATTCATTTTCCTCAAGGTGGATTTCGTAAATTCATTTTAGCTTCTGCATACTTCCCGGAGGATGAGGACGAGACACCACCAGAAGTGGTAGAGAAACTCATCAAGTATTGCAACAATAACCACTATAACCTCATAATAGCGTGTGATGCTAACGCTCATCACACCGGGTGGGGAAGTAGCAACATTAACACAAAAGGCGATCGTCTGCTTCAATTTTTGTATACAAACAATATGTTTATTGCAAACAAAGGTAGTGAGCCTACCTTTAGAAACGCAATCAGAGGCGAGGTCCTTGACCTTACTTTGACTAACATAAACGCTACTAACCATATTAAGAACTGGCATGTTTCGAAGGAAGCTTCTATGTCTGATCATGCTTATATATGTTTCAACATAGAACACTACCCAAAGAGCATCCAGTACTTTAGAAACCCAAGAAAAACCAACTGGGAACTTTACACAACATATCTTCATGATAATGTAAATAGTTGCAGCAGTATCAACTCTACATATGAGCTTGACTCTGCAGCAAATAATTTACAAGAAATTATCACTGAAGCATACAACCTTAATACTCCAATAACTCAATCCAAAAGATGCAGAGATGTACCTTGGTGGAATGGTAACTTGGAGAGGAAAAGGAATAAAGTTCGCAAGCTCTTTAACAGAGCAAAAACAACAAATAATTGGACAGAGTACCGAGTAGCTCTAACCAATTATAATAAAGAACTCAGACAATCAAAAAGAAATAGCTGGAAAGAGCTCTGCAATACGATAGATAATCTGCCTGCTGCAGCTCGACTCCAAAAACTGATGTCGTCTGATCACACAAACCCTCTAGGCTCAATCTGCAAACCAAGTGGTACGTATACCACCAGCTGTATTGAGACACTAGATACTTAACTTCAAACCCACTTTCCGGGCTCAATAGAATGGAGCACGGAAGATAATGCCAACGAAGACATACGTCTTCTAGATCCTGCAACTAAAAGTAATGCAGATCATTTAACCAACACAATTTTCCCCCCAACAAAGCGAGACGGGCTATAGAATCCTTCGGTCCGTATAAATCTCCAGGAGGTGATGGAATTTTTCCGGTATTTCTGCAAAAGGGTCTAACAATCATTCTGCCATATCTCATGCGTTTGTTCAAAGCAAGCTTTCGCCTTGCTTACATTCCTCAGATATGGCGAGAAACCAGAGTTGTTTTTATACCTAAGCCAGGAAAAAAACCAAATGAAGCCAAATCGTACAGACCCATAAGTCTTACATCTATTCTATTAAAAACAATGGAAAAGATGTTGGATTATCACATCCGTCATGTATGTCTGAAACAAAACCCTCTCAACTCTAGCCAGCACGCCTATCAGACTGGGAAATCTACTGAAACGGCGTTGCACAAAATGGTGAAAGAAATTGAGAGCACCCTAAACTATAAGGAGGCACTTGTTTGTACATTTATGGACATACAAGGACCCTTTGACAATGTCCACTTCAATGCTATCATCGAAATGGCCACAAAGAAAAATATAAACCCGCTTATCATTGCGTGGATTATCAAGATGCTACAGAGTCGGAAGATAACGGCTACACTAGGTGATTATTCAGTAACTGTTACTGCATCTAGAGGCTGCCCGCAAGTGGACGTGCTCTCTCCGCTGCTTTGGCTAATGGTGGCTGATGATCTCCTCACTAAGCTAAATGATTCCGGCTTCAACACTGTAGGCTATGCAGACGACTTGGCAGTCATGGTTAGAGGGAAACATGACTCCATTGTCGCTGGTCGAACCCAGACAGCTCTTAATATTGTATCAAAGTGGTGCAACAGATTGGGACTGTCGATCAACCCACAAAAAACAAGCATTGTCGTTTTCACAAACAGGAGAAACTTTAATTTCATTTCTCCTGTTCTAAACGGCGATCCAATACAAACATCAAAAGAGGTTAGATATTTGGGTGTGATCCTGGATAGCAAACTAACCTGGAACTCACACCTGAAATATATCTCTGATAAGGCAAACAAAGTTTTCTTCACATGCAGAAACCTGTTTGGGAAAACAAGGGGTCTTAGCCCAAAAATGGTACTTTGGTTACACCAAAATCTTATCAAACCAATTCTAACATATGCAGCTTTAGTTTGGTGGCCTAAAACGCGCCAAATAACAGCTCAAAATATGTTTACAAAAATACAAAGACTTGTGTGTCTTAGTGCCACAGGTGCTTTCAAAACCACGCCAACGTCAGCAATGGAAATTCTTCTAAAGCTTTCTCCATTGCACCTACATGTAAAATCTGTAGCGGTGTTGAGCGTTCATAGACTGCAGCTCACAGAAGGGTTTAAGCCGGGTAATCTAACCGGACACCTTAAAATCCTCTCTGAATTACAAGCTGAAATGCATGCATACCATATTTTGGATTGTATGCCAAAAACAATAGATTTAGACAGACACTTTGATGTCAAGATATTGGCCAGAGATCGTATTAAAAACTACATACGGTCACTGCCACATAACGCCAGCATCTGGTACACAGATGGCTCTCGAACCAATATGGGCACGGGAGCAGGAGTGTTTGGTCCTAGAACAAAGCAAACGGTTGCCCTAGGCACCACAACAACCATATTTCAAGCCGAAATTTTTGCCATTAGCAGTTGCGCTTTGCTATGTGCTGAAAGAAAATACCAAAATATTGAAATATATATTATCTCTGACAGCCAAGCAGCACTCTTGGCACTAAAATCTACGCGCTTTGATTCAAAACTGGTATGGGAATGCTAACAAAATCTATTAAAAATCTCCTGCAATAATAAAGTAGCACTTGTGTGGGCACCTAGCCACACAGGAATACAAGGAAATGCTATCGCTTACGCTTTAGCAAAGCAAGGGGCCGATAAAAAGTTTGTTGGACCTGAACCATGCTTCGGAATGGCCAAGAGTTCGCTCAAAAGCACAATTCAAACATGGGAACAGGAACAAAATGCTAAATTATGGAGAAGCAGAGAGGGACTAGTACACTCTAAAAAGTTTCTAGGTAACCTCCCTGTTTCACCCTTAAAAACAATCGACATAAACAGAGAGTCTCTAAGAATTTTAACGTGGTGCGTTACTGGACATAGTCCTTTAAACCACCATCTTAACAAAATGGGCCTTGTTGTTTCCGACAGGTGTAGATTCTGCTACTTGGACGTGGAAACGATGGAACACGTCATCTGCAGCTGTCCTGAACTCTCTTGGCACAGATACAACCAACTTGGTCATAGAACACTAACACTTCCATTACCACAAACTTCCATTACCTTCCATTACCTAATTAATTTTATTAAAAGTCTCAACTTGGATAACAGAATACAACCAGTAACGGCTCAGACGACGACTGACTAATAAAACAATCAGGGTAAGCACAATAGATCTTCAGGTCGCAGTGCTACTTGAACTGCAAGTCTCAAGGCCCTCCAATAAAAAAAAAAAATATAATTTATTTAAAAGGATTAATAAATCATTTTTTAAAAATCTATACAGGATTTATGCTATAGTACATCTACTATTTTAAGCCACCCTGTATTTGTTTGTTTTCTACCGTTTGTCTTAAAGGATTTTCCTTTATAACTTGCTGCAATCTCATTTTAATGAGCCATTCTTTCCACAAGTTCTTTATATATCATCTGTTAAATTCTTTGATTATTATCGAAGCAAATCACAAGTCACAACTGTTAATATTGTTTGCTTATCGTCTTGGTAGGTATAAACTGTTCAATTCAAACTGAAGTTGACCAACGTTTTGGAAAACCCCAAATTTTGTATAACGAAACTAAATCACATGCATGCAAATGCATATTCTTATGAATTATGATTAATACAAATGAGCAAACCACAATAGTAGATTGTATTACTAGGTTAAGTTATTATTATTACTATTGTTTCGAAAAACTACTTGGATAAAATAATTTTTTAAAAAAATATTTTACTATTTTGTGTAAATATATTTTTTTTTTTTTTAATAAAAAGTATTGTGTAGTAGGAATTAAATGTGTCACAACAACACATAGATACCTTTTAAGACCTAGGTCCCACAACAACATGCGTCTTGAGGAATAGGTGGACGCTTTTTTTAAATCTTTGTGGATTGAAGGCCCCCGAGACTATTGATTGGGGCAAAGCATTCCATTTGTACGATGTACGCACAAAGAAATCCCTTTGCATTTTATTACTATGACAGTGAGTAATCTCGACAGTCCGACTGCCTGCACAAACCGATTGATGAGTCTAACGGGGAAAAACATATGTCTGAGGCATTATGGACCTGATTTCATCCGAGCACTGCTGGTGACGATATTTATAAAAAACAACGAGATAGGCAAAAGTGCGACGATGTTGTAGGGGATCAAGATCTAATGTTAAATTTCGATCACCAACAATTCGTATAGCACGCTTTTCAACAAAGTCCAAAAGAGCTAGGATAGTAACAGATGCAGCGCCCCAAACTTGACAACAATACTCCATACACGGACGAATATAGGACTTATAAATGTGGAGTAATTGATGCGATGTAAAATATTTTTTACATCTATTGAGGAGGCCGAGTTTTCTTGACGCGCTCTTTGCCATGGCCATTATATGATCGTTCCAGAGTTAGTCATTGGATATTGTGACTCACAATAAACGAATGCTTTCACATTCGTCTATTTAGTCGTCCCACATATTAATTGAAATTAAAATTGACCAAATTTTTGTCACCCCAATCGGCGACTTTTTTTAGGTGCTCGTATACATTTATGGCAGCGTCTCTCCGGGGGGGATTTTCTCGTTCATTCATCTTACCCTTTGAAGATAGGGGGACGAATGACTTGTGCAGTGTACTATCATCTGCAAAACTATTTATTGAGCTACCGGTGATTTGCAACAGTTCGTTGATATAAATTAAAAATAAAGTGGGAGATGTACTTTTATTTATGCAAACAATACAGAATCTTACTCGTACAAAAATTCTTGTATGCAATTCGGGCATAAAGTATCTTTTGTGCTTTCGGTTAACGCCTCGAGCAACAATTTTACTCTCAAGTGGAAAAGACACACTTTACGCCCTTAATACATAAATAGCTATTGTGGTCATATATGCGGAAAAGTAGATTTTTCTTTTATTCTATTCTAGTACAAAATTGAATATTTTTTGTGCACGTGTTACAAAAAGTAATTTATTCAATATTATATATGAATGAATGATAAAATTTTTGTTTTTATTGACTTTATCGTATTAAATTTATTCAGATATTATTTCAGAGTACGAAATTGTATTTCAAACTTAATTAAAGGTTTTTATTTCAAATATTTTAATTTGATATTTTAGCTAAAAAATTCCTAATAAATGATTAAATGAACACAACATTAATTTAGCATATACTTACAAAAAAAAAAATTGCGACGCTGATGCATAGGCTGACTTCACCACAGCTCTGGAAACATAGGGTTCTGGATATATAATGAGCTAATATCCATAAAATACTTTAATTAAAAGCTAACCAATATTATGGCTTCGTAGTTCTAATAATAAAAATATTAAAGCAGGCAGTAGTATCCCAACAAACATAAATTCTGTTGTACGAGAAAAAGTAAACAAAAATTTTATCGCTAGTGACAAAGCGGAAGTTAGGATGCAGAACTGTTGTAAACCATACTAAATGTGTATGTACCAAATTTCATCCAACTCGATTATCAGGTACAGAAGTTATTGAGCTTCCAAAATAACAGGTGCTTGGATGACCCCCTACCACTTTGTTCACTATCGCTAAAAAAACTAATCAGTTCCTTGCCATACATATTTGCATCTTTTTGCAAAGTGTAATCAAAATTACTTAACGAACGAATGTTGTATGCTTCCAACAAACATTGTAATAATAAACAGGTGTTCGGGAGGACACGTATTACTTATCCCAATATTGTCATAAAACTAGTCACTTCTTTGTCAATAAAGTCTTTATCTTTTTACAAAGTGCCATTAAAATTGATTAATGAATGAAATCTGTATGCTCCCAACAAACTTTAAAAACCAAGTGTGAAAAGTCAGCAGTTGTATGGTAGATCCCCCGCCACTTTGATCAATGTGTCCCAAAAGATGATAATTATCTTCTTACACTAATTGAAACCTTTCCATAAGTTTCATCATAATCACTTCATTATTGTAGGCTGTAGTGTGCATAAAGATACTGAAAAAACTGCCAACAAATAAAAAAGTTTTTTTTACCGGAAGTAAAAAACCGGAAGTTGGGATGCAGAAGTTTTGTAAATCATACTAAATGCTTATGTACAAAGTTTCATCCAATTCGATTAACAGGTACAGATGTTATTGAGCTTAAAAAAAAACAGGTGTATGGGATACCCCCCACCACTTTGTTCACTATCGCTCAAAAACTAATCAGTTCTTTGCCATACATGTTTGCATTTTCTTCCAAAGTGTCATCAAAATTGGTTCACGAACGAATGCTGTGTGCTCCCAACAAACATTGAAAAAATGATGACACAATAAACAGGTGTTCGGGAGACCCCGTACCACTTATCCCAATATTATCAAAAAACTAATCAGTTCTTTGTTACTTAAGTCTCCATCTTTTTCCAAAGTGTCATTAAAATAAATTAATGAATGAAGTCCGTATGCTTCCAACAAACTTAAAAAACAGAGTGTGAAAAGTCAGCATTTGTATGGTAGACCCCCCACCACTTTGATCAATGTGTCCTAAAATAAGATAAATATCTTTTCACACTAATTGGAACCCTATTCCATAAGTTTCATCATAATCACTTCATTATTGTAGGCTGTAGTGTTCATAAAGACACTGAAAAAACTTCAAAAAAGTACAAAAAAAATTTTTTTACCGGAGTGAAAAGTGAAAAACCGGAAGTTGGGATGCAGAACTATTGTAAACTGTACTACATACTCATGTACCAAGTTTCATCCAATTCGATTATCAGGTACAGAAGTTATAGAGCTTTCAAAAAAACAGGTGCTCCAGAGACCCCCCACCACTTTGTTCACTATCGCTCAAAAACTAATCAGTTCTTTGTCATACATGTTTGCGTCTTTTTCCAAAGTGTCATCAAAATTCATTCACGAATGAATGTTTTATGCTCCCAACAAACATAAAAACTTTGTGGAAAAAACCACCTGTTGTATGGTGGACCCCCAACCCTTTATCCAATGTGCTCCAAAAGCTGATAAAATCTTTCTCATGTTATTTTAAAGCTTTTCGCAACGTTTCATGAGAATCGATCGGTAATTGTAAGCTACAGTAGGGATAAACACCTGAAAAAAAAACTTTTTAACCGGAAGTGACAAACCGGAAGTTGGTATGCAGAAATATTGGAAACAGTACTAAAACCTTATATACTAAGTTTCAATAAGATCATAGCCCGGGATCAGAAGTTATTCAAGATTTAAACTTAGAGGTGTTCGGGAGACCCCCCGCCATTTTGTTCAAATTTGAAATGAATCCAGATCTTCTATTTTCAAGTGAACTTTTATCATTTGCCAAAGTTTCATCAAGATCCTATGCAGAAAACTCTGCATTTTTCTTTTGTAGTGTTCGTAGATAAGGGGGGGAGAGAAACAAATTTCACAATTTCGAAAAAAGTCGAAAACAGTGCTTTCGAAAATTACAAAAAAAATTGCATTACAAAAAAAAATCACCTTGCATATGACATACACAGACACGGTCAAAAATAATTTTTTTTTTTTTCGAAATTTCAACTTTCAACTTTCCAATGAACATTTGAAATTATAACAACCAAAAAAAATTTTTGTTTTTATTTAGCAAAATTCCTACACCCGTGAGTTCTTTTAAATTTTTTCTTTTGTAATGTTCCTAGACAATAGTGGGACTAAAAAAAAATTTCATATTTTCGAAAATAAGTCAAAAACTGTGCTTTCGAAAATTACAAAAAAAATGTTTTGCGTAACCAAAAAAATCACCTTTCATATGACTCACTTGACATGATCAAAAACATTTTTTTTTCGAAATTTCTTATCGTTTATGTAGAAATTGGACACCGAAGTCTCACCAAAAGTGTACCGTTTTTACTTTTTCAAAGTACGGAACCCTAAAAACAAAGAAAGGAAAGTTTGTTTTATAATTTAACGGTTACTCTACATATACTTTGCTTGCTAGGACATCTTGATGAAGATGGTCTAACAAGCTGAAATATATAGAGTAACAAACGTGGCTTAAAGTATAAATTAAACAGGGATCTGACCAAACAGTTTTATGAAATTTTGAGCTCTTATTTGGATGACCGCCACTTTAGAGTCAAATACAATGATAGTTATTCCACATTGAAAAAGATTACTGCAGGAGTTCCGCAGGGTAGCGCACCAGGACCGGTACTATATCTGCTTTATACTTGCCTAGCTTAAGCAAAACAACTATTGCAACCTTTGCAGATGATACCGAAATTTTGAACACCGTAAAAACCGTAGAGGAAGCAACTAGCAAACTGCAATACGCTACTAATGTAATCAACAATTGGACAAAAAGATGATGAATTAAGTTGAATGAAACAAAATCATTTCATGTTAACTTCACTAACCAAAAAGTAAACCAAATACCCCTGAAAAACTCAACAGAAGTTGCTTATGGAAACACAGCAAAGTAACTAGGTATAACATTGGATGCTAAACTGAGATGAAAGTAACATGTTTAAAAGAAAAAACAAAGACCTGAATTTAAAATTTAGAAAGATGTACTGGTTACTTGGAAAAAACTCAGTACTATCTGTAAACCAGTAAACCAGGGTGAACGTATGGTATCCAACTACGAGGCTGTGCTAAGAAATCGAACGCGAAAATTATCCAGTCGTTCCAAAACAAAGTTCTGCGTTGCATTGTTAATGCTCCGTAGTACATCAGAAACGAAGCCGTCCATAGAGATCTAAAGATACACTGAAAAAACATGTCCTATTTCCAATCGAAATGCAACTGTCTCAACCTCACCGTGCGGTCACATATGGCGAATCAAACTACGAAATTGCTTCAACAACTTTACAATTATAAATCGATGAATTTGAGACAATCACACGAAATATTTATGTGAAAATAAAATATAGTTCAATTAATCTCAAATACTTAAACTTTAAAATGAAAAATTCATGATATAAGGCCAAAGAAATTTTTTTCAGGGAAATAGTTATTATCTTTATTCAACTACTGTTATATTGGATATAACACTTTATATTTTAAATAAACCTCATTATGTTGTTAGGAAAATGTTATCGTGTAGTTGTCCCAATCACAGTGAAATTGTCTGCAAATAATTTTTCTTTGCATGAATAATAAACTGCCAACTCCAAGATGAGGTTGTCATGAACTTCAATTTTTTTTCAGTGTAGAGTTCATGAATGATGAAGTAAAAACATATGCAATAAACACACCACGCATCTTCACAAACATGAAAATGCTAAAATACGCCAGCTAATGAATGCGCCTGCTGCTGACAGAATGCTTAAAAGAACGAAGCCATAATGTAAATGGGACTAACCATTAGGTGACACTTTAAAAAATGTGTGTTATAAATAGGATATGCAAATTACTAGATGAGCGTAGCTCAGTTTTTTTATTATATTGTTACGATTGCAGAAAAATCTAGACGATTACAGAAAGATCTAAACGATTACGGTCACTTACAGGAAAATAAAATCAACAAAACACAACAGAAAGTGAATGAAATAGTGTTGTTGTTGTTGTACATGTTCTTAGAATTAAGGTCTATTTGTTTTATGATTTTATAAATCAAATCAACGTAACGTAAAATAATCGAATATTCTAATATTTTCTCAAGGTTTCTAAAAAGTTACCTAGAAATTTCTAGAGATTAAGCAGAAGGTATATAAGGAAAATGATTCTTGTAGTTTTTAATTAGTTTATTTTAAACCTGCGATTGTGAAGTTAAAATTATAAAAGTGATTTTTAAATTAGTGAATAAAGTTATAAGTGTTATTGAGTAGAAATAATTTGTGTATTATTTTAACGCTGTTATTACTGGAAATTTCTACAATAAACCGTTGGAGTTTCTAAAGCTGTTGAAAGAATATTCTAGTTAGGAATATTGTTTGCTGTATTGTTTTCCTGTTGTTGTGAAACAATTAAGGTGTTGAATACTTATTAAAACCTGGTGTTTGTGCTTACTAATCAGTGATCGAACTCAGGAAGAGATTAGGGATTGTGTTTATAGAATTGAGAGTAAGGCCAATTCGAAGGAGGTTAAGAAAAACGTAACATTGGTGACATCGGCGGATTAGTTAGCTGTTAATAATGGTTTTATTAAGTGAATTGAAGGTTCTTGAGTTAAAGAAAGAACTAGAACAACGTGGATTGTCAACAAGTGGAAACAAAACTGAATTAATGATTCGGCTTCGAGAAGCTTTGGAAGCCAGTGGAATAGAAGTGGAAAGTTACCAGTTTGTAAGAGTCACGACAAATAATGATGCAGTAGCAGTTGATGAAGAGAAAAGTTCTGTTGCGGAAACAACTACCTCATTGCCACCTGCAAACTGCGATTTTATGCAGTTAATGGCTATGATGCAACAGATGAGTTTGAACATCAGTCAACAGATGGTTGCCAATAAAGACGAGATGAATCAAAAATTTGATCAACAAAGCTGCAACATCAATCAACAGCTGGAGAAAGTCAACAATAAAATGGCTGCAACTAAGGAAGAAATCAGTAACATCAATCAACAAATGGCTACCACAAAGGAAGAAATTAGCTGTAACATCAATCAACAGCTGGAAACAGTCAACAATAACATTGCTGCTAATAAAGAAGAGATTACTGCAACACTTGCTGCAAATAAAGATGAGATGAACCAGCAAATAAATGAGTTGAAAATTGGAATACATCAACATTTGGATGAGAAACTTCTACAAATGTCAACGGCATTCGATGGAAAAGTCGAGAAAATTCAAAGCGAAATCCAAGAGTTAGAACAAAAAGTGCTTGACGAAAACAAAAAGATATTTTCCAAAGTTGATGATTTCGAAAAACGGTTGCAGGATGTTGAAACGACTAAAGTTGCTCCCCAGGTGGTACATCAAGTAGCAAATATCAAACTAAAACCACCATCGTACGATGGAACAACATCCTTCGGTATTTTCAAGTTCCAGTTCGAGACTGCAGCAGATCAAAATGTTTGGAACGCCGAAAATCGTCTTGCTGCATTGATAGTTGCTCTTAAAGGGGAAGCAGCTGAAGCATTACAGGCAGTGCCGGAAAACGACCGAAAAAGCTATGCTGAAGTGATGAATGCGTTGGAACGAAAATATGGCAGCGACCACAAAAAGGAGCTATACCGGATCGAGTTAAAGGGTCGCTTGCAACGGAATGGAGAAAGCATTCAGGACTATTCTTCGGCAGTAGAACGCCTTGTACATTTGGCACACTCGAATACTCCACCGAATTTTATGGAGAAAATGAAGATCGAGGCGTTTACTGATGGTATTCGTGATCCAGAAACACGAAAAGCAGTAATGTTGTCGCCAAAAGCAACATTCGCAGAAACTATTGCTTATGCCCTAACAAATGAAACTGCACAAGCAATTATAAAACCATCGATTAAAATACGCCGGTTAGAGTTGAGTGATGACAAATATAAACAACGAGACCAGGAGACCGGGAGAAGACCACGAGAAAGTATTCGAAGTGATAGGATTCGATGCTGGTTATGTGGCAAGTTGGGCCATATTTCGAGAGAATGTCGAGATATTAGAAGAAAACGAGCAAGATCAGCATCGCCTATGCAGCGTCGTCCAGCAGAAGAACGAGTGCAAGCTAGAGAGGCCGATGGAATAGGATCGCAGCAGTTAAACTACAACGAGTCAGCCTAAAGGGGCATAAGCTGGCTCCCACAACCGATTGCCCCATAACCTTCATCCAAGTTTCGAGATTGACAAGGGGAGGTGACAGCCTTACTGTTAGGGCTAATATTGATGGAAAAAGTTGTGTCATCACGTTAGATACGGGAGCAACAAATACAATTGTCCGCACTGATGTTGTGAAAGGGAAACTAAAACCAGCAGGAAGATACCGAATGCAGACAGCTACTGGCGAAAGTGCAAGTATTAAAGGAAAGAAAGTGGTCAACTTTGAAATCGGGAATACTCACTTTCAACATGAAGTGGTTGTAGCTGACATTGTGGATAAAGTCATCCTGGGAATGGACTTCATGAGGCCAAATAGATTCGTTATTGATGCTGGCAAAGGAGTACTCACGTGCGGAAATGTTGAGTTGCCACTCCAGTTTATTGGTGAAGATTCAAATTGTGTCCGTCGAATAATATTGGATCACAGAGAAAAGCTGCCACCCCAATCAGAAACAATCATTTGGGGAAAATTGGAAGGAGGTTCTGGGTCACCCAGGTTGTGGGTTGTGGAGGCCAACAAAGAAGAACAACAAAATTGTAAAGAAGTAGTTATAGGAAAAACCTTAGTTAGATCGGATGCTGATTACAAAATACCAGTAAGGGTTTTAAATCTGTCAGATACGCAGAAAACAATTAAGAAAGGATCAATCATAGGACAATGCGAAGAGGTAGCTAAAATAATAAAGTGCGAGCAGAAAAACATCAATTGCTCGGTCAACACAAAACAACAAAAGGCAGAAATGGAACAACTTGTGCAGAAATGGACAGAAGGGCTTTCAGAAGAGCAGAAGAAAGCAGTACGTCAATTGTTGGAGCAACACAAGTCTGTATTCTGCAGTTCACCTGAAGGAAATGGCAGAACCAATATGGTGAAACATCGTATTGATACCGGAGCAGAAAAGCCGATACGTCAAGCACCAAGGAGATTACCATTGGCTAAAAGAGAGGAAGCTGATAAAATGGTAAGAGATATGAAAGAAGCTGGTGTAATTGAGCTTTCAGACAGTCCCTGGAGCTCACCTGTGGTGTTGGTTGGCAAGAAAGATGGGAGCTTGAGATTTTGTGTTGACTACAGGAAACTAAACATAGTTACTAAGAAGGATAGCTACCCGTTGCCTAGGATTGATGATACACTGGATACATTATCGGGTTCAAAATTGTTTTCAACACTGGATCTGCAGAGTGGTTACTGGCAGGTTGAAGTTGCGGATGAAGATCGGGAGAAAACAGCGTTCAGTGTAGGGAATGGACTATGGCAATTTAATGTCATGCCATTTGGGTTATGCAACGCTCCCGCAACTTTCGAGAGATTAATGGAACGGGTACTAAAAGGCTTGCACTGGAAAACATGCCTTGTATATTTGGATGACATCATCGTCATGGGAAAAGACTTTGATGACCACTTGAGGAACTTGGCGGAGGTACTGGAAAGGTTGCAAGCAGCTGGTTTAAAATTAAGTCCCAAAAAGTGTTCACTTTTCAAGGAAGAAGTAAAATATTTGGGACACAAAGTTACGGCAATGGGAATTCATACAGATTCTGACAAGATTGCAGCAGTTATGAACTGGCCAAGACCGAAAAACCTACATGAACTACGAAGCTTCCTTGGATTGTGCACATATTACAGACGGTTTGTGCCAGGATTCGCCAACGTTGCCAAAAGTCTGCATGAGTTAACAAGAAAAGATAAGGCATTCGAATGGAATGAACCTCAGGAACAAGCATTTGTGGAGCTCCGAAGGAGATTGTGTACGGCTCCAATTCTATCCTATCCTATACCAAATGTTCAGTTTATTTTGGATACTGATGCCAGTAATGAAGGTATAGGAGGAGTATTGTCACAGAAAATAGATGGTCAGGAAAAGGTGATAGCTTATTTCTCCAAAATGTTATCAAAGCCGGAGCGAAATTATTGTGTTACCCGGAAGGAGTTATTGGCCATTATGGAATGCGTCAAACATTTTCATAAATACTTGTATGGTCAGAAATTTCATCTCAGAACTGACCATGGTGCGTTAAGATGGCTACTCCAGTTCAAAAATCCAGAGGGACAAGTAGCACGTTGGATCGAACGGTTGCAGGCGTACGATTTGGACATTGAACATCGAAAGGGTACTGCACATGGGAACGCTGATGCATTATCGAGACGACCCTGTCAAGTTGAATGTAAGCATTGCAGTCGTCAAGAAAATAAGGAGAACATCATCGATGTCCGATTACTACAAGTGCTACCTGACGATGAATGGACTGCTGAAGCCATAAGGAGAGATCAATTAGAAGATCCGGATCTTGCACCGATCATCGAGTCCAAGGAAAAGGGTTGCAAACCAGTATGGGGAGATATTGCTGATAAAACTCCAACTTTGAAGGCGTACTGGGCGCAATGGGACAGTCTTCAGCTAGAGAATGGATGTTTAAAGAGGGTATGGGAAAGCTCAGATGGCAAGATAAAGCAATCCCTTACAGTGGTACCAAAAGGGAAAATACCAGCAGTATTGAAAGAGTATCACGAAGGAACGAGTGGAGGTCATCTTGGGATCAACAAAACTCTTGCAAAAATACGACAACGGTTTTACTGGTCGGGGACTCGGCAATCAATTGTGGAGTGGTGTCAAAAATGCGATAAATGTGCGGCGGTGAAAGGACCCGCACGAAGAAGTCATGGAAAAATGAAGCAATACAATGTAGGTGCTCCATTTGAAAGGATCGCAATGGATGTAGCGGGACCATTTCCAACAACTGATAATCAGAATAAATATGTGCTTGTGATCATGGACTACTTCAGTAAGTGGCCGGAAGTGTGTGCGATTCCCAACCAGGAAGCAACCACAATCGCTGAAGCTGTGATAAATAATTGGATTAGCCGCTATGGAGTTCCTATGGAGATCCACACCGATCAGGGACGGAACTTCGAGTCAGCTGTATTCCAGGAAATTTGTCAAATGCTGGGGATTAACAAAACGAGGACGACAGCTTCACACCCACAGTCAGATGGGATGGTTGAGAGATTCAATGCTACTTTGGAGGAATTTCTAGCAAAAGTGGTCAGTAAGAATCAACGTAGCTGGGATCAACACATTCCTTTATTTTTGATGGCATACAGATCAGCAGTTCATGACACCACGACCATGACACCAGCTCAAACTATTTTTGGAAGTGATTTAAGACTTCCTGGTGACCTCAAATTTGGAGCGGTACCATCAACATCATTGTCTGCGCAAGAATACGTCAACCGAATCAGGGAGAACCTTGAGGATATTCACAAGCTTGTTCGGCAGAAGATACAACTGACCAGTGATAGAATGAAAGCCCGATATGATATACGATCTAATAATAAAGGTTTTGAAGAAGGACAATTAGTATGGCTACACAACCCACAACGAAAACGAGGGTTATCACCAAAACTGCAAGCTGCATGGGAAGGACCTTACAACATTATAACGAAGTTGAATGACGTGGTTTATAGAATTAAGAAAGGCCATCGAGGCAAAGCGAAAGTAGTACATTTGGAAAGATTGGCCTTATACAAAGGAGAGCTAGATCCTGTTCGGGACGAACAGGCTTAAGTGGAGGGTATTGTTACGATTGCAGAAAAATCTAGACGATTACAGAAAGATCTAAACGATTACGGTCACTTCCAGGAAAATAAAATCAACAAAACACAACAGAAAGTGAATGAAATAGTGTTGTTGTTGTTGTACATGTTCTTAGAATTAAGGTCTATTTGTTTTATGATTTTATAAATCAAATCAACGTAACGTAAAATAATCGAATATTCTAATATTTTCTCAAGGTTTCTAAAAAGTTACCTAGAAATTTCTAGAGATTAAGCAGAAGGTATATAAGGAAAATGATTCTTGTAGTTTTTAATTAGTTTATTTTAAACCTGCGATTGTGAAGTTAAAATTATAAAAGTGATTTTTAAATTAGTGAATAAAGTTATAAGTGTTATTGAGTAGAAATAATTTGTGTATTATTTTAACGCTGTTATTACTGGAAATTTCTACAATAAACCGTTGGAGTTTCTGAAGCTGTTGAAAGAATATTCTAGTTAGGAATATTGTTTGCTGTATTGTTTTCCTGTTGTTGTGAAACAATTAAGGTGTTGAATACTTATTAAAACCTGGTGTTTGTGCTTACTAATCAGTGATCGAACTCAGGAAGAGATTAGGGATTGTGTTTATCGAATTGAGAGTAAGGCCAATTCGAAGGAGGTTAAGAAAAACGTAACAATATTAATAAAAAAACCGTTAAATTATAAAAAAAATTATTTTCTTTAGTTTTTTTTCATTAAACGAAAGGTTTAAGGTATTTGCGTAAAGTAACAACAGATTATAATATTCATTCATATTATGTTATTTGAAAAATTAAACAAGTGACAATGGCAAACACTATTTGCTAAGATAATTTCTTTCGGCAAAAATTTTTTCTCTAAATTAAAATCACACCTCTGATTAATATTTGATTGGTACATACTTTTCTTTAAGAAAACTTTACATGGGTGAATCTGTTCTAACTGTTACTTTTTTACTAAAAATTATTCGATTATAAATTATAAATTGAATTTTTTGTTATTTTTTCATGCATATTATTATTTATTACTCTATTTTATTGTAAAAATCAAAGTTCGAGAGGATTTTGCTACAACTTTAGGCAATTTTTTTCATACAATTTTATTAATAATTTAGTATATTTATACTATTTTTTACATGGTACTGACAGCTACGGTACTGACATTTTAAATTTAATTAGCAACTGTAATTATTTGGGTTATGAATTTGATAATATCCAATTACAATATTATTTAAGCTACAAAAATCTATTACTTATGATAAAAAAAATCAATAATTACTTAAGTTTACCAATAGTACGGTACTGACAAGTAAATTTATGACATACCTTTTTGAAAATTGATTTTTAAAATGACACAAACTTGTTGCACTATTCCATCAGCATTATGTTTGTAAACATTACTCAGGTGACGTACTTTTAATATGGCTAACTATTTGTTTCAATAATCTCGAGGTAGATGATGCATGCGTCATACAAATTCAAATTCAAAAATCCGCTTAAATCTATGGACAAAGGTTATTAAGCCAGAATTAAATGTTGAATCAAGATATTGAAAAGCATTTGACAATTTTTTTAAGTTTGATTATAGACATTAAGATTGATAGGTTAATTGGTTCGAATCATTTATTGTGAAAAAGAAAATAATGAATTTATAGGTGAATTCTAGAAATGGACATAACACGGTACTGACATTTAAGTGATATACTGTTAGTTTTCGCTGGACTGGGAATTATATTACACAGAAAAAGTGATGAAATATGTTGGTGAGGATCGTATTAGTAGAAAAATTTTATGAATACAATATTTGGTATGACCAGTGAGAGTAAACAGTACAGGACATAATCACTGTTAGAATAGAATCACCCACATACTTTTCTGGCGGATCCCGCATCAATAAAAAATTGCTGTTTAAAATAGAGAAATATTTTACACGTATGGTTTATGGCATTTGGTTGTCTACTACATTTAATTTTACAAAGTTCAATATCAATGATGATCATGGCTAGCATCGTGGTCATATACAGTTAACAATGCAATAATAATTTTTTTCTTGCCGTCAACTATAAATATAGGTTCATTCTCGGTTTTTACAACCATAATTGTGTACGTTATTAGTCTTAATACAATAAAATGAACAGCTGTTAATTTTATTTGTTGCGCGAATGTTGCGGAACACAATAAAACAATTTATTTGCTTGTGTTGAACTCTGAAATAATTTTTTTTGATTGTATTAAAATTCAACAAAAACATTTTCACTCTGATTATATAAAAAACAATTAATTCAAACCAATGCGCATGTCCCTCTCTCGAATACTGAATAATACAAAGGCAAAGACCTATGATTAACTTGAATTAAATTTCCATTGTGAAAAGAACAATTTTTATAGTTGTTTTTTGGTTTCTCAATTCTCTTTAGAATAAAATGTTGATCTAGCTACCTAATAAACATATTTTTTATTCGCCTACATATTAAAGTGTTACTTTATTACTGTGATTTGCTGCCTTAAAGTGTCACTTTTTAGCCATTAATTTTGCTGTCATAGTTATGTCCAAAAAAGTAAAAAACATTTGTATTTGTTTAAATTTTATAAAAAATAGAAATTTTTATCAAAGCAACCTTTCGATTCCAAATTGCCTAATCCAATTAAAATATTTGTTATTCTTTGTTGTCATAGTTATACGATTTGTATGAAAACATATAACAAATATATGGGTCAAAGACTACTTGTTCAACAGATTTTTATTTCAAAAAGAATTTTTTAATTTTGATTTAGAATTTTAGATTTTAGAATTTTGATTAAACAATTTTTTTAAATATTTTGCTTGTGGCGAACAAGAAATAGTATATGATGGACGTAAGCCATTTTGGACTTAATGTGGGTGCGAATCTTGGCTGTCGCCTCGATTCGCAAACTCCACATACGTCCAAAAACCTTAGCTTTACGTCCTTGCATCATAATGTACTATTTATTTTGATTGTTATTAAATTAAAAACTTAGCGTATTCTTACAAGAACGGTAAAACGTGTTCGTAGAATAATTGACACTAAAAAAATGAATTAAAATAATTATGATGTTAAGTCGATCGTCCAAAAACAAATTTTTATCTCGTCGCTG
Organism: Diogma glabrata; assembly: GCA_963693315.1. Classification (NCBI taxonomy): domain Eukaryota; kingdom Metazoa; phylum Arthropoda; class Insecta; order Diptera; family Cylindrotomidae; genus Diogma; species Diogma glabrata. Next base: position 279,998,245 of record OY856187.1, on the reverse strand, counting down.
GTTGAGTTGGTTAAATGGTTAACCATAAACTCTGATCAGAAGGACGCCGATTGATTTCCGAACCGACCGGAATTGAGTTAAACATTTGCTACGGATCTTTTGCTTTTCAAAGCAATTTTTCATTCTATTCAATTAAATACATTCATTTCTAGTAAGTCATAATTCGCATTCAATACTATTTTATAAAAATTGTACTGTTACATCATTCAATGATTCATGAAATTAATCAAATGTTTCGTCTACACTCTACTGTATTGAAATAAAACATAAAAACTTATTATTATTAAACTTATTGAGTTCGTAAAACATAAATACTTATTGAGTTTGTAAAGGATGTGGGAAAACAGGCCTTCTGATGCTTAGACGTGATTCACCATTAAAATTTCACAAATTTTCAGATAAAACCGAAAAAATGAGAATATTGTTACAACCCTTCTTCTCTCACTCAGATGTTGGGAGTCAGTTGTTGAATCAATTAAGGTTTTTATTTTTAAAAACTTTTATTTGTCAAATACAATACTCAAGTCGGGACTCGGGACCACGTGTCGCGAGAAGATAAGTCTGTGTATATACCGCAACCGCCGTAATATTGTTTATTAAGCGATTGTATGTATGTATGAATCTGAGCTCGAATTCAAACCTATATAATTTTTAAAAACTGAGTCCAAAATATAATGGTAGGTACTAGCTGAGGGCTAGGCTGCCGTGCTTAGCACAGAAGTGGTAACTTATATTTTTGACATTTCGAGATATTAACAATTTTTAATTTTCAATTTTCACAGTCAAACTAATCAAAACTATATTTATTGCCAAAAAAATTCAAATTTTGATTTGAATCAGAAAATAGAAGGTTATATTATTTGTTAATGTTGTAAAATATTAATTATTGGATAATTAAATAGGTAATTTGATACTTTTAAAGAAGATACATACATATGTAAAAGAGTAATTTTTGAATGAAAAAATTAATTAAATGGTTTAATTATATGATAAAAATGTCCATCGACTGTTATTATATCATCTTAGATGTATAACTCATTTGTTTCAAAAAAGTAAGTTACCACCTTTGTGCTTAGCACGGCAGTAGGGCAGTATTTAAGTATTTAAGTCTATAATTTAATAACAAATAGCTTTAGTTATTTAGGCTATGGTGGTATTAACTCACTAGTTGTGCGTAATTTGATGGCTGAAATCCAACTCTAAAATGTAATCATTTATTGCATAATAAAAATATTTATTATGCAATCAAAAGTATTTTGGGACAAAACACACACAATGCCACCAATTTAATCAACTCTTATAAGTCAAAATAGCATAACAACTTTGATTCATAATACTTTTTACTAAGAAAAAAATAAAAAAAATATATATTTCATTTAAAAAAAATCTGATCGAAAAGCAAACATAAGACACGCTTAACACGGACGTAATATTTTCCCTCCAATTTTCTTTCTGTGAAACCCATTACAAAAGTTATACACAAACATTTTTATCTGGAAAAGAAACAAAATTCGACAAAGATTCTTTATTTACTTAAAAACGTAATTCAACTCTTATGTAAGGAAATTAATTTTTGTAAAAATTATTTATTGTATTTTTGTCGTTGAAATTAAAATATGTTTTAATATAAAGTACAAAATCTGTAATAAATGTGTTAAAGGTCGTCGTGTTTATTATTTACCAATCAAACATATTTTCAAACAACCGAAAATATCCAAAGTTGACATTATTAAACAGTATATGGCAGTGTTATTAGACCCTTAGAGTATATATAAAATACAAATACAACGTAACTACAAAAATGTGTGAAGAGAGACAAAAACATTTTCATAGCAAATCTGTTAAATTCAATTTTTCTTTTCTCCATTTTGTTTTATTTTTCAATGTTTATATTTACTACCACAATCTTTTTTGCTTAATTCTAACTTGAAAACAACGCTTTTCATAGTTGTGTTAATTTTTATAAAATGAATGACAATCGTTATGAAAGTAATATTTAAGTCAAATATTTTATAGAGGACAAGCAATATTTCCTAACGACATAAAGAAATATTTATGTTATGTACTTATTCTCAAAGTATATCATAAAAATTTTACAATTTTGAATCAAATATAGAAGTAAGGCACGTGTATGGGAAGAAATTTCGGTTTTTCAGAGAGTAAAACAAATAAAATTCGATTTGACAGATTTGGATACAGGCTAAAAATTGGTTAATGGCGATCGGTCGGCAAAACCAAACTAAAGTAGGTTGATTTTTAAATGAAATTTACCTAAAACCTGCGGGACTAATTGATTGTAAATAATAGCAAAACTACGATATATAGGTCTTTTGATATTACTTCGTCTCACTTGATCAATCTTAAGTGTCAAAAAAAATCGATACAAATATAATGTTTTCTTTTGCATCAATTAGGTTTTGGATGATTATCAATAAACCTAAGGAGTCATTCCATATGAAATCATCAAATTGGCTAACCCAGCATATTTTAGATTTTGCTCAAACTTTATGGGCATGTTCCTTAGGGTTCCAAAGACCAAAATCCATAAGGATTTAATTTTCGCACGCGTCACTTCCGGTCCACATAAAATAAAGTCTTATTTTTCAATTGAAAAGTCTTATTTTTGTGTTTTGCGGTTTTAGCTGTAAACATTTTTCTATTAGAGATATCTACTCGACCAAGGTGGCATGCATTATGAAGCAGGAAAATGGTAGTTTCTAAAACAAAAATAAAAGTTCACATAATTTGAAAACCTGAAAACAGGGTAATGAAAATTAATTTGTCCGTGAAACAACGGAATCGTGAACGATTAATTTGTCCGTGGATAACTACTCAGGGCAGTATAAAAATATACTCAGAAAAAATAACCAAATAACTATAATGTTTGCTCCTCTTTAAACGCCTGTACATCTGCGAGAAGAGGAAATAACAAAACGAGCCTTGAAGTTTTTTAAAGTAAAAGGCAAGAACTAAGTATCCAGCCAATTTCAAATATTTGTCTCTTATCATACACGTCCAAATTGTAGCAAAAATTTTTTTCATTACGAGTTGACTGAATGAGTGGATTTTAATTATTTATTCTTTTACGATATGTGCACTTTGATATCTGAGAATGGTTATGCTTTTATATTCAACAGTGGTATTGTTTTAAAATTATTTTTTTTTGCATTTTTTTTTATTTTTTTTCTGAATGAACAATATGTCGAAAATATTGTGTACAAATTTTAAGTCAATCCGAGTTAAACTAACGGAGTTACAGCGTTTCAAACGACCGGCCGTGATACCTGATTTTTCCGAAAACGTCATTTTCGAAGTTCGTGAACATTAGAACTCAAAATCTACTGAACCGATCCATTTGAAACTTTGAACATTACTTCTTCACATAAATCAACAGGTAATCAGGAAGAGTTTTTTTTTTTTCATTTTTTTCTATTTTTTTATGACAAATTAACCGCGATTTTTTGAGCTAAAATCGCGTTTTTCACTTCCAAGTGCTGCAAAAAATAGAAAAAAAAGCTCTTCCTGATTACCTCGAGAACTACATCACCTTTAAAATGCATATCAATTTTGTTGATTCAGATGATCCGGTAACGAATTATAATGTTCACCGCAAAACCACTTTTTTTCAAGGCGCCTCTAGAGATTCGACGTCACCGGCTTATTTATCAATATTTTTTATTGAAAATTTTTTCTGACATACTTCAAAAGTTGTAAAATAATATGTAATTAAATTTAATAAAATTATATTACTCATGTCGCCGCAAAAAAATCACAAAAATATGCTTTTTTTGTATTTACAACCTTATTAAATTTATGAATGATTGCCGTTTGAACAAATGTTTTGCCACAACCTGCATGAGCTGTCAAGAAAAAAACATTACTTCCAGTATCATGGAATTGAGCTTCCCGCAAAACAATATCAATCACACTACGTTGCTTATTATTGGCATTTTCATACATTCTATCGAAAACTATAGCTTCTTCTTCAATATCAAAATGACCTACATCGCCAATCTGTAAGTTATATTGTGGAATCGGAAGACCAAGATCACCACATGAAGTATTATGTGTAAGAAGAATTTCATTAATTTCAATCAAGGTTCGATTATTTGACACATCTTCATCGTAATTTCGTAAAAAGTCTTCAATCATACTATTTCTAAATTCAATCCATAAAGCTAAAGCATTCGGAGGAACATTCAAACCACAGATAAATGCAAATAATTGACGTAACTGTTTTGGTGATTGAATTTCTGAAGCTTCAAGTAAACATTCACGCCATTCATTATCATTTGTTGCAATACCTCGAGCTTCACATGCTGCAACAAAAGTAGGGTACTCAACACCTTCATACAAACGTAGATCAGTAAAAGATTTTGGACCACGAACATGCAACAGAAGTAAACGCATATGAAACAATTCTATATCTTTTGGAGTAACCATATATAATCGAGCAACAATTTTATCAGCCCCACGTTGTCTTCTTTTCCACGATTTACTTTGATCATGCCAAACATAATGTAATGGTAATTCTGTATACAAAAACTCATTAGCTAAATTATCAATGGAATTCAAATGGAAAAATGCTAACAATTTTGTTCTTGATACATTTGCGACTGCACCAGCCACAGTACCATTCTTGATATAAACATTTTGTCTATTTTGTCTATAATTGTATGAGATTGAAAATACATTGGAAATTTAAATATGCGCCAAGCAGCTTCAGTCGAACCAACATACCGTCCAATTAAAAAAATCTTGAATTTCATTTCCCACAATCGCATCATCATTATTCACTGCATTCTCTCCATTCACTCTCAATTCAACATTGGCAGAATCATACCCTTTATATACATACTTGTAAACATATTTCACACTTTTAACAGTCGTACATATTTCCACGTTGATATGACAATTGAATTTTGCAAGAAGATAAGGATTATATGGAACAACAAGAGATCAAGAGATGCACCACGTACATCAACACTCATACCATTATCACGTCGACGATACAAAGGATAACCATTCACAGATTCTTTAGTATTTTCAGAAAAAGGTTTTGGAAAATTCTTACTACATTTACCATCTCTCATACAAACAGAATTGGGATTTAGAGCATCACATGGTCCATGCATCATATGACGTTTCACATATTCATGTAATTTAGGAAAAAGAATGGGATCAGGGATTTCAGTACATACAAATTTATTAATCATTTCATTTCCATCAATTCTATCTTCATCTGACAAATTTAACAAAATATGAGCATGCGAAAGACCACGTTTTTGAAATTCAATGGTATATATATAAGTGCTTTGACAGAACCGAAAATCTTTTTTTTCATTAAACAATCTATGAGCTCTTTAAGTTTCACTTTAAACACTAGCACAACAATATCAGGATGAAAATTCGAAGACTCATAATTACTCAAATTATCAACAATTTCTGGCCATTGAGGATTACATGTCATTGTTATAAATAAAGAAGGTTTACCGAAATGTTGTACAATAGACATTGCATCCAAGTAATTTTGATACATGTTACGTGGTGAACCGGTGAAAGAAGATGGCAAAATTACTTTACGACCAACTTACGACCAACTTTACGACCAACTTGCATATTATCATCGCCATTGCGATTTTGATGCAAGAAATCTGTTAAATTATTGTACAAATCAGCACGAAGAGCAGATTGATTTGAACGAATGTAAGTACCTTCGATACGAACATACATATTGTTACGAGTACAGAAAAATCTAGACGATTACAGAAAGATCTAGACGATTACGGTCACTTCCAGGAAAATAAAATCAACAAAACACAACAGAAAGTGAATGAAATGAATAGTATTGTTGTTGTTCTACATATTCTTAGAAATAAGGTCTACATAAAACAAATGGTTTTATGAATCAAATCAACGTAACGTAAAATAATCGAATATTCTAATATTTTCTCAAGGTTTCTTAAAATTGACCGCGAAATTTCTAGAGATTAAGCAGAATGTATATAAGGAAATTACTTCTTGTAGTTTTTAATTAGTTTATTTTAAACCTGCGATTGTGAAGTTAAAATTATAAAAGTGATCTTTAAATTAGTGAATAAAGTTATAAGTGTTATTGAATAGAAATAATTTGTGTATTATTTTGAACGTTGAGTTACTGGAAATTTCTACAATAAACCGTTGGAGTTTCTGAAGCTGTTAAAAGAATATTCTAGTTAAGAATATTGTTTGCTGCATTGTATTCCTGTTGTTGACCGGGTGTGTGTGCTTACTAATCAGTGATCGAACTCAGGAAGAGATTGGGAATTACGTTTATCGAATTGTGAGTTAGGCCAATTCGAAGTAAGGTTGGAAAAACGTAACAATATCAACAATCCATTGAAGAAATAATTTTTGAGAACGATGCAAAAGACTAAAACCATCACGTATAGCAAGGCGATAAGATGCATATTGCAACATTGTAACTTTTGTACGTGGCACATTAGCACGTGAAGTTGAAACTAAATTATGTGGAATATTAACGTGCCACCCAGTATCACCATTTGGAAACAACAAAGGATAAGCTAAAGGATCCAAAGAAGAATCAAGGACAGAAACAGAACGATTTTCATTTGCATTTTTTGAAAAAACAATCATATTTCTTTCAAAAGGTGGATTACCATCATCAATTTTAAAAATAGCAGCCACATCAGTTTGAACAGCATCATTAAAACGACGAATATCACATTCTCTGTTAACTTTTATAACCATTGACACATCAGCAGTAACATTCTCAGGTCTTTCACAAAATTCATGCATTGATTTAAAAGAACGAACAAAAGGATTCACACGATCTAACTCAAAACCTATCTCACGCATAAGAAAAACTTCACATACATTGGCATTTCTATTCATTCTCATATAGCAGCAGTATCAATCAAAAATGAAGAAAAAACAGAACAAAATTTATTTATATCAAACAATTAATTGAAATAACAAAGTAACAAAGTGTTTCGTTTTTGTGAAGAAAAAAATATATGGCTTGGGCAAGTCCATTTCATATTGTTCGCTTAAATTCAAAAATAAATTTAATTCGTCTATAACTTTATTTATGATCCGGTTTGTGTGAAAAGTTACACTAACATCAGTTAGCAGTGAAAATTTGAAAAGAATCCATCTGCGAAGAAAAAAGCCTTAGGCTCCACAAGCTTTTTCGTTAGCGTATTAATATATAAGATACTTATATTATTAGTCAACGCAATCAACAAATTCCAATTTAGCGATAAACAAAGTTATATGTTTTGTTGATTTTGTGTTTGGCTCAATATGAAACGAAATGAAGATCACAAATTAATTACTACTTTGATTCAAAAATAAAATAACTATTATAAATTATTACAAGTTGTTATAGCTTAACCCATAAATCAATTACTGCTAGCATCCTCTTTGAATCAGTAGACAACACATAAATTAAATTTAGACAGAAAATATAGAAAATAAATTTTCGATGACAATTAAAATTTAAGATTTGTTGAAAACCGTAAACCGCGATTTTTAGCAGCGGTTTACGGTTACAATTTGATAAGCTGGAAACCGCGGTTTCGGTTTTCGGTTAACCGAACCGTGCAAACTCTAGATTAATCATAATCTATGAAATATGATTTTTCTCCGTGCGAACAAACATTTCAGCCATCTCACTTAAACGAAGGTGGAAGAGTTCGATCCGCATTGGTAGACGAATACTTTTAATGTATACCTAATGTTAAGAAAAATTAATGATATAAAACTACATATAAAAATATTTATTGAATTCAAATTGATTTTGAGTTGAAATTTTTTTTTATTATTAATATTATCCGTGTTCGATTTGCACTGAAGCAACTGAAACAACTTATATTTGGACAACAAAAAAAAGGGAATCTTTTGGTGTGAAAATAATCTGGTCACCTTACTTTTATTCATATAAAAATGACACAAACATGTATGATGTCTATGATTATAATGATATACACAGTATTACCAAAATTCCTACGCTCAAAATGGGTCAGCCCGATTATGGGGATTTCAGTTCAACTGTTTAAGGTCTTTTAGAGTAAAATTTTTTTTTCTTCAGTTTTACAAAGTTTTTTGCTTTAAAACTTTTAGAAATACGTACTGACTGCTTCAAAAAACTTGTCTTTTACATTTGGGACTAATCACATAATGGGAAGTTACTGAAAAATTGATCACAAAAGAGTAACCAACACAACTGTCAAAACTCAAGTTAAATAAAAGTGTGTAAAAATCTTTAAACAATATCTGAAAATTATATTTATTAATTTAAATAAAAAATATGGAGGGGCTGAAATCTCACAGCTCTGAGATATCAAGACTTCGGTCTGGGTTAAGGATTTGTATATAGTTTTCGGCAAAATACTTTTATGAGGACATGGTTTTTAGTTTTGGGCAGCGATGTATATCAAACATAACTCTTTGTTAAAGTACAAGTATTTTTTATCTCTGTTTAAAAATTTATTACAAAACTAACACGAAACATCAATACGTTGCCGGAAAATTATAATCAAAATTCCAAAAATATTGTTAAATTGAATAAAATCAAACTTTTTCAAAATTCCAAACATTAGAATAAAATCAAATATTTAAATTTTTTCTATATTCCAATAATTTTTCAAAAATTCTTAAAAATTCAAACTTTTTCCAAAATCGTAAAAATATTGCAAAAATTATTACAAAATCAAATATTGAAAATTTTTTCCAAATTCCAATAATTATAATATTAAAAATAAAAAATTTTTCAAAATTCTAAAATTATTCCAAAAATTCTTATAAAATCAAAAATTAAATCTTTTGCCGAAATTCTAAAAATATTGCAAAAATTATTACAAAATCAAAAATACAAACTTTCTCAAAATTCCAAAAATATTTCAAAAACTATAACAAATTCAAAAATTTCCATGTTCAATTTCATTTTAAATTACATTTACGTCATAAAAACAGCTTCATTTTTTTTTTCCAAAAAATTGGCTAAAAAAATAAATGAAATCATTTTTTGACACACTTGACATTATTTTTTGATAAACTTATAATGCCATAATTCTCTATAATAATAACAAAATATCATGTAATACAATGAATGCACGCATGTAATAACTAGTCTGCGTCTGCAAGGGGAAAAATATGCATCTGTTCGGATAGCCAAACAGCTATCAAAGCACTGGTAAACCCGGAGACTACTTCCAAACTCTTCTATGAGTGTAGGAAAAATCTTTGTAGGATAGCGCAACACAACACTATCACTTTGCGGTGGGTTCCAGGTCATAGTGGCATTCCGGGCAACATAAAAGTGGATGAACTTGCAAGGGCTGGAGCGGGCATGAAATACTCAGGTCCAGAACCCGCCTTAGGGTTATCCAAAACGTTTGCCTTGTCATTATTAAAGGTGGATGCTGACCTCAAGATGAAGACCTTGTGGAATGCGTCATCAACAGGCAGACAAAGTAAAATGTTTTTTAGCATTTCAGAAAAAAATGCTAATTTTCTTTTAAGTCTGAAGAGGAAAACTCTCAGCACTGTGGTCGGTGTTCTTACTGGACATGATCATCTAAATAAACACCTTTTTACCATGAGACTTAGTGAAAGTTCGGTGTGTGAGTCTTGTCTTGAAGAGGAGGAAGACTCGGAGCACTTTCTGTGTGTATGTCCAGCCTTTTCTAGTGTTAGAGCTAGCATTTTTGGCTCTGAAACTGTAGAGGCTGGCATTATCAAACTGTCGCCAATACAGTTGGTTTTAGATTTCATTAAACTTACAGAAAGGTTTGTGGAATAGTTGTTTTGAGACCAAACTCGGACACGGCGCTATGGACCGTAGAGTCTGCGTGCCAGGACAAGTTTGCCTCATGCAACCTGTCCAACCCTTTATAATCTAATCTAAATCTAATCATGTCATACAAACTATTAATTTTATTTTTTTCTAAAAAATTGGGTAAAAATAAATAAAAACCGTTCTTTTGACACACTTGACAACATTTTTTGACAAACTTATAATGCCATAATTCTCAATAATAATAATAAAATTTCATTTCAAAGAAACAATTCTATTTTTTTTCCAAAAAATTGGGTAAAAAACTGAATAAAAATCTTTTGACACACTTGACAACATTTTTTTGACAAACTTATAATGCCATAATTCTCAATAATAATAATAAAATTTCATTTCAAACAAACAATTGATTTTATTCTTTTTTCCAAAAAATTGAGTAAAAAAATAAATAAAACTCTTTCTTTTGACACACTTGACAACATTTTTTGACAAACTTATAATGCCATAATTCTCAATAATAATAATAAAATTTGATTTCAAACAAACAATTAATTTTATTTTTTTTCCAAAAAATTAGGTAAAAAAATAAATAAAAATCTTTCTTTTGACACACTTGACAACATTTTTTTGACAAACTTATAATGCAATAATCTAGTTTTTGATCTCACATACCAATCCCGACCATCAAGATTTCTCCAAATTTAATGTTCCTACTCGTAATCACTTAAAATGAACGTTTTTAAGCCAAAAATATGAAAATTTGCTATTTTTGACACACATAATGATTTTTTTGACACACTTCCGGTACAGCGTCCTTTCGGACCTGTCCCTTGAGTATACCTATTTTTTGAAAAAAAAAAAAAATTGGAATCCCTCCAGCGGTTTTCCCTGCAGCGTAGGTAATGACGGCGGACGGCCGGTCGGCAGACAGACATACATTTTTTTTTTGATTTTTTAGAATCAGGAGGTCCTAAAACGTCGAGAAATGTAAAAAAAGTGGGGGTAAGAATTTCACTTTGAGCTCATGAATGTAATACTTAGGTCTTTCAGACTGAAGCAATTAGGAGCTCTTGTGAATTAAAATGGCGCGATCTTGTCTTTAGGCTGTCTATCGGAAACTCGAAAACTAGTTTGAATTCTTGATGAAATTCATAGAAAGTCGGTCTTCGGCTGATGCTAATCTCGCAAGGCTTTCGTCAAGAGATTTCTGTTTTGTAAAAGTATGCAACGTTTGTTGTAAAAAAAATTGAATACTTTGAAATAGGGATGCCAAAAATATATCGACATATCAATATCTATAGTTTTTGTAAAAATATCGATATTTATCAACAATATTATATTACTAACTTGATATATCGATATTAAATTTAAAGTTACTTAAACGATTTTTATGCATTTATATTATTATATTTTTGCAACGATATTAACCTTTTTTTACCTGATTTATTATGATTTATTATGAAATATGTTACAACCTTCCCAGAGGCGTCAATTGGGTAGGGCTGGGGGGGGGCATTGATCCCCCCCCCAAGGATTTGATACTATCAATACATCGATTCAATAAAACCATCTAATCGTGATAGAATTATACACTATAAAAATTTCAATGCACTGTTTTTTGTAAATTCGTCTTATTTTTAGAAGATTTACTTAACTGATATACCAATTTTATCGCATACTATTAATTGAAATATATCTGATAATATAATTATTACGTTACATATTATTTTGGCCCGACTAAAGTACAGCTTACTGCAATATTCAAACCGTTATCGTTATCAAGGACTAGAGCGCCGCACAGTGGGATTTTTTGTGCAATAAGTAATTTTTTCGACACATAAAATTTAAAAATGTAATGATGCAGTTTTGTAGAAAATTGATTCAGTATGAAGAATCCATAAATTGTATCCCAAAAAAGCGTTTATTTTTCTTTGAAATAATGAAGTAAAGTCACATGTAAATTTCGGTCCAAAATATTGAAAACTGTTTACGCACTTCTATAGTGTTTGTACGTAAGATAACTTTATTGCTCTAATTTAAATAGTGATTATTTTCAAATATAGCCTTTTCTGCGTATTTAAAAAAAGAAATTATAAAGTTCGCTCATATGGTTTAAAAGATATTGTTAGAGTACAGAAAAATCTAGACGATTACGGTCACTTCTAGGAAAATCAAATCAATAAAATAGTACAACAGATTAATGAAATGAATATTGTTGTTGTTGTACATATTCTAAGAATTAGGGTCTACTTAAAACAAATGATTTTATGAATCAAATCAACGTAACATAAAATAATCGAATATTCTAATATTTTCTCAAGGTTTCTAAAAAGTGACCGCGAAATTTCTAGAGATTAAGCAGAATGTATATAAGGAAATCACCTCTTGTAGTTTTTAATTAGTTTTATTTTAAACCTGCGATAGTGAAGTTAAAATTATAAGAGTGATCTTTAAATTAGTTTTTGTGTAAAGTTATAAGTGTAATAAAGTTATAAGTGCTATTGAGTAGAAATATTTTGTGTATTATTTTAAACGTTCTATTACTGGAAATTTCTACAATCAACCGTTGGAGTTTCTGAAGCTGTTGGAAGAATATTCTAGTCAAGAATAGTGTTTGCTGTATTGTTTCCTGTTGTTGTGAAACATTTAAGGAGTTAAATACTTATTAAAATCTGGTGTTTGTGCTTACTAATCAGTGATCGAACTCAGAAAGAGATTGGGAATTGCGTTTATCGAATTGTGAGTTAGGCAAATTCGAAGTAAGGTTGGAAAAACGTAACAATATGATAGAATAAAATTTGTTCTATAATATGCCGTGATTGCAAGCATCCTTGGAAGAAAAAAAATGTTGCTCGGTCGTGCTAGGTGCTCCCGCTATAATAAAATGAAAGGTAAGACTCCATACTATAGAGCACTATATTAATTCACACATATCCAAATTTTTGGAAGACAACCATTTGATATCTGACAGCCAATACGGTTTTAGAAACAAAAGATCAACAACCGATCTATTGAACTATGTGGCACATATTTGGAATAGCATACTTGAGAAAGGTGGTGAAACGTACGTAATCGCATTAGACATCTCAAAAGCATTTGATCGAATTTGGCATGCCAACTTGATCAACAAGCTCGTTGCGTACGGTTTTCATCCCGCAGTCGTGAAGTTGATTCAAAATTTTCTGTCTAACCGATACATCTCGGTATCTATAGATGGCTTTTCTTCTGAGTCCAAATTAATTAACGCTGGTGTACCCCAAGGCTCAGTTTTATCTCCCACTTTATTTTTGATTTATATCAACGAACTGTTGCAAATCACCAGTAACCCAGATGCGCGGTATCACCGCTTTTAGAAGAACGATTGTGTTTTGTTTATAAGAAATTCGTGTCTGAGCCAGAGGAAACAAACTATTTCATTAGTATAGGGTTCCTCGAGAGTTCATAGTGCAGTATTTAACATTCAAATTTTAATTGTTATTGGCCATTGGTAATTTATATAAACTTAAAAGTAAGTACATGCAGGAGAACACAACCTAATTATACCCCACTTATTTGGAGAACCCTGACTGTTTGGCAATATTTTTTTATCTATATCATATTGTACAAACTTGACAAGACTTTTTTGTATAGGTATGTGTGCAACCACAGGATATTATAAATATACATACATACAACTCACGCATGAAAATGTGTGTATATATGCATATAAAACTATATGTGGTTGTATTCACGTACGGATTGGTAGAAAAAGAGCCATAGACATCTATATTATGACTTATAAGTGTCAAAATTATAAACCATGCGTATGTATGTATTTATTAGGATATTGTATGTATTGGATTTTAGTAAACATATTGGATGAAGTAAAATTCAAATATTTTCAATGCCTACCTTATAGAGCAAGAGCCAGCGACGGCCAGACCTTCGTTATTTTATAAAAGCTGAAACTTTCTCTGTGTATACCACCTACTCAGTTAAGAACCATTAGCGATGTATGAAGTTTGAATCATCGTGGCTTTGGCCGGCAGTAGGTAACAAAGGGGCATAAAATTCTTTCAAAGTTTCGTGAAAGTATAAAAGGTAATTTTTTTTTTACATTAATCGGGATAGTATTAGAAATCACGTCATCTATTGCCAGACCCATACTATCGTGGCAACCCCCTGACAGACACCCTTAAATTTTAGTAATTTGAAATTAAACTTCCGTCATAGTATAAAAGATGAATTTACTTGGGAAACTATCAGAAGATATTTTCTTAGCAACCAGATAGTTTCGATACTGTTGACATCTTGCCAGACAAGTTAAAAGTCTACCGTAGGTGTGAGCCCGATGCAGTATACATACAAGCGGATGCGAGTGAAATAGGTCTATTGCGATCTTTTTATACCGAGCTTACTAGAAAAGATAAAATGTTTGTCTTTTAAAAGTTGATTAATTTTTTAAATATGTATTGGTTAAAAAACATTATACATACAATATATGATACTTTTCTAAAATAAATTTTATTTTCTTAGTCTATTGATTATGTAATTTAGAAAAAAAAAACGCTTGGGATCTTGATGAACCTTTTGTATATGATCCAGGTTAACTTGAAAATGAAAGATCTGTATTCATTTCGAAAATGGACAAAATGGCGGGGGTCTTCCGAACACTTGTAAGTTCGAAACTTCAGTAGCTTCTATTATTGTCTTTCAATCTTATTGGGACTTGATATAAAAAGTTTTAGTACTGTTTCCAATACCAACCAGCGTACCAACTTCCGGTTTGTCACTTCCGTTTAAAAAGTTTTTTTTGAAGTATTTATCCCTACTGTAGCATACAGTAACAAATCCATTTTCATGAAACGTTTGTAAAAGATTTCAATCAATATAAAAAATATTTTATAAGCTTTTGGGGTACATAGGACTATGGGTTGAGGGATCCACCATAAAACGGTGTTTTTCCACTATGTTTGTTGGGAGCATATAACATTCGTTCGTGAATGAAGTTTGATGACGCTTTGACAAAAAAAATCAAACATGTATGGCAAGGACCTGATTATATTCTGAGCGATATTGAACTAAGCCGTAGGGGTCCCTCGAGCACCTGTTTTTTTATAGCTCAATAACATCTGTACCTGATAATCGAATTGGATGAAACTTTGTACATAAGCACGTAGTACGATTCACAACAGTTCCGCATCCCAACTGTCGGTTATTTCCTTTCTTTCGTTTGCATGTTTATAGTCTCTTTATTCGCACTACAGCCTACAATAATGAAGCGATTATGATGAAACTTATGAAAAGCTTTCAATAAGTGTAAAAAGATTACGATCAACTTTTCGGATTTGATCGTAGTTGATTAAGTGATCAGTTTCTGATAATTGATTTTGATATAATTTGGTAAATATCCTGAGAGGATGATTTATAACAGTTCTGCATTCAACTTCCGGTTTTTCACTTTCAGTAAAAATTTTTTTTAGTTTTGCTATTCGTACAACAGAATTTATGTCGATAATGAGCAAAGTAATAGGGACCTACGGAGCACGTATATTTATACATAGAACTACGAGAAATGTATAACAAAAGATAGCCATTAATTAAAGTATTTAATATAAGCTTAATATATATCCAGAATTGTTTTTTTCAGAGCTGTGGTGCAATGAATGTAATAAATGAATTTACTAAAACCATTTTTAATGCCCTTCTTACCACCGAAATAATTGAGTTATTAAATTTTAAAAACAAAGTTTAGAAAGCTATAAAACATTATTTATTAAATTATTAAATTTACTTTTTATTGATTTTTTAACATGAAAACTATTTCCCTTGCATCAGATTGTATGTCTATTGCCTCCCGTTCGCACCTACGTCAGACTTTCAATTTGTCTCGCAAGATGTAAACAGTATCGAAACTGTCTGACTGCTAAGAAGATATCTTCTGATAGTTTCCCAAGTAACATAAATCAAATTCAGCTTTTATACTATAAGGATAGTTTAATTTCAGTTTACTAAAGTTAAGGATGTCTGGCAGGGGGGTGCCACGATAGTAAGTGTCTGGCAATGAATGACGTGATTTCTAATACTATCCCAAAGAATATATAAAAAAATTACCCTTTATACTTTCACGAAACTTTGGAGTAATTTTATGCCCCTTTGTGACGTCGTCGTCAAAGCCACGATGATCCAAAGTTCATATGTCGCTAATCATTCTTACCTGAGTATGGGGTACGCGCAGAGAAACTTTCAGATTTTATAAAATAACGAAGGTCTGGCCGACCCGGGTTCTTAGTCTATTAGGGTAAATATAAATATAGAGAGAACATAACTTTAAAATTGTATGAAGAGAGACATAACAAATCGTGATCACTGATATGTCATATTCAATTTCTCTTTTCGCCATTCGCATTTCTGTTTATTTACAACAACAAACTTTTTTATTAAATTATAAATTAACAACAATTCTAAATGTAAAATCTATAACATAACGACACGAACAGATATTTAAGTTATGTAAATATTTTCAAAGTATGTTATGAAACTTGCTGACAAATTCTTTTCGCTATATGGACTATAATTTTTAATTTATAAAATAGCAAAAATTATATGTTTGGTTGGTTATAATAAAATCCAAAGCGTATACTAAACGTCAATCTTTGTTCATTTTTTTATACAGTCACAGGTAGGGAGAAACTATTATTTTTTTGTGGTAGGTTTTTTTCTTATAGATTTAAAAGAAACTCGCAATAATTGTACAATTTTGAATCAAATGAAAAATTTACGCACGTCTATGGGTAGACATAGCTCTTTCTCTCTGAGACAAATAAAGGAAAACAAACAAACAAAAAAACGATTCGACATAAGAGGAGTCACGTAGGGATTGCAATACCGTGATGTTTAATGGATCCCAGGACTACGTGACTCATAAATTTTAAATTCCGGGATGCCCGGGATGCCCGGGATGTAAAAAATCGTATAGAAAAACCATCCTTTATTTTTTGATGCTGCACGATCTGCTGTCGTTTACAAATTCACACTCTGAACAGTTACAAAGCAAAGATATAATAATTTCTAACAATGCAGAGATGATACTAAATTTAAAATTATTTTTAACAAATGAAGGGATTTGGCAGAACTTTGCGGCATTCGCTTCGATGTAACAACACCAGAAGACATAGATCTAGCAGAGTTACCAAGGCAGCTCAAAAGCATTTTATTTTTATTTCTAAGTCCATACATTTAAATGCTGTTAAACATATGCGTGTATAAAAATGTGTCTGTTATGTTTTACGAAAAAAATCTCATTATGTCATTTAAATTCTTGCCCCCCTAAAATTTTGGTGAAATGACGCCACCGAACCTTCCCTTTATTGTTAAAAACGAAATAACGATAGTGTTCAGTCGTGCAATATGATCACGTATATCGGGATATTTAACGTCAAAAATTTTTCCTGGTTTTTTTCGCTCTGAGTTCAACTTTATATATGAGCAATTTCACGCAAGTTCAGCAAATTTTTGGGAAATTTTGACTTGACCCCTTTTAATTTTGGTTATTTTTTGTTTATAGATAGTCTTTGATAAATAAAAAATACAAGTTCTCTTAGAATTTTTTTTTTCGACCAGGGGTCTTCACAGGGTGCCCCTCAATTTTTTGTTATTTTGTGATGTGACTGCATTTTGACGAGCGATTGTAGAAAAACTACTGAATCGATTTTCATAAATGATATGTCGTTGAATAGGTATTAGAACAAAGTTTTTAAAAATGTACACTGTTAATTTTTTGAAATAATTTTTAACGGTGTAACATAAGAAAAAAACGGTGTAATTGAAAAAAAGATGGCATAGCCTCTTTTTTTTTTTTTTTTTTTTAAACTAAATTGAAGCTTATTTTATATCTAACCACTTGTGAAAGTTGAGGACACGCGTTATTTTTTGTTTTAAAGATAAAATTCGTTGTGCATATGACTGTCGGGAATCAGTTTTTTTTGTTCTGAAGGAAAATTATAAAAATGGCGTTATAAACTAAGAGATATTTTTTTTATGTTAAATATCAAATATTTTATTATTAGATGAACTTTTTAAAATATTATAAAAATTATATATGTAGTACAATAAATAAAATAAATACAATTGTTAAAAATGATTTACTTATTTTACAAACAGAAGTTTCTTTTGAATAGGAAAGCACTTCTGCAATTATTTTCTTTGTATTAGATGGCATAAAAAATGAAATGTTTATTTATCACTTTTAGTAATCACTTGTCACTCTTATAAAAAATAATTTGACAGTCTTGACTGCAAACAAAAAAGCCGTATAAACAACTAAATCTATTTAGGAACTTTTGACTGGAGAAGTATTATGTTCGTATTATGTTATTATGGAATCATAAAGTAAAAGATTGTTTTTCAACATTAAATTACAAATATTTTATTATTGAATAAACTTTTTAAAATATCATACAAATTATATTTGTGAAAATAAATATAGTTATTAAAAATTATTTACTTATTTTACATTCAAAAGTTTCTTTTGAGTTGGAAAACATTTTTGCATTTATTGTCTTAGTATCTACTGGTACAAAATAATGAAATTTTTGAGTTCCACTTATAGTAATCGCATTTTTATATCGTTTTTGTAATTTTCCTTTTGTTAATTAATATTCATTTTTATCGGCGTATCCAAAGTTCATAGTAGATTCCCATTTTAAAGCCCATTCGAAAAGTTTTTTTGGTGTATCAATAATATTATCTTCGCTCGCCATACTATAACGGTGTGCAGCACGCTTCAGTGTACCACCAATTCCATCACAAGGTCCCTTTCCATGGCTGGTAGCATGAAAATGCCATTCAGCGTCAACCTTAAAGTCTTCTTTATGGTGGCATAAGTTAATTAGTTAATTTAAGGTTGACGCTGAATGGCATTTTCATGCTACCAGCCATGGAAAGGGACCTTGTGATGGAATTGGTGGTACACTGAAGCGTGCTGCACACCGTTATAGTATGGCGAGCGAAGATAATATTATTGATACACCAAAAAAACTTTTCGAATGGGCTTTAAAATGGGAATCTACCATGAACTTTGGATACGCCGATAAAAATGAATATCAATTAATAAAAGAAAAATTACAAAATCGATATAAAAATGCGATTACTATAAGTGGAACTCAAAAATTTCATTCTTTTGTACCAGTAGATACTAAGACAATAAATGCAAAAATGTTTTCCAACTCAAAAGAAACTTTTGAATGTAAAATAAGTAAATAATTTTTAATAACTATATTTATTTTCACATATATAATTTGTATGATATTTTAAAAAGTTTATTCAATTATAAAATATTTGTAATTTAATGTTGAAAAACAATCTTTTACTTTATGATTCCATAATAACATAATACGAACATAATACTTCTCCAGTCAAAAGTTCCTAAATAGATTTAGTTGTTTATACGGCTTTTTTGTTTGCAGTCAAGACTGTCAAATTATTTTTTATAAGAGTGACAAGTGATTACTAAAAGTGATAAATAAACATTTCATTTTTTATGCCATCTAATACAAAGAAAATAATTGCAGAAGTGCTTTCCTATTCAAAAGAAACTTCTGTTTGTAAAATAAGTAAATCATTTTTAACAATTGTATTTATTTTATTTATTGTACTACATATATAATTTTTATAATATTTTAAAAAGTTCATCTAATAATAAAATATTTGATATTTAACATAAAAAAAATATCTCTTAGTTTATAACGCCATTTTTATAATTTTCCTTCAGAACAAAAAAAACTGATTCCCGACAGTCATATGCACAACGAATTTTATCTTTAAAACAAAAAATAACGCGTGTCCTCAACTTTCACAAGTGGTTAGATATAAAATAAGCTTCAATTTAGTTTAAAAAAAAAAAAAAAAAAAAGAGGCTATGCCATCTTTTTTTCAATTACACCGTTTTTTTCTTATGTTACACCGTTAAAAATTATTTCAAAAAATTAACAGTGTACATTTTTAAAAACTTTGTTCTAATACCTATTCAACGACATATCATTTATGAAAATCGATTCAGTAGTTTTTCTACAATCGCTCGTCAAAATGCAGTCACATCACAAAATAACAAAAAATAGAGGGGCACCCTGTGAAGACCCCTGGTCGAAAAAAAAAATTCTAAGAGAACTTGTATTTTTTATTTATCAAAGACTATCTATAAACAAAAAATAATCAAAATTAAAAGGGGTCAACTCAAAACGTTGTTGAATCTTCGTGAAATTGCTCATATAGTTTTAATAGTATATAAAATAATTATACGACAGTTCAATTTTATTTAATTCTATAATTAAACTATAAGGGAAATCCCGGGAAATTGATAAAAATCCCGGGAATCGGAATTAGTAAAAAATACTAATTTCCCAGGAAATCCCAGGATACAAACTCTAGTTAAAAGTCAGCAGTTGTATGGGAGACTCCCGCCACTTTAATCAATGTGTTCTAAAAGATGATAATTATCTCCTCACCCTAATTGGAACCGTGTCTATAAGTTTTATCATAATCACTTCATTATTGTAGGCTGTAGTGTGCATAAAAAAACTGTAAAAACTTCAAAAAATTACAACAAATTTTTTTTACCGGAAGTGAAAAACCGGCAGTTGGGATGCAGAACTGTTGTGAACCGTACTAAATGCTTATGTACCAAGTTTCATCCAATTCGATTATCAGGTACAGACATGATTGAGCTTTCAAAGAAAAAGGTGCTCGGGGGGCTCCCTACCACTTTGTTCAATATCGCTCAAAAACTAATCAGTTCCTTGCCATACATATTTGCATCTTTTTCTAAAGTGTCATCAAAAAAAATTCATTGACGAACGAATGTTGTGTGCTCCCAACAAACATAAAAAACATGGTGGAAAAAACCACCTGTTGTATGGTGGTTTTTTCCAACCCTTTATCCAATGTAATCCAAAAGCTGATAAAATCTTGCTCATGTTACTTGAAAGCTTTTACCAACGTTTTATGAAAATCGATCGGTAATTGTAGGCTACAGTAGGGATAAACTCCTGAAAAAAACTATTTAACCGGAAGTGACAAACCGGAAGTTGGTATGCAGAAATATTGGAAACAGCACTAAAACCTTATATATACCAAGTTTTGTGAATTTTTATTTTTGTTTTAGGAAATATCATTTTTACAGCTAAAACCGCAAAACACAAAAATAATAATTTTCAATTGGTTTATTTTGTGTGGACCGGAAGTGGCGCATGTGAAAATTAAATTCTTATGGATTTTGGTCTTTGGAACTCTTAAGAACATTTCCACAAAGTTTAAACAAAATCTAAAACAGTGTAGCAACAATTTTTATTTTGATGGTTTCGTATGCCGTGGAATGACTCTAGTGATTTTTATGAATGAATTATTTCAACAAATAAAGTTTCAACTAAAAAGATAAAAACTGGTTTAAGATTACATAAACATGGACGTATGTTATGTATATGAACAAAAAAGAATTGCACGAATTTAAGAAAATTCTTCATAGTTTCTAAAATGTTTGTTGTTGTTTTTGTATCATAAAAAGAAAACGAAAAACGAAATACACGTGCTTTGTGCACGTCATTTAAAATGTTGATTCGTTGTTTTTCTAGTAAGAGATAAACGAATAAATATTGAATGAAATGAATGAAACGATGATAATGTTTTTCAATTTCATTATAATAATAATAATAAATAGAACACACACCGGTACATAAATACTATTTTATTTACATCACATATAAACGTTCATATTATTTATTTATTCTGTATTATATTACACATTAGTATAGAAATATTTGTATTTGTTTCTATACATCAAAACACGTTTTTCCAACTTTTTTTATATTATTTGCATGTATTGCTTTATCGCGGCAAAACAACAACAAATATTATATTTAAATTGAATATATTTTATAGTCAGTCGCAGTAAAACGTGATAATAAATTTTATTGTTTCTTCATGAAAATTTATATTTATGGTTATGGAATAAGAAAATTAATAGATTTTATGAACTTTTTAAAACCAACAAAAATATATTTGTCATTTGATTTTTTTTAATAATTGAATATAATGGAAATAATTGAACTATTTATATTAGGTTCTGACTTTATTCAATGATTGGTGAGTATATTTTAGCAGTCGATCGCAGGTTATTTTTGTTTAAATATTATCTTAAGGACTGTAAATAAAGGTTTTTGCTCATGTTTCTTTCAACCAAGCTTAATGACTAAGAACCAGCATACCTGTGTACCTAGGTATAGTACGAATGGGTTACTACAAACGTTTTCCTGTATTACTGAACAATTTTTACTGTCAAAACGATTGATAACTGGCCTCAAATTCACTAAATTTTATGGTCGAGTTTTACTTAAAAACTTATTTTCATCGATTAGTTTTAGATGGGTGATCAGTCCCCATACAGTGTTTCTCCAATTTATCAACCATATTAATTGACTATCGGTTAATTGAAAAACCTTTGTGTTGATGGTTGTTAATGTATCGCTAAAGAACGCTTTGATTTAGATGGGAGTCGAATCCGGGTTCACCGATTACGAGTCGAACGTGCTCACTACTTGGCCACTACAAGATTTGAAAACGCTGCTTTTTCGTGAGTGAAAGTGGGATAATTTCACGAACGGTAAAGGTTTTAAAGGATTAAAGGCTTTTGCGTAGGAAACGCAATTTTCCTACGATAGTAAATATATAAACGATATTTATTATAAACTAGGGGTATCCCGCAGGCTCCACCCTCCTCCCCCCATCTATATTTTTCTATGCTGTTATGTTCGCTGTTCTATAGAACAATTTTCTGGTTCTGGTTCTGGTCCAGGCATAATAGCGCTAGAAAGGGGAGATAAGAAAAAAATTTCAAAAATTTATACTGGCTTACATACAAAACACAACTATATAATCATTTAAAAATTCTCTATGAAATTTCTCATGTTTTTGCTTTAAACGATTTAAGTTTGGTTATGAAGCATATTAATTACTATAAATCAAGCATAATATATTACATGTTTTTACCTATATACCTCCAAAAGCAAAATTAAAACTGTCAAAAATTTCCATGCAAAGTTATATGGAATTTTTCGACCATTTTCGTGTTTTTTATGTGCTAGGTAAAATACATTTTACATATTATGCTTAATATATTCAATAAGCAAATTAAAAATTTTAAATTGTAGTACAATGAAAAATTTCATTGACAATTTTTAAAATTATTGGAAGTTGTATTTGGTATACAATCCTTTGAAAATTTTGTTTTCTCATATAGCGCTTTTGCGGTGAACAGAACCGGAACAGAAAAATTGCCCAATACTCATTGTTTAACATCTTACTGATCTACAGTTAAATTGTATAATTTAATTGAAGAAAGTATTTTACGAAATGTTGTGTCAAAAAGTGAGGAAATAGGCCTTTAATTATGTAGTTTCATCAATTTGTTTCCTCTTTTCTTTTTTAATAAACTTAATATAAAAACCATTTACCAACTTTACTATTTAATGTATAAATTATTCCTTTAAAAAATGTTCTATGATACTTTCGAAATTCTAACTATTTTTCATAATACATATTACATATCGTGTGACTAATTCAAAATAAAAAAGGTTTAATTAATAAACAAAAATTATAAATATATGTATTATAAAACTTAAAAAAAAATCCCCTGGATGCATTCTAATTTTTATTAAAACTACAAATACTAAACAAAAATCTTCGTATTGACGTCACACGATCTTTTATGATAAAGCTGTTATATTGCAAGAGAAATACTCATATAGTAGTTTTTGTTTTTCCTTGTTTTAGTTCACAGGAATGAAATTATGGCAAATAATTATCGGAAACCAAATTACCGGTAACTGCATTACCGATCAAATTGCATTATCGTAAAACGAAATGTATGTATGAATAAAAAAAACAATAATTTTAATGTTATTTAAAAAAAAAATAAAAAAAAACAATAAAAAAATGTACAACACCAGGACCTATAGATCATCAGTCGAGCGCAATACCTATATTGCAATATAAACGTTACGGCCGTATAGAGGGATAGACTCACGGCTACTATATTAAGGATTATTTAATTGGAAATTGACAACATACCATTCAAAATTCATATTCTATTTTTCATGGTTACTTTGTTTTAAAAACTTTTTGATGAAGATACCATGGCCACTAGAATTTGTTATTTAGCGAAGATGATTATACACTAGAGGAAAAAACGGGTTTGAAAAGGGATTAGGGGCATGGAAATAGAATTCATTTGGTCTTGGAGAAAAATATCACTTTTGCATATTTTTCTATTACTTTTAACCAGGGTTGTTAATATACACGTATAAAACGTTTTAAACGTTACACGTATAAAACATAACGTATACATAACATAACATATGTTTAATTTTTATACTTAGTAAAAATATAATTAGGTAGTTATAAATTATTTATATATTTTACAATTTATAAAAAAACTGTTTGTTTGGAATTTTTTTGTCTTATTGTCTTGTCCTTTGTCTTGTCCTTTTTCTTGTCTTGTTCTTTGATACATCTTTATTAAAATAATAAAAATAAACGATTAATGTAGGTGATAAATTATAAATTATCAACATAATATACCCATGTATACATTCAATTCAATTATTTAAACTAAAATATTAAATTATGAACTAAAAATAATATAATTAATACTGATTTGATGAACTTTGGGTTTTTTCGTTCAATTTGAGTTATTAGTATGTATTCAATAGTTTCCTGGAACTTTCTGACTTCTGCAACCAAACGGCTTCGAAGAGAATTAGATATATGACCATTGACCATTTAGAAAATACTGTTTCCAGCTGAGCAGTTGAAAATTGTAAATTTAGTAATTTATTTGCCAATCCTTGATTTTGAGCAGTTATTCAGATACAGTGACCATCAGTCCTGTATTTTACGGTGCTGTCCTGTTTTTTTACAATGCTGTCCTCTGAGATTTTTTTGCAAATACAACACATGACAATGTCCCTTATTTCCTAATTTTATATGCACATGTCTTCTTTTTTGCATAAATTTTACACGAATATGAATTTAAAATTATAATTTTTCTAAATTTCAAGTATTACAATCTCGAGCCAAATGTCAAAATCGTATACCCACTGTTTTGCATTGCTCGGCGTTAGGTCATAAATAAAAATTCTAAAAAAATATGTTAGTCTGTTTACTGACCGGCCCGCCAACCAACCGTAACAACCGATGAAAACAACTGAAGCGATTTTAAAAATTTTTGTTTCAGAAAATAGGTTTTATCAATAGCTGCATTTCATGCAACCGTGTGATCCGGATCCAATTAAATTTTACATGCAAACTGAGATCCAAAAACAAAGTTGGATCTGATTTTGTATGTAAAACTTAAGCGGATCGGGATCACACGGTTTCATGAAATGCAGCTTATGATAAGAACCGCAAGGACGATATATTCGATGTATCGGAAAAGTGTAAAAAAAAAAATGGGATACATATTTGTTTTGCTTAAAAACGTTTAAATGATAATGAGCAGTTAGATTGAAGGTAAATCTTGATAATTGGCATGTAAGACTAGGAGCTTGCTTATTACAAGTGTGTCAAAAGAATGATTTTCATTCATTTTGATTCCAAAATTTTTGACAAACATTTACTTAATGGGAAACATTTTGGATTTGGCTTAATGGGAAGCATTTGACCCATAAAATTAATTATTTGGTATCATGAAATGTTATTGAATATATGAAATATGGTTCAATCCAGCTTCAGCTACTCCCATATAATAAGAACAGCTGGAAAATATTATGTTGTTGCAGAATAAATGTCGTTTTTTTCATAGCAGTTGGGGAAATTATTGGGATTATTAGAGAGATGTTTTTAAGAAATTTTGTTATGTGAATCTGGGTTGCACCACTTCTAATTAATAGGCACAGTTTGAAAATATCAGGTTCTTGCAAATCAAATATTGTTTTTATACAAAAGTTGTAATAGTTAAAATATGTATCTACGTCAAACGGAAAAATATAGTGAGAAGTGTAGTGAGTGAATTCAATTTTTGTCATTGATGAATAATAGGTATATGGTTGAAAATGTCAAATTATTGCAGACTAAATTTGTTTTTAAAACAAATAATTATATTTTGAAAAGAAGCATTTACGTTAAATTTGGAAGTTTTCTGAACTAATAGGAATAGTTGGGTAAGAAATTAAGAAAGAAAACTAGGCTTTATAAATATTAAATATCGCACAAGTACGATGAATAATACGCCCGCGATTGTATTATATAAATGTATTTTTATTTATTAAGGGTTTTACTTTTATACGGTATAAAACGTATATAATTGTGTGTTTTATACGTTTTCTACGTACGTATAATACGTGTTTTATACGTTACCGTATTATACGTTGCAACCCTGCTTTTAACTATAGACGCGTTCCATTGAAGATCAAACTTGCTTTACCTTAATCTACTCTACCTCGAACAAGTTGTGGGGTTAAAAAGCATTTCAGTTTACTATTTTATTTAGATCGGATACAAACATGTTTTGGTATTTCTTATAATAAAATGAACTTATAGGTAGTCAGATCTTAGCGTAAGCCCAAAATAATTATTTTCAATAATGATAATAGGATATTATTTAATTAGGAGCTAAAGTGCTACTTTTTGTGTTGAGTCTAGTTTGACAATTATACAATTATAGACGATACACAAAAGGTCACTTTAGCTCCGAATTGGATACACTATTTTTTCGGCAAACGTTTACATTTTTCATAAATATGAAAATAATACATCAAAATTTTTATATATATGATTTTTTATCGTCACTTCTAAAAAAGAAAAAAATAGTATATTTTCCCACAATCATCTCTTGTTTTTTTCATGAGTAAACATTTGATCACGAGACGCGCTAGCGTCGAGTGAGACATGTTTACGAACGAAAAACGTTTTCATCTCGCGTAGAAAATGCAATTTTTTCTATGATAGTATATGTATAATCAATATTTATTATAAACTAGCAGGACACGGCGTGCTTTGCTACGCTTACAAATGAAGTTTTTGCGCAGACATTTTGTTGACGTAGGAGCAATGATTTCAAAACGTGATAATGAGATATGATAACATAATTTTTAATTTTTTTTTTAAGAGTATGAATGAAAAATAATCAGCATTCTAGCTGATCAGTTCGGATATATGAAAAATTAGCAATCTACAAATATGTTTTCAAGTAAGCAATAAAAAAATTTAAATGACTTGTTGAATTAGTAGAGGTGTGTCATCACTCATCTCTATACAGAACATTTATACAGAACAAAAATAGATTCACAAATGTTCACAGTGCTCATGCATTGTATTTATTCCCGACACGAAACACACAAAAACTGTTCTAAAGAAGTTTTTCTATAAGAGAAAATGAAAAATGCTTTCAAATTGCAAAATTCC
>OY856187.1:279844949-279970813 GCA_963693315.1 Diogma glabrata | reverse complement strand
TTGACATCATTTCAACGTTTTATAATTTATATATTGTGCTCTCGTTCGTTCAATCGTTTGCTGCAAATCGTGGAGTTTGGTTTTAGTTATCCCAGCGGCGGCCAATACGACAACTGAGCGCGTATTTTCTCACATCAATGACATTTGGACAAAAGAAAAAGGCAAATTGACACGGGAAAAACGTTTCGGCACAATTGATGGTAAAATTCAACTGAAGGAGACATGTCCAGAGTTTTATACAAAAATAAAAGAAGATGCTGGTTTTCTCCAAAAAGTTGCTGGAAGTGAAAATACAAAATGAGAGCTGATAGTTTGCTTGGTACTCAAGAGAGTGGACAGTCATCGACTTCGATGGAGATTGATTGAATACAATGTTGACAATTTAAGCATAGAACTCTTTCTGTAATAAACAGAATTAAAAATATTATTAACAAAATAATATTTCAACATTTCAAAGCAATAAAGAGTTTTCAAAGGTTATTTATGAAAAAACATAGTCTTTTTGTTTTCTTCTTTTCTGTGCCATTTTAAAAATTTTGTATTTCGCCCGGATTTCGCCCGGCTTTTCAAATGGAAATTTTGACACTTGTCGCCCGGATTTTGCCCGGATTTATAAAAAACCGCCCGGATTTTCCGGCCCGGAACGCCTTCAAACAAAATCTGGCAAGCTTAATATATATATATATATATTATATATATATATATATATATTATATATATATATATATATATATTATATATATATATATATATAATATATATATATATATATATATATATATATATATATTATATATATATATATATATATATATATATATATATATATATATATATATTTATATATATATATATATATATATATATATATATATATATATATATATTATATATATATATATATATATATATATATATATATATATATATATATATATATATATATATATATATAATATATATATATATATATATATATATATATATACTATATATATATATATATATATATATATATTATATATATATATATATATATATATATATATATATATATATATATATATATATATATATATAATATTATATATATATATATATATATATATATATATATATATATATAATATATATATATATATATATATATATATATATATTATATATATATATATATATATATATATATATATATATATATATATATATATATATATATATATATATATATATATATAATATATATATATATATATATATATATATATATATATATATATATATATATATATATATATATATATATATATATATATATATATATATATATATATAATATTATATATATATATATATATAAACGATATGAGATATAACGAAAACGACCTGCACTCTCACGGTCGCATTTGTTGAGGTAGATCAATAAAATTTTCTGTACATGTGTGTTCTATTAATATCTCGGACGAGTTCGTGAATCAGCAAAATCCGACAGGTGGTTAATTAACTAGAGCCTTTTTTCCAAGAAAAATTGATTTTTTAAAACCGTTATAACGGTCGTTTGGATACTATATTTTAAAAGAGTAAACAAATTTAGAATCTTTGAAATCTTTTTTATCAATTTGTTTTAAAAATAGACCTCTGCAGTTAGAGGTTCCAACAAAAAAAGGTTGCAAAAAAAATTTTTTTTTAACAACCGGCACTCTCACGGTCGCATTTGTAAAGCCAGATCAAAAAACGTTTCCTAAAAATGTGCGTTTTATTAATATCTTGGACGAGTTCGTAAATCAGCCAAATCCAAGATATGGTTAAGAAACTAGAGGCTTTATACTAGAAAAAAACTCTGTTTTTTAGATCCGTTATAACGGCCGTTTAGATTCTAATATTTTTAAAAAACTTCATAAATTTAGAATCTTTGAAACCTATTTAATCAGCTTCTTAAAAACAAAAGACCTCTGCAGTTGGAGGTTTCTGAGTAAGCGGCTCCAACAAGCTTGTAAAACACCAAATGCGTTGAATAAACCGGCACCCTCACGGTCGCATTTGTAGAGCCAGATCAAAAAACCTTCCGTAAACATGTGTGTTTTATTGATATCCTGGACAAGTTCATAAATCAGACAAATCTGACACATGGTTAAATAACTAGAGGGTTTATACTAGAAAAAAATTGTTTTTTTAATCCGTTTATAACGGCCGTTTGGATACTAATATTTTTTAAAAACTTCATAAATTTAGAATCTGTGGAAATATTTTAATCCGTTTTTTATAAACATTAGAGGTTTTTGACTTGTTAGCTTCAACAAAAAAGTTTGCAACAATCTATAACTATAATTTCCAAAACCTTATAACAGCCAATGAAAAAAAAATAAAAAGGTTTGAATAGAAGAAGTTATAGTGAATTCTTTTCTACCTGTTCGGTACAAGTTCCAACACACAATTAATGAAATTTGTATTCTTTTGTAAAAAAGCAATACAAAAAAAACAAATTTGGATAATTCGGAGTCGGAACTTGTACCGAACAAGTAGAAAAGAATTCACTATTAATTTTTTTCTTAGAAATAAACTATTTTGATATTTTGCAGTAATTGGACGACATATGATGTAGCGTAGGTTTTGTGTCATAAATTGTCACACACATGTTCTGTGGTAGATTTGATATTTGTTTGTTGCAAAATTGGATAGATATAGTTTTGCTTATATGTAGCTAATTTTCTTTTTTAAAATTTGTTCGATATCTGTTTTAAATTAGTTTGTGTTGTTTAAACTAATCTGATACATCAGATTCTACTGGCACACAAAACTGTCTGATCTCGAAATCTACCTATTTCTAGCGGATATACGTGCCGCTTGGACTTTTTTTTTTATTTTGTCCATACTACATATATGCCAAGTTTCAGGAAATCAAAAAATGGTCAAGTTTTCACAACTCTGTTTTCATCTAAAACGCATTGTTTTCCTCAATTCAGCATGCATGACACACATTGTAATTCCTTTAGTACCCAAAACACATTTTATTTAAAAAAAATAGCGTGTCATTGTCAAAGAATATTCCATAACTAAGACTTAAGGTCCTATCGTTGATTGAAAAAAGTTCATTAGCTAGCACCCCTAAAATATCACTTATCCATTTATATCAGTGATATCTACTGCCATTGCCAGTGGTACAAAATATCTCACGTATATGATTTGCCAATAGCAGGTACTAAAGTACGCTTGGTTGTCACACCCTTAGATCCAAAATTTTAAATTTTACATATGTTCCTGCGGGCGGGAAGATATAATAAATTCATTGGTATTAATGCATTATTACCGTTTGCAAATCACTATTGCGAACGTGTTGCCGACTAAGGCAACACGTTCGTTGCCACCATTTTTAATTAGTTTGTTCATCATGATGGCTATCCGTGTTTGATTATTCATAAGCTATGCTTTTTTGTATAGTATATTTGTGCGAATTCCATTTCGTGATGTTAAATTCAAATATGTAATTTTGATATACAAATGTAATTGTTTGTCAGATTATACTTTCATTTTTCAATTTCAAAAAAAAACATTGATCAAATCAAGCCAAATTTATAAAACGATATTTAAATAAAAACCTAATTAAAATATTTATCAACATTGAGGCAAAACCTCTTAAGATGATTATAAGTTCCCTGGGGTTCCATTTATATACATAATATATAGCCTATGTTCATCGGGAATAATATACCTTTCAAATAGTGCAAGAATTTTTCAAATAGGTGCAGAGGTTTCGGCGATTATCAAATACGAACAAACAAACACATTCATTTTTATATATATAGAAGATTATAAAATTAAAAATTGTCATACATAACATTTAAAATTCATAATCTTTTTTTTTATGGTTGCGTTGTTTAAAAAACTTTGTAAAATTATATGAAAAACCATAATAACTACAATTTGTTATTTTTTTTACACTAGTGGAAAAAGAACCCATTTTCACAGGGCAATAAGCGTGATGAAAATAGACTTATCATATGCTATCATAGAAAAACATTTAAATTTGTAAAAATAAAATTTTTTATCAAAGCAGACTTTCAATTCAAAATTGCATAATCCAATCAAAATACTTGTTATTTTTGTTGTCATAGTTATACAATAATTCAAAATTTCATCATCCAATCAAAATATATATGATTTTTTTGTTGTCATAGTGTATATAATTTGTTTGAAAAAAATAACAAGTATCTTAAAAATACGGAAAGAAATTGCGATTTATCTGCCGCCATAAAAATGTGAAATTACTTCACTGCCGCTGTAAAAATAAAATATATATGGCGTTACTTTACAGCCGTTTTGATTATACATTAAAAAAGTAAGACTTTAACCTTATCCCTAGCGGCAGTAAAGTTCAACTTTACAGCCGTTTGCCGAAAAAGTTGGTGATCTACTCAAGATCTATAGTTATTTTGTTCTTAAGTAACAAATTTTATTTAATATTTTATTTATATAATATAAGTAGTCGTTTGCAATGAAATTATCAATGCACAAAACGGCAAGGCAAATAAATAAATTTTGCGGTAAAAACTTGATCATCTGGTTTGAAAAACAAAATTCAATCGAGGTTTAAAATTGTATTTACTTATATGTACTAATATTGGAACATAAAAATGGTTGCTACAAAGCACTTAATCTCATCAGATACATGAAAAAATTGCTTTACTTAATTTATCAAAGTATGGTTTTATATAATTGAAATTCACCACCGGTAAACATAATTGTATTTGTTGATTGGTCCTATCCTAACAAACAATCGAGAAATAGAAACATGAAAATCAGGAGACAAATACCTACATAATTTGGAAATCAGTGATAAGGTCTTCTATTTTGTTATTGAAAAATATGATTATATTTTAAAACGAAACTGTTTTGGAAACTGTCCTGCAATAATTCTTAATTAATAATGCAGCATAATTACATATTCAAACATTTATAATTCAAACAAAAAATCCAAGTTCTTATTAAAAATCAATACTTGATGTCAAGTACTAAAACTTAGTTAAAATAATTAAACCAGTACATATAAGCTAAAACAAACAAAATTTACCATAGTACTACCATGATAGTAGAAGCTATAAGCAACACAGCGTCTACTGTTATGGTTTTTGTTTGATATTTTTCGTTTTCTCATTTTCCTTGTTGTGTTTCTTCTTGTTTTTTGCGTACGCATTGTATAATTCAGTACGCTGCAAGTTGAACAACTTCTTGTGCATTATTTGGATGAAATAAATAAATATTTTGATTGCGTTTAAGTTTTTTTTATAAATATATGGCATTAATATAATTAAATAATAATAATAATATATATTTATATGGAAATATTTGTATAATTTTACAGAAAATATGAAAATTTATTTTAAGTAACTACTAGAGTATTGAAAATTTATTAAAGTTTATTGAATGATGGTTGATAAAATCTTTATTAAAAAACAATCATTAATTTGAAAAAGCGTGGCCTGTTTCAAAGGGAAGCAGTGGGTTTCATAATACCCGGTCGGGTACTCGGCCCAGGTATCTGATTTAATTTCATTT
Organism: Diogma glabrata; assembly: GCA_963693315.1. Classification (NCBI taxonomy): domain Eukaryota; kingdom Metazoa; phylum Arthropoda; class Insecta; order Diptera; family Cylindrotomidae; genus Diogma; species Diogma glabrata. The sequence continues at coordinate 279,965,260 of OY856187.1, read as the reverse complement.
ACAAATAAACTGATAATTCTGTAAATTTTTAGCAATTTTATTACTTTAAAGGATAGAAAAAGGAAAACAACCAAAATATGTTTTGTTTTACAATAAAATAAATAGAACAAATTGGTAATATAAATTGAATTTGAATGAATTTTATTCCTTTTACACAGCACATTTTACTAAAATATGACTGATTACAAATAAAATAGCATACAAACTACAATAGCACTAAGCTCTCGGCATAAATTATATACATTCTTCCTCTATATGTAATATTCATCAAAATAATCAACAAACAAATTTACAATAATGACATAACAACATAAAATTAAATAAGGACTTTAGTGTCGGCCAGTCTTGGCCAAAAAATTCTAGACTCAATCTTAACAACGTTATATCACGCTCTCATCTCATAAATAACCAATTTAAATGTTTAAGTAAAAAAAATCGATTTTTTTTACAAATGAAAATCGATTATTTATGTTTAATAATTTTAAGAAAAACGAAAAAAAGTTAATTATAAACTTATTTTTTTTTTTTAATTATAAACAAATTAAATTTTATTTATGACATTCTATTGGGTTTGAATAAATTATTCATAATAATTAAATTTTGTGTATTATGCATTTGTCCTACACAAACACAAGTTTAGTTAAATTAATAAGTTCATATACTAATTTATTATTTTAGGCTATTACTAATTTATTATTTAGGCTTAAATTTTTTAGATAAAAAAGTCTGTTTAGCTGCTTTTCAGCTCTGGCTTTGCTACAAAACTTGAAAGGAACTTAGCAAAAAGTAGAACACATTCCTTCAAATTCAACTGATAATATAACTATATGTTGGTATGGTATATTTTTTCTTCAACAATTCACATATTACTGTCGAGTGATACTGCGGGTAGGGTGTAACATGCGTTTTCCACCATTTGAAATCAATCATAGCTGTTATTACTGCTTTCTTTTATAATTGAACAAAAAAAATTAACTTTTCCTTGAAATTTGAAATATATTGGTAGTAATGAAAATTGAAAATTTTCTTTAATATATTCGATATCATTTTGTGTTTCATCGACGGTTAGGTTTCAAAGCGTTTTGGAGGGTAACAAAAGCAATACTGCGTATTGATAATCATTTGTTGCCATTGTGTTCGTTTTTCGCATTGCATGATTAACTTTCAAACCTACCTGTAACACTACAATTTTTTCCATTATTAACACACTATCCGCAATTTTACTGGCATCACTTCGCATTTTAACTACACTGAAATCAAAATTCAAATAAGGTCAACCTCATCTCGAAGTTAGCAGTTTATTATTCAAACAAAGGAAAAAGTACTTTTAAACAATTTCACGGTAATTGAGACAACTAAATTTTCCTGACAACATAAGATTTATTTAAAATATAAAGAACTATAAGTGCTATTCAATATTGCAGAATTTGGATAAAGTTAAAAACTATTTTCATGAATGAAATGGACCTTGACCTTACCTCATGAATATTTTATTTCAAAACAGAAGTGTTTGTAATTGGTTGAATTATATTTAGTTTTCATATAAACATAACGTGGTTGCCTTAACTATACACTGTTAAATCAATTTCGGGCTCCGATTCGCCATATTCGTTCTCGCGACGAGGTTAAAACAACGTCATTACTCATTTCGATTGAATATCGATATCTATCGTCATTTCGACTGAATATACAATTTTAGTATAGTGCTAAACAAATTATTTGAACTAAATAAAACATTTTTATTTATTTATTGTTTTGTTAGAGTTATATTTTGGACGGTTCTACTCAGAGTTATTATTTTATTTAAGGAATTATTTCCTTAAAATAGTACATAATCATAAATTAAAATGTTTTTATACTTCCTAATAAAATATAATTAACTATTTTACGCTTACTCAGTTTTGTGCAAAACGTTACTTTTTCGACTTCTATTACTTTACGGCCTTTATTACTTTATGCCCTCTCTTTGTTACTTAATGCTCTCTTATCATTACTGTACGCCCACTTATTGTTACTTTACGGCATTCTTGGGTTACTTTGCGTTCTATTGTAGGTAGAATAAAACATGTTGAATGTACCACAGGTCTAAACTTAATTTCAGTGAGTGAGAATTTGTTGCCCGAGACGTTAATCGCAATTTATAAATTTACACCCTTGATACATAAATAACTATTATAATTTCAATATCAATCTTCTTCGAAAAGCAAAATCTTTAGTTTTTCGATTTCACTCGTTTGGCGTTTTTATTTTATTTTATTTTGTTTTATTTTTCTTTTCTTTTATTTCATTTGCAAAAGAAAATCTACTAATTTCGTCATCCTTTTTATATATTTTTATTTATTTATTAACCTAAAGGATACAAAACAAGCAATCAACCTCAAGAACATGTATCTCAGATAAAATACAAAAATTTACAACGTTTAACATCTCAAATTAGAGCAATTCCACGTCATCGCAACAGCATTTGTTCTAGCATGTGACCTGACCCCCTCTGATTTCGATAAAATTTCATATACAGATCGCCAATGAAAAAATAAAAATACCATTTCTTTCACTTTAAGGATGACACAGGGTGGCGGCAAAGTTTTAGGGGTTTGCGAAACATGAGTATCTTTGAATATCGATTGCTAACGATTGACTAAACCGATTTATATCATTTATAGCTCATTGGAAAGGTAATTGATAGGACTTATAAAAAAGTTACTTAAAATTTTTTAATAATTTTTTAAAAGAGTGTTAAACTTAAAAAAAAAATTTCAAAGATGGCGCTGTTGGGGGTATCCTCACTTTTACCATTTTTTTTTCAGAAAAAAAAAATGTTTAATTAGTTCGTAATCTAAAACGAAAGTTTCCCAGGTACTTAATTTCTCGTTTAAAATATAAAATTTTTACAAAACTTTCATTCCCGATTTTTTTTTCAATTTTTTTTTTAACCAATGCAGTGAATCATCTATTTAACTCAACCCACCGGAATTCTTGTTTTATAATAATTTAATGACCATTTAACTATTTTAAGGATAAAAATTAAGTATTTGAGGGTGTGAATGCTTTTTACATAATTTATCTTTTCATCCATTTATACCTGTCCGAATTTGATTTTAAGGGCATGCACAAATCAACTACCGTACTTTGTTACCTGTTAATGGTAATACCTGTCATAAAATGGGAGCGCAGTATTGAAAATAATAGTCTTTAGAGATATTTTGAGCGTATAGCATCATTACTAAATTTATTTGTCAATCTTGTTAAAATAATATTTGTGTTGTGTTAGCAAAGAAGCTTCAAAGTGTTTTAATAGTTAAAATAATTTTTTTAAGACATGAGTAAATATCATTGTTTAAAACCATTTGGTATCGGCAAGTGTTCAAAAGCTTTAAAAAATGTTACACCTGAAGTTCAGAATAAATTACGTTCCATAAACTTTGTGATTAATTTACGTACGCAAAAGCGAATTTGTTCGTCTTGTAGTATTCGTCTCTTAATGATCAGTTCCACTGGAGGTATTGAAACTGAAAATACAGGTGATACAGAATCAATTGCGAGTGATAAAATATTCGAGGAACAGCCACAGCCTATCAGCGGACCAAGCGTTATACGAGATATTATTTCATCACCAACGATAGTCAATATGGAACGTGATGAACTAATTAACCGGATAAATGAACATTTTGTGCCATTTGTATCTAATCAAATTTCACCTATTAATCGAAAGCGATTATGTCGCAGTTTTGAGTATATGGAAAGGATAAATCAGAGCAACTGCGTAGAAACATACAAAATGTTTTAATTGGGGAAAATCTTGATTCTTCTGATGAAATAAAAGTGCAATTAAAATATTTTTGAGATATTATGGAGAACCTAAAGTTGTCCTTTAACAATGGCGATTATATGGAGAAACGAAAAATATTAACTCTACTACCTATGGATATGAAAGTGCAAGAAATACAAAACTTATTTGGAACAGAAGCAACACGTCACTTAATTGAAAAAAGCAAGAAGGATCAAATAAACCAATCCACAGCGCTGTCATCATTTCCAAATGCCGATAAAAAACTACCAGAAGAAACTATTAATGAAATGAAATTTTTTATACGAATGATCCCATTAGCAGATTAATGCCAGGTAAACGTGATACGATATCTGTAAAACGTGGTAGTGAACGAATATTTCTCAAAAAACGGTTACTGCTATGCACGTTAAATGACGAGCAAGTTTAAGAGCAAGTTTCCAGAATTAAAAGTAGGATTTTCAAAATTTGCAAGTCTTCGGCCTGATGAATGCGTAAAATTAGTGCGTAAAATTAGTTGCCAATATCAAATGGTTTTAAACAATGATTACTCATGTAATCTCATGTTACTCATGTTTTAAAAAAAATTATTTTAACTATTAAAACATTTTGAAGCTTCTTTGCTAACACAACACAAATATTTTTTTTAACAAGATTGACAAATGAATTTAGTAGTGATGCTATACGCTCAAAATATCTCTAAAGATTATTATTTTCATTACTGCGCTCTCTTTTTATGACAGGTGTTATCATTAACAGGTAACAAAGTACGGTAGTTGATTTGTCCATGCCTTTAAGATTAATTTCGGACAGGTATAAATGGATGAAAAGATAAATTATGTAAAACGCATTCACACCCTCAAATACTTAATATGTATCCTTAAAATAGTTAAATGGTCATTAAATTATTATAAAACAAGAATTCCGGTGGGTTTAGTTAAATAGATGATTCACTGCATTGGTTTAAAAAAAAATTGAAAAAAAAACGGAAATGAAAATTTTGTGAAAATTTTATTTTTTAAAACGAGAAACTATGTAGCTGGGAAACTTTCGTTTTAGATTACGATCTAATTAAACATTTTTTTTCTGGAAAAAAAGTGGTAAAAGTGAGGGTACCCCCTCACAGCGCCATCTTTGAAATTTTTTTTTAAGTTTAACACTTTTAAAAAATTATTTATTATTTATTAATTATTTATTTTTATGAATATAAAAGGACCTAAAACTTTTCATTCTGCATCACATGGTACATTTACAAATCCTGATTTATGTATCATTCATGATACGGATGGTTCATCAATTTCAAAGTCAAAACGAATTGTTTTACAAGAATTTCCTAGGTCTCAACATAGTCCTACTTTATTACAATATGGTTTAAATATTCCTATCATTCGTTCATTACCTAAAGCAAGATGGAATTTTGAGAAAGCAAATTGGATGGCATTTTCAGAATCATTGGATAAAGAACTCAAAAATGTTCCTTCTAAGGTTCAAAATTATGATTCTTTTGTGAAATCTGTAATCAATTGTGCTAAAAAAACAATTCCAAGAGGTTACCGAATGCAATACGTACCTGGTTGGGATAAAACTTGTGAAGCGCTTTTTGAAAGTTACATGAATAAGCAAATAATAAATTGGTTCAATGTTAATTAATCGTCTAAATGATAATCGTAAAAATATTTGGCAAAAAAATTGAATTTCTTGATTTTACACATTCAAGTAGAAAAGCCTGGTCTATAGTTGGCAAACTTGGAACAAATGCACAAAGAAAAATAGTTTCTTCATCTTCCATCACACCGAATCAAATTGCAACAAAACTATTGAATTCAGCGAAAACTGACATGGACCGAAGAGCTATTAAAAAAGTTAAGTTTCAGCTCAAACGTTTACGTAGATCTTTAAAACAACAACATGCTTTCTCAAAAAGATTTTCTTTAGGTGAAATTGTTAATGCTTTATCTCATGTGAAAGTTGGCAAAGCAGCTGGAGTTGATAATATTTATCCTGAATTTATAAAACATTGTGGACTAAGTACCAAGAGATGGCTAGCAAATTTTTTTACTGACGCTGTAAAAAAATCTAAAGTTCCTTCAATTTTCAAAAAGTCAAAAATTATTACTACTCTAAAGCCTGGAAAAACAGGAGACGACACATCTCATTATCGCCCAATTTCATTGCTTTGTGTACCATTCAAGCTATTGGAAAGACTTATACTACAAAGGGTTCAAAACAAAATCAATGTCGTGTTACCAAAAGAACAAGCACGTTTTCGACAAAATCATGGTTGCAACGAACAAATGCTCGGTTTTTCAACATAGTCGAGTCAGGTTTTCAAAAACATCTGAAAACTTGTATAGCACAAGTTGATCTTACATCAACATATGACACAGTTAGTCGTCATGGATTGTTGTTGAAATTTGCATCAATTATTCCTTGTCTTAAAGTGATAAATCTTTTAAATGGTATGCTTTCTAATATAAAATTTCAGGTTTTAATGCAAGAAACTAAAAGCCAATGGAAAAATATGGAGGGGCTGAAATCTCAAGCTCTGAGATATCAAGACTTCGGTCTGGGTTAAGGATTTTGATATAGTTTTCGGCAACAAAACTTTTATGAGGACATGGTTTTTAGTTTTGGGCAGCGATGAATATCAAACATAACTCTTTGTTAAAGTACAAGTATTCAGAGATAGACTCTGTTTAAAAATTTATTACAAAACTAACACGAAACATCAATACGTTGCCGGATAATTGTAATCAAAATTCCAAAAATATTGTTAAATTAAATAAAATCAAACTTTTTCAAAATTCCAAAAATATTCTAAAAATTAGAATGAAATCAAATATTTAAACTTTTTCTAAATTCTGATGATATGCCAAAAATTCTTAAAAATTCGAACTTTTCCAAAATTCTAAAAATATTGCAAAAATTATTACAAAATCAAAAATTAAAACTTTTTTCAAAATTCCAAAAATTATAATAATATCAAAAATTAAAAATTTTTCAAAATTTTAAAAATATTTCAAAAATTCTTACAAAATCAAAAATTAAAACTTTTGCCGAAATTCTAAAAATATTGCAAAAATTATTACAAAATCAAAAATACAAACTTTTTCAAAATTCCAAAAATATTTCAAAAACTACAACAAATTCAAAAATGTCCATGTCCAATTTCATTTTAAATTACATTTACGTCATAAAAACAGCTACATTTTTTTTCCCAAAATATCGGCTAAAAAATTAAATGAAATCATTTTTTGACACACTTGACATTATTTTTTGACAAACTTATAATGCCATAATTCTCTATAATAATAATAAAATATCATGTCATACGAACTATTAATTTTATTTTTTTCTAAAAAAATTGGGTAAAAAATAAATAAAAACCTTTCTTTTGACACACTTGACAACATTTTTTGACAAACTTATAATGCCATAATTCTCAATAATAATAATAAAATTTCATTTCAAACAAACAATTTATTTTTTTTCCCAAAAATTGGGTAAAAAGCTAAATAAAAATCTTTTGACACACTTGACAACATTTTGTTGACAAACTTATAATGCCATAATTCTCAATAATAATAATAAAATTTCATTTTAAACAAACAATTTTATTTCCAAAAAATTGGGTAAAAAAAAATAAAAATCTTTCTTTTGACACACTTGACAACACTTGTTTGACAAACTTATAATGCCATAATTCTCAATAATAATAATAAAACTTCATTTCAAACAAACAATTAATTTTATATTTTTTTTCCAAAAAATTAGGTAAAAAAATAAATAAAAATCTTTCTTTTGACACACTTGACAACTTTTTTTTGACAAACTTATAATGCAATAATCTAGTTTTTGATCTCACATACCAATTCCGACCATCAAGATTTCTCCAAATTCAATGTTCCTACTCGTAATCACTTAAAATGAACGTTTTTTAAGCCAAAAATATGCAAATTTCCTTGTTTTGACACACATAATGATTTTTTTGACACACTTCCGGTACAGTTATCGAACACAGCGTCCTTTCGGACCTGTCCCTTGAGTATACCTATTTTTAGAAAAAAAAATTTTTGAAATCCCTCCAGTGGTTTTCCCTGCAGCGTAGGTAATGACGGCCGGCCGGCCGGCCGGCCGACAGACAGACATACATTTTTTTTTTTTTTGCTTTTTTAGAATCAGGAGGTCCTAAAACGTCGAGAAATGTCAAAAAAAGTGGGGGTAAGAATTTCACTTTGAGCTCATGAATGTAATACTTAGGTCTTTCAGACCGAAGTAACTTTAAGCAATGGTTTGGCTCAAGGTTCAGTACTTGCTCCAATTCTTTTCAACTTATACATGTATGACATGCCAAAAACCACTTCCCAGAAATTTCAGTATGTTGACGATATTACTTTAGCTTATCAATGTAAAGATCTTCAACTTGGTGAAAAAGTTATAGAAAAAGATTTACATAAAATGTGGAATTATTTTAAAAAATGGGGTCTTAAACCGAATTCCAGTAAAACTGAAGTCAGTACTTTTCACTTAAACAATCAAATGGCAAAATCTGAGTTATGTGTTAAAGTTGAGAATGTTGTTCTTTTACATAACCATAATCCAAAAATTCTAGGTGTAATTTTTGATCGTTCTTGGACTTTTAAAAATCACTTAGAAGCAATAGCCAAAAAAGTTAGTGCAAGAAATAATTTGTTACAACAAATTGCTGGGACAACTTGGGGATCAAACGCAAATGTTTTAAGGACTGCTGCCTTAGGATTAGTATATTCTACAGCTGAATATTGTTCTTCAATCTGGATGAACAGTGCTCATACACCAAAAATCAATATTCAATTGAATCGTGCAATGAGATTAATTTCTGGTGCTATAAAATCAACACCTTTGAATTGGTTACCTATTTTATCAAATATACCCCCACCAGACATTCGTCGTAAAAAATGTTATTCAATACCATTCAAAGAAGTTCAGAAGTTAACAATTCTTTATTGTTTGATTTATTTTTGGAAGCTCCTGATCAAAGTTTATGTAGAACACCACCGTATATCACTGCTAAACAACTTATTTCACAAAATTTTAACTCTGAAGAAATCTGGCTGATGTCTTGGAACAACAACCTTCCATTAAATGGTTCATTTGTTCAAAACCCTAATGTGAAATTAAATGGTTTTGAACTAAAAAGAAATGATTGGGTGAAATTAAATCGTATTAGAACAGGCTATGGTAGATCAAACTATACACTACATAAATGGGGTCTGGTGGATTGTCCATCATGTGAATGTGGTAAAGAATTTCAGACAGTCAATCACATATCTCAAGAATGTAACTTAACTAAATTCAATGGATGTTTTGAAGAGGCTTTTTGTTTATCTGATCAATTTATTGATTGGTTACATGGACTGAAAAATAAAATTTAATGTATTTTGATGTTGAATAAACCGTACGATTAAAAAAAAAAATTATTAAAAAATTTAAGTAATTTTTTTATAAGTCCTATCAATTACCTTTCCAATGAGCTATAAATGACTTAAATCGGTTTAGTCAATCGTTAGCAATCGATATTCAAAGATACTCATGTTTCGCAAACCCCTAAAACTTTGCCGCCACCCTGTGTCATCCCTAGAGCGAAATTTAATTTTTTGAAAGAAATGGTATTTTTATTTTGTCATTGGCTATCTGTATATAAAATTTTATCGAAATCAGAGGGGGTCGGGAACATCGATGTTGCGGTGACGTGGAATTGCTCATTACAAAAAATAATTAATAATTAAAAAATTATGAACTATTTATAACAATACTTGCAAAATTGAACAAAACATTCCCAAAAGTTATTAATGTTGTACGTTGGAAAGCATCAGTTTTGATGCAAAAACTAAATGTGCGAGTATTTGAATGGAAATATTTATTTCAACATACTATAGAAGTTAGAACGATATTTTATTACTTTCACTATTTAGCAGTTCTATATTTTTTTAAGCTACTCGTTCTGAGTACGGAGTAAAGGAGTGATTAAGGAGTATTTCAAACTCTGGTTTAGCTACGATACTTTTACACTAAATTACTAAAACTAGCTAATTTTTTTAATATGAGTTCATGGTACAACACATAGACACCACTGTACTCCTTTAAAGGATTCATCATTGTACTCTTGTTTGGTTAAAGGCCAATCCAAAAGAAAGTCTAGATCCTGGAGCATCATACTAAATTTAATTTTTTAGGTGTCGTTTCTTTATAACAACATCAACATTATTTTAAGATATTATCTATGTTAGTTAGAATATGTCTGACTTACTATTAAGTTGGAAACGCAAAGCAAAAACTGTCAATAATTTAACATAAGAAATAAATTTACTGTAATAATAAAAAAAGTTAAGGGTAAATACAAAAATATCATTAGCATAGCATAGGTGTATGAATAAAGTAAAATAAAAAGAGTTTTAGTTATTTTTTTTTAAACGATGGAAGTTATTCTGTAACTATGCACATGACCGGCATGTTTCGGTTACTGTATTTATAATAATTACTCTAAAAAAATTTGATATTAGAATAATATTTTCTAAGATCATCAGCCCAATTTCTGAATTATGTGAGTAATTTATTATGCGAAGGAAAACCAAAATGCATACCTTAAAATCAAATAATACGTACGTACTATAATTAAACCAAACGTGTTAATATAAACTGTCATTAAACGTTTCTTTACATTTTCCGCATATACATAAAACAAATGCAGAATATTGAAAACTAAACATCTTTTTGAACCACTATATTTAAAACGATAACTACATTTTTCCAATTTTAAAAATTAGTATTTCGATAATTTCCCTATGTTTTTAAATTTATATAATTTATATCACTTAACTCTTAAAAAACCGAACAAAAAAATGACAGAAAAATAGAACCGCTAAATTATTCGTTTGTAACGATTTATTTGATGTGGAAACATTATCAGTTAACAACACCAACAACTCTAGCACTACAGAAAATACAAAAAAGATTTGATTTTAATCGCTATCATTGAAAAAAATATATATATTTAAATTAAAATAAAAAAAGAAATGGAGAAAAAAATTCAATTTTTTTTGTAACTAAAAAACTATGATTATTTTAATTTAATTTTTATTTTGAAACGTTCATCATTCAAAAGCATTGCTGCTAACATAGCAAAAACACAAATAAAATTGTAGCCATATAAAAAACAACAAATATGACGTCAAGTAGTATTGTATTGTTTTATTTAAATATGTAAAAAATGGAAATATTAGATTTCGAAAATGTTAAATTAATATTTATTTACAGTCGACGAAAGGAAAATTGTAATAATTTTAATGAAGTTCTTTTTAAATTTATTATGTTTCGATACTGGAATAATTTCTAAGAAAAGTTTTCCATTTTATTTGTCCCGAAGAATCATTTTACTTCAGTTTTAAAAAAACCAAAGTATTGAATTCTCGAGCCCAAATTGAAATTCTTACCCCCACTTTTTTTGGCATTTCTCGACGTTTTAGGGCCTACTGATTCTAAAAAAGCAAAAAAAATGTATGTCAGACTGCCGGCCGGCTGTCACCCGACGAAATCTAGAAAACGGCTGATGGATTTCAAACATTTTTGTTTCTAAAAATAGGTATACTCAATGGTAAGAGAAGAAAGGACGATGTGTTCGATAGCTGTCCCGGAAGTGTGTCGAAAAAATTGTCAAGTGTGTCAAAACAAGGAAAATAGCATATTTTTTGCTTAAAAAACGTTCATTTTAAGTGATTACGAGTAGGAACATTGAATTTGGAGAAATCTTGATGGTCGGGATTGGTATGTGAAGCCAAAAACTAGATTATTGCATTATAAGTTTGTCAAAAAAATATCGTCAAGTGATTCAAAAGAATGATTTTTATTTTTTTTAAAACAATTTTGAGGCAAAAAATGAAATCAATTATTTGTATGACATGAAATTGGACACGGAATTTTTTGATTTTGTTATAATTTTTGGAATTTTGAAAAAAGTTTGTATTTTTGATTTTGTTATAATTTTTAGAATTTTGGAAAAAGTGTTTTTTTTGATTTGGAAAAAATTTCAATTTTTGATTTTGTAATAATTTTTGGAATATTTTTAGAATTTAGAAAAAAGTTTGTATTTTTGATTTTGTTATAATTTGTGCAATATTTTAAGAATATTGGAAAAAGTTTCAATTTTTGATTTTGTTATAATTTTGCAATATTTTTAGAACTCTGAAAAAAGTTTCAATCTTTGATTTTGTTATAATTTTTGGAATATTTTTGAAATTTTGAAAAAAAAGTTTCAATTTTTGATTTTTTAAGAATTTCCGGAATGTCTTTCGAGTTTTGAAAAAAATTTAATTTTTGAATTTATCATAATTTTTGAAATATTTATGGAATTCGGAAAAAAGTTTGTATTTTTGATTTTGTTATAATTTTTGCGATATTTTTAGAATTTTGAAAAAAAGTTTGTTTTTGCAATAGTTTTAGAATTTTGAAAAAGTTACTTCGTAAAAGTTACTTGTTATAATTTTTGCAATATGTTGAGAATTTAGGAAAAAGTTTGAATTTTTGGAATATTTTTAAAATTTTGAAAAAAGTTTGTATTTTTGATTTTTTTATAATTTTTGTATTAATTTAAAATTTTTTGAATAAATGATTGATTTGGTAATAATTTCTGGAATATTTTTAGAATTTTTGAAAAAAGTTTAAATTTTTGATTTTATTATAACTTTTGGAATATTTTTGAATTTCTGAAAGAAATCTGAATTTTTAATTTTGTAATATTTTCTAGAAACGCTAAATGGAGAGGTTTTTGAGTAGTTTGCTGATTGTATCATCTTTTCACTAAATTATGTTAATTTATGATCTGTTATAATTTTCCATAATCTGTTATAATTTTAACAGAGATAAAATTCATGCACTTTCACAGAGTTTTATGTTTAATGTACATCGCTGCCGATAACTAAAAACACTGTCCTCATAAAAGTTTTATGCCGAAAACTATATCAAAATCTTTAACCAAAGCCGAAGTCTTGATATCTCAGAGCTGTGAGATTTCAGCCCCTTCATATTTTCTATTTGATTTATTTAAGTATGTACATTGCAACAAAAACTTTAATGCTTGTATCTATTTATTTATCTTATATCGATTTTAAATAAATCAAAACAATCAAACATTAAGGGTATAGGTTCAGGAATTGAAAAAGTCAGCAATAACGCACTCAATTGCTTGCACTTACTGTTCACAAAATCAAAAGTAAAGCATTTTAATAACGAAACAGAGCATATTCCAGAAGATTTTAGTTTAGTTTGATCTTGCGTTCGAGAAGCACAGAGATAAAATTATAATCAGTCAGATGCCACAAAAAAAAACAACTATTTAATGTTCCTGATATAAGTTTGAATAGTCTTTATCGCACCAATAAATAAAAGTGAAATGTAAATTGAATTTTGTGAGTGTAGTTGGTTAGGTAAGGTTAGAACGACCATCCTGAGGAGAAGGCTGCTACTGAAAATTATTAGTAGCCAGGACCCTGATGTTTCAAAGAACTCATGTATTTCATTACAGTAGCGTCTTCGAGAATCACTTTTCACATTCCTGATCTCATATTTATAAAGTTTAAGGCCTACCCTATAAGATTCCCAGTCCGACAACTTAACCTCCGATTTGTGATTTTTAACTGCATTTATTGACAAAAATAGAACACAAAGTTTCTATCTCTTAAAAAACGTAAAGATATGTTTGTGAAAGAATAATAATTAAATCCTTTTTTTCTGAAAGTAAAGATGATCTATGAATGGTTCTATACACATTCCCATTATATGTAATAATATTTACAGTGAACCACAAGTAAGTCAAACAGTATTTATTACAGGTTTCCTCAATGCCCGAGCTCTTCCCAACAATATTTCAATCAGTATGCGTAAAAAACGTGTGGAGTGGCTTAGTGGCCAGCACGCTGGACTCGAACTCGGAGGACCCGGGCTTGATTCCCACCTAGGTCGAGGTGTTTCTAAGTAAAACAGTAACAATCATCAAAACACCGGTGTTCCAATTAAACGATACTCAACCATATAAACAACTAATCAATTAAAAAATAAGTCTCATAAAAACGAGTGAATTGTGATAAATACAGGTAAGGACACTTGTTGAGAGCCTACGTTCCTATATGGAACATATAGGACAAGCAAAATATCTGATTGTGATATAATATTCGTGCATTATGCAATCACTCGTGTTTGGAAAAACAGCTCCCGCTAGTAATACACAATAGTTTTTGCAACAAATGCGCAAAATTTAATAATATCTTTTAGGTGTATGTATGAATTTGTATGAATTTGAACCGGTAACAAAATTTATGATAACTACCAATTTTATAAGAATACTAGTAAACGGTTTTCAAAAACCAAGTTATCTTACATTGAACCAAGTCTAAATTTTTATCATCCTTAATTTGAAACTTTCTATAGAAATATCGTTAATTAGTAACACTATATACGAATTTCTTTTTCTATGTAGCTATAACGGTAGGATCAGCCAAGGCGATAATGTCCTAAAGAAGAATCGTATCTAAACCCGGGTATCTAAATTTAAACAAGCTAAGGCAAAATACGTGCGGCGTGAACTGCGTAATCAAAGGATTGCTTGATCATTAGCATGGAACTTTAAATGCTGGGTACCCTCCAGTTTTAATCTATACCTTGTCACAACATAGGCATCTGTTGTGGCACTCAATTGAATTAGAGATGTTTAGAGGCATTAATCTTTCGATTATCCAGGAACCGTACACAGACAGCAAAAGAATGAAAAGTTTTTTGACTAACAAAAAAACAAATATTTTAAGATAACCGACACACAGATATGCACACTAGTGAGGACCTGTATCATTCTTGCGTGCTTTTATCTCGACAAATGCTTAGTAATATATTGTAACGACTCTTCGTTGGTTCTTTTCGATTATTGAGCAAATACGACAGTAAAAAGACAGATCTTTAGTTAACAAAATCTCAAACTTTATTTATCAACCAGTTACAGCAACTTCCGATTTTAATTACAATGAATTCCAGGGTCTTCAATTTATGCACGATAAATTTCACCGCTTTTCCACAATTTGAATCAATAAGAGTCGGAATCGTAAGATCTGTATTTACTATTCCACTAGGTTCAAATTCTTTCACTATTAGTACCCAGGCTCAAGTACCACCGATTATTCCTTATACTTGCGAATATTTGTAAAACACTTTTAATTGCAAAATTAAAACTGACTATCTGATATTTTGTTTGCTTATTTATATCGAAAAATAAATAAATCGAAACTTCTATAATCCAATAGAAATCAATACTACGTAGTCCGTACATCTTGAATAGGCCACACCTATTTTCATTCATACTTGCATTTGTATTAGCGAACTCAAATTCAATTTATGCAAAATGTATTTGTTAAAGGGAGTTAACTTTTAATTCATCTTTGCCATAGAATGTAGAAAACATTTAGGCGGAACGTATTGGTTATTTATGATTAAATTAAATTAACCCATTCTGGGCGAAATTTATTACAATATATTTGCAAAATTATTCCATCAAGCAAGAGTGAAGTTGATTGCATAAAATGTTTTTACCTAATAAATACCGAGCTGGAATAACGTTCTTAACATACTAAAGTCCCTTGTGTTTCAAAAAAAAATTGGAATTGATTTTTATTTAATCTTAACGATCTCTTGTTTTTTTAATGTTTGAGGTTTGGTTAAGAAAAATTACTTGAGGATTATTTACTATGAGTTGAACCATTACTTACACTTTAGATGAAAGTGTTGACATTAACAATAATTTGTAATTTAACGTACTGCAGCAAGGCATTAATTTACCTGTAAAATAAAAAACATAAAATTATTATAAAACTCTGTCAAAAATCAATCTAGAAACAAAAATCAAGTCAATTTTAATATTCAAATGTTGAAAATTGTCTAAAAACCAATTACTGGTTTAAAAAAACAACAGTGAACACTCAATTTATTTTACTATGTAACCCATTGTTGGAACAGTATACTAAAAGGGGTGTCGAAATGTACGTGACCAACAATCTTGTTGCATACTATTTTCCTGCAGTCGTGAAACTGATTAGAACTCGTGAAGCTCACTGTAGAACGAGGGACTAGTGTCTGAGTCTAAACTTTTGAAACCTACTTTTAATTTATCAATAGAATGTTGATGAAAATAATAAATATGACAGTACACTGCAGAAGTCATTTGCCTCTTCCTTCAAATAGGAAAATATCCAAACGAATAAATCCCGTCCGGAGAGACGCTGCCATAAAATTGAACGATGATCTAGAATTAATATTACTCGCAAATCGCGATCTCACGTAACAAAAATCAAATCAATTTAATTCCTCCACGAAAACACGGATGTCATTTTTTCCTGTTTCCTTTTTTTGATGTTTAATTTCAATTAGTATGTGAGACGAACAAATACACTCAAAAAAAATTAATGAAAATTGTATTAACGCTGTTTATTAAATTTTATAACTAAATTATTTATGAAATCTATAAATCTTTACACAAATAATACGAAATACATATTTATAACATCTGTTTATCGTTTAATAACCCATTAATGTAAACTATAAAACAACATTTATAAAAGAATAATCGTATATTGTTTGTAAGTTTATGTATTTTATTAAATTATTTTTGAAAGTAACAGGATTATAAAATTTTCAAACAAAATTTATAAATTAATTTGTGAATATTATAAATATATAGTTATCAATTGATAATTTTGTTCAACACTTCATAAACTCCTACTTAAGATTAATAAATTCCGTTTTTTTATTAGCGCCAACTCATTAACAAATTCGTATAGATTTAATTAAATTTTTAATACATATCATAACTTATTTTTTCAGTGTAGGCACTTGTGACAGCATTCGTTTATAAGCATTACATTTTTCAATTTAAATCTAATTTACCCTGGAACTAAAATATATAGATGGAAAATATGAAGGGGCTAAAATCTCACAGCTCTGAGATATCAAGACTTCGGTCTGGGTTAAGGATTTTGATATAGTTTTCGGCAAAACACTTTTATGAGGACATTGTTTTTAATTTTGGGCAGCGATGTATATCAAAAATAAAACTCTTTGTTAAAGCACAAGTATTTTTTTATCTCTGTTTAGAAATTTATTGCAAAACAAACACGAAATTAATACGTTGCAGCAAAATTATAACAGATCATAACTTATTAAAAAGATGATACACCCAACAAACTACTCAACCTCTCCATCTAGCGTTTCAAGAAAATATTACAAAATCAAAAATTCATATTTCTTTCAAAATTCCAAAAATATTCCAAAAATTATAATAAAATCAAAAATTTAAACTTTTTTTTAAACTTCTAAAAACATTCCAAAAATTATTACAAAATCAAAGATTGAAACATTTTTCAAAATTCTAAAAATATTGAAAAAATTATAACAAAATCAAAAATTGAAACTTTGTCAAATATTCTTAAAATATTGCACAAATTTAAAACAAAATCAAATATACAAGTTTTTTTCAATATTCCAAAAATTATAATAAAATCAAAAATTTAAACTTTTTCAAAATTTTAAAAATATTGCAAAAATTCATAATTCAAACAAACTTATTTCAAAATTCTAAAAATATTCCAAAAATTATTACAAATCAAAGATTAACACTTTTTTTAAAATTCCAAAAATTATAATAAAATCAAACATTTAACTTTTTCAAAATTCTAAAAATATTCCGAAAATTCTTAAAAGAATCAGAAATTTTTTTCAGAGGTCTAAAATTATTGCAAAATTATTGCAAAAAATACAAATTTTTTCCAAAATTCTAAAAATGTTGCAAAATTATAACAAAATCAAATATACAAACATTTTTCAAAATACCAAAAATATTCAAAAAATTATAACAAGATCAAAAATTGAAACTTTTTCAAAATTCTAAAAATATTCCGAAAATTCTTACAAAATTAAAAATTGAAACATTTATCAAAAGTCTAAAAATACTGCAAAAACTATAACAAAATCAAAAATACAAACTTTTTTCAAAATTCTAAAAATATTTCAAAAATTATAACAAAATCACAAATTTGTCCAATTTCATGTTCGATAATATTTCATGTCAAACAAATATGTAATTAATTTAATTTTTCTCCAAAAAATTGTATAAAAAAAATGAAAATCATTCTTTTGACATACTTGACAACATTTTTTTGACAAAATTTTAGTGCAACAATCTAGATTTTGGTCTCACATACCGATCCCGACCATCAAGATTTCTGAAAATTTAATGTTCCTACTCGTAATCACTTAAAATGAACGTTTTTTAAGCCAAAAATATGAACAATTTCTTGTTTTGACACACTTTACGATTTTTTCGACACACTTCCGGAACAGCTATCGAACACATCGTCCTTTCGGCTCTTACCATTGAGTGTACCTATTTAAAGAAACCAAAATTTTTAAAATCCCTTCAGCCGTTTTCTAGATTTCATCGGTTGTGACGGCCGGCATACATTACATTACATACGATACAATACATACAGACATACATTTTTTTTTGCTTTTTTAGAATCAGTAGGTCTTAAAACGTCGAAATGCCAAAAAAAGTGGGGGCAAGAATTTCACTTTTAGCTCCGCAATGTAATACTTAGGTCTTTCAGACCGAAGTAAAACGAATCAAGAAACCGATAAAATAAAAAATTTGAACCCGACCTTTTCCGATGTTTTTGAAACTTGGGTAATCGTTCGTATAATAAAAACAAAATTCATACGTGTGTTTTTTTCACTAGTTTTGACACAGGGTGGATTGAAACTTAATAAGAGATTTAGTGACAATCAAACAATGAAGTTAGATTGTGTTCGTACGGGTTATTCGATTTGAGTAAATTTTTTTTCTATGGTAACAAATGAAAAGTGTATTCCACTAGTGTAAAAAGAATAACAAATTGTAGTTGCTATGGTTTTTTGTATAATTTTACAAAGCATTTTAAACAACGCAACCATGAAAAAATAGAATATAAATTTTGAATGTTTTGTTGTCGATTTCTATCTTTATAATTTACAGTAAATAATGATTATATATTAATATCATAAAAAAAATTGCATTTCCTACGCGAGATAAAAACGTTTTTCGTTCGTAAACATGTCTCACTCGACGCTAGCGCGTCTCGTGAACAAATGTTTACTCACGAAAAAAACAATGTTTTCATCTTCTGTAGGAAAATATACTATTTTCAAACTAGTAATAAAAAAGCGAAAAACACGTTTCTTTTAGCTCCTACGGAAGTCTCCATTATAAAACAATGCAAAGCTTGCTATAAAATTAAATTTAATGCTCTTTGCATTAACAAGTTGTTTTCAAACTTTTAGGGGAGCAAGTTAAGTTTTAACTTCTACCATTTCAATAAAAAATAAATTATGATGTTAGAATTGTACTAAAATTTGTAATTTTGCATTCAAATTAGTTTTAATTTGCTTTACAATTTAATAATAACTTGCTTTACATAACCTATATATAGCAAAGCTTGTTTAAAAATTGCAGTAACCTTTTCGACTCAAAAATTTCAATTTACTGTACTGTCTTACTTGAGTAAATTTTGACAGATTGTGTTGAAAATCAAATAATAATTATTTTTCACTAATTTTTTTTCGTAATTTAATTTTTGTAGAAGAAAATTTCAGCGAGAGACGTCAAAATTTCAATTTCAGTGGCATTTTTAGAAATGGGCCACGGCATTAGAACGCATGTTGTTGTGTAACCTAGATTTTGTTCAATTGTATGCATGGTTATTTCTATTAGATAAAACTTTTCATTAAAAAACATTAAACAATAATAGCTCTTGACTAAATACCAGATGGCTTGTCCCAAGTACAAAGTTAAAAAATTCACTAGCCGCCATGTTTTATATTCGACTGTAAAAATCAAGGCAACAGAAAAATGAAAAAGCTCAAAAAAACGTATATATTTCAACACACGTCTTTTTCAGCCAACCATGGTTTTAAAATAAAAAAAAAATATCCACAGTCTAAAAAAAATATAAATAAATAAACATAAAAATATAAAGAGCATACAAACGGTTGATAAGTCTTTTACTCCATACCTAAACTTATTTTCTATGAACCAAAAAAAACAGACGCAAATGATATTTTCAAGTACTATTGCTTTACGTTTGTTCAATTTTGTTTGAGACTAGCATTGTGCGTTTTAAGGCCAAACTGGACTACATTATATATTTACAAAAAAAACATTGTGAAAATTCATAAAGAGCAGACGATATTAGATTATATTAACATTTGAATGACGCTGACCAGAATGCTACTTACTTTTCAGGAAAACCATAAACCTAGATATTTTTCAGTCGAAAACGAAAAATATTTTTGTTCTTATTATCAACTTTTTATTTGTAATTTTTGCAAAAACACAAAAATACGCTTTTGGTAAAAAACAAAATTGAAAAAAATGAAATATTCTATCTACATGTACATTCTTATACAAAGAAAAAGAAAAAAAAATCCAACGTTGTAAATTTTTTTATTTTCTGAAACAACAATTTTTTTAGTACAATATTATTCAATTTTTTTTAAGCAACAAAAAATTGTTTGGAAGTCCCAAAAAATATTTCGAAAGTTATCAAAAACTTAAATATAGTTTTTTTTGTTTTGTTCGCTTGTGATATTTTGATTGGTTAGCTTTTTCTCGATTTATGTATGTGTGTGTGTGTGTGATGTGTTGTTGGGCTTTGGAAATACATTTTTATAATTTTTTTGTTTTCATTCATTTATAATTTTAAGATATTTTCGATGTTTTTTTGCAATTTGTACAGTTTGAGAGATGAACTTTAATCGAATGTCAATCGGTAATGTTGGCACCAATATGAATTCAAGATAAAGTTTTTCGTTCTTTATCCAGAAAAATCTAAATTAAATGGATTTTATGAGATTTCAATTTCATTATTTTATTAGGCGGTGAGTTGTCGTCTGTCGATAAGTTAGTGGTTTAAGTTCCAACGATAAATAGGTGTTGGGTTCGAGATATCACAATTCACAACAGTCCCATGCATCTAAACTCTAAAGGAGTCATTATAGGATAGTAGAAACTTAGTTGGGCATCATCCATTTAAAACAATAGATGACACAAACATAGTATGTTTTCTGATTTACAGTTTTATTGATAACAATAAAAATATTAATCATTTGTCAATATTAAACTGAAGTTTTTTCAGTTAAACTCAAGGACACACTTTTACGAAACCGACTGTATATTAGTGAAGTTTTCTTAAAATTCGTGTTTTTAATTTTGGTTTTTTTTTTCGAATTTCAAAGCGATTGTTGTTGTTTCTTTCTGCTTTTAAAGTTTTAAAAAAAATTATAATAATTGTATGTCGACAAAAAATGGATAAAAAAACAAATAAAAAGAAAAAACGAATATTGAAAAAAAAAATTAAATTAATTTTTTTTTCTCGGAATTAAAAAAAAAAATAAAAGTAATTGTTTAAAATATAAATATGAAAAAATGAATACATCACAATTGTGTTTTTTATGATTTTGTTTTTTTCAATCGAATTTGCTTAGGAAAACTTTTAATAGATGAAATTTTAGAAACATGTAACGTTAACGAAAATTAAAAAAAATAATTGGTTGTGATTCGTTACTAAAACGTTTCAATATATCTGATCATCTCCGAACAACTGTTTTAGTTCAATATAAACAACACAGCAAATATAAATAAAACTCAAAAATGCATTAATTAAAGCTGTTACAAATAAAACCGTATTTTTGCAGGAGATATTCTCTAGTAGTGCATAGAGTGCTATGTATCATAGCATATGCAATTATTGCCATACATAGAATGTTAATTCGGTACGATAAACACAACTTTTGTAATGCCAACTGCCAATTAATTTCACATAATTCTAAAATTTCAAGAAGTTCAATCCAAGGTCCTGAAGCAATAAAAATAAGTAGGTGATATATTAAATATTTAAAATGGAATAAACTGCCGCAAATTCAGTTAATGTTGAAGAAAAACTAAAGCGAAATGCCTAGGTAGCATTTGTTATTCTGTATATTGGTGGCTAAGAGTGTGAAGTGGTAAACTTTACTATCTTAACACATAATATACACAATTGCTTTTTTTTATTTCGTAAAATTTGTTTGTTGAGGAAAATTCTAATTTTTATTTTGAATAAAAATTAAATTTTCCAAGCCCTTAAATATTGACTTCGACAAAATGAACAAATTCACAGTAATACAAATTAAATTTACACAAAATCGCAAATCTAACAAAATTAAATTGTTTTGTTTCCCACCGCAACAATAGTCGATCTAAACCAACAAAGTATAAGTTTGCTTGCTCACTAGCCAAACAATCTTATATGTTATTTTTAAGGATAATAACACAAAAATTCTATACAAAAAGCAAAAAGATCATAAATGGTTTTGTATAAAATATATAATTTGAAATGTAATACATTATGTGTAAGATAATCAATCGTACCCAAATTGGAGACACAGCTATCTTAGGACAATATCTCCCAATATATTGGTTTTCAGACCCGCAGGTCAATTATGACCCAATATATGTTTTTTGGGGTCAAAATGTGTTTTTTTCTGTTTTTCGTAGGAAGATGAATCGTTTAAAAAACACGAGGAACGCGACTTTCCAAGTATTACGTTTGTATCCCTGTATCGGTGCCACAAATTAAGACATTCCTTCGCAGTGCAGGGGTTGAGTGTAGTAGTCTTTCGATTATAATGTTGTGTTGTCGTGGTGGTGCTGCGTAGTGTTGAGCATGGCGGCTTTTCGTTCGTCTTGTGTTAGTCGTTTCATCATACGTGTGATGATCTCATTCGTTATGTTCAAGTTGTCTTTAGAGCTCAGCATAAACTGCATGAGGAGTGGTTGACTCTCCCATATGCTGCTCAATAAGTTAAGTATCCATGCGTTTGCAAACCTCCCGCATTCGATTAGCACGTGCTCTGCGTTCTCAGTCTTTCCCTCACAGTAGAGACAGGTTGGACGTTACGTGCTTATACTTGTATAAGTACTCACGGAAACATCCATAGCCTGAGGTTATCTGCGTCAAATGATGGTTGACGTCACCGTGTTTTCTTGTTGTCCATCCTTTTACGTCAGGGATCATCACAAAGTGAGGTTCTTGCAGGTAGTTAGGTACGTTTAGTTCGTCTAGCTAGGGCTCTCAGGATTTAGTTGGCAGAGTTAAAGGCATTTCTAACATCCAGGGTGACAACAGTGCAATATTGTTTTTCACCCACCAGCCATCGTTTACCACTCAAAGCTTTATGCGCTATCTCACATACTGCAGAGATTGCATGATGCATCAATGGTAGACCGTTTCATTCTGAAACCAAATTGACGGTCAGAAAGGCCCTACTCGCATTCAGTATGTTGCTCATGTCGAGTACCAATAATTTTCTCAAAGATCTTTCCAGTTGTGTCCAGCATGCACAGTGGACGGAGGACGAGGGTGGTGGCTTGTGAACCTTTGGTATAAGTACAAGGCGGTGGCGCTTCCATTCCTCAGAAAATATCCCTTCTCCTAAGCTCGCAGTGTAGATATTTTCGAATATCATCGACTTCTTCTTTATCTCTGTTTTTAAAACGGTATTTGGGATGCCATCTAGCCCGGCGTGCTTTAAACGGATAGTCTGAGCAACGCGTTTAGGACTTCTTCGGTGGCGACAGCCGAAATTGAGTTATCCTCAATTTGCAGCTCACGAGGTAAGGAGAAGTCACTGTTATGACCAACATATTTCGTTTGCAAATACATTTGATCTTGCATAAGAATCAAACATTCAAACAAAACAATTAGCACAATAAATGTACTAACTTTTTTAACCTTTGTAGTCTAACAAAAACAATCATTTAATGACTTTGAGATTCACTGTAATTAAAACATACGTATATAAAAATATAAAAGTATAAAAGAGAAAATAAATGTAATGTTAGAAATATCAAATAACAGAGAAAACCGATTTAATGATACATTTCATTTAGTTTGTGTTTCGTTTTTTTTTTGTTAGACAAAGTTAGCAGTATGGCTTATTTGCAAGTGTTATTGAATAAATATATAAGGGTGAATAATTACGTGTGGCTACACGAATATTTCTTGAAGTATGTTATTTGTAACTCTGTGTGTTACTCATCCATGACATTTGACATATTCCACTTTGTATTTTAAAATAAAATCATAGTTTTTCTCGATATTCTACTTTAAAATATTTAAATTAAACTAAATTTGTAAAAATTAAAGTTTAAATTAGTGTTTTACAAAACAATTATTTGTATTTGTGTAGTAACTTTTTCATAAAAATAAAGTGTTAAAGGATATTTTCACTAATTCTATAACGCATAAAAACTGTTTAGAATGTTGTTTTAACAAATACATAAAGTGTTTACTTTACAAAAACTGTGATTTTCTAGTTTAATTTTGTATTTTATTTCCTACATAAAAGTAATTTTTCAAAATCCATCGTTGTCAAAAGAAATGTCAAATGCTGTCATAGCCAAATATAAGGTGTTCTTAAAGTAATTTATTTATTTATTTTTATTTCCATTAACTCTTTATCGTGTTTACATAATTTCATTTTTAATAATTATAATAAATTATATTTGAAATTCTTGTTTACTACATATTACATATATCAAGTCGATTATAAAGAAAAACAGAAATAATCGCCCATCCACAGAAAATTCATTCCCCAACTATCCAAAGGACACATATATCGCCGAGTCAAGACTAGAACAAACTTGACAGTTCTTTTCTAAATTGATTCACATTTGTAGCTCTTCGAAGCTGAGAATCCATGCAGTTCCATGTTTTTGCCGCTGCTAACTGAAATGATCGTTTAAAATACTTCGAGTGACAAACTGGAATTTTTCAATTCCAGTTACTTCATAGTCACATAGCTCGAAAACCTGACTAATATAGGTTTAAGAAACCATGGTGGTTCAAATACAAAGTCAATTGATCATGCGCAACGCGTTCAAAAATTTTGGAAATACATGGCAAAATACTGATGGGTCGAAGGTCACTTACGATTTTAACATTCGCAGCCTTTGGAATAGGAATCACAATAATTTTCTTCCACAAAGATGAAAACTTAGATGAGGCAAATAAAAAATTGATTGAGTCAAATGACTTACGATATGAAATATTATCAACTTTAAGAAACGGATTGAAAGACCGTCATAACCAACGGCATTACTTGAGATTCTTTTAATGGCATTAAGGACATCAGTCTCAGACACCGACTGAAAATCAAATCTACTACGGGCCAAGGATGACGGTAGTGGTGGTGGAGAAGATGATGTTGATGAATTAGTATTGTTGACGCTATATTTGACGCCACAACGTAATCACTTACAGTATCAGGATCAAAATCAATATCAACAAATACATTTGAAGACTGAATTTTTAAATTGCGGGAAACCCTTCAAAATTCTTTGGGCGTAATATGACCGCTAAGCTGATTCTTCAAGTATATAAGCGTTTCAGTAAACAGCTTTGACGAATACAAATTCGCCGTAGTTCTTTGAGTTCTGACAGGAAAAAAACACTGTTTGAAGAACAACAAAACCGTCTGGCATATCGATAAGCCATATAATTCTTAGGCTAAGTAATTCAATATAAATACCAAAAATACAAAAAAACTAATGTGATTTGTTACGCATAATGGTGCTTTCTTAAGAAATAAAAAGAAATGTTTAGTGAGAATTTGCCATTGATAAGGGTCAAGAGGTGGTGTGACATTTTCTCAGTATCATGTTTGCGGTGTTGAGACAATGTAATTACACCCATATTACGCTTGATAGTTGGTCCAGAAAAATTAGAACAAAGATATAAATCACGAGGGATATATTGATGATTGGGTAGTTGATGAATACAACTACGGAGAAGCCAGCGACATACACGGACGAAAGTCGCTTATACATCCAGAATATTTTCAACAATTTAAGTCAACATTTCAATAATTAACTTATGTTTTCTTTACTTTAATATATTTATGATTTGGTATTTAAATAATGACTACATATATCCTGTTACTTTTCTGATTGTCTTTTGAATATGAACTACTAGAACAGTTGGTATTAGAGATTTTCCTGGGGTATAGGGCCACATGCTGAATTCGTTCTTTTATATGTATAATCCCGGATATAAAACGGAATTATCGTTTTATAATATCACCATGGTGTGGAAAGAGGCCAGACACAATTTCAGCCATTATATCTGGGCACACTGGTGCAGCTGATTGAATACCTTTTAGTTTAGTGAGTACAATTTTGTACGAACTTCCCCATGGGTTATTCTGAACTAGGGCTTCTATCCCGGGACCCTGCAGTGAAAAAGACTCATGAGAAATTCCGGGAATCAAGGTGGATCCCGGGATTTCGCGTTGTTCTGGAATTTGTTTGATTTGTATGTTTAGCACTATTTTTTGAAGATGAAAAGAACAGTTGCAAGAAAATTACATATATTAATGCATTTATATTTTATTTGTATTAAAAAAATTCGCTACTAAATTCAATTAAATTTTGATTTAAAATCACAAGATATAAATTTACAACAGAAAACGCGTACATAATATTTCACTGGGCCAGTCAACCATAAAACGAATAACGTTTTTTTAGTGGAGCATTTTGTTTATATGCAGTGGCTGTGTACAGATTACGTAACGAAATGTTTTCCATATCAACCTTTACCTCTCTTACGGAACACATTGTAACAAGCAACAATGATCATTTTCTTCCAACCGTAAGAATCCACCTTCACACCCTAAGGCCGTTACGCAATTTGTGAACAACCCACAATGGGATATTTCATGTTTAAATAATAAACAAATTGAGAAAAAATAAGTTCTTTCCTCTTAAAGTGTATGCTTTAATACATATCCTTTCACTTATGGTTTTTGTTGTTTTCATTAAATGTTGGATTCATTAAAAATTTTCTCAAAATTATGAGATTTTTCTTCGTTGTCCACTCACTAAAATCGCATTGAATGAAATGATAATTCTAAACCAAATTTTCCAAAAAATGGCAGCAGTTCTAATCCAGCATTATGAAAAGAACACTTGAGAGTATTGATAAGGAAAATGAAAATACATATTTTGAAATTTGATTTGTGTATGAAAAGACACATAGTTGTCAGTACCACTGATGGAGCAACGGTTATGACGAAATATGAAAGGTTCAGCAGTAGTAAGCATCAACTATGCACACGGACTGCATTAAGCTGATGTGATGTGCTTTATAAAAAAACAATCGAGTAATGATTTACCTGTATCAGATTACGAGGCAAGCGTTAAGGCAAATTAAATTAAAACACACTTTTTTGACATCTCTATATTTTTATTATAAATCGACTTCGAAAGTTTTCTTTCAATCTCAAGAATTCCTCTCAAGTAAAAGGCTTTAGCTTAAGTTATTATGGATATTAAGATATCCAAAAAGTGTGATTAAACTGCACTCCAACATTTATCTCATATCTATTTTAGTTTAAAACTGGCTTTTAATTAATTATGTATTATATTTTATCCCAGGAAATCCCGGGATCCCGGGATATATGCGATTTTATCCCGTCATCCTGGGAAACAAAATTTAGCGGGAAATGAGAAGCCCTATTCTGAACTTCATCTAGAAGACACTGGAATGATCTACTCTTACTATTAACAATTGTTTTCAGGAATTCTTTCCGCTTTTCCCGGAAATCACTTTAAAACTGCTCGTAGTGCTCATAATTTCTCCTTCGTGTAAATTTCCTCCGGAGTTGGAGGTACTCTTTTCACAAACGGGCAATGTTTTCAGTCCACCAGAATACTGGGTACCGTTCATTACCGTTGCATACAGATGCATCACATGTGCTTTTAAGATGTATTGCAATAAATTTTGCTCCTATCTTAGCACCACTATCCGGTATTGGTATACGTTCAACCATGTAGTCCAGCATCTCCGTGTCCAACTCTTTGGATTTCCATCATTTTCCTGCGCATTTCGCTTGATTTGGCGCCTTTCAAACCGCTTTGGTCGCTGGGTTTCAAATATAATAGCACGATGTGTATACAAGACACCCCCACCGTGCTCCTCTCGAAAGTGTCCCACTTGCAAAAGTAATATCGATAATTGAACTTGCTTCTCATTTATTAACTGTCTTCGTGGTACCATGGTTAAACAGTAGCGTAGTCAAGGCATTTGAAATAGCGTATTGGAGTGATTCGCTCGCGCAGTTTACATCTTACCCATCCATTTGATGTGTCCAGACGCAACGAGTGCATGCGCTGATCATTAAAATTGACTTATTATTGCCGTCTGAGTACCGTCTCGCATTGTCCTTAAAGATTTAATTGCATTGGTTTGGAAAAGCCTAATTGTAGAAAATTGTGTCTTGATTGTCATGCAGATATCTTCACTCGTTGTTACTTCGTCCATGTCGCGACACTCTATAAGAGTTTCTTGACACAACGACCTAACACTCGTCGAATCTTTGAGGTCTAGTTCTGCAAGCTCTTTAAGCTTTTGATTGTGTTCGCCTTTTTTTAGTAGTTCAAGAAGCAGCTCGCCTTTAGCTGTCTAAAAGGTGTGTGTCTGCTTATCGGCTGACAGACACACATCGGGTCAAAAGGTGAGTGTCTGTCTATCTGTGGACTCAAAATCTCAAAAACGGTCAATTAGTTTAAACATTGGTTTAGTGTACACAGGTAGCTTAGGCCAATATATGTTATGACATTGATTTTCAGATCCGCAGGTCCATGTGACCCGAAATATGGAGGTAGAAATATTTGTATATGTGTCTGTTTGTGGACAAAAAATCTAAGAAAACAAACTTTAAGTAAAAATTTCCCTCAGGGGGGTTTCGGCGCTGTAATACGAGTTTGACTTAAAAGAGGTATGGGAGCTATAGATCAGAGGTCTTGTCCACTATTATAAACCATAAACCGGGTGTTATGTCTAGCAGTAGCGGCGCTCTTGCTTTAATTGCCTACCAGCATTCCCAATTCATACGTGATTGTGCGTATCGAAGGACAGATTTGGTTGGGTTAAACCAGAGAGCTCTGGGCACCTGTCGCGTCCAGTTGTATATAGTTTCCTATCAAGTATAGACGAAGACCTGTTGGTGAACTTTATTTCATGTAAACTCGTTGGACCAACATGACACAAAATTTATTTTAAGTTTTTTAAACATTTTGTTTTCACACGTTTTAATTTTTTACATACTATCATTAAGTGTTGATTAGTTACTCATTTAAAAAAAACAATTTTAACAAATTTTGCCAAAAAAACATTGCATATTAGATTCAAAATTTAACATCAAAATCCAAAGTATTTGTGGATTGAACACCAACCGTGACACCGTACAACATCATCTCGAGAATAACAAACAGCATACATATTCATTTTCTTACAAAAACGTTTCTAAAAAATATCCCCTAACTAAACGAAACACTTAATTCCAAATATAGGCTTGGATCAACTTTTAAACTTCATCAAACTGTATAATATGCAAACATTCACGAGAACCACGTATAGGAGAAAAACAGAGTTTATTTATACGCACTGAAACAAAATTGAATTAATGACAACCTCATCTCGAAGTTATTCAAACAAAGAAGAAATTTTCTGCATAGGATCTTGATGAAACTTTGGCAAATGATACAGGTTCACTTGAAAATAGAAGATCTGGATTCATTTTAAATTTGGACAAAATGGCGGGGGGTCTCCCGAACACCTCTAAGTTTAAATCTTGAATAACTTCTGATCCCGAGCTATGATCTTATTGAAACTTAGTATATAAGGTTTTAATACTGTTTCCAATATTTCTGCATACCAACTTCCGGTTTGTCACTTCCGGTTAAAAAGTTTTTTTTTCAGGTGTTTATCCCTACTGTAGCCTACAATTACCGATCGATTTTCATGAAACGTTGCGAAAAGCTTTTAAATAACATGAGAAAGATTTTATCAGCTTTTGGTGCACATTGGATAAAGGGTTGGGGGATCCACCATACAACAGGTGGTTTTTTCCACAAAGTTTTTATGTTTGTTGGGAGCATAAAACATTCATTCGTGAATGAATTTTGATGACACTTTGGAAAAAGATGCAAACATGTATGACAAAGAACTGATTAGTTTTTGAACGATAGTGAACAAAGTGGTGGGGGGTCCCTGGAGCACCTGTTTTTTTGGAAGCTCTATAGCTTCTGTACCCGATAAGCGAATTGGATGAAACTTGGTACATGAGTATGTAATACGGTTTAAAATAGTTCTGCATCCCAACTTCCGGTTTTTCACTTCCGGTAAAAAAAATTTTTTTGTACTTTTTTGAAGTTTTTCCAGTGTCTTTATGCACACTACAGCCTACAATAATGAAGTGATTATGATGAAACTTATGGAATAGGGTTCCAATTAGTGTGAAAAGATAATTATCATGTTTTGGGACACATTGATCAAAGTGGTGGGGGGTCTACCATACAAATGCTGACTTTTCACACTTTGTTTTTTAAGTTTGTTGGGAGCATACAGACTTCATTCATTATTCAATTTTAATGACACTTTGGAAAAAGATGGAGACTTAAGTAACAAAGAACTGATTAGATTTTGGATAATATTGGAATAAGTGGTGGGGGTCCTCCCGAACACCTGTTTAATGTGTCACACTTTTTTCAATGTTTGTTGGGAGCACACAGCATTCGTTCGTGAACGAATTTTGATGACACATTGGAAAAAGATGCAAACATGTATGGCAAAGAACTGATTAGTTTTTGAGCGATAGTGAACAAAGTGGTCGGGGGTCCCTGGAGCACTTGTTTTTTTGAAAGCTCTATAACTTCTGTACGTGATAAGCGAATTGGATGAAACTTGGTACATGAGTATGTAGTACGGTTTACAATAGTTCTGCATCCCAACTTCCGGTTTTTCACTTCCGGTAAAAAAATTTTTTTGTACTTTTTTGAAGTTTTGTCAGTGTCTTTATGCACACTACAGCCTACAATAATGAAGTGATTATGATGAAACTTATGGAATAGGGTTCCAATTAGTGTAAAAAGATAATTATCATGTTTTGGGACACATTGATCAAAGTGGTGGGGGGTCTACCATACAAATGCTGACTTTTCACACTTTGTTTTTTAAGTTTGTTGGGAGCATACAGACTTCGTTCATTAATTTATTTTAATGACACGTTGGAAAATGATGGAGACTTAAGTAACAAAGAACTGATTAGTTTTTGGACAATATTGGAATAAGTGGTGGGGGTCCTCCCGAACACCTGTTTAATGTGTCACACTTTTTTCAATGTTTGTTGGGAGCACACAGCATTTGTTCGTGAACGAATTTTGATGACACTTTGGAAAAAGATGCAAACATGTATGGCAAAGAACTGATTAGTTTTTGTGCGATAGTGAACAAAGTGGTGGGGGGGTCCCTGGAGCACCTGTTTTTTTGAAAGCTCTATAACTTCTGTACCCGATAAGCGAATTGGATGAAATTTGGTTCATGAGTATGTAGTACGGTTTACAATAGTTCTGCATCCCAACTTCCGGTTTTTTACTTCCGGTAAAAAAAATTTTTTGTACTTTTTTGAAGTTTTGTCAGTGTCTTTATGCACACTACAGCCTACAATAATGAAGTGATTATAATGAAACCTAGGGAATAGGGTTCCAATTAGTGTAAGAAAATAATTATCATCTTTTGGGACACATTGATCAAAGTGGCGGGGGGTCTACCATACAACTGCTGACTTTTCACACTTTGTTTTTAAAGTTTGTTGGGAGCATACAGACTTCATTCATTAATCAATTCTAATGACACTTTGGAAAAAGATGGAAACTTGAATGACAAGTAACTGATTAGTTTTTGGACAATATTGGGATAAGTGGTATGGGGTCTCCCGAACACTTGTTTACTATGTCAGCATTTTTTCAATGTTTGTTGGGAGCACACAGCATTCGTACGTGAACCAATTTGGATGACACTTTGGAAAAAAATGCAAACATGTATGGCAAAGAACTGATTAGTTTTTGAGCGATAGTGAACAAAGTGGTGGGGGGTATCCCATACACCTGTTTTTTTAAAAGCTCAATAACATCTGTACCTGATAATCGAATTGGATGAAACTTTATACATAAGCTTTATACATCATACTAAAGATTTACAAAAATTCTGCATCCCAACTTCCGGTTTTTTACTTCCGGTAAAAAAAATTTTTTTTAATTGTTGGCAGTTTTTTCAGTATCTTTATACACACTACAGTCTACAATAATGAAGTGATTATGATAAAACTTTTGGAAAGGTTTCAATTAGTGTAAGAAGATAATTATCACCTTTTGGGACACATTGATCAAAGTGGCGGGGGATCTACCATACAACTGCTGACTTTTTACACTTGGTTGTTAAAGTTTGTTGGGAGCATACAGATTTCATTCATTAATCAATTTTAATGGCACTTTGAAAAAAGATAAAGACTTTATTGACAAAGAATTGACTAGTTTTTGGACAATATTGGGATAAGTGGTGGGGTCCTCCCGAACACCTGCTTATTGTTTCAATGTTTGTTGGAAGCATACAGCATTCGTTCGTAAAGTAATTTTGATTACACGTTGCAAAAAGATGCAAATATGTATGGCAAGGAACTGATTAGTTTTTTTAGCGATAGTGAACAAAGTGGTAGGGGGTCCTCCAAGCACCTGTTATTTTGGAAGCTCAATAACTTTTGTACCTGATAATCGAGTTGGATGAAATTTGGTACATACACATTTAGTACGGTTTACAACAGTTCTGCATCCTAACTTCCGCTTTGTCACTTCCGATAAAATTTTTTTTACTTTTTCTCGGACAACAGAATTTATGTTTGTTGGAATACTACTGCCTGCTTTAATATTTTTATTATTAGAACTACGAAGTCCATAATATTGGTTAGCTTTTAATTAAAGTATTTTATGGATATTAGCTCATTATATATCCAGAACACTATGTTTCCAGAGCTGTGGTGAAG
Source organism: Diogma glabrata (assembly GCA_963693315.1). Classification (NCBI taxonomy): domain Eukaryota; kingdom Metazoa; phylum Arthropoda; class Insecta; order Diptera; family Cylindrotomidae; genus Diogma; species Diogma glabrata. The sequence goes on along the minus strand of OY856187.1, from coordinate 279,932,451 downwards.
TCAGCCTATGCATCAGCGTCGCAATATTTTTATCTTATATTTTATAATAAATATCGTTTATATATATACTATCATAGAAAAATTTCATTTCCTACGCGAGATTAAAACATATGCCATTGTCCCACTCTTGTCTCATTGTCTATGATCAAATTTTGACTCACGAAAAAGCAGTGTTTTCATCTCTTGTAGCAAAATGTAGTATTTTCTGTGAGAAAAATTTAAAATATAATTTCGAGTTGAAAAATTCAACTTATTTCCTTAGTTGCTTGAGTTCAATTGCTTACAAAAACCCTTAATAACTTTACATTCAAGATTTAAGTCCAGTGAATTAAAAATATTCATGCGAGTGTTGCATATAAAGGCTTTCTAAATTTTAAGCTACATGATGATGGCTACAACACAATTGTAAGGTTTGTCTACCTGAAATATCTTTTTTTACAACAGCTTTATTTATACCGATCCCAAACAATTAAAGCTATACAATTTCTATAATCTACTAACCAATTTGGTAAACAAAATTGAAAATTAGAGCAAAATTTCCTATGTGAGGTTATTGACCACTTTTTAATCACATCAGTTCAAACAGATTTATTAAAATCTAGAGGTCCCCTATGTTTTACTTCTCAAAAATTAACCCCAATGGCCTTCGAAGTTTCTTCCTAGGTTTCCCTTTCGATCGTCATTGTTTTAATACTGGCGATGTAAATGTGACTACTCAAAACTTTACTGAAACCGTTCAATTCAGTTTTAATAAATTCGTTCCCTTCTTAATAATAAAATCTCAACAAAAATATTTGCTGCCGAACAAACGTAGATTATTTAATATTTGAATTTTTAACGAAAAATATCTAAAACGTTCCCAATATTTAGAGGCCAAAACGTAACGAACCATGATAATCGGCAACAAGGCAGCAAAAATTAACAGAGGAAAAGCGAAAAAACTTTCGACTGTGGATGTGAATTTCTGTCAAAATTTTTTACAGTGCCATTAATTCTTTAAATTCTTGTACCAAATCTTCTATTCCTTTTATTATTGGCGGTGATTTAATCGTCACTGACCCAGCAGGGACAGCCACATTTGCGAAACGCTTTGTTTTGAACCCAACTATTATGGAAATTCATAAAAGAAAAACTCTAAATTTAGTCTTCAGGAGTTACTATGAAAGAAGTTCATTTCAAATCAAAATTTGTGGAATTTTTTTTTAAAAAACTTGCCTCCACTCTAACCAAAAGCCCGGAAAAAGGCTGCCATAAATGTAATCGAGGACCTATAATTCGCCGATTGGCGTGACAAAATTTTGACCAATTTTAATGCCACCAAAACACGTATATACTGGTTGTTTCCAGATCGAAGACCGAGTTCCCCAATGACATTTCAATTAGTTTATGGTGACGAACAAATACGCGAATGTGAAAGCATTCGTTTATTGGGCGTCATAATTTCCCATAGTTTACTCTGGAACGAACACAAAATGGAGATGGCAAAGTCCACGTCAAGAAATCTTGGTCTTCTTTATAATTGTAAAAAATATTTCACTCCGTATCAATTATTCCACATTTATAAGTGTTATATTCATCTCTGTATGGAGTACAATTGTGAAGATTAAGGGGCTGGTACTTAACAAACCTTTTTTGTCGAAGCAAAATATGTATGCAAATGTTCCTCGATACTACTTAATTCAGAATACAACAAAATACTACTAGAGTCTATTAATTTGGATGGAAATCCTTTATGTTAATAATCTTCAACCGTTTTTTATTTTTAATATAAAATATCGTAGAATGATTTTTAGTCTAAAGAAAACTACCAATCAAATAGTAATATGATGTGCAAATTTAATTGACCGTATACGTTTAGGCCCTAAGCAAATTGATTTGATTTAGCAGAGTTTTTAGCAGAGTTTACAATTATATTTTATTCGAAGACTCACTTCACTCCTCAAAATAGTATTCACAAATTCAAATTTTTATAATTTTAATATCGTTCTTGCAGTTCAGGGAAAAAAGGCAAAAATGGTCAACTTCACGGACAGCTGAAATTTCGTATGAACGAAATACATACATGTGCCGCTAAAAATGTTACGCGAAGTCAAATGTCACAAAAAAAGGTTTGTTTGCAAAAATCCCGTTAACGGTGACTTTTAGGGTAACTTAAAGCCATGTCACATGCAAAATATAAACGAACGAATTCGGTCGTTTTAAGTAAAATGTGCCACATGAACAAAAAAAATTATCGGCGATATTTACAACAACAACAACACTAAAAATAACAGTTTGCAAAAAAAATATGAATTGTTATATTGAATTTGAAATGAAAATTTTTATTATGAATGTAATTATAATTCTAAAATTTTAATTTAAAACAAACTCAACGTAAATTATAAACAATCACAAAAACATAAACTTTCAAAATGAAAAATACCACGATGTGAGGTTAAATCCGAACGATAAGAAAAATCGGTCATAATTCTACAAAAATCGTTCATAATTCTCCAAAAAATCAGTGGAGATTTATGAACGATTTTTTATTTCTCTCGGTGGTAGAAATCGTGCAAAATGATTTTTGTAAAAATCATCAATTAAAATTAATTTAATAATAAGCTTTGTTTATTTTAATCGATAGGTATTCTAATTTACCATACATTTGGCATAATATCCAAATAAAGCATGTTTTCGATTAATCAAAAATTAGAAAATCGTTGCTAGCAATCTGGCAAACATTTTTGTCATGTGGCAACGACTTTAAACTTAAATTGTGTTCATAAAATTTGTAGCTTCGAAAATTTCCTAGGAAAAATATTGTAATACTTTTTTTCGATTTAAACAGAAAATTCGATTTAAACAGTTGTAAGGTACAGAATTCACTTCTTAACTATGTGTCGAATATTTGTAATTAAACGTTAAATGCGGCTTAAAATATTTGAAAATACAAATTTAAATCAAATTTTCTCGAAAACCGTTAGTCTTTTTTGTGATCTTTAACCCCGCGTAACATTTTTAGCGACACATGTATCGGTGGTAGCTTTTAGAATTTGTTTAGAACCACAGAAGGAAGGTTCATGCAAAAATTCAGTTTTTCTATAATTTTTACTTTAGAAAGCATCAAATTTGAAGCAAATTAAATGTGTGAGTACTTGAAAGAAATTAATTATTTCAATGTAGGAGTAAGAACGGTATTTTAGTATTTTCACTCCTGTATTTGGGAGTGTTATATTTTTTTAAGTTTCTTGCTCTAAACGAACGGAGTAAAGGACTATATAAGGAGCGTTTTAAAATGTGGTTTTTAGTTCTTTTTTACTTAAAATTTTGTTTTATCTACTTTTTATTTTATTATTTTTACTTATTGAAATTTATAGATTTATTAATCGATGACCATTCAACTTTTTTATTTTACTTTTTTTACTGAAATTCCGTTGCAATAAAAAATAGAAACATTTTTACAAAACCAAAGTAGTGTTTCTATTATTTATTTTTTCAAACAAAAGAATTATTTATGTTATATAACAAAAAAAAACTCCATTTTTCACAGTTTTTCCACACAAATTAATAGTTTCTGTTTTAATTTGATTTATCGTAATAATTACCATATTATAATTTCTCTTAAAACTTTCTACTTTAAAACTTAGGAAACGCTCCTAATATTTTTGAATTGTACACATTTTTTGCAGCACTCGTTACTAACCATATTCAAAATTAATTTTTAGTTTTGTCTATATGAGTCTTAAAAAACATTCTAAAAACAGACAAGCAGAAAACTTTTAAAATATAAGAATAAAAAGAAATTCTCTGAAAATAACAAAAAAAATTAAAATACATAATAACAAAAACAAATAATTTGTTTCGACAAACGACTGTAAAGTTTAACTTTACTGCTGCTAGGGAGACGGTTAAAGTGTTACTTTTTTCACGTATAATCAAAGCGGCTGTAAAGTAACACCAGTTTTATTTTTTTTACGGCGGCAGTGAAGTAATTTCGTATTTTTACGGCGTTAGAAAAAGTCGCCATTTCTTTTCATAGTTTTACAATATTTGTTATTTTTTTCAAACAAATTGTATAAATATGACCACAAAAAATAACAAATACTTTGATTGGATTATGAAATTTTGAATTATTGTATAACTATGACAACAAAAATAACAACTATTTCGATTGGATATCACTTAGCGAAAAACATCCTATTAATGTTTTGATAAGATTACCATTGATTTAATGCAGTGTGTCTATGAGTAAAATTAAAACGATTTTTTAAATTACGCATTATTGAAATACAAAAATTGACACTAAAAATTAAAATAATTGTGATGTTAAGCCGATCGTCCAAAAACAAATTTTTATCTCGTCGCTGGTCGAGTTGGTTAAATGGTTAACCATAAACTCTGATCAGAAGGACGTCGGTTCGACTCCCGAACCGATCGGAATTGAGATAAAACTTTTGTTACGGATCTTTCGCTTTTCAAAGCAATTTTTCATTCTATTCAACTGAATATATTCATTTCTAGTGTCTTATAATTCTAAGCTACATAATGGTTAGATCCATTGCTATCGTATAGATAAAAATCTTAATAAAATCTTGAATTTACGCATTATTGATTTAATAATTTTAAAATTATTGTTTTATTTAAAAGAGTAAACGTAAAAAAATATTGCGACGCTGATGCATAGGCTGACTTCACCACAGCTCTGGAAACATAGTGTTCTGGATATATAATGAGCTAATATCCATAAAATACTTTAATTAAAAGCTAACCAATATTATGGACTTCGTAGTTCTAATAATAAAAATATTAAAGCAGGCAGCAGTATCCCAACAAACATAAATTCTGTTGTACGAGAAAAAGTAAAAAAAATTTTATCAGAAGTGACAAAGCGGAAGTTAGGATGCAGAACTGTTGTAAACCGTACTAAATGTGTATGTACCAAATTTCAACCAACTCGATTATCAGGTACAGAAGCTATTGAGCTTCCAAAATAACAGGTGCTTGGAGGACCCCCTACCACTTTGTTCACTATCACTAAAAAAACTAATCAGTTCCTTGCCATACATATTTGCATCTTTTTGCAAAGTGTAATCAAAATTACTTAACGAACGAATGTTGTATGCTTCCAACAAACACTAATTGGAACCCTATTCCATAAGTTTCATCATAATCACTTCGTTATTGTAGGCTGTAGTGTGCATAAAGACACTGACAAAACTTTAAAAAAGTACAAAAAATTTTTTTTACCGGAAGTAAAAAACCGGAAGTTGGGATGCAGAACTATTTTAAACCGTACTACATACTCATGTACCAAGTTTCATCCAATTCGCTTATCACGTACAGAAGTTATAGAGCTTTCAAAAAAACAGGTGCTCCAGGGACCCCCCACCACTTTGTTCACTATCGCTCAAAAACTAATCAGTTCTTTGCCATACATGTTTGCATCTTTTTCCAAAGTGTCATCAAAATTCGTTCACGAACGAATGCTGTGTGCTCCCAACAAACATTGAAAAAAGTGTGACACATTAAACAGGTGTTCGGGAGGACCCCCACCACTTATTCCAATATTATCCAAAAACTAATCAGTTCTTTGTTACTTAAGTCTCCATCATTTTCCAAAGTGTCATTAAAATAAATTAATGAACGAAGTCTGTATGCTCCCAACAAACTTAAAAAACAAAGTGTGAAAAGTCAGCATTTGTATGGTAGACCCCCCACCACTTTGATCAATGTGTCCCAAAACATGATAATTATCTTTTCACACTAATTGGAACCCTATTCCATAAGTTTCATCATAATCACTTCATTATTGTAGGCTGTAGTGTGCATAAAGACACTGAAAAAACTTCAAAAAAGTACAAAAAACATTTTTTTACCGGAAGTGAAAAACCGGAAGTTGGGATGCAGAACTATTTTAAACCGTACTACATACTCATGTACCAAGTTTCATCCAATTCGCTTATCACGTACAGAAGTTATAGAGCTTTCAAAAAAACAGGTGCTCCAGGGACCCCCCACCACTTTGTTCACTATCGCTCAAAAACTAATCAGTTCTTTGCCATACATGTTTGCATCTTTTTCCAAAGTGTCATCAAAATTCGTTCACGGACGAATGCTGTGCGCTCCCAACAAACATTGAAAAAAGTGTGACACATTAAACAGGTGTTCGGGAGGACCCCCACCACTTATTCCAATATTATCCAAAAACTAATCAGTTCTTTGTTACTTAAGTTTCCATCTTTTTCCAAAGTGTCATTAAAATTGAATAATGAATGAAGTCTGTATGCTCCCAACAAACTTAAAAAACAAAGTGTGAAAAGTCAGCATTTGTATGGTAGACCCCCCACCACTTTGATCAATGTGTCCCAAAACATGAAAATTATCTTTTCACACTAATTGAAACCCTATTCCATAAGTTTCATTATAATCACTTCATTATTGTAGGCTGTAGTGTGCATAAAGACACTGAAAAAACTTCAAAAAAGTACAAAAAAATTTTTTTTACCGGAAGTGAAAAACCGGAAGTTGGGATGCAGAACTATTTTAAACTGTACTACATACTCATGTACCAAGTTTCATCCAATTCGCTTATCACGTACAGAAGTTATAGAGCTTTCAAAAAAACAGGTGCTCCAGGGACCCCCCACCACTTTGTTCACTATCGCTCAAAAACTAATCAGTTCTTTGTCATACATGTTTGCATCTTTTTCCAAAGTGTCATCAAAATTCAATCACGAATGAATGTTTTATGCTCCCAACAAACATAAAAACTTTGTGGAAAAAACCACCTGTTGTATGGTGGACCCCCCAACCCTTTATCCAATGTGCTCCAAAAGCTGATAAAATCTTTCTCATGTTATTTAAAAGCTTTTCGCAACGTTTCATGAAAATCGATTGGTAATTGTAGGCTACAGTAGGGATAAACACCTGAAAAAAAAACTTTTTAACCGGAAGTGACAAACCGGAAGTTGGTATGCAGAAGTATTGGAAACAGTATTAAAACCTTATACACTAAGTTTCAATAAGATCATAGCTCGGGATCAGAAGTTATTCAAGATTTAAACTTAGAGGTGTTCGGGAGACCCCCCGCCATTTTGTCCAAATTTAAAATGAATCCAGATCTTCTATTTTCAAGTGAACCTGTATCATTTGCCAAAGTTTCATCAAGATCCTATGCAGAAAACTCACCCACCCAACCACCCACCCACCCACCCACCCACACACAGACGTACACCAAAATTTTTATTGGCTATTTGGATAGTCCAAAACAAAAGAAAAAACAAAATTTGGGGTATGTAAGATTTTTTTTTTTCACGATAGATTGCATTACTTCACACAATTTAAAATTGTGGTGAAGTAAAAATATAATTTACTAGATATAACATAAATTTAATGGTATTCATTATAATTATCAGAAAAACTAATGTGTTTGTAATAGAAACTATAGGATATGCTTTTCTGCATAGGATCTTGATGAAACTTTGGCAAATGATACAGGTTCACTTGAAAATAGAAGATCTGGATTCATTTTAAATTTGGACAAAATGGCGGGGGGTCTCCCGAACACCTCTAAGTTTAAATCTTGAATAACTTCTGATCCCGAGCTATGATCTTATTGAAACTTAGTATATAAGGTTTTAATACTGTTTCCAATATTTCTGCATACCAACTTCCGGTTTGTCACTTCCGGTTAAAAAGTTTTTTTTTCAGGTGTTTATCCCTACTGTAGCCTACAATTACCGATCGATTTTCATGAAACGTTGCGAAAAGCTTTTAAATAACATGAGAAAGATTTTATCAGCTTTTGGAGCACATTGGATAAAGGGTTGAGGGGTCCACCATACAACAGGTGGTTTTTTCCACAAAGTTTTTATGTTTGTTGGAAGCATAAAACATTCATTCGTGAATGAATTTTGATGAAACTTTGGAAAAAGATGCAAACATGTATGACAAAGAACTGATTAGTTTTTGAGCGATAGTGAACAAAGTGGTGGGGGGTCCCAGGAGCACCTGTTTTTTTGAAAGCTCTATAACTTCTGTACCTGATAAGCGAATTGGATGAAACTTGGTACATGAGTATGTAGTACGGTTTAAAATAGTTCTGCATCCCAACTTCCGGTAAAAAAAATTTTTTTGTACTTTTTTGAAGTTTTTTCAGTGTCTTTATGCACACTACAGCCTACAATAATGAAGTGATTATGATGAAACTTATGGAATAGGGTTTCAATTAGTGTGAAAAGATAATTATCATGTTTTGGGACACATTGATCAAAGTGGTGGGGGGTCTACCATACAAATGCTGACTTTTCACACTTTGTTTTTTAAGTTTGTTGGGAGCATACAGACTTCATTCATTATTCAATTTTAATGACACTTTGGCAAATGATGGAGACTTAAGTAACAAAGAACTGATTAGTTTTTGGATAATATTGGAATAAGTGGTGGGGGTCCTCCCGAACACCTGTTTAATGTGTCACACTTTTTTCAATGTTTGTTGGGAGCACACAGCATTCGTTCGTGAACGAATTTTGATGACACTTTGGAAAAAGATGCAAACATGTATGGCAAAGAACTGATTAGTTTTTGAGCGATAGTGAACAAAGTGATGGGGGGTCCCTGGAGCAGCTGTTTTTTTGAAAGCTCTATAACTTCTGTACGTGATAAGCGAATTGGATGAAACTTGATACATGAGTATGTAGTACGGTTTAAAATAGTTCTGCATCCCAACTTCCGGTTTTTCACTTCCGGTAAAAAAAATTTTTTTGTACTTTTTTGAAGTTTTTTCAGTGTCTTTATGCACACTACAGCCTACAATAATGAAGTGATTATGATGAAACTTATGGAATAGGGTTCCAATTAGTGTGAAAAGATAATTATTATGTTTTAGGACACATTGGTCAAAGTGGTGGGGGGTCTACCATACAAATGCTGACTTTTCACACTTTGTTTTTTAACTTTGTTGGGAGCATACAGACTTCATTCATTATTCAATTTTAATGACACTTTGGAAAATGATGGAGACTTAAGTAACAAAGAACTGATTAGTTTTTGGATAATATTGGAATAAGTGGTGGGGGTCCTCCCGAACACCTGTTTAATGTGTCACACTTTTTTCAATGTTTGTTGGGAGCACACAGCATTCGTTCGTGAACGAATTTTGATGACACTTTGGAAAAAGATGCAAACATGTATGGCAAAGAACTGATTAGTTTTTGAGCGATAGTGAACAAAGTGGTGGGGGGTCCCTGGAGAACCTGTTTTTTTGAAAGCTCTATAACTTCTGTACGTGATAAGCGAATTGGATGAAACTTGGTACATGAGTATGTAGTACGGTTCAAAATAGTTCTGCATCCCAACTTCCGGTTTTTCACTTCCGGTAAAAAAAATTTTTTTGTACTTTTTTGAAGTTTTTTCTGTGTCTTTATGCACACTACAGCCTACAATAATGAAGTGATTATGATGAAACTTATGGAATAGGGTTCCAATTAGTGTGAAAAGATAATTATTATGTTTTGGGACACATTGATCAAAGTGGTGGGGGGTCTACCATACAAATGCTGACTTTTCACACTTTGTTTTTTAAGTTTGTTGGGAGCATACAGACTTCGTTCCTTAATTTATTTTAATGACACTTTGGCAAATGATGGAGACTTAAGTAACAAAGAACTGATTAGTTTTTGGATAATATTGGAATAAGTGGTGGGGGTCCTCCCGAACACCTGTTTAATGTGTCACACTTTTTTCAATGTTTGTTGGGAGCACACAGCATTCGTTCGTGAACGAATTTTGATGACACTTTGGAAAAAGATGCAAACATGTATGGCAAAGAACTGATTAGTTTTTGAGCGATAGTGAACAAAGTGGTGGGGGGTCCCTGGAGCACCTGTTTTTTTGAAAGCTCTATAACTTCTGTACCTGATAAGCGAATTGGATGAAACTTGTTACATGAGTATGTAGTACGGTTTAAAATAGTTCTGCATCCCACCTTCCGGTTTTTTACTTCCAGTAAAAAATTTTTTTTTGTACTTTTTTGAAGTTTTTTCAGTGTCTTTATGCACACTACAGCCTACAATAATGAAGTGATTATGATAAAACTTATGGAATAGGGTTCCAATTAGTGTAAGAAGTTAATTATCATCTTTTGTGACACATTGATCAAAGTGGTGGGGGGTCTACCATACAAATGCTGACTTTTCACACTTTGTTTTTAAAGTTTGTTGGGAGCATACAGACTTCATTCATTAATCAATTCTAATGACACTTTGGAAAAAGATAGAGACTTAAATGACAAGGAACTGATTAGTTTTTGGACAATATTGGGATAAGTGGTACGGGGTCTCCCGAACACTTGTTTAATGTGTCAGCATTTTTTCAATGTTTGTTGGGAGCACACAGCATTCGTTCGTGAACCAATTTTGATGACACTTTGGAAAAAATTGCAAACATGTATGGCAAAGAACTGATTAGTTTTTGAGCGATAGTGAACAAAGTGGTGGGGGGTGTCCCATACACCTGTTTTTTTTAAAGCTCAATAACATCTGTACCTGATAATCGAATTGGATGAAACTTTGTACATAAGCATTTAGTATGATTTACAAAAATTCTGCATCCCAACTTCCGGTTTTTTGCTTCCGGTAAAAAAAATTTTTTTTACTTGTTGGCAGTTTTTTCAGTATCTTTATGCACACTACAGCCTACAATAATGAAGTGATTATGATAAAACTTATGGAAAAATTTCAATTAGTGTAAGAAGATAATTATCATCTTTTGGGACACATTGGTTTTTAAAGTTTGTTGGGAGCATACAGATTTCATTCATTAATAAATTTTAATGGCACTTTGAAAAAAGATAAAGACTTTATTGACAAAGAATTGACTAGTTTTTGGACAATATTGGGATAAGTGGTGGGGTCCTCCCGAACACCTGTTTATTGTTTCAATGTTTGTTGGAAACAAACAACATTCGTTCGTTAAGTAATTTTGATTACACTTTGCAAAAAGATGCAAATATGTATGGCAAGGAACTGATTAGTTTTTTTAGCGATAGTGAACAAAGTGGTAGGGGGTCCTCCAAGCACCTGTTATTTTAGAAGCTCAATAACTTCTGTACCTGATAATCGAGTTGGATGAAATTTGGTACATACCCATTTAGTAAAGTTTACAACAGTTCTGCATCCTAACTTCCGCTTTGTCACTTCCGATAAAATTTTTTTTACTTTTTTTCGTACAACAGAATTTATGTTTGTTGGAATACTACTGCCTGCTTTAATATTTTTATTATTAGAACTACGAAGTTCATAATATTGGTTAGCTTTTAATTAAAGTATTTTATGGATATTAGCTCATTATATATCCAGAACACTATGTTTCCAGAGCTGTGGTGAAGTCAGCCTATGCATCAGCGTCGCAATATTTTTTTTTTGTAACTATGACGATAAAAAATCATATTTATAAAAATTTTGATGTATTGATTTCATATTTGGGTAATTCTTTTATAAACCGAACACCTTTCTGACCGTCCATTTTTGATTTAGCTAAAATTTTTTTTATAGGAGTTTTTTACCGAAAAATAAAGATAAAAGATAAAAGACGTGTTCGAGGATTTTTACTTCACCACAATTTTAAATTGTGTGAAGTAATGCAATCTATCGTGAAAAAAAAATCTTACATACCCCAAATTTTATTTTATCTTTTGTTTTGGACCATCCTCTATCTAAATAGCCAAAAAAAATTTTGGTGTACGTCTGTGTGTGCGTGGGTGGGTGGGTGGTTGAGTTTTCTGCATAGGATCTTGATGAAACTATGGCAAATGATACAGGTTCACTTGAAAATGGAAGATCTGGATTCATTTCAAATTTGGACAAAATGGCGGGGGGTCTCCCGAACACCTCTAAGTTTAAATCTTGAATAACTTCTGATCCCGGGCTATGATCTTATTGAAACTTAGTATATAAGGTTTTAGTACTGTTTTCAATATTTCTGCATACCAACTTCCGGTTTGTCACTTCCGGTTAAAAAGTTTTTTTTTCAGGTGTTTATCCCTACTGTAGCCTACAATTACCGATCGATTTTCATGAAACGTTGCGAAAAGCTTTTAAATAACATGAGAAAGATTTTATCAGCTTTTGGAGTACATTGGATAAAGGGTTGGGGGGTCCACCATACAACAGGTGGTTTTTTCCACAAAGTTTTTATGTTTGTTGGGAGCATAAAACATTCATTCGTAAATGAATTTTGATGACACTTTGGAAAAAGACGCAAACATGTATGACAAAGAACTGATTAGTTTTTGAGCGATAGTGAACAAAGTGGTGGGGGGTCCCTGGAGCACCTGTTTTTTTGAAAGCTCTATAACTTCTGTACCTGATAAGCGAATTGGATGAAACTTGGTACATGAGTATGTAGTACGGTTTAAAATAGTTCTGCATCCCAACTTCCGGTTTTTCACTTCCGGTAAAAAAATTTTTTTTGTACTTTTTTGAAGTTTTTTCAGTGTCTTTATGCACACTACAGCCTACAATAATGAAGTGATTATGATGAAACTTATGGAATAGGGTTCCAATTAGTGTGAAAAGATAATTATCATGTTTTGGGACGCATTGATCAAAGTGGTGGGGGGTCTACCATACAAATGCTGACTTTTCACACTTTGTTTTTTAAGTTTGTTAGGAGCATACAGACTTCATTCATTAATTTATTTTAATGACACTTTAGAAAAAGATGGTGACTTAAGTAACAAAGAACTGATTTGTTTTTGGATAATATTGGAATAAGTGGTGGGGGTCCTCCCGAACACCTGTTTAATGTGTCACACTTTTTTCAATGTTTGTTGGGAGCACACAGCATTCGTTCGTGAACGAATTTTGATGACACATTGGAAAAAGATGCAAACATGTATGGCAAAGAACTGATTAGTTTTTGAGCGATAGTGAACAAAGTGGTGGGGGGGCCCTGGAGCACCTGTTTTTTTGAAAGCTCTATAACTTCTGTACCTGATAAGCGAATTGAATGAAGCTTGGTACATGAGTATGTAGTACGGTTTACAATAGTTCTGCATCCCAACTTTCGGTTTTTCACTTCCGGTAAAAAAAATTTTTTTGTACTTTTTTGAAGTTTTGTCAGTGTCTTTATGCACACTACAGCCTACAATAATGAAGTGATTATGATGAAACTTATGGAATAGGGTTCCAATTAGTGTAAGAAGATAATTATCATGTTTTAGGACACATTGATCAAAGTGGTGGGGGGTCTACCATACAAATGCTGACTTTTCACACTTTGTTTTTTAAGTTTGTTGGGAGCATACAGACTTCGTTCATTAATTTATTTTAATGACACTTTGGAAAAAGATGGAAACTTAAGTAACAAAGAACTGATTAGTTTTTGGATAATATTGCAATAAGTGGTGGGGGTCCTCCCGAACACCTGTTTAATGTGTCACACTTTTTTCAATGTTTGTTGGGAGCACACAGCATTCGTTCGTGAACGAATTTTGATGACACTTTGGAAAAAGATGCAAACATGTATGGCAAAAAACTGATTAGTTTTTGAGCGATAGTGAACAAAGTGGTGGGGGTCCCTGGAGCACCTGTTTTTTTGAAAGATCTATAGCTTCTGTACCTAATAAGCGAATTGGATGAAACTTGGTACATGAGTATGTAGTACGGTTTAAAATAGTTCTGCATCCCAACTTCCGGTTTTTCACTTCCGGTAAAAAAATTTTTTTTGTACTTTTTTGAAGTTTTTTCAGTGCCTTTATGCACACTACCGTCTACAATAATGAAGTGATTATGATGAAACTTATGGAATAGGGTTCCAATTAGTGTAAGAAGATAATTATCATCTTTTAGGACACATTGATGAAAGTGGCGGGGGGTCTACCATACAACTGCTGACTTTTCACACTTTGTTTTTAAAGTTTGTTGGGAGCATACAGACTTCATTCATTAATCAATTCTAATGACACTTTGGAAAAAGATGGAGACTTAAATGACAAGGAACTGATTAGTTTTTGGACAATATTGGGATAAGTGGTACGGGGTCTCCCAAACACCTGTTTACTGTGTCAGCATTTTTTCAATGTTTGTTGGGAGCACACAGCATTCGTTCGTGAACCAATTTTGATGACACTTTGGAAAAAGATGCAAAGATGTATGGCAAAGAACTGATTAGTTTTTGAGCGATAGTGAACAAAGTGGTGGGGGGTGTCCCATACACCTGTTTTTTTTAAAGCTCAATAACATCTGTACCTGATAATCGAATTGGATGAAACTTTGTACATAAGCAATTAGTATGATTTACAAAAATTCTGCATCCCAACTTCCGGTTTTTTACTTCCGGTAAAAAAATTTTTTTTTTAATTGTTGGCAGTTTTTTCAGTATCTTTATGCACACTACAGCCTACAATAATGAAGTGATTATGATAAAACTTATGGAAAGGTTTCAATTAGTGTAAGAAGATAATTATCATCTTTTGGGTTCCAATTAGTATGAAAAGATAATTATCATGTTTTGGGACACATTGATCAAAGTCGTGGGGGGTCTACCATACAAATGCTGACTTTTCACACTTTGTTTTTTAAGTTTGTTAGGAGCATACAGACTTCATTCATTAATTTATTTTAATGACACTTTAGAAAAAGATGGTGACTTAAGTAACAAAGAACTGATTTGTTTTTAGATAATATTGGAATAAGTGGTGGGGTCATCCCGAACACCTGTTTATTGTTTCAATGTTTGTTGGAAGCATACAACATTCGTTCGTTAAGTAATTTTGATTACACTTTGCAAAAAGATGCAAATAGGTATGGCAAGGAACTGATTAGTTTTTTTTAGCGATAGTGAACAAAGTGGTTATTTTGTTACCTGTTATTTTGGAAGCTCAATAACTTCTGTACCTGATAATCGAGTTGGATGAAATTTGGTACATACACATTTAGTACGGTTTACAACAGTTCTGCATCCTAAAAGGTTGGCAAATATCATGATATTTATATAAATATCAAAATATCTGATATATATCAGAGATATATCCGATATATATCCAGTTCTGATATTTATTTTTGAATAAGTTGTTTATCTTACATATTATACAATATATGGCCCTTTCCACACTTGTATGCAGTGCAACGCATCACACCCTCGTTTCTTACCTCTTTGCCTATAAACTGGCGACCACTAATGCAGCAATGGAAGCAACTGAACCATAAACATAATGTAACTGGATGATAACTTCGAACAATGAATAACTGCCATTCAAGGGCCAGAGAAAAAAAGCCAACAATGCCCTATACAAAGTTATATAACTGGTTCAGTAACGGTCAATTACTGGCAAACAGTAATTCAACAATTTTCGGGTACTGGCAACTATGAGTCATGCACTGGCAAGTGGCAACTATGACTCGGCCATTAACATAATTTTACTTATTAAAAACTTCGGAGATAAATGGTTGCCCAATAACAATAGCCAATTAATGATAACCATTAACGTGCCATAGCTTACCCATTTGAAGTAAACTTTTCTGATCAATTTCTATAAACCGTACATTGGCCAATTCATGGTTCCAGTAATGGCCCAATAACATTAGCCAAGTATTGTTTACCATTTATGGGCCAATGCTTGGTCATTCAAAGGTAACTTACTAATAGCTTTTTTATGTTAATCATATAGATCTGTCAATAAATGGTTCTCGTACTGGCCCAATAACAAAGTCAAGTACTGTTAACCATGGACCAGTGCTTGACCGTATTTCAAATTCTGGAAAACCCTGTTGGGTATAATTATTCCATTCCACCACACACACCAGTGGTGTGTATTTTTAAACTGAGATTGAAATACATATTGTGGAAATAGTGTAGATTCAGTTGAAAGCGCCATTACAAATTAAATGAAATCTGAAATAATCATATTTAAATAAGGAAGTAAATGCTTCTTCTCATTGGCGGTTCTTCAAAAGTTTACCTAAAAATCGATAGTCAAGCATAAATTAGGTGATGAGGTGCATTTAAAGCCATGTGACCATGCCTCTCCTTCGATAAAAAAGTTTCTTAACATCTAAAGTTTGCTATATTTTAAGATCGACTTCCAGTTTATGCCAAATTTCAAGTACAACGGCAATAGTCGTTTTATCTCTTAGAGTTCTATCTAAAGCGACTGCTTTTGTCTTTAGATAACAAAGTATATGTTTCGCATTCATTTAATAATATATTTAATGATATTCAATATTTTCTTATGTCAGGATCTATGTAAATCTTTATGGTCTTGGCATAGCTGAATCATGTTACCTCGATTTGGCATGCGTTTTGCGGGTAGTGCTGCGACTGTTAACAGTTTTTTCAACTTTAAGGTAGAAATAGTCAATTATTACTTTTTTTATAAATATCATGATATATATCAGGGAATAAATATCGTGATATATATCAATGATATATATCGGATATATATCATTGATATATATCATGCCAACCTTGGCATCCTAACTTCCGCTTTGTCACTTCCGAAAAAATTTTTTTTACTTTTTCTCGTACAACAGAATTTATGTTTGTTGGGATACTACTGCCTGCTTTAATATTTTTATTATTAGAACTACGAAGTCCATAATATTGGTTAGCTTTTAATTAAAGTATTTTATGGATATTAGCTCATTATATATCCAGAACACTACGTTTCCAGAGCTGTGGTGAAGTCAGCCTATGCATCAGCGTCGCAATATTTTTTTTTTGAAAATATGTAGAGCTGTTCTAAATTTCGAAAATTTCGTGATTTTTGGCTTGAAGACTTATTTTCAAAAATTCATAACTTCGGTTTTATAGAAGATAGAAGCTTTTTATTTTCTTTATTTGAAAGTTAAAAGATGGAATTTTTTAATAATAAATATTTTTAACTAAAGTAATTAACAAATTCCTATTGTTATTAACAAATAAAATGTTAAAATTAAATTTTAACCATCGCACCCATGAAATTAGTTTTTAATATAATCATCGTATTCAACGTTCAATTTCATATAAAAAGTGTTTTTTTAATGGAGAAATGATATTTACTGTTAGAAATAAATTAATTTATCGAGCGCGGGACGACAAAAAATTCCATGTATGGGTCATTCTTTTACATACCGAACAGGTATGGTATGATTGGTTTTGATCGGAAATTTGTATACGAATCGAAAAAACTACGACAAATTGTTTCCGACGTATGATTGAAATGTTTCGTAATATTTTCGATATATAAAATGATAAATAAAAATGATATATAAAAAAACATAACATATAACTCAATATAATTTACAACCAAACGTCAAATATAAATTTCCGACAAGCAAAATGGATTCGAAAATTTTTTCCGACAGAAACGTTCGAAAAATACTTTCAATCATATGCCATTTTAAATTTCCGAATAGTTATAATATTTCCGAGTCGGATTTTTATTCAATCATACCACCACAGATTAGGACAAAATGTGACTAAGACATTTTTGATTCAGCTGAAAACTTTTTTAGGGGTTCTATATAAACATGACGATATACTTGTTTGGGGATTTTTTCTTTTTTTTTTTATTAGAGGAAATAGAGCGGTTCTGAATTTCGAGAATTTGGTGATTTTTGGCTTGAAGACTTGTTTTCAAAGATTCATAGCTTCGGTTCTGGTAGAGATAGATACTTTTTGTCTATTTTATTTTAAAGAATAGAGATGCAATTTAAAAACAAAATTGTTAGTTATAAAAATTATTAACAAATTCCTTATAACAATAAGCAAATAATAATAAGATGTTAAAATCAATTGTTAGTCACTATCTAACAAAAATAAAGAGTGTTTAGTATGACCATCGTATTCTAAGTTCGATTTTCAATAAGAAACGTATATTTAATTACTGGAGAAATGAGTTTTACTGTTAGAAATGAACTAATTTATCGAGCGCGAAACGATAAAAAATTTTACAAATTTTTTTTTAAACAGAAAATCGAATCAGGACGCCGATAATGTGAACCCGACCTTTACCGATTTTTTCAAACTTTGGTAATCGTTAGTATAATAAAAACAATTAATACGTATTTTTTTTTAAATTTTTCTCTAGTTTTGACACAGGGTGGCTCGAAATTTCTTAAGAAATTTAGCGACAATCAAATATTAAAATTAAATTGTGTTCGAACGGGTTCGATTGAGTAATTGTTTTGTATTTTTTTGTTTGAAAGGTACTTAGTGGGCTTTATAAAAATATTACACTGACAAAAGCATTTCTTTCTTCGTTGACGTTTCGTCTTGTTTCGTTGACGAGATAAAACGTCAACGAAACAAAACGCCTGTCTGTAATTTTAGTATGTTTTGTGTAAAGGACTAAATCTTTAGAAAAAAAACAGGAAATTCGAACCTTCCTCCTCGGTGCCTTGTTCGAATCTTTAGGCAGACACGTTATCGACACGCCGTTGAGGCGATGTCAATTTCGAATGAAACTTCTTCATCACTTATATGGGAATTATATACATTATATGGGAATTTTAAATCAGTGTAATTTTTTTTTAATTAAGCCTTATTTAATACCTTGTAAACAAAAAATCGTTGAATAGAATCAGTAAACTAGTTTTTAGTAAATGGCACAAAGTACAAAAATTCACAAAATTTTCATCATACTCAAATGTTGAGTTTTTTAATTAAGATACGAAATTTATGAAATAATTGATGCAATATTTTTGAATATTTTGTTTACGCGTCTCAACTGCTTCTGGTTTTTCGGAATAAACCGAGCTCTTGAGATATATCCATAAAAACGGAACTGCTAAAAATAAGTCCGGCAGATATCAATTGACATCTACAAATGCTGAAGAAATTGGTATTGCAAACAAATCTTTCAGTAATTGTATTGTATTATTGTCTGTATGACAAGCTACTACGGCTTGTCAAAAGCCTGGTTCTGGAACTTCAATTTTTTTAGCACATAGCAAAACCCGCCGCCCAACCTCATTTATAATAAATCATTTTAAAATCGGATTTTTATTCCTTGGTTTTCAGTTGACCTATAATCACAAATAGAAATACATGGTTTTTTAAATTTATTTGAAAATGACTAGTAAATAAAAAAAATTATTTTCTTCTAAAAAAATTTAGAAAGTATAAAAGAGTGAACAAAGAAATCTAATTACAAAATAATAATAAAAATAATTGGTTGTTTTGGTGATAGCTATTATTTTATGATAAAAAATATTTATAAAAAACTAATTGAAAACTATAAAAATGGAGCGATATTGCAGCAAGAATAAAAATAAAACAAAGATAAAATAAATAGAATATAAAATTTTGAATTATTTACAAAATAGTAGATTGTATTACTAGTGCGTTTGCGTTTTCCAAACAAGAGTTAGTTAATAACTCGCGAAGTCAATAACTCGCGTCTGGAAAACGCATTCGCACTAGTAATACACACTATTTTTTGTAACAAATGCATAAAATTTATAAATATTTATTTAATTGTTAATTACAAATTTAAGATATTTAAATAATTAAAGTGCAAAAACTATTACATCTTCGTTGTAATAGTTGTAAATTATACTAGCTCGCTGCTAAATTGTACTAACAGTTAACATTTAATAAAAATAAACATAGCAATCCATTTGGATTTTTTTGAAAACATTGCAATTTTGAAAACTGGTTTTTTTGAAAATGCAAAATAATTGTTTTTTCTTGCAATTCAAATGATTTTGGGTTGTGTTTAAGTTATTTTTACTCTATGGTAAGTTATTTAAATTATTATTTTGATATTTTATTACTATAAAAATAATATATTCAGGATATATTTAACTATCATCGACGAAAAATTAATATTCTCTTATTAAAGTGTTACTATGTTCGCTGTTACTATAGGGTTATTTTTTTTTCTAAATTTTCATGTTCGTAGTCTACGATTTTGATAAAACTTTAAAACATGGTGAGGGTCAACACAAAAATAATTGACATAATTTTGTACGATATGCCACCGAGGAGCCACCCAAATACATGTTTATTTTTGCCATGTTTTTATGTTGAAAAAAGTGGCATGGAAGTCATCCAAGCATTATTGAAAAGCTTAACAAAATGTTATGCCTAGTGATTGGGTGTTTTATGAATCTCGGGACTACGGGATTCATAAATACTAAATCCCGGGATCCCGGAATTTAAAATTTGTATGGAAAACCATAAATAATTAAGACAAAACACAATTTTCAAATAAAAAACACATTACTCATTTTTTAGTGTCGAAAAGAATAAACACATAAAACATTAACTTACTTATTCAACTTCTTAAAAAAATAAAAATTGAGGAACCAAAATAAAGCTTTAATAATATTACATAAAGAAAATCCAGTACCATACACTTCCGAAAGATTTAAGTAATAGATTTTAGAAAACAATTCATCAAACTGATTTATCGTCAGACCTGTTTGTTAATTTGGAAATAATATTTCCGAAGGTTGAAAAAGCCCGTTCCGATTCCACACTTCTTGGTGGAATGGTCAATAAATTATTATACATTCACTGCAAATGGGATCCTCTATAACGGCTTTGCTTACTTATTTTCATTTCTCTACTAATTGTGGTGACCAGTTTAATATTTTATGTTGTTGCATTCTGACCAAAAAAGTTTTTTTATAGGTATTAAGGGTGAATTAAATTGTGTTACAGTTTATCTTCCAAATTGATTTTCTCTACTAAATCGACTGAAACCTTATCCTTAGGTACATTTTCGTTGTAATCTCTGCTCGATGATGTTGCAGTGTGAGTAGTTGGGTCACCTGTTTCACATCCCACGTCTGCTGCTACTGATGTAACGTTCAATAATCTTCAATAAAAACTTTTATGGAGCTTCGACTTGCAACAATAAATATGTTCGATGTATCATCAACAAAAGCAGAGTTTCCATTCTGCAAATACTTAAAATGTTTCGGTTTTCCTTGCCTTTATGCTAGTTATTGAGGCATTCGTCAACTCGCAAACTAATGGGTTGCTTTGTTTTTCTAGCTCAGTACAACCTTAAGAGCTACAAGTGCATTAGCCAATATTTCATGGTAGAGTGAAACAAAATTGAAGGTGCTAACTTTGACGGAATAGAGTTTATCCGCTAGCACCCCTAAGATATAAACCTTAAGTATTTTCTCATTGCTATTGCCAGTGGTATATGATCTCATTGCATATGACTAAAAATAAAAAAAATACAAATCAACAAAACAGGATAACAGGATTCTGTGTTTTCATTGATTAATGCCGACAAATATGAGAATCCCGTAATCCCGGGATTTTCTTTCAATAATCCCGGGACTGTGGGATCATTAAAATGGGTCGGGATCCCGGGATCTCGGGATTGCAATCCCTAGTTCTGCAAAAAAAATTTGTCTTTACTTCAATTCCTGTTTATAAGCCAGGGCAACAAATTTGAAGTCAACACAATTATTTTTTTATCAAACTTTTGTTCTTTTAAGATGGGCGTGTCTGAGCGACTTCTTTATGTGAACGGCACACCGGCCAAACAAATTTGATGTACGCCTGGTTTTTTAGATTAAAAGAGGGTAAGACCTATGGTCCAGGTATATAAGATTAATAAGTATTTTTATTCAAGTTATGTCAAAATTTATATTAAAATTTTAAACGCGTTTTACTCGGAACATGTTATTTAATTGCGTCACGCAGGATAACTTACATTTTTTTTACATTATCCTACATTTTTTTATTTTTCTTGCAGTCTTAACTACATTATCATTGTCTTATCTGGAGTCTAGACTATATAGTCTATAGAAAGTCGGACGAAATTTTTGAAAATTTGGTTTATTCTAGTTTTGTCATATTTAACGTGAATTTTCAGACTAAAAAATCGATCTTTTTAAAAACTGGACCTTTCTACAAAAATTGAAAATTTCGAATTACGTATCTGGATTAACCCTACTCATCTGGATTAACCCTATTTTTTATGTTTTAGCATAGCGGCTGTTCTGTAGCGTGGCACGGCACCCTGTAGCGAACATTTTCTTGTAAAGTTAATGATTCATTAACAATTGTGTAATGGTCTTTTTGTCCTACTCCTTATACTCCTTTAATCTTAAAAAAATGCCCAATACTACGATAATTTTGCGAGGTTACAGAGGACTAAACCCTTAAGTTTACAATACACATACATTTGGCAGACTGCCCATCCATTACAACTTCACAAAAAGTCTTTTGTCTTTAAATAAACCGAGACTATTTACCAAAGTTTCATTAAAATCGCATAAAATTTGTAGGATGAGTTGTCGCGTAATCAATCACCAACAAACAAACAATGCAGTTTTTTACAAATTCGCAGTCGTAACGAAGTTCGGAACGTAAAGCAAAATCAAATTTGGTGTAGGCTAATATTCAAATTTGACTGAATTCAAAAGACTGAATGCATTACGTTAACAATACCATTTAACAATTTGCATCTGTAATGCCATAACAAAGTCGAAATTAAAATTAGAAATGAAAAGAAAATATTAAAGTGTCCCGAATGACTGTTATCCTTAATTTCGATTTCTATCAGTTCTCCATTTTCTCTACTTCCCATTTCTATTTTCAGACAAGGCTATTTACAAACCCACATGGATGTCTCACATGGTATACTTTGTTTTTTGTTTTTGGTAAACGCTAACCTAAAACAAAATAGCAGTACCAACACACTATCTTTAAGAATTACATAGAGGAATGTTGACGTACCTTGGGGGCCTTTGTCAACCTATTTGATAATTAGACGAAACTCTTTTTAAAATAGTATTCAAGCAAATAACCATATAGTACAGTAGTTTTATACATTGAAGATCAACCATTAAACTTGTCTCTTGTAGCTTTGGTATAACCGAGCGAGCAAACCAAGCCTCTACGTCGAATAGTTGAAGGAGGTATTAATTAAAAATATCAAAATAAATCATTTTAATTTTAACAGAAACAAACAGTTACAAACATAGAAAAGAATATTAAACTTATAACAGTTAGATTCTCATCAATAAATTTTTAAATCCATAGAGAAATGTTACTTCATACACCACAAACAATAAATATGTATATGAAAAAGAAATCTATATCAATCGAACAAACGGAACGGAAGATTACAAATTAAAATTCCATTGCAAATTAAACCCTGGAGCTAAGTTTCAGTTCTTTCTTTTTTCTTATATCTACATATATGATACATATGTACTGGAATGTATAATTTGCAAACATTTATTAATAAGTATTTTATTTTTTATTTTTTGTTATTTAGAAATTAAATTTAAATTTTGACGATCCGTATTTCAGAAAATCTCATTTTTTAGACAATAAATAGACAAACCAAAAAATTTGCGGCACTTCAAATAGAAATAAAAATATTAATATAAAAAATTGATTACCTTCGAAAAAATGGCATCCACTTCACCTTCCCAATTTTTCTAATTTGCTTTTGCCTTTTTTTGTGTAAATCAAATCATTAGCTTTTGATAAGATCAAAATTTTTTAAATCAAGAAAAAAGCGGATGCGATTTGACAATTCGAGTATGAGATTTTTTTTATTTGAATAAAATTTAAAAAGCATTTTCAAAAACTTAACTGTACGTACACTTAAACGTACACTTAAACGTACGTACATTTAAAATAATATTGTAAACAATTTTTATTTATTAAAAGTTTAATTTTTCTTGACAAACAAATGAATCTGAACACAAGTGTGCAAGTTTTTCAGGCAATTCATTTTGGGTTTTACATTGTTCTACATTTCTTAAACAGAACAGAACACACACAATGGAAAATTTTTCTTCTCATCCATCAACCCCTTAGGCCTCATACATACACAAACCGACACGCAATATTTTTTTTTAGTTTAAGATTGTAATAACAAAATTAGTCCTACTCTTATAATTTGAAAATAGTAATAACGTAATAAAAAACGCTTATTTCAAAACATCACATGTCAATTTTTTACAAAGAGAATACAAATTCTAAAATGACAAAAAAAATATTTCATACTTCAGAGAAAATAAAGTTCTTTGTAACTTTATGTTGTAGCTATTAAATGTATGTATGTACATTCAAAAAAAATTATGAAGACACTCGTTTCCTTATTTCATAATTTCTCGCTACAACCGCCTTCAAAATAATTCTAATGCAACACTCAAATATTTCTTTCTCTATCCTTATAAAAGTAAATTATGAACTCTATAAAATCAAGTAAATTTGTTACAATCATGTAAACATATGTTTATTTAAACGAGGGGGAAACGGCATAAGGCATTCAGTACTATAACTTAGTATTTAGTTTAAATACTTTTCTATCCATTTATTTGGCATAGGACAATGATGTTGACATGGCAAGATGTTTAGAATAAAGCCAATCGCATTTGTGTGTATTGGTAAACTGTAGCTTTACTGGACTAACAATTTATCAACCCATACTCTTACAAACGCAAAACATAATTTCCATTTTTCAAACTAAATTTGTAAAGCAATAAATTAAAATTAATTTTTAATAAAATATGAAAAATGTTGATGACGTAAAATTATTCAAATTTATAATTCTATGACAATTCCACAGGTAGTTTCTCCAATTTATAAATAGTAAAATGTTTTTATAGTATAATTTGGATAATATTATTGTAGGGTGTACTATTTACTTCTCTTATATTGTTTTTAATTAGTTGTTTTGTTTTTGTTTACAACTTGATTATATTGAACTGATTAATGTTGAGTGAAATTGATGATTTAATTATTATTATGATTTATATTGTTTAGTTTCCCTTAAACTTGCAATGTATTGATCGAGCAGCCAACATAAAAGAACCAAAGCAGATACTGGAGTAGGTGCAGCTATAACTGTGGATAATATTGTTCTTATTACGGCTGACTATACCCATAAAACAATTTTGAAAAAAGTGCGTGAGCTGTTAGCTCTAACTATTAACTGTGCATGTTACAAAATCCTTATGCATAAAATTGTGCATAATACATGTCATGCACATGATGTGCACCTTACCGTGCACATGTCTTAAAACGCCTTAGGAAATATGTGCACACAAATGTTAGCCGCATGTTTCACGTATCATAAGAACGAAGCGAGAAAAATGGAGTGTGAAGAAGTAGTTTAACATTTTCTAAAATGACTTTTCGTTGAACGTTTTATGCGATAATATGACATTTGTAATAATAAATTGATGATTTTATTTTATTTTTAACTAAAATTATGTGCGAAAGAAATTTTTTTGTGAAGGTAATGAAAATATACACAAAAAACAATCGGGCACTTTAAATAATTAATTTTAGTGATTCAGAAAACTTATTATATTTATTTAATAGTTTTTGTTTGTCATTTTTCATGTCGGTTTTTATTGATATTAAAATTTTATTTTTTTATAATATCAAGAAAACAGTGGAAAATTAATATTATTTTTTATATGTAAGCCAAATATTTAAACTTTTTGAATTCTGATTTTTCTCAATTAAATTGTATCGTTAAGAAAATGGCGAAGAAATGGACGCCTCATTTTCAAATGTAATCACACACATACATTTTCAAATTACTACCTAAAACTACGACCGCTGTCGTCATTTGTCGTAATGACTTTTCCAAAAATATTAGTCTAAGAAAGATTCGTAACGTATTATAAGATCCTAGTCATAAAAGTCATACATCAAATATTTTTGCATTTGTTCCTAAAAGTTCTATGCACATTTTGTATACATGTTTCGTTAAATTAAAACAAATAGGTATTACGTTAGCACTCAAATACTTTTACACTACAACTAAATTTAAAATATACGCTAGAACAGGCATTCTTAACAAGCCCCCCCTGGGGGCCACGAAAAGTATTTGGGGGCCGCGAAAATATTACCAGATTTTTTTTAATTGAATGCTAAATAATTTTTTTTAATCAAAATCGTGTTTTAAATCTAGGTGTACGAATGTGTGTGTATGCACTTATTTTTTAATAAATACTTTAAATACTGATAGTAATGCATATCATTTTTGGATCATTATATATTTCGAGTTTATGCAACACATACGAAGTGACATAGCGGCAGCTAGCATTCAGAAAACAATTGTTAAGACACCCTCCTCCATCGTTTTATCTAATTTTGTCACTTGACACAAGAAATCTTTTTAAAGATGTTTTTTCATAATATCAAAATTGAACACGGAACTAAAATTTATCAAATTTATTAGTGCCAAACAGAATTTAAATTTTGAACGATGTGAAAATTTCATTTTCGTATTCAAGTAAATTTATATTAGTTTTTATATAAATAAATATGGACATGTTGATCCATGGTATAAATTCATACCCTTAGACACAGCTAAACAGAACTATGATAAAGTTAATTCTACTCTACTGTTCATTTCAATATTTGAGCGAGATCAACTTTAAAAACTAGCTTGTCAAAGTTTCCGTTCCCAAAGTTTCCGCAAACCGTTCAAAAGCAAAAGTGCAAACAAAATAGCTGAAATGAAACTGATACTGGGATAAAATGAAATATTTATGGATGTTGCAGTTAGTATATTGTATAACAATGCTAAAATGATACTCATTTTACTCGAGTATAAAATTAACAGCAAAAGCATAGGCTGTAATAATACTTTTTCTAAGACATTCAATAAACATAAAAATACATGTTTTTATTATTTAAATGCATCACCATTTTACAAATATATAAAATTGCCTTGAATCATAATTTGCTAGACTGAAAATTTACTAGACGAAAAAATCTTCGGTTTCCATTTCGTAAGTAGTATGCAGCTGTAAATAAGATAACGTGACGGTACGAATATACAGTTGTTGGCTAGACGTGGAGACAATTCTTATTTTCAAATTACCAGGCGAAATAAATGTAGTTCCATTTAAAACGCGTATTCATATTATTGAAAATTAATATTCAGTTCGAAAATGTGTATTTATTTTGGAATGTACACATTCCAAAATAAATACACATTTTCACATTAAATTATAATTTAAAATCTACTAACAAGAAAAAAATTAAAAAACTTCACATATCTGGAGGGAGTTTTATTATGAATACACACTTAAAAAAACAATGCTATCAACAAATCCGGCAATGCCAAGTTTTCCTACTACTAATTTATTTTCAATACGTACGAAATAAATGAACCTACGCTAGCTGGAGAACGCATGGTTGCACACACCCGTCGGGAAAAAATAATAAACAATTACAAAAATTATCCTGTTCTTGGGGGTCATATTTCCAGAATAAAACAAATTGAATGTCCTATCCTAAACAAAAGAAATGAAAACCAAATTCCATGCATGGATTCAAAGTACCGAATCGTTTTGTTTTCGATGTTTTCAAATTATCTCAAACAGTTACAGATATTTAATTGTGAATTTGATAACGAACGTACAAATTATTTAATTTAATGATATCCCCAAACACGGCCCATAGAATAACGGAAAAAGATATGGCTTACGTGTTGTTGTCGGTAACAGGTCAGAATTTTTTTAATCTCTGGGTTAGGGTACTCACATAATGGACATGCCGAGTCCACTCGCGCGGCACCTGGAGACTGGAGTTATTCAACTAAGTGTGCTGGAAATTTTTTTTGCTTCCTTGTAAGCGATATAACTCGTAAATGGTGCACTTTAGGATAATGGTGCACTTTAGGATAATGGTGCCTTCCAACTTTTTTGTTCCTTAAATGTTTTTCTAATACTTAAAATAAAAATATAACAAAAAAAAATTGTTTTGTTGCAAATTTTTGCGAAAACATGTCTAAAAACCATTATTTTTCAATTGAATTTAGTTATTTGCAAATAATTGTTTATAACATAATTGACTCCTTTATCTTGTAGCTGCAACCTCAACGAAAAAATAAGCTTCAGAACGTTTCATTCGGCTTGATAGTTTTTGCACAATTCCATTTTGCACTTAATGCCTGAAAAAAAGTTGTTAGCTTTGGGCAGGCCGCAGGGTCTGAGTTTTCATCCGATCGCAATCTGCTTGACAGGAATCGAAAGGGTGTAGTGTCAGCTTTAAATAACAATTTTGTTACCTATACCCATATTCAATATTAACAACAATTACAGTGGTTTGAAAAAACCGCGAAAATTCCTTAGTTGCAAAATTAAATTTCTCAATGAATTTTCCACTTAACGAGATGCGGTTTTAAAATTTGCAAATTCCTTAGAAAACCGAAGATTTAAAAAGAAACCTCTCTAACAAGTGGACTCGGCATGTCCATTATGTGAGTACCCTACCCCAGAGATTAAAAACATTTCTGACTTGCTACCGGCAACAACACGTACAACCCGTACAATTTCTGACCTGCTACCGACAACAACAAGTACAATCCGTACAATCCGTAAAAAATTCGATTTTAATATTTCAAATAATGAATTTGATAACAGAAGATTTTGAACACGATCCTTCTGATAAATAATATAATTCTAAATTATTGCCCTTGATGATAAATTGGTTTAATTGAGGCAGGCAGTGTGGAACTCAATTTTCAATTTTGCATACATACCTGCTTGCACATAACTGCGTGAAAAAGGATTTTCCGAAATGGACAATAAAATAAATAAACCATAATCTGAAGAAACTCTTTTATGGAAATAGTATAAGAACAACCACAGAAATTTTAGTAATAGATTTTGATAAAAGCATTAATTTCTTTACAATTATTTAGAACAAATATGTTGATTTAGTCAAATAAATAGTTGACTATATTGGTTTTTTATTATGAATCAAAGCAACATATTAAGCATTGAATCTTAATTCAATAGATTTGAATATCCCCAGATACCAAGCGTGTTTCTTTTTTCATACATTCATAATGATTATTTAACGACCAGTTCTGAAAAATGTAATTTTAGTAGGTAATATACAACTTAGCAGCAATTGGAACGCAGTCTCAGAAGTGAAATAACGCTAATATTTTTAAATAAGTACTGTCCGTAATATCGAAATAACTCACTGTCCATTTCAAAAGAAGATAGTTCTTCAATGTTTTTCGTATAGGCTTATGGACATGTTTGGTTCTTTGTTGCCGATAAACGGCAATGTTGTCTCCTTCTACTGAAGTCAACTTAGTGGTGTTGACGCCGTTGTGTATATAGCAGTCGGAATAATGGATCAATGCACCTTTCCAAATCTTTATTACATGAGGGTTCAATTTTGAAGGTTTTATGTTATACTTTTGAATACAGTAAATTGAATTTGCGGATAAGGTGAAGTAAGATTCTGTTTTAAAAACTATCAATTAATTATTGTTATCATAATATGTCAATAAGTTCATTGTTTTAAAATGAATATTATAATGATTATTATATTATTTTATAGTGAGTATGATGACTGCAAGAATATTTTATTATAAGAGGGCTGCGATTGTCCTAAATTTATTTTAAGGGGGCCGCGACTGCGAAAAG
Source organism: Diogma glabrata (assembly GCA_963693315.1). Lineage (NCBI taxonomy): Eukaryota > Metazoa > Arthropoda > Insecta > Diptera > Cylindrotomidae > Diogma > Diogma glabrata. The sequence continues at coordinate 279,903,094 of OY856187.1, read as the reverse complement.
GTTAAGAGCCACTGCGCTGGAATATTTAAATAAAAAACTTAAAAATTATTAAAATAAAAAAGTGCACGAAATGTAATAGACTCGTGCAACATACACATAATGTTTGCCGAGACACGTACAGTTCAAAGCTCGCTATTGACAGTGGAACTCGTTTGCTTTTATAAAAGTCTCAGTATCTTCATGTTTAGCCTAAACCAAACCTATCACTAAAATTGATATTACCTATATAGGAGTAGTTATAGAAGCACATAGGCGGAACACATGAGCACTGCTAATGCTTTTATCCACTAGAATTATATAGAAACAAATATTTTAGAATATTTACTACAAATAGATTAAATTTATCATTTTCATAACGGGAGACTGTTCTCGCGCATATAAGCGCAAAACTATAATGTTTCTTTTAATTTTTTTTTTCTAGTAATTTTTCAGTTTTTAATTAATTTTTTTTTCTGTTTAGCAAAAATTATTTTCATTTTTTATAACTTTATAAAAAAAACGATATAATTGAAAAACTACCATACAGGTAACAAAAAAAATTGTATGTTATTCAAGGGCAAAATAAATTCGAAAACAAATTATAAAAATATAAAAAAATCATTATAAATCAAACAATTTAATAGCTTTTCAACTGTAATATATATTTTTATTCTTCCTTATTTATTTGCCAAATTTTCGATGTTTCTCATCATTATCAAGGCTTATTAATAGAAATCTAAAAAACAACGTTTAATAATTAAACTATGAACAAACATAAAACACAAGAAAAAACAATCCCTCTGTTTGTACTTACATTAAAAAAATAAATTAAATCTATAGATTTTTGTCATAATTTAAAAAATTCTTCTTAAAAACATTACATTTTTAATTTATCAAAATACTAAACTAATGTTGAAAAGGTGAAACGTGTTGAACATTTCTAAATTGGATTCAAGAAAAATCAAATTTCAGACTGAAAAAGATATATGGGAAAACGAAAAGAACATATTAGTGTTAAAAAGAGTAAACATGAGAATATATCGATCAGTTATTGTTATTTCATATTGTTGTCGATATTCAGCAGGACTTGTCAATAGTGTTGATAAAAACAATTGTCAAATCCCGATGTTTTTAGTTATTTTAAAAAATTTTTTTGTTTCTCCAACTAGATCTTTTTTATTATTGATTAAATATTTTCTTTCACAATCGATAAGAAAACAGAGTTAAAAGAACCATAAGAATCTATATCAACATTCATGTTTTGTTTTGTGAATTATTGTATGGTGAAATGTGTATAAGTTTTATAAAAAGAAGTTAAAAAGTATTTTGAATTAATTCTTTCCCTTTTGTTTCATATGTTTTTTGATAATGTTTGTGTAGTTATTCTGCATTCTATTACTATCACATTTGAAATTTGTTGTCCCATCTGTAACCAAAATGAAGGCTGATTCTTTAAACAATCTTTTGAATTTTTTGGGTTCATATTCTAGGACTAGAGCGTTATCAAAATCGAAATTATCTTGACATTCACTTGAATGTTTAGCTAGTGCAGACCTATGTTGTGACGTTGGATATTTTTGTTGTCGAGTAACTCGAACATCATTTTTATGCTGGGATATTCTTGTTTGTAGTGTCTTAGAAGATTCACCTATGTAACATGCACTGCATCCACATTCCACCTTGTATATGACACCCGATTTTTTCTCTTGGGGGATCTTATCTTTTAAAGGTGTGAATGATGGAAGCAACGTATTTGTAATTCTGTTGGATATCATAGTTTTCTGGGGTTGTTTATATAAATCAGATTTTATTTTCTCCGTTAATTTTGGTATGAATGGCAAAGATCCAAACACTATTTTGGTATCATCTATAGGATTAAGTATGGGTTGTTTTTGTTTATTATATGTAAATAATGTTTTTGTAATAAGTTTTTTGATTAGTTTAATTGGATAATTATTTTTCAGAAGAATCTCTTGAACTAAATTGATATTCTTCTGTCTAAAGGAGCTATCACTAAGGTAGAAAACTCTTTTTATAAATGACAACGCTACATTATGTTTCATCTTGTAGGGATGAGATGAAATGTAGTTTAATAATCTATTGGAAGCTGTGTTCTTACTGTACCAATCCGTTACAATTCTATTATCTTTCCTGATTAATTTCATATCCAGAAAAGGTAAAATATTATGGTTCTCATATTCAACTGTGAATTTTATTCGTTCGTGAAAAGAATTAAATATGTCTCTAACTTCATCTATGGATTCTATTGGTAAAACTAATAAAAAATCATCAACATATTTTATCAAGAGAGATGGTTTTGTTTTAAGCAGAGGTAATTTTTCTTTTAGCAATTTTTCGAGAACTATGTCTGCTAATACGGGAGAGAGGGGGTTACCCATTGGAAGTCCGAAGGTCTGTTTGAAAAGTGTATTATTGTATTGAAAATAGTTACTGTCTTTTATACATATCTCTAAAATTTCAAAGAAATCTTGTTCTGTCAGATTTGTGTTATTTTCAATTTCAGACCATCTCTCGTGGATAGCCTGTTTAGCAATGTCTATTGGAATATTAGTAAATAGTGACACTACATCGAACGAAACTAAAACTTCACCAGGCAGTAATACTGTTTTATCTAATAAATCCTTCAACAAATGAGAATTTTTGATGTTAAATTCACTATTTATTGTAAGATTGTTCAAGATTTTACAACAAAACTTCGCCAAATTGTATGTCGGGGAACCAATAGTAGAAACTATTGGTCGTAAAGGAAAACCGGATTTATGAATCTTGGGGAGACCATAGATACGGGGAGGAATTGCAGAGGCTATCTTCAACGATAATTTTTGGGCTCTGGTAATTATATTATTTGCACACAATTTGTCTATAATTTTGTTGCATTTGTTATTGATTTTAGTTGTGATTGATTTTAGTTGAAATGTTCAAATGTTAGTTGATTTTAGTTGAAATGTTCAACACGTTTCACCTTTTCAACATTAGTTTAGTATTTTGATAAATTAAAAATGTAATGTTTTTAAGAAGAATTTTTTAAATTATGACAAAAATCTATAGATTTAATTTATTTTTTTAATGTAAGTACAAACAGAGGGATTGTTTTTTCTTGTGTTTTATGTTTGTTCATAGTTTAATTATTAAACGTTGTTTTTTAGATTTCTATTAATAAGCCTTGATAATGATGAGAAACATCGAAAATTTGGCAAATAAATAAGGAAGAATAAAAATATATATTACAGTTGAAAAGCTATTAAATTGTTTGATTTATAAAATATAACAACTGATTTAATCTTTTAAACATCATAAAACAGTGTGAGCATAAAACACACATTAGAATTTTTTCAATAAAAATGGAGGACAAATTACGTCTACTATTAGAAAAAATTGAATCTACGCAAAAGAGAATCTTAAGGACAACCAAAAAATATTTACAACTAACAAATAAAAAAAAAAAAAAAAAAAAAAACAACTACATATGAAAGGAAAATTTTTTTATTAAAATGCAAAAAGAATGACGTAATTCCTAATTTTATTTTAAACAAAGGAAAATGCTTTAACTCTCTGGAAAAACAAGACCATCCATTTTATGACAACATTCAACGAATGAAATCCGTATTTTTTAAAAAGGTTCTTAGTTTAGAAATAAAAATTTGTGATCACACCCTCAAAACTATAGAAACACAGGTAAGAAAATTAAATGTTAGACTGAAGAATGTATTACCCGCCGAAAGATATAAAGAACTATTAGATTTGCAAACTTTACACTTAGAGAACAGACAAAAAATCCATTATGATATCCTAAACAAAAAATACACTAGGTTATATGCCAAACAAAATGTTTTGGATTTTAAATTTGATGATGGTTGTGTGGTTAATTTAAGCGATGAAAATTTACCGGAAGACTGTACCATTTTACTTAGTTTTGGCCCTAAATTCAGTTTACCATTGGAAACTAAATCCTTACCAGTGATTGATCTCCTGGCTGATTTAGAAAATATATTAAACCAATTCAATAAATCCGAGACCATATCTGAAATTAGAGCAAAAACTACCAATTCCATAACTCAACATCTGAAGAAAAATCCGAAATTATCAAAAACTGAAAAGTTTTTAATAAAGGCAAAAAAGAATTTGAAAAGTTTTATAAAAAATAATCCAAACACATATATAACAAAGAGTGACAAAGGTAATAAGACAGTAATTTTAAAAAAGGACCATTACATTCAAAAAATGGAAGAATTGTTATCGGACAGCAACACTTATGAACCTTTAAATATAGATCCCACAACTAAAATCAATAACAAATGCAACAAAATTATAGACAAATTGTGTGCAAATAATATAATTACCAGAGCCCAAAAATTATCGTTGAAGATAGCCTCTGCAATTCCTCCCCGTATCTATGGTCTCCCCAAGATTCATAAATCCGGTTTTCCTTTACGACCAATAGTTTCTACTATTGGTTCCCCGACATACAATTTGGCGAAGTTTTGTTGTAAAATCTTGAACAATCTTACAATAAATAGTGAATTTAACATCAAAAATTCTCATTTGTTGAAGGATTTATTAGATAAAACAGTATTACTGCCTGGTGAAGTTTTAGTTTCGTTCGATGTAGTGTCACTATTTACTAATATTCCAATAGACATTGCTAAACAGGCTATCCACGAGAGATGGTCTGAAATTGAAAATAACACAAATCTGACAGAACAAGATTTCTTTGAAATTTTAGAGATATGTATAAAAGACAGTAACTATTTTCAATACAATAATACACTTTTCAAACAGACCTTCGGACTTCCAATGGGTAACCCCCTCTCTCCCGTATTAGCAGACATAGTTCTCGAAAAATTGCTAAAAGAAAAATTACCTCTGCTTAAAACAAAACCATCTCTCTTGATAAAATATGTTGATGATTTTTTATTAGTTTTACCAATAGAATCCATAGATGAAGTTAGAGACATATTTAATTCTTTTCACGAACGAATAAAATTCACAGTTGAATATGAGAACCATAATATTTTACCTTTTCTGGATATGAAATTAATCAGGAAAGATAATAGAATTGTAACGGATTGGTACAGTAAGAACACAGCTTCCAATAGATTATTAAACTACATTTCATCTCATCCCTACAAGATGAAACATAATGTAGCGTTGTCATTTATAAAAAGAGTTTTCTACCTTAGTGATAGCTCCTTTAGACAGAAGAATATCAATTTAGTTCAAGAGATTCTTCTGAAAAATAATTATCCAATTAAACTAATCAAAAAACTTATTACAAAAACATTATTTACATATAATAAACAAAAACAACCCATACTTAATCCTATAGATGATACCAAAATAGTGTTTGGATCTTTGCCATTCATACCAAAATTAACGGAGAAAATAAAATCTGATTTATATAAACAACCCCAGAAAACTATGATATCCAACAGAATTACAAATACGTTGCTTCCATCATTCACACCTTTAAAAGATAAGATCCCCCAAGAGAAAAAATCGGGTGTCATATACAAGGTGGAATGTGGATGCAGTGCATGTTACATAGGTGAATCTTCTAAGACACTACAAACAAGAATATCCCAGCATAAAAATGATGTTCGAGTTACTCGACAACAAAAATATCCAACGTCACAACATAGGTCTGCACTAGCTAAACATTCAAGTGAATGTCAAGATAATTTCGATTTTGATAACGCTCTAGTCCTAGAATATGAACCCAAAAAATTCAAAAGATTGTTTAAAGAATCAGCCTTCATTTTGGTTACAGATGGGACAACAAATTTCAAATGTGATAGTAATAGAATGCAGAATAACTACACAAACATTATCAAAAAACATATGAAACAAAAGGGAAAGAATTAATTCAAAATACTTTTTAACTTCTTTTTATAAAACTTATACACATTTCACCATACAATAATTCACAAAACAAAACATGAATGTTGATATAGATTCTTATGGTTCTTTTAACTCTGTTTTCTTATCGATTGTGAAAGAAAATATTTAATCAATAATAAAAAAGATCTAGTTGGAGAAACAAAAAAATTTTTTAAAATAACTAAAAACATCGGGATTTGACAATTGTTTTTATCAACACTATTGACAAGTCCTGCTGAATATCGACAACAATATGAAATAACAATAACTGATCGATATATTCTCATGTTTACTCTTTTTAACACTAATATGTTCTTTTCGTTTTCCCATATATCTTTTTCAGTCTGAAATTTGATTTTTCTTGAATCCAATTTAGAAATGTTCAACACGTTTCACCTTTTCAACATTAGTTTAGTATTTTGATAAATTAAAAATGTAATGTTTTTAAGAAGAATTTTTTAAATTATGACAAAAATCTATAGATTTAATTTATTTTTTTAATGTAAGTACAAACAGAGGGATTGTTTTTTCTTGTGTTTTATGTTTGTTCATAGTTTAATTATTAAACGTTGTTTTTTAGATTTCTATTAATAAGCCTTGATAATGATGAGAAACATCGAAAATTTATGTAATAGAAAAAACAGTTTTCAATGTTTTTTTTTGTAGTTTACGTTTTTAGATGAAACAGAATTTTACTGGAGGGGAAGGCAGAAAAATCTAGGAAATTAATTTTAGAATTTGCAACCGAGCATTATTTAAGGCAATAAGGTTATTAAAATGGCGATAAACATTTACTGGAAAATGTGTGACTGCATAGTAGAAGGTCTTTCGTAAACCTATACTGCCGTCCTAAGCAAAAATACCGTAATTTCTTAAATTTTGGAACTGAGAAAAACAACAAAAACTAAAATAGTCTGTGCCAACCTTTTACAGTGGCCTTACAACTTTTTTCTTGTGCTAATTGAGTTTATACTATTAAACTATGTTCTACATAAGAAAAAACATACCAATATTTTATTAATTTTTTTGTTGGAAAAATCACGGATTTGAATGTAAAACTACGGTATTTTTACTTAGGACGCTTTAGATACTGTGTTTCTGCTTAGTGGAGGCAGATTTTTTTCAATTTTACGGGGTTTTATGAATTTGATTTTTATGCTTAGAGTTATTTTTACCACGATTTTACATTGCAGGGCCGTAGAATAACGCTTCGAGACTGATAAGGTGGTATTAACTCATTTTTTATAATTTTTGAAATTACGGCGTTTTTGCTTAGGACGGCAGTATAATTATTGATAGACAAATATTTATGAATTGGAGTTGAATTTGATTTGGAAGCATTCGTTGGCAAAACTAACCATGAAACGATGTAACGACGAACAAATGTATGTGATATAGCCAATCAAATATCTCATTAAACAAACAGCTAAAACCGTTTCACGGACCAACTAGGACGCCATGAGAATCACATAGTTAAGCCATTCCAGGCAAATGATATGGGTCTTTACGTCCACAGTTAATCACCCACATACTGGATAACAAAATTATTTGTCAGCAAAGCATTCTCAAAGCGCATTATGCTCTTTCTATTCCTATAAATATTTAAACATAATTTTTATTTAAACATAAGACTGTTATTCATTATATTGTAATAACTATTTTTTCTAATTTTTAATACATATATAAAAAACCAACTGATTGTTCCTTCATATTTATATTAAACAAACAATTCAATAAAAACCTTCCGCTTTAACTAGTTTGATTTTCAAACTTATAAACATACCACTGTCGAAACATAATTTCGATAAAGTTGTCAAAACTAAATGATGCAACGAAAACTAATGTATACAAATTTGTTCATTTTCTTTTTTTAACCTTTGATGCTCCATACATGAGCGGATTCTGTCTTGAGTGATATACAATATGTTTACAATTCAATCAATTTTTCTGGTTGAGTATCACTTGAAGACATGAAATTAAATCTAATATTTTGTATGTGGGTAATCACCCCATGATGGGTTGATTTATATAAAACATTGATTAATGGGTCCCAAACGTGAACTGTATGTAGGGGTCACAAACAAAAACTGATAAAATACATTATCCATGTAGGCGTAGGTGTAGATTTATATGACAAGGAGCAGATTTGTTTTTTTTATGTTGGAGAAAAGGTCTTTCGAGTAGCTGTTTGTTGAAACTTAAACAATTTTAAGCGCTAGATACCGTTATTAGACAAGAACTGGGTGTATAGGTTCTTGACAAGAACAAAACAGTTCTGTCAACCCACCTCCGAGACACCGAAAAAATTTTATTCCAACCGAATATTCTGTCTCACGCAAACCTCCAAATTCGGTTTTATAGCTCCAAATTTGGTTGCTTCAGCTACAATAATCAAAAATTAAGGCATCCTAACTAAAGTTGATTGTAGTGACCGAATTTTTTTCAGGGTATACAATTTTTCACTATTTTTTGTCAAAATTTTGATCGAATTTTTAACATTATCTGGGTCTGTACTAGAAGATCTGCACTGATCTGGATCTGTACTTATCAAAATAAGTTCGCCACTAATGTCTAAGTTTACCATCCGTCATTAAATTATACTAGTTGTGCTGTTGAATCCCAATAATAAATTAACTTAGGAAATACTATGGCAACTGTTAGTCATCAATTTATGTATAGATATATAGATATATCAATTTATAGATATAAGATCACAATATTTTCCAAAATAGTTTATTTCCAGAACAAATGACGAAATCAGGTTCAATTTCGGTTTTCTCATTATATTAATATTATAATAGTTATACTAATATGAAAGTTTATGCGATTTTTTTAAATGTGTTGTGTAGTAGGAATTACAATATGTGTCACAACAATACATAAATAAAAGCCTTTTAAGACAAAGGTCCCACAACAACATGCGTTCTAAGGTGTTGATGAACGCAAATTTGTTTTTTGTTTTTTAAGGAATAACTTAAAAAAATCATATCACATATAAAATATGACATAGGTCAATATTTCATGATAGAATAGAAAAAATAAAAATAATATAAAAGGTAAACAACAAATTTCTTTTAACAATTTGCAGAAACAAAACTAAAATGCGTGGTTGCCGAAAATCCGGCTAGTGGCATATTCCTTGATCATACGACGCACTTCCTTCTTCAATAATTAAAGCCCATACATAGAGTTATATGAAGGCTGAGTCTTTGAGTAAGCAATAACGTGGCATCATCAAGGAATACTCCATAGCTAAGATTGAGGGTGCTACCGTTGACTGATTAGAGTTCATTCGCCAGCACCTATAAGATATCACCTTGACTAGTGATATCTCACTGCTATTGCCAGTGGTATGTGATATTTCACGTTAGCTTGTATGTCAATAGCAGGAACTGGAGTATGCAGGGTTGTCACACCCGTAGATCAAAAATAAAAAAAATTTACAAATAAAAAATTGATCCCTCCATGCACGATTTGTGCACGATTGATCCCTCCATGCCCGATTTGTGAAACAACTTTTAAGTTTTTGTTTAATTAAGACTTTTTGGATAGAAAACATATTGCAAAATGAATGTTATTGTAAAAGATAGTTACGGTGTACGTGTGTCATATATTCGTGTGCACAGTATTGTTGTGAATTATAAAGCGCTGTATCGGTTTTAATGTCGAACCACCTAGACCCTTCAAAAGTATTCTATAAGAATTGTGGGTGATTCAGTTTTGACATTGTCTTGATTTCCTAAAATACTGAGCCACTGACTCTGTTGTTTGCAATAAATGTAGTGCCTAGCAGTACTGAGATCAATGTATTTGTCTCAATCTGATTCCAATCTCTAATTTTATCGTCAATCGATTAGTACAAACAAACTGTCGAACTGTAACTAAATAGTATGATTTGCCGGCACCAACAGTTTAGAACAGTTCTTAGATAACTAGCGTTTCAGTTTAAAATGCTTGCAGAAGGATAAATTGTTTACCTAGAAAAGTGACGCGAAAGATTATACAAACGAGCAATATGACATCCATCAAAATTTGATCACATCCAAAAAAAATTGTGCTGTTTTATTACGCTGTTATGGGATTTGAAAGAAAACGTTAATTGACTACAGTTAGCTAATCGACAATTCTAATCCACTTCTTTTAGTTTATCATTTCTCAGAATAACTTATACAAATTTCAAAAAATAATACAAATAAATATGACCAAAAATTTTATTCGCAGAATTTGATTAATTTTATCAGTAGAGAAAAAACTATTATTTAAATTTTGAAAATAAAAAAAAACAACTGAATTTATAAAAAACATTTAAGTTTGAATGATAAAAGTTGTTATTGTGATAGTAAAAATGAATTATCAAAATATAACCGCGTTATATTTATTTAAAAACAAATTTTATTCATTTTTAAAATATTGATAGTTTTTGGGAAATTTTGTTGATTGGCAGATGAGTGACATAATTGAAATTGAAATGAGAACACTAGTTTTTGAATAAAACGCTTAGTTCTGTTTTGAGACAAAGCTAGATGGTGACGTACCTTTAATTACAACACAAACAAAACATGAACTATCGATACAGATTATTTTCATTAGAATATGCATAATTACATTTATTTCATCATCAGACGCAGGCGCTTTCTTGTGTTTGCAGCAACGATTTGGTTGTCGCATATTTTTGCTGCCATTGTTGCCGCTCGGGTTGTGTCTCGAATGTCCTTTCGAAAATGAATAATGAAGAAATAGCATAAGCAAAAACCGTAATGATAGGTAATGTTGAAAATATGAAACTAAATTCTAAAACTATACCGGAATTGTCCCAATTATTATATTACTATTTTACCGTGTTAGTGGGATCAAGTCTATTAGTGGCGAAGTTAGTGGTGGCGTATATCAACTAGCAAGTCTCCAAATAATCAATAACATCATCAATATTAAATAACGCTTAAGACCTTGATGATATTACACTTGAATCAACGAAGTGAAATACCATTAAGTTTTTGGAAATAAATTCTTATATCTGGTAAGTGAAAGTAATTATTTAAACAGCTTTACTTGCGAACCCAATTTTGTTTGGATATTTTCAAGTTTGAAAAAGTATCAAAGCAATTTGAAAATAATTGATATCACCTCATATCTGGGCAGATTAAAAACATTTAAATCCAAACTTTATTTATAAACATGAATCATAGTGGTTTTTCTAATAATTCTAGCAGCAGAAGTAAATGTTTCTAATGTTTCTTCTAAGACAAAAGCAAATAAAACGATGAGTATAGTCCAAAACACTTTCTCAGTTAAACTCGTGTTTCAAGGTCTAACAATTGTGTGTTTACACAAATGATCAAATCTGAAGGAAATCTCTGAAGAGATCTAAAATGTGTACTCTTGCAAGACTTAGTACGGTAATCTTCTATCAACCAATTAAGCGTTTTGTACAACATAATTGTTTGTTCATTTAAATATCACACAAACTTCTAAAAATATCTAACCGATAAAAAACTTAAATTCTCAAAATGACTCCCCCTTAGACATCTCTGTTTAAACGATCTTGCAATTAGCAATTTTTTTAAAATTAATAAAAAATGCAACTCTGCATTTTACTATATTATATATAAAAAAGCAAAACGCAATAAAATTTTCATTGTTTAACGATTTTTTCAATAATTTCTTTTATTATATTTTATTATTATTATTATTATTTTGAAAATAATGCATAAAACTAAAAACAAAAGATAGAGAAAAAACTGAAACAAAAAATGACGAAAAAAAGAAAAAGCTTAAATTTTCTGTTCTTCAAGTTTATTTTCTTTTTGTAATGCTTTTCAGGGAATATATTATTTCTAGAAATAAATAATTATGACCTAATTTTTTCTTGTTAAGTTTTTCTTTAAAAAGAAATGTAATTATGTTTTTTTTGTTGTGTTGAAATTTTTGTATGTTTCGTCACTTTAATACGTTTATGATATAAGTACATAAACGTATACATATTTTGTTTTACACAAAAAACCGCAAATAATTTTTTTCATTAATTTTTTTTGTTTACCGAAAGTATATAGAGAGAACAAAGCATTTTGGTATAGCGAACATGCAGACGGAAAAACTTAGTTATATACTCGTAGTTGAATATAAAGTTTGCAAATGTTGCTAATGATATGTCAAAAAAGATATTAAACTGAAAAATAGATAGTCAAAGATATATTATTTTGTTTTTTTTTTATTTTGTTTTACAAAATACTTAAACTACATTCAATCTATTGAACTGTTAAAAATATAGTATTCCGTGGATTAGACCTTTAGTAATAGTAGATTTTTGTATGAGTTTAGAATGATGGCAATTCTTCACGAGGATGAAGTTTCCCGGAACGAGCGTAGCGAGCGGAGGGAATCAGCCGAGTGAAGAATCGCCTTAATCCTATGCGAATACAAGATGCTATTTTATCCACGACTGCAAAATATTTCGATTAATTTCCAGTTTGCCTGCTAAAGTTTTTATCACTATATTGAAATATGTAAATCATAGATAGCATAGAAAAACGAAACTTAAATTTATTATTTTATATTTTATATATGTATTGTTCTCGTTTTAACCTTTTGATAATACTATACCAACAAATAAACTATAGAACTGTAGTAGAATGTAACAATTGCGTCACATTCGTCTTCAAGTGATAGAATGTATAAAATTACAATGGAAGACATACACATGGAAAGCATATATGCTTTAGTAGTCGTGGATAAAATATTTTTCACATCAAGCAAGCGATTAAGCCGCTTTTTCAGTTGCTGCAGTGTGTGCGTTCGTTCATTCAGTTTTTTTTAAACCAATCATATTCCTTAAAAATGATAATTTTTTCTGCTACAATTTTTTCATCAGAGTTGGTTTAATTTTAACTTTTTCTTTGAACAAAAAAAAGAAAGAGACGCTAAGGCGAAAAGCAATATACGGAAAAATATGTCCGAAGCGTAAGTGTGCGTAAAAATATAACCATATGTATACTCACTTTCTATTCAAATTTTATGGTTCTGTTTCAAGATGACAGTAACAACTAGTCTGCCACTTAGGAAATTTGTGGACGCCACCAAAAAAGTTGGGCATAGTGCACTTAACAGTCTACAACTACATGAACAATCATGACATTTGTTAAAAAAACACTAACTTTGCTATAAATAATAAAAAATTACGACATTTCAAATTAAACTTATCAATCACTTAAAAATCAAAACAAAAAAAAACTTACATTAAAAAGAATGGAATAAAAAATACAGCAAAAAATATTAAGACTGAATAACTTCTGATTTCTTGTTTTATTTTTCTTATTTTACTTTATTTCTTTTTTTTATATTTTTTTGTTTTTTCAAGCTTAAATTCCGTAATTTAATTTTTTTTCTTTTAAATTTCGAAAAACAAAAAAAAAATAAAGGCAAACAAAAAAAATTAATAAAAAGAAAACATATACATATATACAGAATAAGAAATTAAAAAAAATATTATAACAAAAAATACAAGTTAAATTTAAAATAATAAAAATTAATTTAAAAATTGAAATTTTGATAGTTTTTTATTTATATTTCTTATAGCTGAATTATGATTTGTAAGTTTTTTAAGGTCACGTTTTCTACCTAAGCTTATTAATCGACATATTTTTAAATTATGTTTTACTTTTTAATTTTTAATAATAAATTAAAGATTGTTGGTTTACTAAAAATATTTCTTCTTACAACACTCAGTTTTTATCATAATCGAAACATAAAATTCTTTCGGACAAAAATTATGTTATCGAACCTAAATATATGATTATATACTAGATTTTTTCAAACTTTTTCAGACGCGCCCAAAATAAATTCGTTTTTTTTTAAATAAACGAGGGTATTTTTTTGTTTTTTTTTTTTTAATTAAAAAGAGCACTTGCCGCAAAATTATCGAAGTTAATTTTTTGATAAAATCGTAAATATCGTAAATATCTCATGAAATATGCAGATTTAAAAAAAATCACGTAGGAAATTTAATTCTCTAGAAAAAAGTTCTTAGTCATTTTTTGCCTAAAACGTATATCTCTGATGATATTTTGAGAAAAACTCGTAGCTCATAAAAACAACAACACGAAAATTTTGGCGAAAAAGTACTGATTTTGTTTGTTCTTTTTACGATTATTTTTTTATTCTTGTATAGCAGAAGAAGAAAATTAGTACTTTTTCGTCATCTTTGTTATTTATGTTTTTTATGAGTTACGAAGATTTACAATTTTTGTTCAAAATATTATCAAATATATAAGTTTTAGGCAAAAATTAACTAAGATCTTTTGTATTTACATATATTATTAACAAAATCAATTTTGATGATTTAGCGGCACGTGTTATTTTTATTTAAAAAATGTCTTGGTGTTTTTGCAGGCGTCTGAGAAAATCTAATTTTTAACGACCAGTCTAATATGTGTATAATATATATGAGCAATTTCACGCAAGTTCAGCAAATTTTTGCAAAATTTTGACTTGACCCCTTTTAATTTTGATTATTTTTTGTTTATAGATAGTCTTTCATAAATAAAAAATACAAGTTCTCTTAGAATTTTCTTTTTCGACCAGGAGTCTTCACAGGGTGCCCCTCTATTTTTTGTTATTTTGTGATGTGAGTGCAGTTTGACGAGCGATTGTAGAAAAACTACCGAATCGATTTTCATAAATGATATGTCGTTGAATAGGTATTAGAACATAGTTTTTAAAAATGTACACTGTTAATTTTTTGAAATAATTTTTAACGGTGTAATATAAGAAAAAAACGGTGTAATTGAAAAAAAGATGGCATAGCCTTTTTTTTTTTTAACTAAATTGAAGCTTATTTTATATCTAACCACTGGTGAAAGTTTAGGACACGCGTTATTTTTTGTTTTAAAGATAAAATTCGTTGTGCATATGACTGTCGGGAATAAGTTTTTTTTGTTCTGAAGGAAAATTATAAAAATGGCGATTTTTAGATTCAGATTTTTTTTTATGTTAAATATCAAATATTTTATTATTAGATGAACTTTTTAAAAAGCAATTTCAGTCAAGCTCAGCAAAATTTTGCGACATTTTGACTCGATCCTTTTTAATTTGGTTTATTTTAAGTTTATAGATAGCCTTTGATAAATGAAAAATACGACTTCTCGTAGAATTTTTTTTAAATATAATAATATAAATTATTATATTTTTAAATATAATAATATAATTATAATAACAATATAAATGATATGTCGTAGAGCAGTTCTGTAAAAGTGATAAAATCAGTAGATTATTACCAGGCAAACGAGATGCAGTATCTTTTAAAAAAGGAGATGAACGCATAAAAACACAAAAGCGCTTGTTGCTATGTACATTAAATGAAGCTTATGTGGAGTTTAAAAATAAGTTTCCTGATGTGAAAATAGGATTTACTAAAAATTCACGTCAGTAGAGCTCCCGGGAGTTGAGCATGGGGAACCAAAACCTGTTTTTATAATTGCCATGAAAGGCTACGACCTTATATAGTAGACTAGGTTAATATTTGACCTAGTTTTAGTTTCCTGTATTGGAATTAGAATGTAGGTTATTGGTTTATTGTGGTTTGTTGTTGTTGTGTGTGTCCCAAGCCGGTTGCTAAAGGCCTTGGAAGGTCGTCAGGTAAACTAGGTTAGTATTTGACCTAGTTCTGGTTGTCTGTATTGGTAATTTCTCGATTTAAAGTGTAGGTTAGTGGTTAATTGTTGTTTGTTGTTATTGTGGGTTTATTGTTGTTGCTAAAGGCCTAGGAAGCATGTCAGATAGACTAGGTTAGTTCAAATGTGAGTTCAAATTTAAAATTAAAACAATAAAATAATGGTACAAATGACAGATAAAACAATTTGTCACGTGTTTTTATTCATTTTTCTTTTTACATTTTTGTTTTAAAACTAAAATAAAACTATTACATGATTTTATGTACATTAATTTTATTGGGTTAACCAACCCTTATTAATTTATTAAAAACTTTTTCTCTATGAGGTTTTTTTAGAACTGCAGAGATAATAGGTTCAATATTTTTTATTCGTCTATGAAATCTATCTCGATCTCGTGCATATTCTTCATATTTTCCCTGTCGAGCTACTCTATATGCATAATCCCACACATACATAACGTAAAGATCTAATTTATTGTTAAAGGTAACTTTTTTTGTTTTTAACATTATAGTACTTTTTCCTTCCGAAGATGCATATAAATGTTAAGACAGTTTTTTACAGCACATCTAAAATGATTATTTGAAAGATGTATCGGACACATTGATTTAAAATTTTCAATCTTTAATAACGACGGTATGGCAAGATTTTCTATTTTAAAACTCTCAATATACTTTTCAAGGAAAAATTTTTTTTGTTCGCCTTTTACATAAATTTTTTCAGCTTGTTCTAAATAGTATTTAATAATTGATTTTATATCCACATAGTCAATGCATCCGCCATTCCAATTAAGTCCATTTATTTTATTGCCGCAATATCGGTTGCTATATTGTGCTGCTTGACCTAGTTCTTCTTCGTGGTAAGGTGGTTTGAAATGATAAACGATAGGAATCAAACTTCTTTTTTCAAGTAGAGCGAGTTCTTTGACAAAATATTGTTTATCGTTTCCTCTTAGAAATTGGAGATCAACTATGAAAACACGTTTGGCCATTGTGAGACTATATAAGAGACTGTCTGTCCAATTTTCCAAGATTAATTTTATACTCGACCCCTGTTTTGTATACATATAGATTTGTATAGTTAGATAGATACTCTTCGGCAAACCATGTTTTTTCATCCGTTTACTATGATGGTTGCCGGGCCGTCTTGTTGTGGGAAATCGACTTTTATTTTTAATTTAATAAAACAAAAAAACAAATATATTCAACCTCCAATTGAGAAGATTATTTGGTGTAACCCCGATAAAGAAGCCGTCCCGAAAAATATCAAAGGACTTGAACATTATAATACTATTCCAGATTTTTGTGATAATCAAGATCCACTGTTAATTATAGTAGATGATATGATGTTAAATTCTCACGACAAGATTGTGTGCGAATTATTTACTAGAGGTTCGCACCATAGAAATTTATCTGTAATATTTGTAACTCAAAACGTTTTTCACCAGGGAAAATTTTCAAGAGATATTTCATTAAATTGTAAATATTTAGTGCTTTTCAAAAACCCTAGAGATAAATCCCAAATACTGCCTTTAGCTCGTCAAATATACCCAAAACAGGTCAACGAATTTGAGAAAGTATATAATGAAGTAACTACCTTACCATATGGTTACATTTTAATAGACCTTACTCAAGATATTAATGATATATTTAGATTAAGAAGTGACATATTTGGAAAAAATTTTTGTTTTTGTACAAAAGAGCAATTGGAGCAATTTGGTGAGGAATATGAAACGATTACAAACCAACCGTCATATATTGCACCTGTTAAAAAATTCTAAGAGAAAATTTCAAAAAGTTATAATAAAACAATGTGAGCCGAATGTAATTAAAACGATCTGTGAAATTGCGTTAAATATTTTAAAAGGTAACTGTCATTTAAATAAAAGAGCAACCAATCAACTAAAAAAGTATAAAAAGGACTTGAGATCACTCATTTGCCGTAAGAAGTCGCTCACTAGTAAAAGAAAAATTATAATTCAACGTGGTGGATTTTTACCTGCTCTTCTCGGTGCAGTTTTATCAGGGGTGATTGGTCATTTTATAAAATGAATAATACAACATTTAACAAAATGATAATATTAAAACCTGAAATATATGAAAAACTAAAGCAAAATTCAGACGTTGAACTCAACCAGTTGGATAAAAAGATGAAAAACATTTTATTAAACAAAAATTTGTCCGATATTCAGAAGTGGTATTTGTATCGTCAGAACCTATTTAAAATTAGAAACAAAAAAAGATTGTTATCTAAAATTGAAGAGAAAAAAATTAAAATCATGGAACCTAAAAGTACCCAAACACGTTTCCGTACAAAACCCATATTTAGAGCGACAGACACTCAAACAGATGTTGTCGGTAAAAGAAATTTTGAAATGCAGTTTCCTGAAGAAGAAATATATGAGAATGAAGATGATGAAGTATTTGATAAACGCGTCCAGGAAAATATTTTTAAAGAAACAACACAGTCTGACAGTGAACTTGATGAAGACGTTCAAGACAAAATTTTCGCAAAAGCACTATCTGCCACATCAATTGGTGAGCGTTTAAGAAAACGAAAATTAACTCCAAATCAAAATTATCAAACATTTGAAACCGAGTCTGGAGACGTTATAACGGTTCCTCTTGACAGTCCACCCGAAAAGAAAGAAAAGCATATAAATAGCGAGAAATTTACAACACCTACAAAACGAATTTTACGACCAGCTAAAGCGGGTGACAGTCAAACAAAAATTAATTTTCCAAAACGTAAGAAAACATGGGCGATATACACCTAAAAGATGAATTTTATGTTACTTTACTCAGTGATAACTCAATGAATTACTATCCTGATAATACTTTATCAGCTTTTACAAATAATTTACATAAACCAATCAACGGTACAAACTGGAAAGTTGGTCTGTCGGAGATTTACTTAAACGATTTTCAACCAAATAAATACGGAAAAAACTGGCACATTGGTACAAAAGTTTTTATAGGAGGTAATTCCGAACACTTGGTTGGAATTGGGGCGACGTACATTCCACATAACACGGATGAATATTTGTGTGATTGGAAATCTTTTTTGTTACCAACTCTTATTCAGAATATACACCCGTTTGATGGCTACTCAAGAAAAGAGGTTGAGCGTGAACTAATTTGGGGGATATATGATTTTATATCTTTGGATTCCAATTACGTGGCTGCACCTTCATCAACATCATTAGAAAAACAACTACCTGAAACAAATGAATTTATTAAAATATGTATAAATCAACCACCACTTGAGCTAAAATTAAAGGCAGATCATAGCTACTCACTCGAAGAGTTACTGAAATCATGTTTTGATCAGATAACTGTAAAAATTAAAGATTTTAAAAAGCATAAGTCAAGACTCTTAGATTTATTTAAAACATTTCTGCAATATTTACCTATGACACCCGTAATTAAACCAGAAATGCTTTTTGTCTATACCGATATTATTGAACCAAATATGGTGGGTGATAGCACGGTGAGATGTTTAAGAACGATAAACACAAAAAATGCATTTGAAGTAATGGAAAAAGAAATTTTAAATATACAATATTTTGCTGTTGAGAAAAATTTTTTTGATAATATTTCTATTCTAATCTGTGATAAATATAGTAGCAAAATTAATTTTGCAACAAGTAGTATTCCTACAAAAATTGTATTACATTTTAAAAAAGTATATAAATAAAAGGGGGGATTCTATTAAACAATTTAGTGTTTTATGAAAAGCATTATGGAAGGAGTATATTACAGATACTATTTGAGTCAAACGGGGAAAGGCATTGAGGATATTGGTCCGTTGGTACATTCGACTGTACCATATCAACGAGGACGTGGCCTAGGTAGTTTTTTTGGGGGACTTTTCAAGTATTTGAAACCAATATTTTCTTCGGGGGCTGATTTACTAAAAAGGCAGGTTGTAAACTCTGGTATAAGTGCTTTATCAGATATTGTATCCGGTGCAAATATTAAGGAAGTTCTGCAAGATCGCGGTAAAGAGATTGTCAAAAGTGTAAGACGCGGGGCAGTTCAAAAACTCAATGAAATGTATGGGTCGGGAAAAAGGAAAAGAAAAGTTATAAATAAGCCGTCGATCAAAAATTTAAATTATTTTACCTCGAAACGACGTAAAGTTATTAGGCGTAAGAAAGAAAAAGATATTTTTGATTAATTATGGTGGAATGTATGAAATCTGAATTGGATATATTTAAAGCACAACCTATTCAATCAAGTATTCTACGATCCGAAGAGGTTTCTTACAACCCTATAGCCTCATTAGATAAACCATCGGTAATAGAATTTGTTTCATTAGGTCATGGAGATACATATAGGGACTTATCTTCTACATATTTAAGATTGAAAATACGGATTTTGAAAAAAGATGGAGGGTTATGGAATAATGATAAAGGGGCAGACGGAAAAGAACTATCACAGCCAAGTGTAGTTAACAATCTTTTACATTCTCTAATAAAACAATGTAATATTCAATTAAACGGGAAAAATATAACACCATCAGACGGAAATTATCACTATAGAGCATATATTGAATCGCTATTAAATTATGGTAATGATGCTGCTACCACACATTTAGAGTGCTCAGGGTGGACATTAGATAAGGCGAACATAGAAAAATCTAATAATTCTGGATCGAAAGACCGTCAAAAATTGTATAATAATAGCAATGTTGTTGAGCTAATGGGTAAACTACATGTAGATATGTTTAACCAGCCTACCTTACTTATAAACAACGTGGATGTTCGAATTACACTAACACTAGAAAAACCAGAATTCTATTTTTTTTCTGACGATACCGATGAATCTCAATTGAAAATTTTAGAAGCAACATTGTTTATGAGACATGTAACTGTTAATCCGAGTGTTCTATTAGCACATAACGCTGTTTTGGAAAAAAAGAATGCTATATATAGTTATAAACGTGTGGAAGTAAAAACCTATACTCTTCCTATGAATACATCATCCATATCGCTCGACAACGTTTTCATTGGTCAATTGCCGACTACAATCATCTTTTGTATGACCGAAAATATTGGTTATTCAGGAAAAAGATCAAAAAACCCGTACAATTTTAAACATTTTGATATTTCTCAATTTTCGTTGAATGTGAATGGGGTACAGATACCTAATACAGCAATTGAAACTAGTTTCTCTGATGAATATAATTGTTATACCAGAGCCTACAACACACTTTTTCAAGGAACAGGGATATTCCATAATGATAAAGGTCATCAGATAACAAAAACAATGTTTAGCAATGGATTTTTTTTACTTGCTTTTGATTTAACCCCCGATGCATCAGGGAATGAAATGTGCCAAGGTCTACTTAATCAAGGAACTGTTAGAATTGAAGCAAAGTTATCAAAACCATTGTCGTCCACATTAACTGCAATTGTTTATGGGGAATTTGATGCAAACATTCAAATCGATAAAAATCGAAATATATTCACAAACCTATAAATAGGATGAAAAAGCGTGAGTCTAAATATTTTACATCATGTCTTCATCCTGTGCACTTGTCGATGTTACATTTTGTTGTAACGACAAAAACAGTTTGTTTGTGAAAGAAATTAGTATAGTGGGATTTAAAGAGCCTTGTAAGAAGTTCGTAAAAGAGTTTACTTACAAGTTTCCAACAAAAGAGCTAACAAATCAAAATATTGAAAATTATTCTTTTGGAACTGTGACTAACGAAAATATAACTAAAGAGTTTAAACAAATATTAGAAAGTTTTGATATAATCATTACCAACAAACTAATTAAAAAAGAGTTTTTAGTAAATTATGTAAAGGAAGCGAGCAAAGTTTATGATCTGAGTCAATTTATTTTATGAACACTTTAGAAATAACTAACATTTTAAAATGTAACCAGCGTACAAACAAAAAATTTAAGGGGGTATTCGCTCTGGATAGAATTCCAAAAGTAAAAGAAAAACCATCTCTTTTAATCGTTAACACGGATAAGGCTAAGGACCCTGGAACACACTGGTTAGCTATTTATATTCCTAAAAAGGGGTGTATAGAATACTTTGATTCTTTTGGGCAGAAACCAACTAAACCTGAAATTTTAAGATATTTGAAGAATCATTGTTTAATTTTTAATGATAAACAGTTGCAAAGTAATTTTACAGATGTATGCGGGCAATATTGTTGTGTTTACGTTTGGTTTAGATGTTTTGGTTTAAGTATGAAAAGTTTTTTGAACCAATTCAGTAAAGTAAATCATATTGAAAATGACAGGTTGATTTTAAAACTATTTCATAAAATATTTGGAAAATACAACTTTTTACAGTCTTGTAACCCGAGAGTTAGAGGAAAGTTAAAAAGAAATGGAAATTCGACATGAAAACACGATGTCTTTATTATTAAACTATACATACTTTCTTAATAAAAACCAGACCTTTAGAATTTCTGTTGGTTTTACGGGGGAATCATTTGAAGCCACAACCATATTCCATCGTAATGGAAAAGAAGTAATTGTTCTGAAATATCGTGATTGGTGTGAATTTTACCATCTATACAAAAAGCTGCTGTGCAGTCGAACAATAAAAAATACCAAATTATGTTTACAAGCAGGAATTCAAGCTATTCGTAGTCAAACTCTTAGTGTCAACAGAGAAGAGGCCGATATATTTAACAACCTTGTTGATTTTCTTCAAGCTGTAATGATTCACTATAAAAATTCCGAACAAAATGTAAGAGCGTATGTTGAAAAATACATAAAAATCTGTGAAGAAAAACAAGTGGAAAAGTTGCATGAAGAAATTAACATCCCAAAGCAACGGATCAATGTGCAGTGTAATTTTTCTAGATTATTTTTCGAGATACCTGTAATATTAAACAATAAACTACGCAAAATTGTACGAAAATAAAAACAATTGCCTTTTATTTATTTTATTTTTATTTTTATTTTTATCTATCTATAATGTTACTAAAAAACCATTCGAAATATCCTTCTTGCTCGACTTCGATATTTTGTTCTTCGTTAACCTGCAGATCATCTGTTTGAGAGTCAAACCAGTTTTGACCGTCCTGCCATTCCTCTTCTTCCTCCTCTTCAAGTAATTGCGGTGGTGATGGTGGTGGTGGTATAAATTCTTGAAAAGACGAGGTCACCTCGTTAACCTGCAGATCATCTGTTTGAGAGTCAAACCAGTTTTGACCGTCCTGCCATTCCTCTTCTTCCTCCTCTTCAAGTAATTGCGGTGGTGATGGTGGTGGTGGTATAAATTCTTGAAAAGACGAGGTCACCTCGTCAACATCAACATCATAATCATTCGTGGTTGAACTAATTTGGTTTTCTTGTGTAATTTTATTTAAAAAATAATTTTCATTACTTTCGTTGGTAAACGGAAACGAAGTCGAATCAGCTTCCATATTAAAAGTTGATTTCTGTAGGGAGACTGAGGATTTCTACAAAAATTTAGCTATTATGTACAACTTTTCAGAATCAGCTGCCTCTATATATAGAAAGAGAAACTAAATATTGTGTGTATTGTGTATAGGATGTCACGAGCACAAATTGTTTCAGAGCTACACAGGCCACTTAGAAAAAATTTTCGTAGGAGAAAGTTCATTCAAAAGGGTTTGAATGATACTTGGCAAATTGATTTAGTCGAAATGATTCCTTATGCCAAATTTAATAAAGGTTTCAAATATTTATTGACGGTGATTGATACTTTTTCCAAATACGCTTATGCTGAACCTGTCAAACGTAAAACTGCTGAAGATGTTTTACGAGCACTTGAAAATATTATCAAGCAAGCAAAGGATTCCCCAAAAAATATTCATTCAGACCAAGGCAAAGAGTTTTTCAACAGACAGTTTAAACAATATATGTTGAAAAATAAAATTAATCATTATCATACATTCTCAGAGCTTAAGGCATCTATCGTGGAACGTTTTAATCGAACTTTGAAAAGTATGATGTGGAAAAATTTCAGTTTACAGGGGAATTACAAATGGATCTCAATTTTACAATCATTGTTAAAAAACTATAATTCAACACCGCATAGAACAATCAAATTACCTCCAGAAAATGTTTCAAAGAAAAATGAAAAATCAATACTTAGAAGTGTATACATGCATCCAAAAATTTTTCAAAAAGCTAAATTTAAGATAGGAGATAATGTAAGAGTCAGCAAAAATAAAGGAAACTTTGAAAAAGGCTATCAACCAAACTGGTCAACAGAAATTTTTAAAGTGGTTAAAGTTAAAAATACATATCCGATTACGTATAACTTAGTCGATTATACCAACACTCCAATTTCCGGGGGATTTTATGAAACAGAACTAACACCTGTAAAATTTTCTGATACCTATCTTGTCGAGCAGATTTTAAAAAGAAAAGGGAATAAAGTTTACGTCAAATGGTTAGGATTTGATAAATCGTACAATTCATGGGTAGATAAAAACAATATAATTTAGAACTTCTGAAAACATTTTGGTAAAATTAAGTATTAATAAATTTGTATAAAATAATTCCTCGTTTTTACTGGAAATAAATAAGTTTTCGTTTACTTGAAATTATTAAAGAAAAACTCACTAAAACTTTTGTTTTACGTCGGGAAAAATATGAAAAAAACCCGACCTTTTATTTTATGTTTACATAAGCTACAAAATTGCTTAAAACTAAAAAACTGAATATTTGTTACTCCGACTAAAATTGACTTCTGTTTTACCTTTATGTTGTGTAATAATCGTAGTTTACACAAATTTAGGCCTTTTGTATCCAAACGGTACGGAACTATGGTCTTTCAGAAATCGACGTTTTTCTGATTTCGGTTGGTATCTTTTTGTTTCAGTTACTGTATGAACCTCATGATCTTTAGTTCTTTTAATATTTTGTGAAACCACAGCGATATTTTCCCAATCTTGCGGATGAAGAACAGCATGTTTAATCGTTTCAAAATTTATTAGTTTGGATGTTGTATGGTTTAAATTTATGCCTTTAACTTTACAAACAAGCTTTTCTGAGTTATCTTTAGTCGAAAAAACTTTAAACGCGTAATTTTTTGGTCCACCACTAACAAATTCAGATATATAGCTGCCGAGGCCATAACATTCTAGTTCATCGGTCATATCACCAATACGTTCTCCTAGAGGTGGGTCATATTCTCCTTCTTGACTTATATAAATGATTGAGTCCGTATCGTAATACAAAACTCTGTGACCGATCTTTTCTAGATAGCTGTAAAGATGAAGTCGAGCCTGTGCTGTTGTGTAAGCAGCTATACACACATTGATTGTTGATAGAGAATTTACCGCTTCTTCTTTATACTGCCAGCTCACAATTATAACTTCCTCGTTAATAGGTAGTATTTGACAAACTTCTATTGAAGGATTTGTTAGTAAGTCATTCAAAACAAACGGTTGGTTAACAATAGTTGTTTGTTGTTGGTTTTCTCGCTGACCAAATTTTCCCCAAAAAGAATTTAAAATTAATTTTGCAAAAGACCTTAATCCAGGATTATTGTTGATATTTTTAAATTCCAATTGAACTTCTTCTGAACTTAAAAAGGAATCAATATACTTTTGTTTTTCCAATTCTGTTTGATATTTAGACGGAAAACCTGAAGATTCCTGTTTAATTTTTATAAACTTATTCATCATTTCCGTGAAGAGTCCTTGTTCTTTCTTTTCCTTGTTATATTGCGTAATCTCGTATTCCCAGATTTCGTAAATGTGTAAAATTTTGTAGTTTTTTTTGAGAGCCTGTAAAACTTCGTCAATCACCCATGTTCCAGTTAATGCCCTTTCATCGTTAGAATGTAAACAAAATGCACTTTGATTTTTTTGATCTCCGCAGCTTTGGCAGAGTGAGAACATCAATTTGTTATTTTGTTTTTGCGGTAAAACTGGATGAAATAGGTTTTCTGGTGGTAATATTTTACATTTAATCAACCCATTCGTTTTTTGTAAATCAATTCCAGAACACACAGAATTTCCAACATGTACTTTAGGGTGTTTAACAGGAAATTTGCCATATTTACAGACCCCCGGGTACATCGAGCAGACGTCTATGTATTTAATTTTCTCCCCGTTTTTACACTTATAATGAGTGTAGACATTGCCTGTTCTTCCACCATAGAATGCATCCCGAGGGTTTAGTGGTGCAGTAAAAATTATTGGGTGGTTTTTTAAGTAAAACATATTTTTGTTTGTTTTCATTTGTTCGCGAAATGCGCATTCCCACATTTCGATTACTTTATATCCAAGGGATTTTAAGTACTCATTTTTGGCCAGCGTTCTTTCATACCTTTGATTTAAAGTATCGTTAGAATCATTATACAAGGATACATCTCTTTTATGGATTAGGCACTTCGGATGACCATGGTAAAAACAACCTAGAAAGTTAATAAAAATTAATAATGTGTTATAGCGTGTTTTGAATTTTAATTTTGTTTTATTACCTTGAAACTCAAAAACTTCCTTAGTGCTGTCACAAAATGCATCAACTTTGACACCGCCAATCACTTTTTCTCTCCCGTTAGCAGCATATTGAAATTTAATTTTTCGGGTGTCCTGCTCCCATACAAGCCACTGTAGAGCAATTTCGGATTGATTATCGACTAGTCTGTAACCATGTCGTGGAATTATACCTATCGTGTTCAAACACAGAAAGTTTCGTCTGAACACTAGGTTACAGGCTGAGGCTATTGTTGCTGCTTCTAAAAACGGTTCAATGTTGCATTCTTGTAAAAATATTCTTCTGAAGCTTAAACAAGCTTCAGTCAAAATCTTCACATCATTGCTACAGTATTCAACTATTTCTTTTCGCATGTTGAATTCGCAATTTTTATTTTCAGTGTACCATTTATGAAACTCATTTCTCTCATCTTCTTTCATTGAATCGGGGGTG
Source organism: Diogma glabrata (assembly GCA_963693315.1). NCBI lineage: Eukaryota > Metazoa > Arthropoda > Insecta > Diptera > Cylindrotomidae > Diogma > Diogma glabrata. The sequence continues at coordinate 279,876,672 of OY856187.1, read as the reverse complement.
AAATATTTCATAGGCGGTAAAGAACCTATATAATTTTCATTTTCCAGTTTATTAAATAAATGCGGAAAAAACCCCTTTTTTAATTTTGTAGATAAGTTAAAGGCTTTTGGCAATTTTGCTAGGGCCATCGGGAAAAAATTAAGTGAATCGATAAATTTGACATTGTTGATCATCATCAAAATAATTTTCGTTCCTCTCATTATTAGTTTGGGTTCCACATTCGTTTTGTTTAAAACATAGTTTAAAATAAACTGATGATCAAACGCTTGTCCGTTATGAGCTACGACAATTATTTCACGGAATTCTGCGCTTAATTTCAAAATGTGATTCATCATTTTTTCGATTACATGATTTTCTTCAAAAATTATTTGTCTAAATTTACACTTTTGACAAAAAACTGGAGATTCATCGTCAATACAGTTGTCACATCTTTGCTGTAAAACACACAAATTAGGGATATGCTGTCTTAGTTGTGTATCAATATTTTTTTCCTGTCTTGTCTCTAAATCGTAGAATACATATATGCAGTTTTTAAAATTTTTCTGTTTTTTATCTTGCTGAATGAAGCAAAGATGATCCGAAGGTACATGTTGATGACAAATTTTACAAAAATATTCATTACAAAAATGCTGTCTTTCTGTTTTGTAAACGTGCAAACAATTTAAACACTTTTTCACTGTATCACAAATACTTTTTGAGTTACATGATGAGGCTCGATGAAAATCAAAACATTTTTCCCCTCTAAATGTTCTATTACAGATATTGCATTTAACATTTGTACCATTCTTTGGGCATTGTGTTGAATTACGACAACATGGACAAGTTTTTGAACATCTGTGTTCATTTTTGTGCCAAAATGGAACGTGACAACTTTCGCAATAATAATCTGTACAAAAAGCAGCAGTGAGTGATCCAATCACATTAAAATGATTTTCATGGTATAACAAATTTAGGTTTTTTACATCTTTTGTGGTATTTCCCTCAAATATCACAATTCGACCCCTAGTGTTATATTGGTAGACAACAATTTTGTAATTTGTCAAATAATTTTGAAATTTTGTTAATTCATGTATTCCACACCCCTGTTGTGGAATAATTACGCCTGCTTTTTGGATTAGCTCTTTAGCTTTAATTGCTTGAATTTTCCCGACATCATGTAAAATGTGTCTAAAATTGACCTCTTTATCAATTTTTGCAATGCACACTACTAGGGCACGGGGTAAGCATAAGTTATCTTTATTTTTTATTGTTATTATACCACGGCGTTGTTTGCATTCTTCAGCAAAATTGTAAAATTGTTTTTTCCTACCTTTACCATAAGGTAAACTGATATATGTTGCGGTCAAACAAAATTTGTCTGTACTTAAACCTGTAAAGTAAAAGTGAAAAAGTAAAAAATGTTCAGCATTTTCATTTAAAAGTACTCACCCTCGGAATTGCTTTGAAAAACCTTTGAAATCACATCCCAAATATGCTGAAACGTCAGTCCACCTGCTGTTTGAAAGTTTATCCATGCAGGGCCACGATGCTCGAAGCTTTCACCACAAAATGTCATTCCAATTTTGTCGCTTGGGCTAACTTCTTTTGTAATATATTTGACAATATCGTGGAGTGCCCCTTTAATCCAAGTAATTGGATCAATATAGCTTGGTACAGGTTTTATCGAAAATTTAGTTTCGCGTCTGCGCAAGTTAAACTTCTGCATATTTTTCCCCGTTTCGGAATCGATTAAAAATCGCTCTTCTTCCACTTCTTCCCCAGAAGTTATAAACCTTTTCATTAGAAGTTTTTTTGCCATGTTTTAATGTTGAATCACAAAACTAATACAATATAAATTTTCTAGCATGATAGGCTTTTATACTTAATTTGTCATCATATTGTTTTTGTATTACTTCAATACTCTAAATCGGAGAGTAAAGCAAATTTTCATCAAGATCTTTTAATTTATCTAAATTTTCATCGCCATAATTTACAAAATGTAAATAAATTATCACGAACAAAGCAAAATAAAAAATGGTTTTTCAATTTGTTTTTGATGATGGAAAAAGAAGAATAAAGAATAAATAATAAGTTAAGCTAGGTTAAGATATAATAAGTTGATTAATGTACAAGATAAATTTTCATCGAGATTATTTTTTAATATACGTTTTTTCTCGTATGCATACAGAAAAGCATCAAGAATTGCATTTAATTTATCTATTGTAAACGTTATTATTTGACGTCTTTAAGTTTTCTTTGGGTGATTTTAGTTTTGTTGTATTTTGTTTTTTATTTGTTTAAACTTACAAATAAATAAAGCAAATCTACTTCAAGGTAGTATAATGAACTTGGATAGAAGATAAATAGAAAAATAAATAATTTAATTTATTGTTATTGTTGCGTTTTTTCTCATATGCATAATTTTTTAAATTTTTTATTAATTTTAAACAACAGAAAAGCATCAAGAATTGCATTTAATTTATCTGTTGAAAACGAAGAAGATTATGTGCTAGATGGGAAAAATTTTTATTATTTGCCGTCTTTAAGTTTTCTTTGGGCGATTTTAGTTTTGTTGTATTTTGTTTTTTATTTGTTTAAACTTACAAATAAATAAAGCAAATCTACTTCAAGGTAGTCTAATGAACTGGGATAGAATATAAATAGAAAAATAAATAATTTAATTTATTGTTAATTGATTATGAGTTTTTCTTTGTTGTCTTGTTGTGTTTTGTTATTTTATTTGTTTTTGTGAAACAATATATTTTTCCCCCCCACTAACTTTTAAGCATCGTAAATTGGTATAAATATCAAGCAATTGTAATCAACAATTGTAGTCTAACATAGTTATTTGATAAACATGGAAAGTTCAACAGACAGCTTTTTAAACGAATACCTAGTAACTTCCGATTGTCAAGCGGCTCCACCTCTCAAAAGAAAGCGCTTACATCATCAAACACAGCAACAACAACAGATACTACAACAACAACAACAGCAACAACAACAACAGCAACAACAGCAACAACATCAAATGACCAGAAAACAAATTTTTCTGGCAAAATGTTCAAGCGCAGCAAAGGAGAAATCAAAACCATTTATGAAAATAGCGGAATTGCAGGAAAACCACGCATACAAATTATGCACAATTCGAAAAATCGACACAAAATTTGGGAAAAAGTGGATTTTCGAAACCGGAGATGTATTATTATTCGCACCAAATAAATTCAATGAATTATTTAACGAGGAAGATTATACAGCATTAGTTATGGAGGAAAATTTCTACCTCATAAAAACCCCTCAAAACGGTTTAACACTCTTAGAAGGTGAAAATAAAAACATTAATTAAATTTTATTTAAGTTTTAATTTTAAGACAAAAAATAAAACAAGAAATTAAATTTTAGTTTTAGAGCAAAAAATGTAAAAAAGAAAAAATGAATAAAAACACGTGACAAATTGTTTTATTTGTCATTTGTACCATTATTTTATTGTTTTAATTTTAAATTTGAACTCACATACAGGGAAATAACTAACCAAGTTTATCTGACATGCTTCCTAGGCCTTTAGCAACAACAATAAACCCACAATAACAACAAACAACAATTAACCACTAACCTACACTTTAAATCGAGAAATTACCAATACAGACAACCAGAACTAGGTCAAATACTAACCTAGTTTACCTGACGACCTTCCAAGGCCTTTAGCAACCGGCTTGGGACACACACAACAACAACAAACCACAATAAACCAATAACCTACATTCTAATTCCAATACAGGAAACTAAAACTAGGTCAAATATTAACCTAGTCTACTATATAAGGTCGTAGCCTTTCATGGCAATTATAAAAACAGGTTTTGGTTCCCCATGCTCAACTCCCGGGAGCTCTACTCACGTCCCTTCGACCACAAGAATGTTTAAAATTATACCAAGGAGTTCATAATGTGTGCGTGTGTACCATACATCAAAATATGAAACTAATGTTTCAACACTCTAAGATGTCTTGGATTACTGATGCTGCTTTCCAGAATTATAAAACATTAATTGACTATGTTTCATGTGGTAAATTAACAGAAGATTGTCATACTTTGAAGTGCAATGAATGTTCAAAAAAACTTCAACAACTGGAAGAAAAATTACTAAATGATTTTGACGTTAAAGGAATCCTTCAAGTCAAATATCAACAATGGATTACCACTGATCGATGCAATTTGGATACTTTAATAGAAACCGTACAAGAATTTATGAAAAAATTTATTTACCGTTTACAAATTTTGACACAACACAACTTTATAGCAAAACAGCAATCTACATTCATTGAGGAAAAAAAATTAGAAGCAGGAGAGTGCTTCGTTCAAGGGGATTTTTCTGAAAACTACGGCTTCATAATTCAGGATGCGGTTCAAGGCTATTATTATAATAATTCACAAGCTACTATTCATCCATTTGTCATTTATTTTAAAAGTGCCGCAAGTGAATATATACAGCACCGAAGTTTTCTACTCATTTCAGATATAAACGATCACAACAGTATACTACAGTCCATCTTTTCATTACAAAACTTATTGAATTCATCAGTACGCATATAAATTCTAATATTACGAAAATAATTTATAACACTGACGGTGGCACCTTCTCAAAACAAAAATAAACATAACCTAATTAACTTATGCCACCATAAAAAAGACTTTAAGGTTGATGCAGAATGGCATTTTCATGCTACCAGCCATGGAACGGGACCTTGTGATGGAATTGGTGGTACACTGAAGCGTGCTGCACACCGTTATAGTATAGGGAGCAAAGATGTTATTGATACACCAAAAAAACTTTTCGAGTGGGCTTTAAAATGAGAACCTACCATGAACTTTGGATACGCCGATAAAAATGAATATCAATTAACAAAAAAAAACTACAAAATCGATATAAAAATGCGATTACTATAAGTGGAACTCAAAAATTTCATTCTTTTGTACCATTAAATACTAAGACAATAATTGCAAAAATGTTTTCCAACTCAAAAGAATCTTTTGAATGTAAAATAAGTAAATAATTTTTAATAACTATATTTATTTTCTTTAACCTACATATATAATTTGTATGATACTTTAAAAAGTTTATTCAATAATAAAATATTTGTAATTTAATGTTAAAATACAATCTTTTACTTTATAACCATAATAACATAATACGAATATAATACTTCTCCAGTCAAAAGTTCCTAAATAGATTTAGTTATTTATACGGTTTTTTTGTTTGCAGTCGAGACTGTCAAACTATTTTTTATAAGAGTGACAAGTGATTACTAAAAGTGACAAACAAACATTTAATTTTTTTATGCCATCTAATACAAAGAAAATAATTGCAGAAGTGTTTTCTTATTCATAAGAAACTTCTGTTTGTAAAATAAGTAAATCATTTTTAACAATTGTATTTATTGTACTACATATATAACTTTTATAATATTTTAAAAAGTTCATCTAATAATAAAATATTTGATATTTAACATAAAAAAAAAATCTCTTAGTTTATAACGCCATTTTTATAATTTTCCTTCAGAACAAAAAAAACTGATTCACGACAGTCATATGCACAACGAATTTTATCTTTAAAACAAAAAACAACGCGTGTCCTAAACTTTCACAAGTGGTTAGATATAAAATAATCTTCAATTTAGTTAAAAAAAAAAAAAAAAAAGAAGGCTTTGCCATCTTTTTTTCAATTACACCGTTTTTTTCTTATGTTACACCGTTAAAAATTATTTCATAAAATTAACAGTGTACATTTTTAAAAACTTTGTTCTAATACCTATTCAACGACATATCATTTATGAAAATCGATTCGGTAGTTTTTCTACAATCGCTCGTCAAAATGCACTCACATCACAAAATAACAAAAAATTGAGGGGCACCCTGTGAAGACCCCTGGTCGAAAAAAAAAATTCTAAGAGAACTTGTATTTTTTATTTATGAAAGACTATCTATAAACAAAAAATAATCAAAATTAAAAGGGGTCAAGTCAAAACGTTGTTGAATCTTCGTGAAATTGCTCATATAATATAAACCAGTCGCTCAATTCGACCATTTTAGATTTTTATGACAGAAATTCACAGAAATTGTTCACCATGAATATACAAGTAAAAGATGATTTTCAAAAATTGTTTATCTCTTTGCGTTTTTGTGTAATTAATTATCAAAATTTTCGAATATCGTCCCAGCTCACCTGTATTATTAAAATATCTCAAGTTGTGTACAACTTAGAGAGCTGCTAGACCCCTCATTTTGAAGAGAATTCTACAAGGTTTGATATACTACACGCCTATGTTGTTTCAAACCACTTTTTTTGAAAATCTCTAAAAACTTTCTTTGAAAAAGAATCAAAGATAGTATTTTTTCTAAAATTTTGAAAAAAACATATATTTTTTAATATACTATAGTAAAGAAATTTTGAAAATTTGAGAGTGGGATTAATATGGTATTAGAAGTTATGTTATAGTAAAAGATAAAAGCTCGGCTAAAACTGGAACATTACTCACGATTTAATATTTTTTCATGTAATACATATATGAACAGTTTTTTTTGAAACTGGTATAAGTCCACTTTTGGAAAAAATTGAGTTAGTGGTAGTTTTAGAAAGATAATGATGGCCTCTTTTTATATATGTAATCATACCTTCAATAGAGCCCGATTTGGGGTGGAGCGTGGGTGGAGAAATGGCGAAAGATCCATTTCACATTTTATTTGTTTATATCAATAGAATAACTTTTGTTAGTTTTATTTTTTTTTTTAAACTAGCATCTTTTAACTTTAAAATAAAACAAAATAGAAGTTTCTATCTTTAATAGAACCGAAGTTATGAATTTTTGAAAATAACTCATCAAGAAATTTAGAACCGCTATATTTTCCAAAAAAAAAAATCCTCGAACACCTATATCTTTCTTTTCGATATAAAACGCATAAAAAAAATTTCAGCCAAATCAAAAATGTGTCGGTAAAATGACCCATTTACATGGGACTTATACTACCTCTTGTTCTTATTTTTTAGAACATGTTATTATTGAAAGTGGTATAAGTCCATTTGGAGTCAAAAAGTCTATTATTACTTCGGTCTGAAAGACCTAAGTATTACATTCATGAGCTCAAAGTGAAATTCTTACCCCCACTTTTTTTGGCATTTCTCGACGTTTTAGGACATACTGATTCTAAAAAAGCAAAAAAAAAAAAATGGTGTCTGTCTGTCGGCCGTCCGTCCGGCCGTCACAACCGACGAAATCTAGAAAACCGCTGGACGGATTTAAAAATTTTTTTTTTCTAAAAATAGGTTTACTCAATGGGAAGAGCCGAAAGGACGATGTGTTCAATAACTGTACCGGAAGTGTGTCAAAAAAATCGTTAAGTGTGTCAAAACATGGAAATTTGCATATTTTTTGCTTAAAAATCGATCATTTTAAGTGATTACGAGTAGAAACATTAAATTTGGAGAAATCTTGATGGTCGGGATTGGTATGTGAGACCAAAATCTAGATTACTGCATTATAAGTTTGTCAAAAAAATGTTGTCAAGTGTGTCAAAAGAAAGATTTTTATTTATTTTTTTACCCAATTTCTTGGAAAAAAATTAAATTAAAATTTTGTTCAAAATGAAATTTTATTTTATTATTGCGAACTATGGCATTATAAGTTTGTCAAAAAAATGTTGTCAAGTGTGTCAAAAAAAGATTTTTATTTATTTTTTTACCCAATTTTTTGGAAAAAATTAAATTAAAATTTTGTTTGAAATGAAATTTTATTATTATTATTGAGAACTATGGTATTATAAGTTTGTCAAAAAAATGTTGTCAAGTGTGTCAAAAGAAAGATTTTATTTATTTTTTTACCCAAGTTTTTGGAAAAAAATTAATTTAATAATTTGTATAACATGAAAATATATTATTATTATAGAGAATTATGGCATTATAAGTTTGTCAAAAAAATAATGTCAAGCGTGTCAAAAAATGATTTCATTGATTTTTTTAGCCAATTTTTTGGGGAAAAAAATGTAGCTGTTTTTATGACGTAAATGTAGTTGAAAATGAATTTGGACATGGAAATTAGGTAGATTTCATATAAAAATCTACCTATTGGTATGTGCTTCATCTCGGAATTTCGGAAAAATTTTGGTGCCAAACGACTATATATGATAAGCGGAGACGGAAAATCAAAATGAAAAAAAAATTTATATATATATATATATATATATATATATATATATATATATATATATATATATATATATATATAACGATATGAGATATAACGGAATTTGGCGGCACTCTCACGGTCGCATTTTTCGACCTACACCAAAATAATTTTTTGTGTGTGTTCCGGCAAATAATGTCTTGGACAAGTTCGTGAACTGGCCATATCCGGGTACCAGTTAAGCGGCTAGAGCCTAAAATGTCGAATAATCTAGGGCGCTATAACTTCCGTTTGAATCATAATACTTTAATAAAATTTAAAAATATTAAATATTTGAACATATTTCTATCATTTTTATCCAGATGACCACTTTGGCGTTTCAGGTTCCTCAAAAATCAGCTATTTTAAAAATTTACTAAACTTTGCTGCCCTTGATCTAGCTGAAATGGCCAAGCTCATATTTGAAAACTTTTTTTCACGTACTTAAAATATAAATCTTTCCAAAATTTTCAAAAATAATAGTTTAAGTCTAACGGTTGAGACCCTACGGCTGTTGAAATGAAAACAAACGCAAAAGGCAATGCTTTCATCATGTTTCAGTTTATGTTATTTAAATTCATCTTAGCTTTTAAACATACTTTTCAACTATAGCCTCAAAAAATTTCAGCTTTCTAACCCAAAAGGTTCCATTTTTATAAGCATTATAATGGAACCCTTACAAGAAAAATATCAACCCATTTAATACCATAGAAAAATTATCAAAATCTCTTTTGTTTTTATTTTTTTTACTAAGTAACCGTTTGAAAAAAGATTAAATAAGAACAAAAAAACACAACAACAAAAGATGATTTTGAAATAAAATTGTTTGATAATGTTATAAATTATGTGTGATGGTATAATTGTAGTTGTGACGTAGTTCATTTGATCTTTGGTGGATTTAATATGTTATTAAAAGTAGTTTAAACCAACTTAAATAAAACTGTTCCGAAATTGTATTGATGGAGTTAGTTCGGATAATGTATTTAATTTGGTTCGATAATTTTTTTGAATTATTCTGTTTCTACTTTTTGTAGTTTTCATATAAAAATCTACCTATTGCAATGACCGTCATCTCGGAATTTCGGAAAAATTTTGATGCCAAACGACTATATATGTAAAGCGGAGACGGAAAAACAAAAAAAAAAAAATTATATATATATATATATATATATATATATATATATATATATATATATATATATATATATATATATATATATATATATATATATATAACGATATGAGGTATAACGGAATTTAGCGGCACTCTCACGGTCGCATTTTTCGACCTAGACCAAAAGTTTTTTCTGAGCGTGTTGCGGCAAACAATCTCTTGGATAAGTTCGACAACTGGCCATATCCGGGTACAGGTTAAGAGTCTAGAGCCTTAAAACTGTCAAAAACAAAGCGTTATAACGGCCGTTTGGAGCAAAATATGTAAACAAAATTTATAAATATTAATTATTTGAACACATTTCTATCATTTTTTAAAAAGCCAGACATCTGCAACAAAAGGTTCTTTAGCTATCTGCAATAAACTGTGTGAAGTACAACGGCATTTAGCGGCACTTTCACGGTCACATTTTTTCACTTACGCTAAAAATATTTTCTGGGTATGTTGCGGCAAACAGTTTCCTGAATATGTTTGACAATTGGCTATATCGGGGTATAGGTTAAGTGCCTAGAGCCCAAAAACTGTATAAAATAATGTTTATTTTTAAAGTTAGTTTAATACTTCTGTTTTTAATTAGTATTTTTTATAAAGTAATCTGATAAATCCGATTCTAAATGCACACATAACTGTCTGATCCCGAAATCTACCTATTTCTAGCGGATATACCTGCCGCTCGGACTTTTTTTTATTTAAAAATGAAGTTTTTTATTTAAAATCTGAAAAATACAAAAAAATAAGCTTAATACTGACTACTAATTTTTATGCATACATAATTTTTTTTTATTCACTCATAGTGGATATCCTCAGTTTCTCTATCATTAAAATTTGCTGACAAAACATTGAGTGGAATTATTCCTTTACTTAAGTAGTCGACATCTTCATCAATAGTTGATTCCCCGTTTAAGCATGACTGCCCACGGAAATGTTCACAAACTTTTGAGCATCTCAAACCAATTTTTTTGCATCCACACTTGCCGCCACAATTTTTTGTACAATTACAATAGATTGTGTTTAGTAGATCATTGGTTACTGGTATAATAAAGTTGTTACTGGCTGTAGTATGTTATTTTTTTACTCGTAACCCCACTATTTTGCATCAATTTCTCTTCCTAGCCAGGTTTGGATTTTATAATACACTCGAAAAATATGCTGTTGAGCTGCTGAAGAAGGAGGTGCCAATAACGGAAATTTCACACCTGTGTTTTGTTTTGTTAGCTTACCAAAGCTAAAATATCTGTAATTATTTATCGAATGTTCTGATTTTGGAGCACCGTACATTGCTAGTAGCACTGTATGCAGCATCGACAACTACTTCTCGAGCGCAATTTTCTTGGAGACATTTCTGCGGAATTGTTCAAATCAGGTCTTTTTTCAAACATCTTCATGACTTTAATTTTTGCTTTGCCAAAAAGTGTTGAGGTTGTATCACATCCGGTCATGGCATGGAATACCGAAAAGTTAAGCGGCTGTGATATACTTATGATATACTTGGTTCTTCCTGACGTAGTTTAACGGTTGCGAAGTTCAATTTGTTCGTATAATTTTTACGACAATTACGATGAACATTTACAGAAGCAACAGTGTTTAAATATTCAATATTACCATCACCTATTTCCATACTAGCATTTTTTTTAATGTTTGCAAGCCACGTGTAGATTCTACTAAATCACAATCCGACAACAATTCACTGCATATAAAACAATTATTACTCATTATGCAAAATTGTTCAATAGCATGAAACTACTAAAATAACGTCTTTAACACTCAAGAAATATTTCTCAACTCAGTTAAACACAGTCGGACAGACATTCTCGACAGCCGGTCTGACAGCCGGTCTGACAGCGGGTCTCGGAAGAATAAAATACGAAACATCTGCCAGTGGAGGTCGTTTGTTTCCGAATCCTCTATAATATAAGTATATTTTTTACAAAACACCCGAGCATCAGATGAATGTTTTTAATACACTTGTGACTTGACAACATGAATAAAAAGTAACTGAGTTTACGCCTTGGTGTACGGTATACAATATCGTATGTGAATGCATTCTGGTCGCTTTTTCAGCGCTCTACCCTAAAAACGGTTGATCTTACAAAAAAAATGAGTAAGACATGTTTTGCAGATAATTGGACGATAAACAATTTTTGTTTGACCTCAACTGACGTCCGAGCAATAGGTCGCGAGATATTCGCGGAAAACTGATTTTCATGACCTTTTGACCTTGATAACTTTTTTAGCCGGCACGATATCAATGTCGATTTTTTACATATTAATTAAAATGCCGTAATAAAGGTGTATACATAAATTCAGCTCAATAGGAATTTTTTCGCGGAATGGGGCTTAAATTCCTAAAATGACTGGACTATAGTCTTTTTGTTTATATAAATTTTTTCAATTCATTTAAGTTTTTTCATTTTTGTGTCAATTTTTATAATATTTTTTTTTATATTTTTTCTTTAACTTGGCAGAAAATGGCAATGTGCCGGAATATTGTGTTTTTTTAATAATAAAAAATTAAATTTGAAAGACTGATTAGTGTATAAAATAAAAATATATATATATATAATTATATATATATATATATATACTTCCATAATTCGAACCACTACATGCCATCAATTTTTGTTCGATTTAGGAAAATTTCGAAATATCGAAACGATTTATAAAAAAATTCAAAATTTGAATTCGAAATATAAATATGATTTATAAAGAAATTCGAATAATAAACGTTCGATTTATGGAAGTTTGACTGTATATATATAAAATTAGTGGAAGACTAAATGTTACTGTCTAGTTATTACTCTAATAGTGAATTCTTTCTAGTTGTTCGGTACAAGTTCCAAATCCGAATTATCCAAATTTGTTGTTTTTGTATTGCTTTTTTTACAAAAGAATACAAATTTCGTTAATTCTGTGTTGGAACTTGTACCGAACAGTTAGAAAAGAATTCACTATAAAACCTAGATTCGATTTTATTTTTCGAAAAATTAAAAAGATTCCATTTCGTCTTAACCTCTAAATGATATTTTTATGTTTTATAAATTTTTTTGTAAATCGCGATTTATTTATTTATTTTTTGTTGGGTTTTATCTTCTATCGTGGTTATTTTTTATTATTTTTATTTTTATTTATTGAACAACGAAACAACTACAACAATAAATTAGTCAAGAACAACAAAAAAATATGATAGATATACATTTTTTTATATATGTATGCATGAGGGTTTTTTGTAAAGTTAGTTTAAAATGTTTGAAGTCAATGCTTATTCAAAGCGTTTTTTTATTTTTAAACGCCGCTGCCTTATAAATGTTTGTGATTGTTGAAACTCCAATTTTCGCATCACCTCTATGTGAATCAGCGAAATATAAAATCTGTTGCATATTACTGCGACAGTGCGACTTAAAAATCAACTCTCGTATATCGTAAAAATGTTATTTTTTTAATTTAATAAAAAATATACATACTCCTATATAATAATGAATAAAAAATTGTATAAAAATTAATTCCAAGAAAAAAAGAATGACTGGTTATATTTTTTTTTTGTAATATTGTAGTTTTTGAAAAAAATTACAAGACAAGAAAGAAGAAAAAGAAAAACGTTTGAACGTGAAATGATCAAGAAACTAACACATACAAAAGAGTGTTGTTTCTAATACTTCCTTTTAAACTGTACTTTTAGTTTTAAGAAAATATACCTTTGTAAGTGTGAATGGTATAGAAAAGGATTTTGTCTGATACAATCAGGGCTTTATGCTTCATTTTAAATGCTATATGTTGCGTTTTCTAGAAAAAAGATAAAATTACTAGTTGTACAAGTGATTCATAATTTGATGCATTTAGGTGGTTATGTCTAATTTCGTTAATAAAATTTCATTTGATATACGCAAAGAAGTGCATTTATCTGTCTAACATAGTCTTTAATTCGCAAATCTAGGAAATCCAATGTTTTATCTCCCATACACATTGTTTTATCACATAATTGGACAATCTACCAAAAATTTCTGTGAATGTCATAAGATTTCCAGATTTAGGTTTGAAGTTTTGTTTTGTTATGTTTTTGTTTTGAAACACCGAGTTCATATAGACAATTTGATTTTTACCTATAATAACCTTTTGTCACACACACATTTTCCTTTATTTTATTCGTTCTATTCAACCCATACAATCTTTATAAATCTATGACATCAATTCCATCCATGGTCTGAACAATATTCCTCCTGTTATTCTGAAAACATTTTCAAAAGAACTTGCACCAACTCTCACCAAAATATTCTATAAATCTGGTATTTTTCCATCCTGCTGGAAGTTGGCCAATGTCCAGCATGTCCTAAAAAAATGAACGAAATGTGATATTTCAAATTATAGACCAATAGCCCTACTCCCAGTCCTGTCTAAAATATACGAGCACTATATTAATTCACATACTTACAAATTTTTGGAAGACAACCATTTGATATCTGACAGCCAATACGGTTTTAGAAACAAAAGATCAGCAACCGATCTATTGAACTATGTGGCACATCTTTGGAAAAGCATACTTGAGAAAGGCGGTGAAAGGCACGTGATCGCATTAGACATCTCAAAAGCATTTGATCGAATCTGGCATGCCAACTTGATCAACAAGCTCGTTGCGTACGGTTTTCATCCCGCAGTCGTGAAGTTGATTCAAAATTTTCTGTCTAACCATCTCTGATACGTCTCGCTATCTATAGATGGTTTTTCTTCTGAGGCTAAATTAATCACCGCTGGTGTACTCCAAGGCTCAGTTTTATCTGCCACTTTATTTTTAATTTATATCAACGAACTGTTGCAAAACACCAGTAACCCAATAAATAGTTTTGCAGATAATAGTACACTGCACAAGTCATTCATCCCCCTATCTTGAAAGGGTAAAATGCATGAACGAATAAATTCCGCCCGAGGAGACGCTGCCATAAATGTAAACGAAGACCTAAAAAAAATCGCCGATTGGGGTGACAAAAATTTGGTCAATTTTAATTCCAAAAACCAAAACACAGCTGTTGATTGTTTCCAGATCAAAGACCGAGTTTCCCAACGATATTTCAATTAATATGTGTGACGACCAAATAGACGAATGTGAAAGCATTCGTTTATTGGGAGTCACAATATCCAATGACTTACTCTGGAACGATCATATAATGGCCATGGCAAAGAGCGCGTGAATGGATGGAAAAAATATTTTACTTCGCATCAATTACTCCACATTTATAAGTCCTGTATTCGTCTCTGTATAGAGTATTGTTGTCAAGTTTGGGGCGCTGCATCTGTTACCATCCTAGGTAACGAGTTCTTTTGGACTCTGTTCAAAAGCGTGCTATACGAATTGTTGGTGATCGATATTCAACATTAAATGTTGATTCCCTACAATATCGTCGCACTGTTGCTGATCTCGTTGTTTTTTATAAATATCGTCACCAGCAGTGCTCGGATGAAATCAGGTCCATAATGCCTCAGATATATGTTTTTCCCCGTTTTCCTCGTCAATCGGTTTGTGCAAGCAGTCAAACTGTCGAGATTATTCTCTGTCATTATAATAAAATGCAAAGGGATTTCTTTGTGCGTTCATCGTACAAATGGAACGCTTTGCCCGAATCAATAGTCTCGAGTGCCTTCAATCCACAAAGATTTAAAAAAAAGCGTCCACCAACACCTCAAGACGCATGTTACTGAGCAGAAATTAGTTAGGGAAAACCTAAATACAGTCAGGGCGTGATCAGTCCTACAAGGGCAATCCCTATTAGGGCAAACTGATGTGGGCGCCTGATATAGAATACCCTTTTACGGTTAACCTTATTTGAATACATCCGGCCCTGATCAGGTTTTTCGTATTTGACCCCTAGCTGAAATTTCAATTGGTTAAAATTCACTAGAGTATTATCCATTTTAGAAATTTATAGTTAAAATCGTTTCATGTATTATTTAGTTATCGCGTCTCGGCTGTAAGACTGTAATAATAGTGAAGGTGGTATGTATGTTTTAACTTTTTCCATTTTGTATTCTAATTTAATTAATTTATGTATATAATATATAAATATATATCAGTGTCTGGTCCAGATATCCCAATCAGGGCCTGATCCGATTATACCAATCAGGGTCTGATCCGCTAATCCCAATCAGGACCTGATAGCGCAAAAGCGTTACACTCATGATCAGGGCTCAATCAGGCTGGCCTAACAATGCCTGATCCGGACTAGGGCAAACCTGATCAGGACCTTACTTGAGCCCTGACAAATTTCTGCTCGGGTTGTTGTGGGACCTAGGTCTTAAAAGGTATCTATGTGTTGTTGTGACGCATTTTGTAATTTCTACTATACAACACATTTTATTAAAAAAAAATTATTTTTTCAGTGAATAATTTTCAAATAATGACCAATGACTCAAAAATAATGTTGCGTAAAGTGACAAAGGTTTATGATTGTGACTTTTAGTAGTTTCTGTTCATCATTTATGCATTATGACAATTTCCATCAGTGTTTAGATTTGCAATCGAATGGATAAATCAAATTAGATTATTATTTGTTTAGTTTTTGGAACGATTATTCGTTTTTAGTTTTTGGAAATTTATATTGATTTTACGATTCAAGTTAACTTTTTGTGGGGAATTTGTGTATTTATTCAATGACGCTTTTGAAAATAACTAATTTGAATATTTTTGTAAACTGGGTTTTTTTTAAAGATTAAATTGTTAATTATTTGAACAAATTTTTAACCTTGGATTGAAATTGGAATTCCTAATTGAGCGCATTTTTGGGAGATCTGAAAATTTAAAGCAACTGATAGTAGGAAGCCTACTTAATTGACTCCGGATCGACTCTTAGTTTGGTAAAAGTGTTGTTCAGTAAAATATAACTGGAAAAGTGTATTCTTTTAGCCTGTTAACGATAGAAACAATACAAATTTAAAACGAGCTTGATCCTTTAAGAACCTATACCAAGAACTTTAATTTGAATTATTCCTACTAACGCAGCCGAGAGACATATGGCCCACTTGCGCTTGTAATATAGATAATTACCTGATATTAAGAAGTATATTACAATAGTTCCAGTTATTTTTATACCCCTACTACTAGTCCCTGGGCCTTCACCTACATAATTTTGTGATTACCACATACTTTATACTTCGTGATGCGCCTGTCCTTGACGAGCCTGAAAACATTTGTTCTATGATTTTTCTCAAATCGGCCGCTTTTGCGTTCGGCAAGCTCCGAAAAATGCCGATTGCCCGCGATCTTGTAAATTTGCTACCACATTTATTTTTTTTGACTGTGGAGGTTGGAAATTTGTTTTAGAATACGAAGGTAAGCTTGTCCGACCAAAATGTGTTTGCTATTGTCGAGTCCGACAACTGACATTTTGGATGTTTGGGTTGTCGGACTAGACAATAGCAGACAAATTTTTGTCGGACAACGTTACGCTTGTGTTCTAAATCAAATTTCCAACCCCCATAGTTAAAAAAAACAAAAATTTACAAGATCCCGGGCAATCGGCATTTTTCGGAGCTTGCCGAAAGCAAAAGCGACCGATTTGAAAAAAATCGCAGAACAAATGTTTTCGGGCTCGTCAAGGACAGGCGCATCACGAAGTATAAAATATGTGGTAATCACAAAATTATGTAGGTGAAGGCCCAGGGACTATATTACTTTATGCCCCTACTAAACTCCATATCGACCGCTTCGTGACAAGAACTCCTATCTGCGTTTTTTGCTAAAATGAGTTTTTGATGTAGAAATATAGCTATAATGCAGGCGCACCTATACATAATAAGTAATAACTAAAACGTAATAGTAAAACTAAAAAACAATATAACGGCAAAAAACAATTCCTCCTATAAGGAAATAGTAAAAAAGAATCTTAAAAATCTCCTATGTTTGACTCAAATTATCCTAAGTACATTAAAAATTTTACCCTCAAGATAACTGAAAAAAAAGTTATTGATTCGTTGTATAAGATTATTTATAAAGAATCCTAATTTAAATTTTATGAAAATTTTTAATATCACGGTGTTATCACGGTGCACAGTTTTTTTTGTCTCCTGGAAAATGTAGTTTTTGTAGATAGGAGGTCTTGTCACGAAGCGGGCGATATGTGCATGAGTTGTGCGTATAACTTCCAATACCGGTAACGCTTTTACCGTCAATACCGGTAATGGCTCTAAAAACTAATTTCGGTAATATGAACCTCGGTATTACTGAATTAAAAAAATTATTATTTGCCACCAGAAAACTTCACATTAAATAAAATTCATAATAAAATTAAAAGCTTTAACTCCGACTTTAGCTCTAACTACTTATTTTTTATAGTTTACCCTTTTTGCCGTAGGCTCTTGGCGTAATTCGTTGAATAACATATTTCTTTAGCACTTGTTTTATACGCACGTTAATATAAATTTAAAAAAATAAAAGATTTAATTTTATTTCTATGATCACTCAATATATTTCGTCTTTTTAGGACATCCTCAGGAGTAAAACTTATTTTTTATAAAAGGTCGCTATTACTTAATTTTTTATTTATTGAACTGCGTTTTTAAAGTTTATTGCAACACCATTTTTTATAAAATCGTTTGTCATTATTTTTTTGGTTTATTGAAAATAACAATTAAATTTATTTGCATTCTTTTTACTAATCGAAATTAAATAAATCGTACTAAAGACCAATTTATAGTTACACGTATAAAAAGTATATAACGTATAAAACGTATAATATGTTTATGTTTTTTAAATTCATTCATAAAGAATTAAAAATACTTTTTACTTCAGATATTAATTATATTTTTAATTTTATACTTAGTAAAAATATAATAAGGTTATAAATTATTTATATATTTTATAATTTATAAAAAAACTAAAAAATAATATAATTAATGCGGATTTAATGAACTTTGGGTTTTTTCGTTCAATTTAAGTAATTAGTTTGTACTCAATAGTTTCCTGGAACTTTCTGACTTCTACAACCAAACGACTGGGGAGAAATTTCGATATATGACCAGTTAGAAAATACTATGCCTAGCTGGGCAGTTGACATTTGTAAATTTAGTAATCTATTTGCCAATCCTTGATTTTGGACAGTTATTAGTTAGTTCACATATAGCGTACAGTGGCCACCAGTCCTGTATTTTACCGTACTTGTTTTTTTCCATGCTGTGCTCTGAAATTTTTTTGCAAATACAAAACATTACAATGTCCCTTATTTCCTAATTTGATATGCACATGTCTTCTTTTCTGCATAAATTTTACAAGAACGTGAATATAAAATTAAAATTTTTTTAAATTTCAAGTATTAGTCTCTCGAGCCAAATGTCAAACTCGTATGCCTACATTTTTTCATTTCTCGGCGTTAGGTCATAAATAAAAATTCTAAAAAAGCAAACAAAAATGTTAGTCTGTCTACTGACCGACCCGCCAACGAACTGTAACAGCCGATGAAAACCACTGGTGCGATTTTAAAAATTTTTGTTTCAGAAAATAGGTTTCATCAATGATAAGAATCGCAGGGACGATATCTATGTATCGGAAATGTGTAAAAAAAATGGGATGTTTTTTTTGCTTAAAAACGTTTAAATGATAATGAGAAGTAAGATTGAATGTAGAGAAATCTTGATACCTGGCATTTGTATGTACGCTTGATTAATTAATTTAGGTGTGTCAAAAAGTGATTTTCATTCATTTTGAGTCCAAATTTTTTGACAAACATTTACTTAATGGAAAGCATTTTGTTTCTAATCCAGTTGGCCCATAAAAAAGAAGCATTTACGTTAACTGTGGAAGTTTTCTGAACTTATAGGAATAGTTGGGTAAGAAATTATCATAACGACGTTATATTTTCTATAATACAACTGCTCCAGAAAACTAGGCTTTATAAATATTAAATATCACAAGTAAGTAAGATGAATAATAAGCCCGCGATAATATTATATAGATGCATTTTTATTTATTAAAGATTTTACTTTTATACGGTATGAAACGTATATAATTGTGTGTTTTATACTATACGTTTTATACGTACGTATAATACGTGTTTTATACGTTACCGTATTATACGTTGCAACTTTGGTTTATATAGCTTCAATGTTGGTACTTTAAGTACTTGATATAACAATTTCTTGGTAAGTTTTATATTCCTCAGGACATTTGTAATTAAACCTGGGTCTCTAATCTAATCTCTCATCTAATTTTAAAAAATCAAGCTAAAAAAGGACATTTAGGAATTCGTAAATTATCATGAACCAACTACCCGAATAATTATACTTAACTTTATAGACCCATTTATTGATTACTGTTGTTTAGTATCAAAAATATTTTAATTGTTGATCAGTTTATGTTGTATGAATTAATGTATAAGTAAGGTGCTATCGATAAAACACTTTCCGTAGAAATAATCTTGTACTTTGTACAATAATGTGACTGAAAAATTGTCCGTTGCACCGTATATGTAATCATTTTTTCCCATGTATTTATTTTATTTTTAGACATTCAGTTTGATCTAGAATCTTTAAAGCATATTAATCAAAGCAATGTAAAATCAATTTTTATATTGCAACAATATGGAACGAAACATGGTAATGTTTGGCACAAAATTGAAAGAATGGCAAGTCGAAAATGTTAGTTTTTCACAATATGTATTTGATTTTGAGTATAACAAATGTTTAATTTCTTAAGTAGTACAAGATCTTTTATTTTGATTAAATAAACAACAAACTGCATCCGATAATTGAATACAAAACTCGAAAACCAAATAGTTTTCTATCTGTGTCTACTTATAGACCAGTCAAAATAGCTTTTTGTGAGGAAAAAATTAGTAACGGGATGAAAACTATTGGATAGATAAGAAAATATTGCGCAAATGATGAGAATAATAAATTAAACGTGATCCGAGTTACGGTGGTGAAATTGGGTGAGCTTTTAGAGGTAGAAAATGGTTTTTCATGCTTTTCAGCGAAACTAGAGCTTCTATCGAAAAAAGTTTAGAGCAAAAGTTGTGGGTAATAAAAAGGTCTATAACTTTTATGCCATTTTTTCACTTAACCTATAATTTGCCATGTAAATAGAAAAACCCGAGAGAAAAAGGTCTTTTCGTTTCTAATTTTTATCTCCCACAAACAAATTTTTTTTTTCACAAAATTTGGTGAAAACGTACCTTATTATTATTTTTTTTTTTTTTTTAAATAAAATGTGTTGTGTAATAGGGTTTAGAATATGTGTCACAACAACACATAAATACCTTTTAAGACCTAGGTCTAGACCTGGGTCCCACAACAACTGGCGTTCAAAGGTGTTGATTAACGCTTTCTTTAATCCTCAGCGGGTTGAAGCCACCTGAGACTAAGTGTTCCGGCAAACTATTCCATTTGTACGCAGTTCGGACAAAGAAGTCTCTCTGCGATCTGCTAGTATGACAGCGCGGAATCTTTACCGTTTCACTGGTTGCGGCAGCCGATTGCCGAGTGGAACGGGGGTAAGAATAAGTTTGAGGCATGATGCCGCTGATTTCATCTGAGCACTGTTGATGACGATATTTGCAAAAAACAACGAGGTCAGCAACAGTGCGACGATGTTGTAGGGAAGCAAGTTTTGATGTCAAAGTTCGATCACCCACAATTCGTATCGCCCGCTTTTGAACAGAGTCCAAGAGGGCCAAGATGGAAACCGAGGCAGCACCCCAAACTTGACAACAGTACTCCATACAGGGACGAATATAGGACTTATAAACATGGAGCAATTGGTGCGGAGTGAAAAATTTTTTGCATCTATTTAGGAGGCCGAGTTTTTTGGACGCGCTTTTTGCTATCGCCATTACATGATCGTTCCAGAGTAGCTCATTTGAAACTGTGACACCCAATAAACGAATGTTTTTACATTCGCCTATTGGTTTATGACACATACTGAATAAAATATCTTTCGGGAACTCGGTCTTTAATCTGGAAACAATCAACAGCTGTGTTTTGGTAGAGTTGAAATTGACAAGGTTTTGGTCACCCCAGTCGGCGACTTTATTCAGGTCCTTGTTCACGTTTATAGCAGCGTCTCTCCGGACAGGATTAATTCGTTCGTGCATTTTACCTTTTGAAGGAAGGGGTTCGAACGACTTGTGCAGAGTACTATCATCTGCAAAACTATTTATTGGGTTGCTGGTGATTTTCGACAATTCGTTGATATAAATCAAAAATAGGGTTGGGAACAATACTGAGCCTTGGGGTACACCAGCGTTAATTAGTTTAGACTCAGAAGAAAAACCGTCTAAGGAGACCGAAATGTATCGATTGGATAGAAAATTTTGAATCAGCCTCACAACATTGGGATGAAAACCGTACGCAACGAGCTTGTTGATTAAGTTGGCATGCCAGACTCGATCGAATGCCTTGGAGATGTCTAAAGCGATAACGTATGTTTCACCACCTTTATCAAGTATGCTGTTCCAACAATGCGCTACATAGTTTAATTGATCGGTAGTTGATCTTTTGTTTCGAAAACCGTATTTACTGTCGGATATTAAATGATTTTCTTCCAGAAATTTTGAAATATGTGTATTAATATAATGCTCGTAGACTTTGGATAGGACCGATAGTAAAGCTATTGGCCTATAATTTGAGATATCGGATTTTGGTCCCCTTTTGGGGACGGGCTGGACATTTGCCAACTTCCAGCACGAGGGAAATATACCAGATTTGTAGGATTGGTAGAATATTTTAGTTAAAGTTGGTGCAAGTTCTTTGGAAAAGGTTTTTAAAATAATGGGTGGAATATTGTCCATTCCTGAGGCTTTGTTGATGTTTAACCCCTTTAAAAGTTTAGCTACTATTTTGGGTTTGAAGTGAAGTTCATTCATATTAACTCCTGAAGACTGGATTTGGGGTATTTCTTTAGGAGTTTCCAAAACAGTGGAGTTCAGAGCAAAGCGTTCAGCGAACAAGTTTGCTTTCCTTGCAGGATCATTGACGATTAAATCAAATCAAATTTTGTACCAGAATTTAAAGAATTAATGGCACTGTAGAAACTCTTGTCAGAAATAGACATAGACGTAAGTTTTGAGGCTTTCGCTCTGTCAATTTCAGACTTTGCGTTTGAGAAAATCTGGTTAGATATTTTGTTGGCCTTTAGATATTGGGATCGATTAATGGGAGTTTTGTTATGAATCCAAATATTGAATGATCTACGTTTGTTTCTAAGTGCCGTTTTGGGAGCTTTCGAATACAAGTACTTTTGTTTGGGTTTTACTATGGAGAAAGGGACAAATTTATTGATAGCAAATTGGATGGTTTCTGTAAAGTTTTGAGCAGAAACATTTACATTGTCAGTGTAAAAACAATGACGGTCGAAAGGGAAAACATGGAAAAAATTTTGAAGACCACTCTTATCCATTTATGAGTAGTGAAATATTTTGCGGGGTTTGGGAGCTGTAGTTTTAAGTAAATCAGTTTTGATAACTGATGAGATTAAATAAGGATCAGAATTTCCAATACTACCTTTAGCGACATCGACACTCGTAATATCTGGCATTGTGGTAAGATGGAGACCTAAAAGAAAAATATTATCACCGCCATTACGGGGAGTGAAAGTCGGGTTTTTAACAATTTGGAATAGGCCCTGAGACGCGGCAAAAATTTCTGCTAGTTTTCTACTATTTTTGCAACATCGTCGGTCGATTTGGAGAATTCCAACTATGATTTCTTGTGGACGTTGAAGTCACCGGTAACGATAACTTCACAATTAGGGGACTTTGATCTAATCTCGTCCACAATTTTTGTCAGTATATTAAAAAAGTTTGGGTTACGTTTGTTGGGGGACCGGTATAAAGCTATTGTAAAAAAAGTCATTTCTGGAAGACAAATTTTTAAAACCATTGTATTGAAGCCGTCACCGTGTAGTTCAAAATTTGGAAAGCGCGTGTACGCAACACTATCATGAATGAATGCGCATACGCCCTGATGGAGTTTGACAGCTGATTCGAGCCTATATTTGGAATTAAGCGATTCTATAAAGAGAAAATTTTCAGAAACTTGTGTTTCTGTAAGGAATAGAATGTTCGGTTTGTCGTGCTCAGGATGATGTTGCACGTGCTGATGGTTAGCATTCAATCCGCAGATGTTTTGAACTTGTATTTTAAAATTTTTTATTGATTCATATATGTCTTGTCCCTGCAAATTCCGTGGACGTGCCGCTTTATGGGCGGGTGGATTGCTCAAATTTGCTTTACCACTTGCAGACTTATTTTTTTTCGGATGTACTGCCATATATATATATATATAATATATATAATATATATAATATAAATATAATATAAATATATATATATGTATATATATATATATATATATATATATATATATATATATATATATATATATATATATATATATATATATATATATATTATATTATATATTATATATTATATTATATAAATATATATATAAAACATATATAAATATATATATATATATATATATATATATATATATATATATATATATATATATATATATATATATATATATATATATATATATATTTATAGAAATATATATATATATATATATATATATATATATATATATATATATATATATATATATATATATATATATATATATATATATATATATATATATATTTATATATATATATATATATATATATATATATATATATATATATATATATATATATATATATATATATATATATATATATATATATATATATATATATATATAAATATATATATCAAAAGGTTTATTTTATTTTTTTATGTTTTATTTTAAAATGCATAACTAAGTAAAAAATCCTATCATACAATAAAATATGACATACGCCAATATTTCATGATAAGATGAAGAAATAATAATAAAATAATAAGTGAAAAACAAATTGAGAGAAATTTGCAGAAAACAAAACTAAATGCCAATAATCCAGCTGATGCAGCGCACCCCAGACGCACCGCTCACCACCTCAATCGAGGCACAAAGCCCACACATAATTACGTGTTGGTCCGATTCCTCGGGAGAGATAATGAGCGGTACCACTACGGAACGCTGCCCAGCTAAGACTGGAAGTGCTGCCGTTGACTAATTAAAGTTCGTTCGCCAGCACCCTAAGATATCATGTTGGCTAATGACATCTCCTGCCATTGCCAGTGGTATGTGATATCTCACGCTAACTCATGTGTCAATGGCAGAGACTGGAGTACGCAGGGTAGTCAGACCCGTAGATCAACATTGATCATAATCGATCAAAATCGATCCCTCCTGCGATCAAATTATCCCTCCTGCGATTATGTCCCTAATGCGCTGTAATTTTTTGGAATCACAATATTTCTTTTTACGTTTGATTTTCATTTTAAACCAAAAAGTGACTGATCATTTTCACACGAAAATTCTCCTGTGCTGGAAACAGTTTTTCCAAAAAAATCAGTAATCTTTATTTTTGTTGAAACGTCTATAAAAATCTGTAAAAAAAAATGAACATTACCATGGAAAAAATTTATATTTTTTAAAGATTTCAACGGTAAATTTTAACAAAGAATGAATATTTTTAAATAATCATTGAAAATAACTCTTTAAAATCAAGTTTATTCAGTTTTTCGCATTTCCTTGAAAATGTTTCCGTGTTTATGTTATTTTTTAATAGAATGTGCTGTGTAGTAGGAATTACAATATGTGTCACAACTCACAACAACACATAAAAACCTTTTAAGATCAAGGTCCCACAACAACATACGTTCAAAGGTGTTGATGGACGTAAAACTTTCTTTTTTTGTTTTTTCATATTTTTTGTTAAAGAATGGGATAACTAAACAAAAAATCCTATCACTGACAAAATATGACATAGGCCAATATTTTATGATAGAATAGAGAAAATAAAAGTAAATTCAAAAGTATATAACAAATTTTTACAAAAATTTGCTGAAACAAAACAAAAATGTAGTTGCCAATAATCCAGCCGGTTGCATTTTCCTGCATCCATATGTTATGCTTATGTTTATTTTTTTTTTACACCATCTAAAAGTAGGCGTTTCAACAAACATAATGATTAATGTTTTTTTTGAAAAATCTGTTTCCTGTTCATTCTACTGTATGAATTTTCGTGTGAAAATGAGGTTGGTCACTTTTTTGGTTTAACATCAAAATTAAACGTAAAAATAAATATTTTGATTTAAAAAAATTACAGCCCATTATTAAAGGACATAATAAGGTAAGTTTCCACCGGATTGTGTGAAAAAAAAAATGTTTTTGTGGGAGATAAAAATTAAAAACGAAAAAGCCTTTTTTCTCAGTTTTTTCTATTTTCACGGCAAATTATAGGTTATGTGAAAAAATGGCCGGTATAAAAGTTATAGACCTTTTTATTACCTACAACTTTTGATTTAAGCTTTTTTTGATAGATGCTCTAGTTTCGCTGAAAATCAAAAAAAACATTTTCTACCACCTAAAAGCTCACCCCATTTCACCTCCGTAACTCGGATCGCGTTTAATTTATGTTTCCCATTATTTGCGCAATATTTTCTTATTATCCAATAGTTTTCATACTGTTACTAATGTTTTCCATGTTTTGCCTGTTTTAAGGTATCTAGACTGGTCTATTAATTAGCTTATAGAGCAAGAGCCAGCGACGGCCAGACCTTCGTTATTTTATAAAAGCTAAAAGTTTCTCTGCGCATACACCCTACTTAGGTAGGAACAATTAGCGGCATATAAAGTTTGGATCATCGTGGCTTTGGCAGGAACCAGGTAACACAGAGGCATAAAATTCCTCCAAAGTTTCGTGAAGGTATAAAGGTTAATTTTTTTATATTTTTTTCGGGATAGTCCTAGATATGACATCATCCATTTCCAAACATTTACTATCGTGGCAATGCCCTGCCAGACACCCTTTATTTTCAATAATTTGCAATTATCCTTTCGTCATAGTATAAAAGCTGAATTTTGGATATGTTACTAAGGAAACTTTCAGAATTAATTTTTTAACCATGTTTTCTGGCTATAAAACATTATTTATTAAATTAAAGCTATTATTTATTATATTAAAGCTTTCTAAAGCTATATAATATTATTTATTAAACTATTAGATTTTCGTTTTATTGATTTATTAACATAAAAATTAAACTATGTACCATATAAACTATCTCACTCGCATCCGCTTGTATGTTTATATTTCCTCGTGCTCGCACTTACGTCAGACTTTCAATTTATTTGGCAAGATATAAACAGTATGTAAAATGCCTGACTGTTAAGAAAATATCTTCTGATATTTTACCAAGTAACATACATAAAATTCAGCTTTTATACTATGACAAAAGTTCAATTACAAATTATTAAAAATAAAGGGTGTCTGGCAAGAGCATGCCACGATGGTAAGTGTCTGGCAATGAATGACTTGATTTCTAGTACTATCACGAAAATATATAAAAAAATTACCCTTTATACTTTCACGAAACTTTGCAGGAATTGTATGCTCCCTTGTTACCTGTTCCCTGCCAAAGCCACGATGATCCAAACTTCATATATCGCTAATTGTTCCTACCTAAGTAGGGGGTATGCGCAGGGAAACTTTCAGCTTTTATAAAATAACGAAGGTCTGGCCGTCGCTGGCTCTTAGTCTATTACTATAATTATTAGTAGTTAAAAATTGAAAATTTAATTTGAGTTTCAATTCAATTGCGATAAAATTTACAAAAGTGTCTTGTTTTATAAAATTGTTTAAGAGTATTGATTCCATGGTGGATGAAATATACAACCTATAAGTAAAATTTTAAACTTAGTATCAAAATTTATTAATTAATAGTTAATTTATTAATAGTTGTCTAAACTATCAATATCAACTATCAAGTTCAGTTGGATCAGCATTTTCTTTCACTTTATCACCAGCAGCCTAACCGGCGCCATCACCAAATTTTTATGACTCGACAACATCGTCCGTTCCATCTACATCATCACAAAGTTATTTATCAGCTTGTTTTGGAACAAACCCATTGAAATTTTGATTTGTAACAAACTTAATTTTTTGTTTCATTATTGCTTTAGGAGCTTGAATATTACTTACGTAAGAGTGGTAGAAGTGTCTGGAAAGTATATGAAGACAACAACTATAACCTAGCATTCCTTATGAGAAAAAAATTAATAAAGATGTAGTGGGCTTTTATATTCATAAAAAAATTTATGTACCCGGAGCAATTCATTAGTGCAACATCCCAAATTTGTACTAAATTTGATAAGGAATTGCCATCTCATTATTATTCAAACCAGGGGAAATTTCAATCTGGTCGGCTTTACAACACGTATAAAAGCTGTTCATTATAGCTACGCAGAGAAATTTGTTGCCCCAGGAGAAAAAAAAAGAAACAACTCAGAGTAGCATCTAACTCAATTGAAGTGTTAACAGGTGCTTATTTGTTTTAGTAAAATCCTTTATAACCATCTCTAATTTATTCTTTATTTTTATTAGTTTCAATTTTAGAATGTGAGGAGAGCACCCAAATTTGGTTAGCTATATATAATGAACCGTGGGACACAGGACTACAAATATGGAGTCAAACTTGTACTGAGCATATATCTTTTGCCGGAAAATACACACCAAAAAAAACGTTGGTAGAATCAACTACAAAGCTTGTTTGATTTTGCGTCTAATATGGACGTTGTTATTTCAACCAATGTAGCATTGTCAATTTATTTTAAAAAACGTAACAATTTTCATTACTTAAATCGACAACGGCATAATCAATTTCGTGTACAAACCATCACAAATCATAGTTGGATTAAGTAGTTGGTTCATGTTTAATCAATCACGTCCCTGTTCCAGAAACATAAAAACTACGTTCCTTCTACAAGGAATGTGTTTGTTTGAGAATTATTGCGTTTGTTTAAACACGAAATACGGATTAATTGCCCCGAGTCGAAATAGGCGTTAAACATAAATTTTCTTTCGGTCTTTTCTGTAATAATAAAAAAGGAGGAGAAACGAAATTTGTTTTATGTTAATAATAATAAAGAAAAGAAAAGAAAGAATAAGAACAGAAAAATAAAAAGTATGTTTATATATTCTAACATGGCTGGATTTATTTAACACTTTAGGAAATAATTTACATGCGTTTAATTGAATTGAATAATTTTAATTTTATTTGTACATAAAATTATGTGCGAAATAAATTTTAGTGAATGTAATAAAAACATTCTCGCTAAACAAATAGGCCTTTTCAATAATTAATTTTGGTGATTTAAAAAACTTTTTATATTTTTTTAATTGAAGTAAAACTTATTTAGGCGCGTTTTAAGAATTTGCAACGGAAAGACAAAAAACGAATATAATATTCGGCAAATATACGATACAATTCAATTATGACACACATATAAATGTCGACATATAAATGTCGGAAGTAGTCATTTGAACAGATATATAACCATATATATTCATCTCTATCATACTACAGTCTAATTTTGAATTTTAAACATATACATGCACACAATTCCAAAAAAACTTAAGTAGAAATTTAAACACAATAAAATAAAAAAGAAATTAGAAGTAAAAAAGACAAACGAATATTATGTTCGGCAAGTATGCCACAATTCGATTATGTGTATTGTATTTTTTATACGCTTATTCAGTATCGTATTAAATGTTATATGAGTTGGACGTGTCGATCTTAGATTTAAATATCTAATAATATAATATTCGTAATATTTTATTGAGTTTCGTAATTTTTTAAATTTATATTTTGAATTCTTTTAGTTTTTTGAAGTAAAACTTCTTTAGGGCTGGTTATAGTAGTCATTGTGGTCATGGTAGTCATGGTGGTAATAGTGTTCATGGTGGTCATAGTGGTAATGGTGATCACGGTGTTCACGGTGGTTATGGCGGTTATGGTGGTCATGGTGGTCATTGTGTTCATTGTGGTCATGGTGATCATAGTGGTCATGGTGGCTATGGTGATTATGGTGGTCATGATGGTCATGGTGGTTACGGTGGTCATGGTGTTCACGGTGGTCATGTTGATTATGGTGGTCATGGTGGTTATAGTGGTTATGGTGGTCATGGTGGTCATGGTGGTCACGGTGGTCATGGTGGTTACGGTGGTCATGTTGGTTATGGTGGTCACGGTGGTCATGGTGGTCACGGTGGTCATGGTGGTCATGATAGTCATAGTGGTTATGGTGGTCAAGGTGGTCATGGTGTTCACGGTGGTCATGATGGTCATGATGGTCATGGTGTTCACGGTGGTCATGATGGTCTTATTGTTCATGGCGGTCATGGTGGTCATGGTGGTAATGGTGGTCACGGTGGTCATGGTGGTCATGGGGTTTAGAGTTTGCATCCCGGGCGGGAAAAAATATTTGTGTTGATTAAATTTGTTTTGTTAAATAGAAAAATGAGTGGTGTAATCTTTGCACGCGGTTGAAATAAATTTCTTTGGCTACTGTGGCAGGTATTAATAAAAAGATGAAATATAAAATAAATATGTCATATTGCAATTTAGAGTTGCATTTCTTGATAATATAATTTACAGCATGTGTAATAAAAAGTAATATTTACATAATGTATTACAAAGTCAATTCAATTATTAACATAATTGAAATATGAAATTAGAGGTTTATGACGAATTTGCTAAATTTTTTGAAAAATGCATCAATTGTTGTACCAATTGTTAAACTAAGTGGACATGTATTCATCGTGAAATTTAATTTGTAATACGTTGTAAGACTTTGAAAAACATGTAAATATGGCTTTTTATTACACATTGTTGCAAATTATATTATCAAGAATATTAGAAAGAAACTCTAAATTTCAATATGACATATCTATTTTATTTTAAATTTAATATTTTTAGTAATACCTGCTGCAGTGGCCAAAGAAGTTTTACTTCAACAGCGTGTAAAGATTACGCACTTCATTTTTTTTTTATTTGTCTTGTTTCATGTCGATTTATTGATATTTTAATTTAATTTTTCATGATATTGAGAAAATTATGGAAAATTAGTATTATTTTCTACACATAATTCAAATATTTAAATTTTTTGATTTCTGAATTTTGGTCTTTTAAATTGTATCATTAAAAAAATGACGATAAAATGGACGCATCCTTTAGAAACAAAATCACTCTCATACATTTCCAATTTGGAACTTAAATATACGAACGCTATCTTCATGCATAAAAATGTTTGTCAGTTTTGATGCATCAAATCTAATATAAAAAATTTCAAATATTATATTTACGAAAAGAAGGAACCTATACAAACATCGATAGCAGCAAAAACAAAACAAAGATGTACCAAACCAATATATGTAAATAAATGTTCTATAATAATATAATTTGACGTCATATATCTTCGAAATTGGAACATTTTCGTGATAGTTGTACACCGTTTGTGTTTCATTAACATTTCATACATGCTAAAATCAAATATGTTTGTGATACTTATAAAAAAATTTATCAACAACGACTGATTCGTCAATTCAAATACGGAGTATTGTTTGATTCTATCACAAACGTATTCAATATCACTATTTTTAGTCTAATTTTTAATTTACCACGTTTGTAGTCAATTGAAAATGAAATCAACCACGGCACTGTTGCTCGAAAATGAAATCATAGTTGACTCAACTACAAACATGGTTAAATCAAATATGTTTGTGATACTTATAAAAAAAAATATCAACAACGGCTAAATTGTTAATTTAAAGACGGAGCTTGGTTGATTCAATCACAAACGTATTTAATTCCACAATTTTCACTTAAGTGCACTTTCACTTTCGGTGCATTTCTTCCATTATAGAAGTTTGGCCTGCGAACAACAGAAGATTAAAGTTTTACACAAATGCTTGTGCTAGCCGATTGAATTTACCTCTATCTATTGCTAAAAAGCATTGTATAAACTTTAACCACTTAATAATGCAAAATGATTTGCCTTTGGAGGCCTATAGAAAACAAATTTTAAAAACTTAGTAATATACTCGAAAATAAATTACAAAGGAACTGATTTAAAAATAAATACTATCGTCGCAAAAGCAACCAAAAGGCTGTAAAAAGCCGCGCCATGTTTTTCTTTAGCTTGAAACTATCATTTTAACTATAACAAATTAAATTCTTGTATCTTGTTCTTTACAAAAACTTGTCAAATCATTTAGCACTAGTTATAAAATTTCTTAATGGCATTTTGTTTTCTAAACATCTAACTGTATTATGTAATTTAAGTAAGACTCTAGGACTACATATCATAATTCTGAAAAAATAATACTAATATGATGAACTGAAAAAAAAATAATAATAAATAAAACATAAATTAAAATTTATTTAAAAAGAGCAAATGTAATTCATTTTTTCTCTGTAAAAAACGCTCACTTTCACTTACATATTTCT
>OY856187.1:279807249-279844749 GCA_963693315.1 Diogma glabrata | reverse complement strand
ATAACGAAATAACGTACCGAAAAAATTAATATAATGTTATAAAAACGAAACGCATAACGTTACGAATTTTTTTTTCGTTTTGCAACACTGCTTTAATCTAGACAATTGTGATCAAGGGATATGCTGCCTAGCTATATTTATTGAAAATTATATTTTAGTTTTGTTTTTTGCAATTTTTTTTAAATTTGCTCCATGCTAGCAGTCAATTTATTTTTTTTTCTAAGCAGAAAGGAAACAGAATGATATACTGTCCATCAAAACCATATCTAGATTTTTATTTAAATGTGTATTTTATGTTTATACGACTGAATAAAGTTTAGCCGCCATGTACCCCTAATATTATCACCTTGGGGTTATCTAACCCATAGATAAAAAAATTCAAAATATCTCTCTCTCTCTGGCGTTTTACATCCCAATGGAGGGATTTTGCCGTCTGTGCCACCAGCTTCCAATCATCTCGTTCCATGACCAGTTGACCCCAGCTACGACATCCTATATCACGAAGGTCTTGGATGATGTCATCACGCCAGCGTTGTCTAGGTCTTCCTCTTCGACGAACACAGCTGGTTGTTGTTGGGACGCTTTTTTTATCATTCTATCCAATGGAGCCCTTTCTACATGACCAAACCATCTAATCCGGTTGGATTTAATGAATCCGATTACATCGCAGCCTCCAAGAAGCTGTCTGATTTCATTGATTCATTCGGATTCTATACTGATTTTCAGCAACTTTGCATGGACCATAAATTGTTCGTATGACCTTCCTCTTGAATGTGATAAAATTCTACAATCGGAGGAAGTCAGTGTCCAGCTTTCACTTCCAAATGTAAGCACAGGTCGGATTAATGCTTTGTAAAGTGTGAGTTTACACGACCGCGAAAGATGTTTTGATCGCAAAAGTTTTGAGTATGCGTAGAAAACTCTGTATGCGGCAGAGACACGGGCTTTGATATCTGCCTGCATGTCATTTGACGATGTTATTACAGACCCGAGGTTTTTGAAGTTTTCCACGCATTCCACTTCATAGTCACCAGTATCCAGATTTCTAGGAGGTATGTTTTTAGATGTGTTAACACTTTAGTTTTTCCGGTGTTGATGCATAATCCAAGTCGTTTAGCATTTCTTTCAAGCTGAGAAGACTATCCTTAATATCGCTTGTTCTACGTCCGAGAAGCACAATATTATCTGCGTAGCCAAGAACTTGACTAGATTTGTTATATATGCAGTTTTGTGTCTCAATTCGGCTTTTTACTATCGCGTACTCCAGCGCCAAATTAAATAGTACGGGCGCGAGGGTGCATCATCTTGTCGAACACCTGATGTTATATCGAAAGGATCAGAAACTGAACCTTCGATTACTATTCTACAATTTGATCCCGATGTTGTGAGTTTGCACAGAGAAACAAGTTTCTCTGGGATACCAAGGCATATGAGTTCGGACCAGAGGTTGTCGTGGATGATACTATCATATGCTTGCCTGAATCAACGTAGAGGCTGGTGAATGCTGATTTTGTTCTCCCAACATTTTTCCAGAATCATCCTTAATGTAAAACATAGATCTGTGGTTGAGCGGTTGGGATGAAAACCACACTGATAGTCCACCGATGATAGATTCGGCGAACGGGATGAGTCGAGCAAGTACGACATTAGCTAGTATTTTGTATGCAGTATTCACAGTACGATGCCACGATAATTTGCACACTTTAGACGGTCACCTTTCTTATGTAGCGGAACAATGAGAGCTGTTTTCCATTCAGCAGGTAGTTCTTCTTGGTCCCAGATTGCAAGAATCAGATCGTATATACGTGAGACCAGAGCTGCTCCTCCATTTTTCAGAAGTTCTGCGGGAATTCCATCGAAACCTGGTGATTTGCCATTTTTCAGCTTTTTAATGGCAGTTTCCACTTCTTCTATTGCTGAGTAAGGGACAAAATTCTCCTCACTTGATGGAGCAATTGCTCGAATAGGATGAACTTCATTCGTCCTATTCAGTAGGTCTTGAAAGTGGGATCGCCACACTGCTAGCACATCACGTTCACTTGTTCTGAGTTCATTATTTTCATTTTTGATGGCTGTAGATCTTGGGTGGAAATCTTTTGTCAGATTCCGTGCATTGGCAAAGCACTCTTTTGATTACCGTTGGCCGCATGTTGGTTGGTGTTTCGGATGCAGCTCTTCATGTGTTCGCGTTTCTTTTTACGTAGAAGTTTTGCTAAGGCTTTCCTGGCGCATAGATAATCAGCTTGTGAGCTTCGGGTGTTTCCTTGTTAACCATTTTTTCACGCAGTTTTTGTTTATGCTCAACGGATTGGCGGCAATCGTCGTCAAACCATTCGTTGTGTGATTTCGGTGGTCGTTTTCCCGATTGTAGTTTGTGCTGCGGCTATAGTGGTTGATTGACGCGTTTGCCGTTGTTCTTGTATGTTTAATGGCATCTCAGAAGAGATGTCATGCTCTTCTATGTTTTGGGTTATTATTTCCTGATATCAATTCAGCGTCTTCGACATTCCAGCGCACGGTTATTTTTGCTTGTCTGTTAAATGTAGATGATATTTGGCCTTGTTTTAAAGATCACAAGCATATGATCGGTGTCCATATCAGCACCTCTGTATGATCGAACGTCAGTTATACTTGTAGAGTGTCTCTTAGAGATCATGACGTGATCGATTTGATTTTCCGTTCTTCCGTCATTTGATTTCCAAGTCTCCTTGTGAATTCTCTTGTGAGGGAAGAAAGTGCTGGCAATTACTAGATCATACATCATAGCCAGCTCGGCTGCGCGAAAACCGTTATTGTTGCTGGTATGATGCTAGCTGTAAGGGCCGATATGGTTTTAAGTTCTGCAATCCTATCGATTTGAGCATTAAAGTCACCTACAACGATTTTTATATCGTGCCGCGGGATGTTATTGATGACTTCTTCGAGTTCTAGGAAGAACAGGTCTTTAATATCATCTGCTTTATCTTCAGTAGGTGCATGAACATTGACGAACGTTACATTGAAATTTTGCGTGCGGATTCTCAGTGTGCATAACCGCATATTAATTGGGCAGAAGTCGATAACATGCTGATTCACGCGACCGGTGTATAAGAAAGCCAACTCCAAATTCTCCTCCGTTTTGATGACCACAATAATACAGAGTGTATCCTTTCGCTGGTTCATGGATTCCACTGCTTGGCCATCTTAGATCTTGTAATGCCACTATATCCAGTGTGTAGCTCTCGACTTGTTGAGTGAGTTTTAGGAGATCTCCTGGTCTTCTGAGGCTTAGCACGTTCCAGGTTCCCATTTTTAAATCGTAGTCCGAGTACAGTTTCCGAGGTCGTTCCAATATTGAATCCGAGATATTCCGAGGCCTGTGTACCAGAAATCCATGACAATAATTTGTTAACGGAAATGGGGTGTTAGCCCTTCGCCCAACCCAAATTTTCGTGAACTGGGTTCGTTCTGCATCTTAACGGTCACCAGAAACAACCGTTTTACACGTTTATATAGCGAGCCGTTTGATCAAAGACAGACGCCCGCTGAAGAACCGACCCTTATATGGAGAACAGACGCTTTCTACACATTTATATAGCGAGGCCGCTTGATCCAAGACAGACGCCCGCTCCAAGCCGCCCCTAACATGGAGAACAGACGCTTGAGTTGCGTTGGTTTTATGGCGCCAATGACTCGCCATGGTGCAGAATCATTGAGTATAGCAGTATTTACTCTGCCCCTCTCAACTACACCAACCTAATTCTGTTAGCGTTACCCAGGTAGCACGGCGTGGACGTCAAATTTCGGCTTTTCGCTACCCAAAAATTCAAAAATTCAAAATATCATAAAGATTAAATTTATTTTTAAGGAGATATAAGTTTTAAAAATATGATTCACGTTGTTTTTCTGTAATTTAAATATGTTTGGGGTCAAAGAGTAAATCTTTAAAAAATAAAAAAAAAAAAAAATAAAGGTTCTTTTGGGGTTATACATCTTTGAAAATTAAACATATGAAAAATTAAAACTGAAAATTTGTAAATGTAAAATAAGTAAAAAACTTTTCAGTGCGATTTTTATAAAGGCCTTGTTTAGTAACTTTTAACAAAAAAGTTCAATAGAATCGGTAAACTTGTTTTTAGTAAATGTCATAAAGAAAAAATTTCAAACTAATATATATTCAAAATCAAATGTTTCTTTCTCAAAAACAAATATAACACTTGTCTGTAAAGAAAGGTACGATAGAGAAAGCGACCTTTTTGAAATCGCCATTTTTGAAAAACCAAAACTAAAAAATATCATATAAAAATAAAATTTTTTTTACCAGTGTAATATTTTTATAAGGCCTTACTTAAGCCGGGCATTCACATACAACGGAAACAGAAACAGAAACTGAAAATTTTCCGTTTCTGTTTCTAATTTGGTTGTCGGTGGTGCATAATAAAAAAGAAACGGAAACCGAATTTGTTTGAGTTTGTGAATTTGTTATCCATTATGAATAATAAAATTGAAGAGTAACAAAAACAATAATTTTTATTTATTAAACCTATTTATTAAATTCAAAATTCAAAGCTTTTGTTATCACAATTCAAAATAATAATTAATATTATGTGACAGTTTCTGGTCATGTGACAGTTTCGGTACTGAAACAATTCAATTTTAATTGTTTCCGTTTCAGACAAAACAAACGAATTTTCCGTTTCTGTTTCTGTTTCTAAATTCGGTTTCTGTTTCAGTTGCTTCAAATTTGTATGAAATTCGGTTTCTGTTTCTGTTTCCGTTGTATGTGAATGCCCGGCTTTAAGCCGTGCATTCACATAAAACAGAACAGAAACAGAACAGAACAGAAACAGAAACAGAAACAGAAAATTTTCAGTTTCTGTTTCTGTTTCTAATTTGGTTGACGGTGGTGAATAATAAAACAGAAACAGAAACCGAATTTTAATTTTTTTCATATTATATTATATATGCCAAAATTAAAATATATATATTTAACACAATCCATATATATTTAACCCAATTAAAATTGAAAAAATTATATTAATATAAAAAAATATTGTAATTCAATAAACTGTGTATTTTATTTTTCATTCATATAAATAAAAAAAAATAACACAATTTTGTAATGTATAGTGAAGAAGAAATTTATTTTTTTCGTTATCGCACATAATAATATCCATAAAAAAAATCGAGCTAAATTCAACAATTTACGTACGACTGTCAACAATTTGACATACGGCTTTAGTTAGTGCCTTTCGAACAAATAAAAATGTTAAAATCGGTTAATACATTCGACCACATTTTAATTTTAAAGTTTCATTGTCTCTAAATTTCTTAACAAATTTCGAGCCACTCTATGTCAAAATTAGGAAAATATATATAAAATAAAAAACACGTATTAATTCTTTTTTATATCACTCTACCAATTACTAAAGTTTCAAGGAAATCGGAAATGGTCGGGTATATTTTCCATCTAAAAACGGTGCGGTGGAAAATTGTTTTTAATGAATATCTATAAAGCCGTGCATTCACATAAAACAGAAACAGAAACAGAAACCGAATTTCATACAAATTTGACAGCAACAGAAACAGAAACCTAATTTAGAAACAGAAACAGAAACTGAAAATTCGTCGGTTTTGTCTGGACCAGAAATAATTAAAATTTAATTGTTTCTGGTCCAGAAACTGTCACGAGAACCATATTATTTTAAATTTATATAACGGGATTGTAAATTATTTTAAGAAATAAATATTTAGTCAAAAATAATTTACGTTGAAGTTAGCTCGATTTTTTTTTATGGGTCAAGAGACGCGGTACTGTCTTGCGCGCCATGTTTTGAAAGACACTACTAGTATATATACTGTGCACCGAATAGGTTTTAAAGGTTAAAATTTTCATTTCGAATAATTTGCATTTTTTCTACAACTGTATTCAAAGTTATCAATAAAAGTATATCTTATTGAACTATATGTTTCTCATTAATAAAAAAAAGTCAGCATTCATGCTTTTTTCTGAAAGTTTATAAAATCAAAATTTTGCTTTCCCAAACTTTTAGTAAAATAAAAATGTTTTTACAAATTTTTATACCACGTTGGTATCATTGATATGAATGTAGTAATTTAGTATCATTTTGGCGAATTTTCAAAAACCAACCAAATGTACAGAATTGAAAAACACAAAATTATGCGAATTGAAATTTATTATCCCTCAATATTGGTAATATTTAACAACAGTTAAAAAACTTAAACACGAACCCAGATTAGTTTGCAAACATATAGTTGTTTTCGATAAAAATATTTGTTATGTTTGCATCCAGAAAACCCATCAAATGTTTTATTAATATATTAAATGGAAGTTGGTAATTATAAAGGTATTAGAAAAAAGAATATATTTAGATTATGCTTTCAGTAAAAAGACCTATTATTGATGTGTTAAGAAAACGATGTTGTGAAAAAATGTATTTGGTCTATTATATAAATTTGTTATCTGAGGGAACCCAACAAATGTTATATCGATAATAAATTTTAATTTTTATTTCATTTTATTTTAGTACGTTGGTAGTTATTTTGAAGTGATGAGATTAAAAAATAATTTAGTAGGCTTTAAAATTTTGTGTTTTTAAGCTTTATGAGATATAAAGAAAAGAATTTGAGAAAATTTTATTATTATTTTAAGGGTTCCGTACTTTGAAAAAATAGAACAAAACCCTTATGGTGAGGACTTGATTGTTTATTATCCATTATTCACAACGACTTTCTCACTGAAAATGAAAATATATGATTTTAAGTATATTTATGTGGTAAGATAAGGCGAAAATGATAAATATGTGCCGATTTCGAGATTGAGGTGATATATAACCGTAAAAACTGAAATTTTTTAAAACTTACAGTCAATCATAGACTATAAAGTTTATGGAAGACACCAATGGTACTTGACTGAACATAAACAAGAATTTTTAAAAAAATTGTTTAATTGCAAAACACTTAATTTCACATCTTTTTTCGCACAATGTTGTTTTGTTTATTATTTATTTAGAGTAAATAACAATCGATTTAAGCTTTTATGCTATCCTCAAGAACTTTTATAAAATTGTTATGTTAATTTTTTAAAATTATTAGTCAAAGACTATAGTTTTTATGTGTGTGTTTCCGTTGTGTGTAATAATTTTATTAATTTTCGAATGCATTGCTTTAGACTTATTTTCGAATATTTCTTTTACTTTTTCATGAGTTGTTCATGTCATGGGTTGAGACCTGTTTACATAAAAACGATACTTTTATTTTTTTAAATATTGCACCTAGGTCCTAGATTGATAAAAAATCGAGAGTAAAGTTCTCTGTAGAAAACATTTTATATGGATAATAATAATTTGATTCTCCCATATTATATTATAACTTTACAAAAAACAGTCAAATCGTCGCAAAAACAACAAAAAGGCTGTAAAAAAGCTGCGCCATATTTTTCTTTAGCTTGAAACTATCATTTTAACTATAACAAATAAATTCTTGTGTCTTATTATTTACAAAAACTTCTCAAATCATAAAGCACTAGTTATAAAATTTCTTAATGGCATTTTGTTTTCTAAACATCTAGCTATATTATATAATTTAAGTAATACTCTAGAACTACATATCATAATTCTAAAATATACAATAAATATGCACATTTATTAAAATTTATTTAAGCAGAGGAAATATAATTTATTTTTTTTCTATAAAAAACCGCTCACTTTCACTTACATATTTCTTGAACAAAAACCTTGGCGCGACCTTTTCTCAATTAATTTAATAATGTCATTCCTAAGGTCTATTTTCAGACGACTGTGAAAAGCCGATGAATTCAACAGTGGACTTCTAATTATATTAATTAAGTCAGTATCATATTTTCTACAATTTTCCTGAAGTATAGTAATCTATTTGGAATTCCCTTTATATTATTACGGTATGCTTAATTTTATATAAGACATGATTTGCTGTAAGAATATCTAGCAAATTACAACTATAACAATATAACGATGACTATGAAATAACATTATCAATAAATTTCTATTCGTACTGAATTTTAACATTCATTGATATTCATTTAAGATTGCTATTTAATTAATGGTTATTTCAATATAATGTTTATTATGAGTCAACCATAGTCACTATGCGGTTGGCCTTATTGTCATATTAAGAAAAGGTCGCACCAAGGTTTTTGTTCAAGAAATATGTAAGTGAAAGTGAGCGGTTTTTTATAGAAAAAAAAAATAAATTATATTTCCCCTGCTTAAATAAATTTTAATAAATGTGCATATTTATTGTATATTTTAGAATTATGATATGTAGTTCTAGAGTATTACTTAAATTATATAATATAGCTAGATGTTTAGAAAACAAAATGCCATTAAGAAATTTTATAACTAGTGCTTTATGATTTAAGAAGTTTTTGTAAAGAATAAGATACAAGAATTTATTTGTTATAGTTAAAATGATAGTTTCAAGCTAAAGAAAAACATGGCGCGGCTTTTTACAGCCTTTTGGTTGTTTTTGCGACGATATTATTATGTGCAATAACGAAAAAAATAAATTTCTTCTTCACTATACATTACAAAATTGTGTCATTTTTTTTATTTATATGAATGAAAAATAAAATACACAGTTTATTGAATTACAATATTTTTTTTATATTAATATAATTTTTTCAATTTTAATTGGGTTAAATATATAGGGATTGGGTTAAATATATATATTTTAATTTTGGCATATATAATATAATATGACAGCTGCCATCTTAAAATTCGGTTTCTGTTTCTGTTTTATTATTCACCACCGTCAACCAAATTAGAAACAGAAACAGAAACTGAAAATTTTCAGTTTCTGTTTCTGTTTCTGTTTTATGTGAATGCACGGCTTTGACATTCTTCAAAGTGCCTTTTCATATTAATTACTTTACTTACCTCAGTAAAATGTAAGTATTTTCGTAAGGTATATTTTTCTCTTTCTTAACAAGCATATTGCATGCATTACAAGCATCTCCTAAATTTCGATCTATTAAAATGCAATATTTAAAAATATACTTTTAACATGTATGTGAAGTTAGCCCGTTTTTCATCCCGTAAAAATGCGATGGCAACACTAAAAAGTGATATCATGACACTTTCACTATCATCCCAAAAATGTATTCTCAGAAAAAGAAAACTCTCAGAAAAGATTAACCATCACAATAGTTCATCGTAAAACTAGTTAATGTCGTATGTATGAATTTTAATTTTTTTTCAATTTTCAATAATTTTCTTCAAAAACATGTTAAATATTGAAATTAACAATTTTTAGGGAAATTTGTCTGCTCTCAATTAAATATGTGTATAATATTTTAAAACAATTTTTTAGTATATGCTACTCTCAGCCCGTAATTTCCTCTATCGCGATATAACTATAAGTTGATTGAATGCACTTATTTAAATTATTTTTATAATCTTATGACATTTATATTATTAATGAATATTTTCAAATCTCGCAATGGATAAACAAATATCACTTGTCGCATAAGAAAGCGAGAAGAAAGAATTTTTGTTCCGGTGAGAATTTGAGATAAAAATTGACGAGTTTCATTAAAATTTATTAATACTCAGTTCCATGCCGATGATAAAACTCTTGTATATTGAACAATACATTCTGGCCGGAAATTGTGACCATTTCACGTAATTGTGAATGTTTCAATGTATCTTAAGTGATTTTTTCAGAATTTTCTTCCGTTGGGGGGCTGAGATAAAAAACCAAATTTATTCAAATTTATTAACGGTTGAGGTTATTTCGATGGTGGAATGCTTGTATATTGAACAATACATTCTGGCCGGAAATTGTGACTATTTCACGTAGTTGTGGATGGTTCATTGTATCTTAAGTGATTTTTTCAGAATTTTCTTCCGTTGGGGGGCTGAGATAAAAAACCGAATTTATTCAAATTTATTAACGGTCACGGTTATTTCGATGGTAGAATACTTGTATATTGAACAATACATTATGGCCGGAAATTGTGACCATTTCACGTAACTGTGGATGGTTCAATGTATCTTAAGTGATTTTTTCAGAATTTTCTTCCGTTGGGGGGCTGAGATAAAAAACCGAATTTATTCAAATTTATTAACGGTCGAGGTTATTTCGATGGTAGAATGCTTGTATATTGAACAATACATTATGGCCGGAAATTGTGACCATTTCACGTAACTGTGGATAGTTCAATGTATCTTAAGTGATTTTTTCAGAATTTTTTTCCGTTGGGGGGCTGAGATAGAAAACCAAATTTTTTCAAATTTATTAACGGTTGTAGTTATTTCGATGGTAGAATGCTTGTATATTGAACAATACATTCTGGCCGGAAATTGTGACTATTTCACGTAGTTGTGGATGGTTCATTGTATCTTAAGTGATTTTTTCAGAATTTTCTTCCGTTGGGGGGCTGAGATAAAAAAACCAAATTTATTCAAATTTATTAACGGTTGAGGTTCTTTCGATGGTAGAATGCTTGTATATTGAACAATACATTCTGGTCGGAAATTGTGACTCTTTCACGTAAAGATACATCAAACCATCCACAATTACGTGAAATAGTCACAATTTCCGCCCAGAATGTATTGTTCAATATACAAGCATTCTACCATCGAAATAACCTCGACCGTTAATAAATTTGAATAAATTCGGTTTTTTATCTCAGCCCCCCAACGGAAGAAAATTCTGGAAAAATCACTTAAGATACATTAAACCATCCACAACTACGTGAAATAGTCACAATTTCCGGCCAGAATGTATTGTTCAATATACAAGCATTCTACCATCGAAATAACCTCGACCGTTAATAAATTTGAATAAATTTGGTTTTTTATCTCAGCCCCCCAACGGAAGAAAATTCTGAAAAAATCACTTAAGATACATTGAACCACCCACAATTACGTGAAATAGTCACAATTGCCGGCCAGAATGTATTGTTCAATATACAAGCATTCTACCATCGAAATAACCTCGACCGTTAATAAATTTGAATAAATTTGGTTTTTTATCTCAGCCCCCCAACGGAAGAAAATTCTGAAAAAATCACTTAAGATACATTGAACCATTTACAATTACGTGAAATAGTCACAATTTCCGGCCAGAATGTATTGTTCAATATACAAGCATTCCACCATCGAAATAACTTCGACCGTTAATAAATTTGAATAAATTTGGTTTTTTATCTCAGCCCCCCAACGGAAGAAAATTCTGAAAAAATCACTTAGGATACATTAAACCATCCACAATTACGTGCAATAGTCACAATTTCCGGCCAGAATGTATTGTTCAATATACAAGCATTCTACCATCGAAATAACCTCGACCGTTAATAAATTTGAATAAATTTGGTTTTTTATCTCAGCCCCCCAACGGAAGAAAATTCTGAAAAAACCACTTAAGATACATTAAACCATCCACAATTACTTGCAATAGTCACAATTTCCGGCCAGAATGTATTGTTCAATATACAAGCATTCTACCATCGAAATAACCTCGACCGTTAATAAATTTGAATAAATTTGGTTTTTTATCTCAGCCCCCCAACGGAAGAAAATTCTGAAAAAATCACTTAAGATACATTGAACCATCCACAACTACGTGAAATAGTCGCAATTCCCGGCCAGAATGTATTGTTCAATATACAAGCATTCTACCATCGAAATAACCTAGACCGTTAATAAATTTGAATAAATTTGGTTTTTTATCCCTGCCCCTCAACGGAAGATACAGATACATTGAACCATCCACAACTACGTGAAATAGTCGCAATTGCCGGCCAGAATGTATTGTTCAATATACAAGCATTCTACCGTCGAAATAACCTCGACCGTTAATAAATGTGAATAAATTTGGTTTTTTATCTCAGCCCCCCAACGAAAGAAAATTCTGAAAAAATCACCTAAGATGTCAAGTGCTACAATCACAATTTCCGGAAAGTTTTCAATTTTCGGTCAACAAATTATTTTTCGTTAGTCTTATGGAATATTATGTTTGTTTTATATGGAGTTTATACTGTCGTGACAGAAAAAAACGGGCTGAGAGTAGCATATAGTAAAAAAATATTAATTGAAATAGTTAAAATTCTTGTTTTGTTGAATTTTTTTGACGAATACTTTTTTAAATACTTTTTTAAATATGATGTTTGTATATAAATTGATTCTAATTGAAAACTCAAATTAATTCTTAAACAAGTTAAATAGTATTCTTTCCTAATACAACTTATATAAACTATCATGATAGCATAAAATTTTGTATTATTATTACCATATGAAACTATCCTTGTTTTACGGGATAGAATTACGGGCTAACTTCACAAAGGTACTTTTTACTGTTTATTTTGAATTTTTTATTTTATTAATAATAATATAAACTTCCTTATGGAAACAATTTGAATTTTATTCTTTATTTTATAGTTCTTAAATTATTATTCAGTTCTTAAATTATTAATTAAATTATTATTATTATAGAATAATAATTTAAGAATGAGGATGACGTAAGTCGAAATCGATATTCTATAAAATAAAAAATAAAATTCAAATTGTTACTATAAGGAAGTTTATATTATTATTAATAAAATAAAAAATTAAAAATAAACAGTAAAAATAGGGTGACCAGCTCGAGCACTACAAAAAAGAGGACAAACTTTTATTAGGAGAGGGGTCGCGGTTAATATTTTTAAAACTCATCAGAAAAGTTTCACTTTATTTTCGAGCTAAGAAAAAAAAAATTTGTTGCAAAAAGAATAACATTTACTATCTGAGCATGCATGCACAATGCAAAAACGTTTTTTTTTGAGATAGCATATAAAAAGTCTATTTTCATGTCCTGTGAAAATGTTTTTTTTCCACTAAA
The DNA here is from genome assembly GCA_963693315.1 of Diogma glabrata. Classification (NCBI taxonomy): domain Eukaryota; kingdom Metazoa; phylum Arthropoda; class Insecta; order Diptera; family Cylindrotomidae; genus Diogma; species Diogma glabrata. The sequence continues at coordinate 279,831,891 of OY856187.1, read as the reverse complement.
TCCCAAATTGTAGTTGCATGGTATTTTCATGTAATTTGACAAAGTTTTTAAAACAAAGCCCTCATGAAAAAATAGAATATGAATTTTGAATGTTGTCAATTTCTATAATTTAATAATTTGTAATAAATAAATATCGTTTATACATATTTTAGAAAAAATTTCATTTCCTGGACGCTATCACATCTCGTGAACAAATTTTCACTCACGAAAAACAGTCTCTTGTAGCATTCCTTTTTCATTGCTTTTTCCTTACTTTTTCATTACTTTTAATTTACTTTTTCATTACTTTATCCTTACTGTTTCATTACTTTTTCGTTAGTTTTCCGCTATTTTTTCGATAATTTTTCGTTACTTTTTCATTACTTTTTGATTGTTTTTTATTACTTTGAAATAAACAAGTAATGAAAAAGCAATTGAGTAAAACAGTGCTTGAAATGAAAAATTAGTGAAAAGGCAAAGATAAAGTAATGGAAAAGTAAAGAAAAAGTAATGAAAAAGTAACGAAAAAATAGCGGAGAACTAACGAAAAAGTAATGTAAAAGTAATGAAAAAGTAATGAAAAAGTAATGAAAAAAGAAATTCAAAAAGTAATTTAAAAGTAATAAAAACGTAATGAAAAAGTGAAATAGTAACGAAAAAGTAACTGAGAAGTTGCGGAAAACTAATGAAAAAGTAATGAAAAAGTAATGCAAAAGTAATGAATAGACTTTATTTCTTTATCATTTTTTTATTTCTTTTTCATATCTGTTTCATTTCTTTTTCATTACTGTTCATTTTTTTTCATTTCTTTTTCATTTCATTTCCTTTTGATTTCTTTTCTGTTATGAATTCAGAAACTCTTATTATACCTAACTGGACGAGATTTGATTTTAATTGGTGATCACCACACATATTACTATTGTTGGTATTAACACATGGTACGATGATCCAAGGAATTTTTGTCTGAGCAGTGTTGGGTTCATGTGTCAAAAATAATTCGTGTTATGATCATTATTATCGGGTGTTTTTGTGGGATGCTCTATCATTTGTGTTAAACCATTGCAATCTTCAATAATTTATGACAACACTGTGTGAACGAACAACTTTGGCTTATTTCAACTCTTTTTCAAACATCCAAACTGTTGACTGTTGTTGTTTCCGGTGCATATGAATAACTACCTAGGATTTATCTGTTTCTCCAGTTGCGATGTTATTTATCAAATTTGATCTTCTTAAGTTAAATTAAGTCGTTCAATTTTTTTTTGCTCCTTTTAACACGACATTTTTAGTCTTCAGTTAAATTGTACGGAATTCATCGTGAACTGTATTAATAAGATCCAAATGCACTATTTTAATGAGATCCAAGTTTGTTTCAAAATTATTTTGAAAAAAATTTTTTTTAAATTCTTTTTGCTCAAGGAAAACGATAAAAAAACTAACCGTTGCCTTATGGATAATAGAGATTTAACTACATTTGCGTTGTGCTAATACTAAAAGTTAATAACAAAAAGTTGGTCAAATCTCAAGTTTTTTCATGCACGCTTGCTGATAGCTGGTAAAACTATCAGCGAGCGTGCAATGAAAACATATTTAGAAAAACATTATTCAAAATATAAATTAAATACCTAAAATGTTTGACGAATGGCCAAAAAGAGGACACAAAGCATTATTTTAAAAAAAGATACCGGACACATTTTTTTGGCTTCAAAAGAGGACTTGTCCTCTTAAAAGAGGACGTCTGGTCACCCTAAGTAAAAAGTATATTTTAAATATTGCCTTTTAATTCAAAAGTGACAAAAGCACACAAACAGTGAATAATATGGAAATATAATAACACATATTCGATCTATTACTGCAGCCACCTACTGATAAGGGGTTTATCAACGAAAACTTGAACGTATAATAGAATGGGAGAGAACATCGTATAATAGAATTTTTTTACAAATGAATTTTTGACAGATAGGACGCAGCAAGAGATAAAAGATGAGACAAAAAGTAAAACAGAGATGTATTATTTATTTTGAAATAAATTTGTTTTGAAAACAATTACATTAGTTAAATTTCTACTCCTAGTTCGTACCATTTGTTTGTTGTGACATTTGTTTACATAGGCGTCGTTATTTTTATCATAATTATTTTTAATTATCAACATTTTATTATACTGCCTACAAAATCATTAATATTTTCAATAGTTTTTGGTTTTAGATTATAATTGGTTGAATTTCAATAGTAATTTATTAATTTTATGCGTTTTTTTGTCCATTTCAATGGGACCCTAACAGTTTTTTTTAGTATTTTAATCTAAGACACTAAATATTCGCACATGCGAATATGATTATGATTATGCTATGCGCAGAATGACCAATTTTCGTGTTTGCTGGTAAAAAAACTCTACTATAGTATAGTTGCATCTACCCAAACAAGACTAAACTATATTATATACGGTTTATTCCGTTTTATTTATTTATTATTTCATCAGCAATACATTGTATCTAGTGATTGCAAATTACCCGATTTCAAATTACCCGGTTACTCGATTAGTATTTTCCAAATTACCCGGATTACCCGGATAACCCGGGTAGTTATAAAAAAATTAAAAGATGAAAAACAATAAAAAAAACCTCACAGTAGTAAACTAAAAATTGATAATTTTTTAACTGTAAAATAATATTTCAGAAATATTAAAGCCTTTAGGGTAGCTGTACTCATCCGATTTCGTATTTTTTTTAAAATTCCTGCAATAGAAAAACCCGCTCCGATAAAGTGGATGTTGGCTTCACGGTCAATAACGATTGATTTAAATTTTCCAACATTTTTTTCGCTTTCCTTTATTTACATACAACATTTTCAGCTCTTTATCAACTGTAGTACTACTGTTATCTATAGTAGATCTTGTGTAGACAGCAATACATTTTTGTAGTTGTAAATTTTCAATATTATAATTAGCCGCATCATTATCCGATTTGATTTTTCATTGCTGACGTATTTCCCCATTTAGTTAAAATTATTCGTGCGCATCCAACTACGTGGCACCGAGATTTATCTGATGACATTTTCTTGAACTGGTCCCAAACTTTCGATGACATTTCGATGACACTTATTTTAATTATTAGCTTAAATCTTAAATAAAAACTTATCATAATATATTTACCGTTTCTATTTTAAACTAAATATGTATAAACAAATAACCAATGAAAATCCTTAGTTTTGTATGACTTAATTTTAATTTTAATAAGAACTACAATTCCATAAATTTTGTTATGTGTTCTTCGTCGTTTTTCTGTTGTTTTCGTAATCCAAACTATAATAATTAACTAGAGGGCAGTTTAATGTTTACGGATGTGGTTGGTTTAATGTTTATGGTTTAATGTTTATGGACATATTGCAATTTGTATGGTTAGAATAGAATCATTTGTCAACAACTAGCATAAAGAAAAATACAAATTTGCAAAAAGAGAATGAGCTGAATTTTATTTTGTAAATTTTATTGAGAAAAAACTGGACCTTTTGTTGTTCGGGTACTCGACCAAAATACCCGGATATTAAATACCCGAAAAATCTTCCTAAATACCCGGGTATCCGGGTACCCGGATACCAAGATTGCAAACACTAATTGTATCATAGATTACTTACTAATTATTATGAGCTTTAAATTGAAACACTTAAGGCCTGTTTCACCATCCTCAGTTAAAGTTACAGTTAGCTAACGAGCACTTAAATTTAACTGAGAGAAAATTGAATGATAAAAATATTTTGCATGCAATTTTCGTTTTTTTTTTCTCTCAGTTTAGTTAAATTTAACATATCTGTCACTTAACTGAGGAAATTGGGTTTCACAAGTGTCGATTAGTTTAACATGCAGACATAAATTCTTAATTAACTTAACTGTCACAATTGGTCTCAGTTAAAAGTTAACAAACATATAACAATGAGAAAAATATTGGAAAAATAGAAATGAAAATTGAAAAAATAAAAATTATTAATTTTAAATTAGTTTTTTTGTTTGTTTCATTTGTGTTTTTGTTTAATAGTCGATTATATAAATAAAACTTTTATTTGATTTAAATTTTTGAATAACAATTCATTAGAATGGATATTTTACAATTAATATTAATATCATTTAATATTAATATCTCAAATGAGTTTTTTTAAACTTAACTCAACGTCATAGGTTTGGAATAATATCTTTTCGGACAAGTTAGCAGATTGAAGTATGTTTACCTTAATTCGTATAAAACGATATAAATATTCTGCTGTCATAAGCAAAAACACCGTAACTACTAAAATGTTGGAACTGAGAAAAACGACAAAAACTAAAATAGTCTTTGATATTTAACATATATTTTTCAAGTTTACGGAGTTTTATGAATTGAAATTTTCATGTTTAGAGTTACTTAACTATGTTTTTAATTAGCAGGGTCATAGAATAATGCTTTGTGACTGATAAGGCAGAATAAACTCATTTTCCACATTTTTTGAGTTACGGTGTTTTTGCTTATGACGGCAGTATTCGCACAAATACGTTAGTTTTACAAAGCTTAGTTTTTAAATTTTATATATTCTTTATGTTTAGAAATAGTTATATCACTCAAATACGGCTTTCAACTTAAAAGTAAAGGTATTTTGTACCTGTAGCCCTATTCCGTTGCATTGTAAAATAGACATTGAAAAAAACTTTAGTTTTTCATGATGGAAAATCGCATCAAGATGTTGATCAAATAAGAAATATGAATCCGTTTCCGTGTTTTTTAAACTCCCATAATTCAAATTTTCAATTTTTGTTTTCGGAGTGCGGTAAAATCACTATATAATTGTTAGTAAAATAAAATCCCATAATTGTTAGTAAAAAAAAAAAAAATAATGCGTGCTTCTTATTTTTTCACTCGTTTTGAAACAGGGTGGCTCGTAGTTTCTCAAGTAATATAGTGACAATCAAGATTGATTCAATTAAGATTGAATCTAAATTGTGCTCGAACGGGTTATTCGATTTGAGCATTTTTTTTTGTTTGAGTGAGTGAGGCTTTTAAAAAAATTACGCTGACGAAAAAAATTTATATTTTGAGATGATTTTTTTAATTTTAATTCATCAAACATAGCGATTTCAAAAAGTACCCTCTTTTCTTTCATTTTTAATAACATATTAAAATTACAGACAGTATTATGTTTTGTTTTTGAGGAAAAGATATATATATTATTGGTTGGATTTTTGATGTACTTCGTGCCATTTATTAAAAGCAAGTTTGCCGATGAAAAAACTATCGAATGAAAAACTATCGATGAAAAACTATCTGAAAAAACCAGGGACTGAAACCCTGAAAAAATTGGGTTCAGGTTCAGGTTCGGGTTAATCAAAATAGAAAGTTCAGGTTCAGGTTCGGTTCAGGGTTCGGTTCGGGATCAAAATTTAGAAAAAGAGTACAATATATTTTATTTATTTGTCAAAAAACTTTATTTATTTTTCAAAAAAATTCTCATTTAATTTAAGAATCAAAGTATTTTTTAAATTTTCTTCTTTTAAATTTGCTCTTTGTGGTGACAATACAAATTTCAAAGCTGAAAAAGCCTCTCTACGCTTACTTGCGTAGGAAAATATGTATTTTTTTACATTTATTAATGAACCCGAACCTGAGTTTTTTCGATTCGGGCTTGGGTTCAGGTTCATGGTTTATAAAAAGACCGAACCTGAACCCATTTGGGTTCAGGTTCGGGTTCGGTTTCAGTCCCTGGAAAAAACTATCGAATTGTTGTTGTTTTTTTCAGTAGAACCAGAATTATCAAACAATTTTTATAGAGTAAATTAAATATATTAACCAAAACTTCTTGATCTATGTAATTTTGCAATATTTTTTGTTAATTTGGTTAAAATCAGTTACATACTGAAAATAACATACCAAATCCACCAAAGAGCAAATGAACGTCCTATGTGAATTCAAACAAATTACAATATTACCACATACAATTTATAATAAAAACTTAACAAATAATTTTTATCCCAAAAATACTATAAATATCTATCAAATTTTTACTCATGAATTTTGTTGTGAAAATAAGATAAGCTATAATTAATATATATGTACTTAGTACATCGAAAAAATTTCCAAATTTCCAACGAAAATATTATATTTAAATTCATAAGAATATATTAACTTAACCCTCATATTTTATTTTTAGGTAGATTTCATAGAAAAATCAACCTCTTGCAATGTGCGTCATCTCAGAATTTCTTTAAAATTGTGGTGCCAAACGACTATATATGATGACCGGAGACGGAAAAACACAAAAAAATATACATATAACGATATGAGGTATAACGGAATTTAGCGGCACTCTGACGGTCGCAATTTTTTGCCTACACATTTTTTGTGTATATTGTAGCAAATAAACTATTAGACAATTTCGCGAACTGGCCATATCCGGGTACCATTAAAGCGGCTAGAGCCTTTAAAGTCGAATAATCTAAGGCGTTATAACGGCCGTTTGAATCATAGTATTTAAATAAAATTTATAAATATTGAATATTTAAAAGTCTTTTTATTATTATTTTTCAAATCTTGAAAAATCCTATGTTTTAAAAATTTAATAAACTTTGATGTCCTTGATCTAGATGAAAATGTGAAAATGTGATTACCGTTTCATCTACAACACAAATTCTTCCTAAATTAAAAAAAAACCTTTCTAATCCAAGAGGTTCCAATGTAATTAGCGTTATACTAACCTAATGCACGACGCTCTCACGCCATACAATTACAATAAGAAATTTTTTGTTAATGGAAGTTCTTTGAAAAAATATTGCGACGCTGATGCATAGGCTGACTTCACCACAGCTCTGGAAACATAGTGTTCTGGATATATAATGAGCTAATATCCATCAAATACTTTAATTAAAAGCTAATCAATATTATGGACTTCGTAGTTCTAATAATAAAAAGCAAGCAGTAGTATCCCAACAAACATAAATTCTGTTGTACGAGAAAAAGTGAAAAAATAAATTTAATCGGAAGTGACAAACCGGAAGTTGGGATGCAGAACTGTTGTAAACCGTACTAAATGTGTATGGACCAAGTTTCATCCAATTCGATTATCAGGTACAGAAGTTATTGAGCTTCCAAAATAACAGGTGCTCGGAGGACCCCCTACCACTTTGTTCACTATCGCTAAAAAAACTAATCAGTTCCTTGCCATACATATTTGCATCTTTTTGCGAAGTGTAATCAAAATTACTTAACGGACGAATGTTGTTTGCTTCCAACAAACATTGAAACAATAAACAGGTGTTCGGGAGGACCTCCACCACTTATCCCAATATTGTCTAAAAACTTCGAACTAAATCAATTCTTTGTCATTAAAATCTTCATCTTTTTTCCTAGTTTCATTAAAATAAATTAATGAATGAATTCTGTATGCTCCAAAAAAACTTTAAAAACAAAGTGTGAAAAGTCAGCAATTGTATGGTAGACCCCCCGCCACTTTGATCAATGTGTTCCAAAAGATGATAATTATCTTCTTACACTAATTGGAACCTTTTCCATAAGTTTCATTATAATCACTTCATTATTGTAGGGTGTAGTGTGCATAAAGACAATGAAAAAACTGCCAACAATGAAAAAAAATATTTTTTATCGGAAGTAAACAATAGGAAGTTGGGATGCATAACTGTTGTAAACCATACTTAATGCTTATGTACCAAGTTTCATCCAATTTGATTATCAGGTACAAATGCTATTGAGCTTTCAAAAAAACAGGTGTATGGGACACCCCCTCCACTTTGTTCACTATCGCTCAAAAACTAATCAGTTCCTTGCCATACATTTTTGCATCTTTTTCCAAAGTTTCACGAACGAATGCTGTGTGCTCCCAATAAACATTGAAAAAATGATGACATAGTAAACAGGTGTTCGGGAGGCCCCATACCACTTATCCCAATATTCTCCAAAAACTACTCAATTCTTTGTCATTTAAGTTTCCATCTTTTTCCAAAGTGTCATTAGATTTGATTAATGAATGAAGTCTGTATGCTCCCAAAAAATTTTAAAAACAAAGTGTGAAAAGCCAGCAGTTGTATGGTAGACCCCCCGCCACTTTGATCAATGTGTCCCAAAAGATGATAATTATCTTCTCACACTAATTGAACCCTTTTCCATAAGTTTCATCATAATCACTTCATTATTGTAGGCTGTAGTATGCATAAGCACACTGAAAAAAATTGAGAATTTACAGACAAAATTTATTTACCGGAAGTGAAAAACTGGAAGTTGGGATGCAGAACTATTGTGAACCGTACTAAATGCTCATGTACAAAGTTTCATCCAACTCGATTATCAGGTACAGATGTTATTGAGTTTTCAAAAAAACAGGTGTATGGGACACCCCCCTCCACTTTGTTCACTATCGCTCAAAAACTAATCAGTTCCTTGCCATACATGTTTGCATCTTTTTCCAAAGTATCATCAAAATTTGTTCACGAGCGAATGCTATGTGCTCCCAACAAACATTGAAAAAAGTGTGACACATTAAACAGATATTCGGGAGGACCCCACCACTTATTCCAATATTATCCAAAAACTATTCAGCTCTTTTTTACTTAAGTCACCATCTTTTTTCAGAGTGTCATTAAAATAAATTAATGAATGAAGTCTGTATGCTCCCAACAAACTTCAAAAACAAAGTGTGTAAAGTCAGCATTTGTACGGTAGACCCCCCGCCACTTTGATCAATGTGTGCCAAAAGATGATAATTATCTTCTCACACTAATTGGAACACTTTTCATAAGTTTCATCATAATCACTTCATTATTGTAGGCTGTAGTGTGCATAAAGACACTGAAAAAACTTCAAAAAATTACAAAACAAATGGTTTTAACGGAAGTGAAAAACTGGAAGCTGTGATGTAGAAATGTTGTGAACCATACTAAATGCTCATGTACCAAGTTTCATCCAATTCGATTATCAGGTACAGATGTTATAGAGCTTTCAAAAAAACAGGTGCTCCAGGAACCCCACACCATTTCGTTCACTATCGCTCAAAAACTAAACAGTTCCTTGTAATACATGTTTGCATCTTTTTCCAAAGTGTCATCAAAATTCATTCACGAATGAATGTTTTATACCAACATTTATGCCAACAAACATAAAAACATTGTGGAAAAAACCACCTGTTGTATGGTGGACCCCCAAACCCTTTATCCAATGTACTCCAAAGCTGATAAAATCTTTTTCATGTTATTTGAAAGCTTTTCGCAACGTTTCATGAAAATCGATCGGTAATTGTAGGCTACAGTAGGGATAAACACCTGAAAAAAAACTTTTTAACCGGAAGTGACAAACCGGAAGTTGGTATGCAGAAATATTGGAAACTGTACTAAAACCTTATATACTAAGTTTCAATAAGATCATAGTCCGGGATCAGAAGTTATTCAAGATTTCAACTTAGAGGTGTTCGGGAGACCCCCCGCCATTTTGTCCAAATTTGAAATGAATCCAGATCTTCTATTTTCAAGTGAACTTGTATCATTTGCCAAAGTTTCATCAAGATCCTATGCATGAAACTCACCCAACCACCCACCCACCCAACCCACCCACCCACCCACGCACTATTTAGATAGAGGATGGTCCAAAACAAAAGAAAAAATAAAATTTGGGGTATGTAAGATTTTTTTTTTTTCACGATAGATTGCATTACTTCACACAATTTAAAATTGTGGTGAAGTAAAATGTAATAGCGGTGGGCGAGATGGAGAAGTGGATAAGTCAACAACATCACTTACAAGGAAGTTAAGCAACACTGGGAAGGGTGCGAACTTAAAATGGTGACCGCTTGGGAACCTCACCAGAAAAAATATGGAAATATGATTGAATCACATTGAAGCAGGAATATCTCGCCCACGGTATGCCAGTATACCTTATCCAGCAGCCCTGGAAACTGGCTAGGATTCGATGGCCCAATCACCCGTTAATCCGAAAGCGGAAAGGTGAATCCGAAATTCAAATGATTAAAGAAACGCATACTAGAAAGAAACAAAGCCAAACAAACCGGAATAATAAAATATCGACCCTTAGCTATCGTACCCGGACACGAGTAGGAAACTGGAATGTCAGAACTCTGATAGAAACATCGCGGTTAGCACAAGTTGAGAAAGTAATGAAAGAATATAACATCGAGATATAGGACTCAGTGAAGTAAGATGGAAAAACAGCGGAGAGTTAACAACAAGTAAAGGAAATTACATGATGTTCTCTGGTAAATCCAACACACATGAACAAGGCGTAGCAATATTAATAACACCTAACGCAAAGAAAGCACTTCTCGAATGGAAACCAATCAGTAGCAGAATAATAACAGCAAGATTCCAATCGAAAATTAGAAACACAACGATCATACAGTGCTATGCACCTACCGAAGAAACTGATGATGCGACAAAAGATGAATTCTACGAACAGCTCCAAGCAACGCTGGCTAGTGCACACCGAAATGACATCAAAATAGTACAAGGGGATTTCAATGCCAAAATTGGAACCGACAACACCGATATGGAATCAGTCATGGGCAAACATGCACTAGAATCAACACGTAACAATAATTGAGACAGGCTCATCGATTGTTGTGTCACAAATCAAGTATTCATAGGAGGCAGCAAGTTCCCACCCAAGAACATACACAAATACACTTGGACATCACCAAATGGAAGAACCAAGAATCAAATTGATCACGTACTGGTGAATAAGAAGTTTCTATCCTCACTACAAGACGTCAGAGCAAAGCGAGGAGCAGACATACACAGCGACCATCAACTGGTAATTGCAACATTCAAAATTAAACTAGCCGCTGTAAAACAAAACAACAAGTCATGTCAGAGGAAATTTAACATCAACAGATTGAGCGACAAAAATACAAATAACATCTTCAAAGAGTCGCTCCAGCTCAATCTACCAAACAACGAAACCACCAGCATTGATGAAAAATGGGAACAAGTTAAAGAAGCTTACGTCAAAACTGCTACAGATGTGCTAGGATACCAAGACAAATCACGGAAACCATGGATTAGCGATGATACATGGAAGAAAATTGAAGAGCGTCGACAGCTCAAGTTGCAGTTGTGTCACCAGAACACAACCGAGAGCCGCAACAAATATGAAAGTACAGCAAAACAAGTTAAAAAGATGGCAAGGAATGATCGCAGAAGATATACAGAAAACATTCTCAAGACTGCGGAAACAGCAGCAGCTAATAGAAATATGCGCACACTACACAAATGCGTGAAAAAGGTCACCAACAAATATACAAACACTCCACCAATAAAGGATGAATCTGGTCAAACCCTCACAACACATGAACAACAGCTAAATAGATGGAAAGAATACTTCGAAGACAACTGCCAGCAACATGAAGATGATTTGCAGTCTCCGGATGACAACTATAACGAAACTATCAGCACCCATCCACCAACGGAACGGGAAGTTAGAGATGCCATACAGAAACTCAAGAACAACAAATCTGCTGGTACAGATAATATATCAGCAGAATTACTCAAAGCAGATGTAAACACAACAGCAGAAGCCCTAACACCACTATTAGCTGATGTATGGAACGAAGGTAAAATACCAACCAAATGGAAAGAAGGTTTAACCATAACAATCCCAAGGAAAGGTGATCTAAGAGAATACAAAAATTGGAGAGGTATATCTCTGCTCAACACAATAATGAAAATACTAACGATGATCATTCTCGAAAGAATATCTCCATCAATTAACATGAAACTAAGAAATGAACAAGCCGGCTTTAGACCAGGAAGAAGCTGTACCGATCATATCAACACAATCCGTATCATCATTGAGCAATCAAATGAATAGAATTCACCATTGTATCTCCTCTTCGTGGACTTCGAACGCGCCTTCGACTCAATCAACAGGAGCGCGATATGGAAGACACTTTGTGAAATGGGCATCCCGAAGAAAATAGTTGATCTAATCAAAGAAATGTACCGGGATGCTGCAAACAGAATACAATACAAAGGACAGCAAAGTGATGAATACTACAACCACCGAGGAGTGAGACAAGGCTGTGTACTATCCCCGCTACTATTCCCAATAGTACTAGACAATAGTACCTAGACAACAGGACGGCGAAGAAATGGGCATCCCGAAGAAAATAGTTGATCTAATCAAAGAAATGTACCGGGATGCTGCAAACAGAATACAATACAAAGGACAGCAAAGTGATGAATACTACAACCAACGAGGAGTGAGACAAGGCTGTGTACTATCCCCGCTACTATTCCCAATAGTACTAGACAATAGTACCTAGACAACAGGACGGCTCAATGATCTAGACTACGCAGATGACATCTGTCTACTTACACACACACATACGGACATGCAGCAGAAAATACAGAAGCTATCAACCCTTGCACATGAAGTCGGTCTCAACATTAATATCAGAAAAACAAAGGCTATGAGATTGAACACCAAAACGATAACACCAATTACCATCAACAATACAGAGCAGCTACAGAGCAGCTAGACATTGAGACCGAGATAAAACAAAGAAAATGAAGATGGATAGGACATACACTGAGAAAATCAGTCGAAGATATAACAAGGATGTCCCTATAGTGAAATCCACAAGGTAAAAGGAGAGTTGGAAGACCAGCCATGACATGGAAGAAAACGGTGCTAGCTGAAGCAAAACAAATTGGCAAGACATGGGGTGAACTGAAAGCGTTTGCCCCTAGATGGTCCAGTCTAGTAGACGCCCTATGACAAAGGAAAAAAAAAAAAAAAAAAAAAAATGTAATAGCAAAAAGAAAAAAATATTAACGCTAATATTGTTGCTGGGGGTAGACCACGAGCTCCAGCCCCCAGATCCGGCTTTTTTACAAAAACTACTATTAAATCGCGGTGGTGATGGTCACATTGTGAAGGGAGGTTTGTGTCGAACTTTCGTTCTTCCCAATAGAGGAGATTTGGCTACCACTTCATTATTGGATGGTAGAGTGCTCAGCGCTGGAGGATTACCTTTGTCTGTCACTTAGTTAACTACCAAGCGTCATTCTTCTTTGCAAAACTCTCTTCCTAGCGAAGCTGCAGCCAATCTCGGACAGGAAACTAAAAATGAAATTTAAAAAAAAACAATTGGTCAATTGCAATGCAGAATGACAGAGGTGATCTACGACCAAAGGAAACTGTTAAGGGGGTGAAGCCCCCTTGGATCCTGTCTTAGATGTACCCAGTGTAATGATTCAATTCAAAAAATTACCAAAAACATAAACACATCAACATGCTAATTAAGAGTATCAAAAATATATCAATAACAATGTCAAAAATACAAAATCTCAATACATCGAAAAAAAAATGAATACAAAAATAATCGATATATCAAAAACTATTCCAAAAAAATTCAAATATCAAAAATTTTAGAAAATATCATTTGTTACATAACGGGAGTGCGTTCGAATACTTAATGAGGTCTCATTTTCATGAAATAGTTAATAAACCAATCAAAAGACGCGAGGTTCATTTAGTATTCGAACGAATTTTATTTAATGTATGTTATGTCAAATTTGAAAAATGTTGAAACTTCTATGCAAAATATCTAATTATTAAATAACAGAAATTAAATAAAATATATAAATAAATAAACGAAATGTCGGATTATAAAAGTTATAATCAATTTAAAATTTTATTTCCTGTTAATGCATTATTTTTCAATTACTTCAATTCAATTACTACAAAAGAGTTTACACCCTACAATACGAGCAACCAAAGCGATGCGGTAGATTGCTGTTCGTGAAAAAAAAGCGATTACCACTTGTTTATTTATTCAATCTACACCTCCACATTCGATTCCTTAAGCGAAAGATTACCAGAAGAAGTAGGGTGAAAAACACGTGAAATCAGCAAAAAACATGCAATTTTGGAAATGACGTTTTAATTTTGTATATTTAGGTATTGGAATTCATTGACATCAATAAAAAAATTTTCTGCGTTTTTAGTTTTTTTCTACCCTGTCTTAAGATACAGGGTGATGAAAAATCAAGAAATTGCTTGACCCTGGTGTATTGAAATGGTTCTACAGTCAAAGCTACTGAACTGATTTTAATGTTAAATAGCTCAAAATGTAGGTATTGAACAAAGCTAATCAAAATAATAATTCACATTATATGACCTTGAACATTTTCTTTTAGAAAAAATAACGGTAAAAAATTCAAAGAAACGCGTATTTTTTAAATTTTTGATTTTTTAATATGTGCAAGATACATATGTTACTAACATTTTGTAAAACATTCAGGAGGGGAAAATTTTTTGTTTTTTTTATTAATTTTATTACAACATGCCTTAAAATTTTTCATCATAAAAAAAGTGGAGTTAACAGGCTTTTTTGGATTTACATATATGTTTTATAATAAATTTTTAATTTTAACTCAAAATAAATATTTTACACATTTATCATTTATTAAATTTTACATTACTAAATTCCGTAGAGTTAGAATAACGTCTAGCTAAGATTGATACATCATTTGTAGGAATGTATGAGCGATATCCTCGTGTTCCTGAAATTGTTTTTAAATTGGCGTATCTATCAACTAGTTGATTTTGTTTTGCAAACAAAGAAATCTCTCTACATGTCACTTTATGACAGTGGTGAGTAAGTGGTCTCAACAGTTTGACTGTTTGCAGGCATAATGAATTTGATTTCATCCGAACACTGCTGATGAAGATATTTATAAAAAACAACGAGATCAGAAAAAATTAACAATTTGTTTAGCACGCTTTTGAACAGAGTCTTAAAGAGCCATTATAGTAACAGTCCCTTAAACTTGGTAACAATACTCGGCATAATGCGGCCTGTTAACGATTTGCAAAATTATAATTGGCCTTTAATGGTAAAAAGGTTCCCCATCCCTGGTTTAGACTCATATCATACTTTTCCCTAGTTTCTATATTTTGTTCACTAAGGTGTAGTAGAAGTATTGTTTTTTTTTTATGGAGAAAAATTGACTTTTTGTTAATTTTTAATCACAATATATGTTTTGATGACTCAAAAAATAAAGCTGGGCAATTTTAGTCCAGAGAGATTACTTAATATTCGATATAGTATATTTTATCACAGCAAATATTATATTATTTTTAACACAAAAATATATATTATGTGTACTTCAATTACCAGATAAGATTATAGCTTAGATCAGAATATAGTGTGACTACAGTACTGCGATCAAAAAAATTGTTTGTACGTCTTCAACTAACTACTCCTTGGTGAACTGTGCCTCCCCGTTACCTGGTTAGAGCTGTTCTGATGTGATGGAGTTGGAGGAACAGTAAAAAGAAAAGCAGCTAGAGCGAGTCTTAAGAAAGAATACGACAAAGTTATATCAACACCTCTGGAGTTATATAACTGGGCAGCAGCTCCAGGCAATTTTCAAGATAACATGCATTTTTTCTATGTAACGGAGGCAGGTTACATTGCAAAACGAAATCAACTAGCTGATAAATACGCTAATTTAAAAACAATTCCTGGAACTCGAGGATATCACTCATACATTCCTACAAATGATGGATCAATCTTAGCTAGACGTTATTCTAACTCTACGGAATTTAGTAATGTAAAATTAAATTAATGATAAAAAATGTGAAAAAAAATATTTATTTTGAGTTAAAATTAAAAATTTATTATAAAATCATACATGTAAATCCAAAAAAAACTGTTCATTTTTTAACTCCACTTTTTTTATGATGAAAAATTTTAAGGCGTGTTGCAATAAAACTAATAAAAAAAACAAATTCTCACCTCCTGTATTTTTTATAAAATGTTAGTAACATATGTACCTTTCACATATTAAAAAATCAAAAATTTAAAAAATGCGCATTTCTAGAAAATCGAATTTGAATTTTTTACCGTTATTTTTCTAAAAGAGTCTAGTTTCTAAAAGGTCATATAATGTGAATTATTATATTGATTAGCTCTTTTGACTGTAGAGCCATTTCGAGGGTCGAGCAATTTCTTGATTTTTCAACACCCATTATCTTACGACAGAGTTAAAAAAAAAACTAAAAACGACGAAAATTTTTTTTATTGGTGTCAACGAATTCCAATACCTAAATATACAAAGTTAAAACCTCATTTCCAGACCTTGCTGATTTCACGTGTTTTTCACCGTAGGCGAGCCGCGAGATGTGGTTAAAAAATATTTTTCTTAATTAAAATGTGTTTTGTAATGCGAAATGTGAATTTCATAACAACTCACATAAACCCTTTTAAGACCTAGATCCTATAGCAACCTGCGTTCTATGATATAAATGGACGCAAATTGGATTATTTATTAAAGAAAAATAATTACAACACATTATTTCAAAGTTTGATTTATTGATTCAAATGTGAATTGAAAAATGATGATTGTGAATTGTAAAACAAATAAATCGAAAAAAAAACAACAGAAAAACACACTTTCAGATTTTCCCCCCTTTTCGAAAAAATTCGCCTAAATTTAAAAAACAATGTGTTTCGGCATATTTCCTGCTCAAGACCTTTCCAACGATATATATTACCCCACTTTTGTTGGGGCAAATACGTTTAAATAGTACCACAAAAATAGTGCTTACGTATTTTTATACAGATAATTACCAATAATCCTAATTGGTGTATTCCTCGATCATGTGACGCACTGTCTTCCTCATCGTTAGTTAATGCCCACATAAAGATTAATGTGGAATTTCGTTTTGAATAAGTAATAGCGTGCCATCATCAAGGAATACTCGCATAACTAAGATTGATTGTGCTACCGTTGACTGAATAGAGTTAATCCACTAGCACCCCCGAGATGTTCACTCTTGTTCGGCTTGAATTGTGATATTCCACTGCTATTGACAGTGGTATGTAATCTATCAGGTCAACTCGTATGTAAATAGTACAGACCCACATACTTAATAATATGTAATTAAATTTAATAAAATTATATTGCTCATGTCCCCGCAAAAAAATCACACAAATATGCTTTTTTTTCGTACCATACCCCCCCTTAAATAAATATGTGTATCTTAGAAAGAAAATGCGATCAAGAAGTTTATCCACGACTACTAAAGAATATATGCTCTCCATGCGTATATCTTTCATTGTAATTGTATTCATTCCACAACTAGTGATTTTAATTAAATTCTTCAACAGTTCTATAGCTTATTAAATTTTCCCCTAACAAATTAAAAACTTCATTTGTTGGTATAGTAATATAAACAGGTTAAAACGAGAACAATACATATATAAAATATAAAATAAAAAAACTTGTTTTGTTTTTTATGCTATCTTTGATGCATGTATATATGGTGATACAAACTTTAGCAATCAAACTGGAAATTAATCGAAATATTTTGTAGTCGTGGATAAAATAGCATCTTGTATTCGCTTAGGATAATGGCAATTCTTCACTCGGATGATTCGCTCGTTTCGGGAAACTTCATCCTCGTGAAGAATTGCCATTATTCTCAAGTCAACTCATACAAGAATCTACTATTCTCTACATATTTATGATTTTATTCATTTTCGTGTTACACTATTCTCTGATTCTTAACTGCTATCGAAACGATTGTGCATATTTAAACAAAATTTGTTTTGCAATTATTGCAAAAAATCTTTATTGTGCGTTTTATTATTTTGGAAATTTCGCAAATTGTATTTTTTCTAAATTTAAAATATTATTTTTCCTCAAGGCAATATGAGGCAAAAACGACATTTTTTTGTGTTGTTTTTTAAAATGAAGAAAGAAATCGTTGTTGCCGGTAAATATTATATAGCATAAATAAGAAAACAAAATTGTAATTTACTTTTTTTATTAATAATTTTTTATTCTATTTTTTGTACATAGTGAACTTTTTTTATTAGAAAACAACAAAAAATAAAATTGAGTGTTGGGATTACTTGTTGACTTACTTATGTGAAAAAAAAGTTTCATAAAATTTTTCACGATTTCTTTTGAAATATGTCAAATTACGGCTTTAAGTATAAATAGTAGAGATTGCTTTTCTTTGTACTGTTCTAAGTTTGATATTATAATTTTATAAAATAAGAACTTTAATTTTCATTTAATTCATTCAAGAATTTATATATTGCAAATTCGATATATTTATAATATGTAAGACCTGTTCTAGTTCTAGTTCCTCCTACAGTTAAACTGCCCCAAACTAAATGTATGGCATTATATCGTTACCTCAACCTTATACGATTTTTGAAATCCAATTTGTTGTAACGGTGTTCTTACTTGCCACACATTGAGGGGTTTGTTAACTGCTCCATGCAAAATGTTACCAAAGGCTCTTTTTCTATGTCTATAAGACAGAATAAACTTCTTTGTTCTAACTGCGTTTTCCAATTTTCTAATCAGCCTGAACAGAACGGTTTCGATGATCTTCACTGTTTTTCTATTTAACAAAAGTGATATAACCAGAGAATTTGTCCGTATTTTTTCCGTAGAATTTGTCCGCAACCATTTTTTACAACTAAACTGATAGGTCTATGAGACCTCGGTTGGATGACATGATTCTTTCTCACTTTTGGAATGATTCTTACCTCGACTGTTCCCAATGGTTTTGGTATATGTCCAAGCGGCGAATTACTTCTAAAGATTACTATACGTTCTGGTAACTATGAGGTGTGATTAAAGCCACTTTTGCCATTTTTGCAGAAAAGCTGAAACAAACCATCCGCATTCTAAGTGTAGTTTGAGTTTCAGCACCATCTGTTGTCAGTGCCTTATATGACGTAACCATTAAAGAAGCTGCAAATATATTATTACATAACGTTCTAAAGCATACTTCTCTTAACCATTCTCATTTCCTTATTATAATTTATAAGCGATAGCACAATCGTATATTCCGCCAAGTTGCCGAATTGCTTAGCTCTGTACTTTTATCCTTAATTTTGACAACTCTTTGTTCCACCAACTAACTATTCTCTGCTAATGCTAACTATAATACCAGGTTCACCTTCGCTAAATCTTGTTTCAGCACTGTATAGTGTTTAACTGCATCTCTAAGTGTTGCTTGCTGCAAGACGTCTGTTAATTTAGTTTCAAAGAAGTTCGAACTATGTGTTCGTAGAGTTTCGCATGTAGATATTGCTTAATTTGTGTTGTCTATCTCGAACATAATAGTTTTACAATCCAACAAAAAAGGTTGAGATTTAGCATTTGTTTATCAACTGTTCCGAACCAAAATTTTTACCGTTAGGTTCAACATCTTTTGTCTTGTCGGAAGTGAAAATCCACGAAGTTTCCACGTTGAACATGCTTTAGATTTCCTTTAATTTATACGCTAACAAAAACTCATCTCTCTGGTTCTATAGTTTATACAGACTACCTCATGTCTCGCTGTGAGCATTTGTGTCACATTCGAAAATCTGGATGACAAAACTTGTTAATGTTTCCTTATCATAATCCTTGTTATAGGTGAGTTTACATTAGTATACCAAACTATCATAGCCTCGCTGTTTGCAACACTCTTCACTCTGTTTATTTGTAGTTAGGGTTTTTGTATTAGTGAGAATTCCAGATGTTATTTAGTAAACGTTATAGCCACTCACTGACTCTGCTATGATTTCCATCACAGATCGTTTAAGAGCAGTGACTTCGCCCCTTCCCTTAATAACAACCTCTTTTTTTCCTTGCGGTAACTGCAGCAAAATGATACCAAGTTCTTCGGTTATGATTGCCACGTCCATCAAGAATAATTGATATTGATGAGGAGGTTTTACAAATTGATGAATTTGATAATGCAGAATGTTCCAGAGAAGAAAATACAGAAGATGTAGCTGAAGACTAGTTTTTGAGGTTCCGTTTTTTATACGGAACACTATTGGTGAGAGTACCACGTGTTTTTCGCATTATTTCGATTATCTCGTGAACCATTAATCCGATGAGCTTAAAATTTGAGGTGCTTATAAAACTTACCTATCCACACAAGATGGTGGGTTAAAAAATAAATAAAGTTGTGTTCGTTTTACAGAGGTACGATGTAAACTCTCTGAGAACATACTTTTTTATCGAGACGAGTTTGGTATCATATGAAAGGCCTTCAGTATTCCTTAAAAATGTATTTTGGAATTTTACACGTCACCATTTTTTGTTTAATTTTGAAAAATGACGTTTTCTCTATGTTTTATTGTCCCGATTAAATCCGACCCTACTTCATCGAAAATCTTAAAATATATTTGGAATGATAGAAAAATGAGTAGTTTTTTAATGAAAAATATAGAAAAGTGGCAAACACTCATAACTATATATATTATATGAGCAAATCTCTGGAACTTTTAAATTTGATGATAGAAATGAAAATCTCTCAATTGTGAGGCACACCCATGAAATTTTAGGTAAAGTCTCCTTATCAACTCTTAAAATGAATAAAACTTTGTTCCTCATTTTTTATTGTATGTTCCAAAAGTTATTGGGGATTTGCTGGATATTCGTATTAAATTTCACTTTGTCGTGAAAAATCGTCCCGTTGACAGTCTTGCAGTTCTAGTTAACGCTTGAAATTTTAGTATGTATTTTGTAACATTTTCGTCTAAATGCATATAAAATTTGAGACCTTCATACCACGTCTGCCACGTCTGTGAGGAGATACGATCTCTTAAAGACGTACGATGCAACAATCGAGATTCAACTATTACCGTTATTTTCCCTTAAGGAGCACATGAAAAAGCATATATGTTTTTGAAAGAACATGTCAAAAAATGTATATCCGTAAAATTTCAAGTCATTTGGAGTTATGTTCCAAAAGTTATAGCCGGACCTAGATTTTTAAAAAAGTTTTCGCAGCATCTCTTACTTTTTGTGCTGCTATTGCGAGCCCATTAATAAGAGAACATAAAATTGCAGTACATAGATTTTTTTGTTTTTGTGCGTACTTTAACGGAATAATATTGTTTTTACGATTTGAGGAATGTTCCATGCTCACAAAACGAAAAATAAAAAATTTTCATCAACAAAAATGTAAAGACCCCGATTTGACGCGCCACTGCTATTTCCCTTAAGGAGCAGATGAAAAAACATATATATTTTTGAAAAAGCATGTCAAGAAACGAATATCCGTAAAATTTCAAGTGAGGTATGTTCCAAAAGTTATAGCCGAAAATAAAAAAGAGCTGTTAATAAGACATAAAAAATTTAAAAACTTTGGGCGTTTTTTTAACGTCTAAAAGTGTCAAATCCAGTTAACGAGATACCATTATCTTTACCACATTGAAT
The DNA here is from genome assembly GCA_963693315.1 of Diogma glabrata. NCBI lineage: Eukaryota > Metazoa > Arthropoda > Insecta > Diptera > Cylindrotomidae > Diogma > Diogma glabrata. The sequence continues at coordinate 279,810,686 of OY856187.1, read as the reverse complement.
TCTATTGGGAACAATGATTTCGGGTGGTTTTCAACTAAAATTGAAGATGTGCTAGTTAAAACCCTACATTTTTAAAAAAGTTTTCGCAGCATCTCTTACTTTTTGTGCTTCTATTGCGAGCTGAATATAATGAGCACATAAAATTACAGTACATAGATATTTTTATTTTTGTGCGTCCTTTAACGAAAAAATATTGTTTTTAGGATTTGAGGAATGTTCCAAGCGCAAAAAAAAACAAAATATAAATAAATTTGAAATCGATAAAAAGTTGGGGTCACCGACTCAAGTCGCCACCGTTATTTTCCCTGAAGAAGCACATAAAAAAGCATATACGTTTTTGAAAGAACATGACCAATTCAAGATTTTTGTAAAATTTCAAGTCATTTAGAGAGATGTTCCAAAAGTTATAGCTTTATAAAGAAACGAAATTTCGAAAAAGACACCTCAATTTTAGCGTTTTTGCTACTTTTTTTCGCTTTTATGTTCTCTAGTTTTTTAAAATAATATTTTTTACACTCAAACTTTTATTTGTCACCTACATTAACATGCAATAAGCAAATATAACATTTAAGATTGAGGAAAAATGAGTGACTATATAAAAAATTTTGACAGGAGAGAAAATTTAAAAGTTCCAGAGATTTACTCATATATATTAAAGGGGTGGGAATGAGAAGAGATAAAAACATCATTTCATACCAGGTCAAGCGCGGTGTCATTTGAAAGAGCACTTGATTTAAGAAACATTGAAATTTTTTTAGAATTTTGCAATGTATAGTTTTTGAATTATTGTCAAAAAAGTGACACAAAAAATTGTTCCCCCCCCCTCTTGGATTTCGAGCTTAATTGACAGAAAAATTTGAAAAAATTCACAGAGACAGGAAGTTTGATAAACTGTGAACGAAAATTATAGCAAAGTCTCAAATAATTATATTTTTGTGCTTTTAATGGATTGGGGTGGGTGGGGGGTGGTTTGAAAAAAACGAGTGGAGTGTCATTTGAAAGAGTAGCTTTTTTAAGAAATATTGCCATTTTTTTTAAATTTTGCGATGCACAGTTTTTGAGTTATTGTCAAAAAAGTGCAAATTTCAGACCGTTCCCCCCCCTCCCCTACGTTCCGACACTGATTGACAGAAAATATTGAAAAAATTCACAGAGACAGGAAGCTTGCTATATTTTGAACAAAAATCGTAGCGAACTCTCAAATAATTATATTTCTGTATGTTTAGGGGATGGGTGTAGGGGGGGTAAATAATGACTTTTTTTGACCCAAGCGAATGGGGTGTCATTTGAAAGAGCACTTAATTTAAGAAACATTGCAATTTTTTTTAGAATTTCGCGGTGCACAGCTTTTGAGTTATTCTAAAAAATGTGCAACTTTCAGACCGTTCCTCCCACCTTGGTTTCGACACTGATTGACAGAAAAAACTGAAAAAATTCACAAAGACAGAAAGTTTGCTATATTTTGAAAGAAAATCATAGCGAACTCTCAAATAATTATATTTCTGTGTGAAGCAATTTATCACGATTGGCATTCACTTTCAAAAACAAGAATAAAAAATTAAAACACAAAAAAAATTAAGTTTTTTTTTTTATAAATGGAACACTAATTTTTAGGTACAGAGTGGAGAAAAACACTAAATCACTAAAGAGAGTACTCTTTAGTGATTTAGTGTTTTTCTCCACTCTGTACCTAAAAATTAGTGTTCCATTTATAAAAAAAAAACTTAATTTTTTTTGTGTTTTAATTTTTTATTCTTGTTTTTGAAAGTGAATCCACTCTGTTCAAATTCAAGCACAAGAAAAATATAAATATATATATAAAAAAAATGCAAATATACACACAAACAATAATTTTTTTTTATCTCTTTTTAATAGTTTATTTATAATTTATTTATTGTTTCAAGAATAAAAATATGGAGGGGCTGAAATCTCACAGCTCTGAGATATCAAGACTTCGGTCTGGGTTAAGGATTTTGATATAGTTTTCGGCAAAAAACTTTTATAAGGACATGGTTTTTAGTTTTGGGCAGCGATTGATATACATAACTCTTTGTTAAAGTACAAGTATTTTTTATCTCTGTTTAAAAATTTATTCCAAAACTAACACGAAACATCAATACGTTGCCGGAAAATTATAATCAAAATTCCAAAAATATTGTAAAAATTGAATAAAATCAAACTTTTTCAAAATTCCAAAAATATTCCAAAAATTAGAATAAAATCAAATATTTAAATTTTTTCTAAATTCCAATAATATTTCAAAAATTCTTAAAAATTCAAACTTTTTCCAAAATTCTAAAAATATTGCAAAAATTATTACAAAATCAAAAATACAAACTTTTTCAAAATTCCAAAAATATTTCAAAAACTATAACAAATTCAAAAATTTCCATGTCCACTTTCATTTTAAATTACATTTACGTCATAAAAACAGCTACATTTTTTTTTCAAAAAAATTGGCTGAAAATAAATGAAATCATTTTTTGACACACTTGACATTATTTTTTGACAAACTTATAATGCCATAATTCTCTATAATAATAATAAAACTTCATTTCAAACAAACAATAAATTATATTTTTTTTTTCAAAAAATTAGGTAAAAAAATAAATAAAAATCTTTCTTTTGACACACTTGACAACATTTTTTTGACAAGCTTATAATGCCATAATTCTCAATAATAATAATAAAACTTCATTTCAAACAAACAATTGATTTTGTTTTTTTTCCAAAAAATTATGTAAAAATATAAATAAAAATCTTTCTTTTGACACACTTGACAATTTCATTTCAAAGAAACAATTTTATTTTTTTCCAAAAAATTGTGTAAAAAAATAAATAAAAATCTTTCTTTTGACACACTTGACAACATTTTTTTGACAAACTTATAATGCAATAATCTAGATTTTGGTCTCACATACCAATCCCGACCATAAAAATTTCTCCAAATTCAATGTTCCTGCTCGTAATCACTTAAAATGAACGTTTTTTAAGCAAAAAATATGCAAATTTCCTTGTTTTGACACACTGGACGATTTTTTTGACACACTTCCGGTACAGTCATCGAACACATCGTCCTTTCGGCTCTTCCCATTGAGCAAACCTATTTTTAGAAAAAAAAAATTTGAAATCCGTCCAGCGGTTTTCTAGATTTCGTCGGTTGTGACGGACGGCCGGACGGCCGGCAGACAGACACACATTTTTTTTTTTTGCTTTTTTAGAATCAGTAGGTCCTAAAACGTCGAGAAATGCCAAAAAAAGTGGGGGTAAGAATTTCACTTTGAGCTCATGAATGTAATACTTAGGTCTTTCAGACCGAAGTAATAATAATTCACAATTTTATCCTTTAATATATTTAAAAAAAAAAGTTTATTAATAAAACGATTAATTTATTATTATAATTGTTTCTAATCAATCAATTGTTTATAATGTTTATA
>OY856187.1:279800595-279807049 GCA_963693315.1 Diogma glabrata | reverse complement strand
CGACGTCCTACACCAATTAAAGCTAATCCGCGTCGGGTTTGGAATTATAAACACACTAACTGGGCAGAAATAAGAAACGTTTATGAAGAAATGCCTTTAAAAACTGTTTGTTGTGTTGAGCAAGATCCAAGCACATCAACATTAAGAGTTTCTGACGTCATAAAAGATGGAATGCGGCGGTTTGTTCCAAATAATCCAAGCTACAATTCTAACAAAAAATTCATATTTATCATACAAAACCGGAATATCTCCCGAGTCACGGACGCTGGCTTGTTTTCAACCCATATCGAAGAAAGGCAATAATATTGACCATAATATTAGCGGTAGCGGGTAGCGGAATCTGAAATTCGACGTCCACGCCGTGCTGCCTGGGTAATGCTGACAGAATTAGGTTGGTGTATTGGAGACAAGCAGAGTAAAAGCTGCTTAGTCAATGACGCTACATCACGGCGAATTGGCGCTCTGCAATTAATGCGACTCAAGCGTCTGTTCTCCATGTCAGGGGCGGCTTGGAGCGGGCGTCTGTCTTGAATCAAGCGGCTCGCTATATAAACGTGTAACAAAGGTTGTTTCTGGTGACCTTAATATGCAGAACGGACCCATTCACGACAATTTGGGTTGGGCCCAAGGTTAACACCCTAACCCCGAAAAAAAAACTAATATGTTAAATTTGGTTATTAGAAAGAGAAAAACAGACCCGGAAACAACAACAGAATTTTACCTGGACGTGAAAAAGGACCAGACTACCGAATCGGAACGTGGAACGTGCGCAGCCTGAGCGCTCCTGATGCTCTTATAAGTCTAGAAACAGAGGCTGAGAGGTATAGGATGGATATTATTGCTCTTCAAGAAATTAGACAGCCGATAATCGGAAAACAAGATTTGGATAGTCACTCTCTATACTATAGTGGTCATCCTTCTCGAAGAGAATTTAGAACTGGCTTTCTTTCTTGTTGGTGCACGCATACAAGAAGCCGTGATGAAATTCATCCCGGTCAGTGAGAGGATCTGCTACCTACGTGTACGCGGTACATATAACAATATTTCTCTTATTGCCGTGCATGCACCAACTGAAGCTAAGACCGTCGACGAAAAGGATAATTTCTACATAGCACTGGAAGAGGTTATGAAACAAACACCAACACGCGACTTCATTATGGCTCTTGGTGACTTTAATGGACAGGTTGGAAGAGATATCTCTTATGGAAATGTGGTGGGTCCCAACAGCTTGCATTTGAATTCGAATGATAATGGTGAGAGAATGACTGAGTTTGCATTATCAAATAATTTGAGAATTGCCAGTACTTTCTTTCCGCATCGATCGATTCATAAGCAGACTTGGGTCTCACCGAATGGAAATACTCGAAATCAAATTGATCACGTTCTAGTAACAACACGTTTCTTTTCGAGCGTTCTGGATGTGCGATCCTTTAGAGGTGCATACATTGGAAGTGACCACTTCCTTGTATGTGCAACGATAAGGTTCCACTTCCCAAATCCAGGCATTCCAAAATTCAATCAACGGAAACGTTTTAACATCTCATCATTAAAGAATGCTGAAACAGAAGAGAGATATCAAATCCATATTGCCGAAACATTGAGAAATCAGAAACCATTAATGGAGACGTCGATATGTCATGGTATTTGCTCAAAGATGCTGTTTTAAGCGCTGCTGAGGGAATACTTGGACGACCAGAGAACCACTCCCAGAAGCCATGGATGAATCAAGCATGCCTTGATGCTATTCAATACAAACGAGATTGCTATATGAAGTGTCTACAAGGACGCAACACCAGGTCCACGAAGGAGAACTATAAACTGGCAAGACAAGCCGTTACAAAGCTATGTAGACGAACGAAGAGAGAATGGTGGAAGAGACATTGTGAGGAGGTTGAAAGCTTCAATAAAGAACATCAATCGCGTAACTTATTTCAACAGGTTAAAACGTTAAAGAAGGGCCCTCAAACTAGATCGACTGCTATTCAAAACGAAGATGGGGAGCTACAAGTAGACCTTAAAAATATTTTAGATACTTGGGCCGCTTATTTTGAGAATCTTCTCAACTTAAGTGGCCAGCAACAAGTCGGGCGACAAGCAAAGCTTATTCGTGCGTCAAAGGTACATGTAGACGAACCAACCAAAGAGGAATTCGAAGCGGCGCTGTCTAAATTAAAACGCAATAAAGCACCTGGTATCGACGATATTACATCCGAAATGATTGTACATGGTGGCGAAACTCTATCCTTAAAATTGTTTGAACTTGTTCAAATGATCTGGAGGACTGAAACCATGCCACAGGACTGGCACACAGCTATGCTGATACGAATCCATAAAAAAGGTAATCGCCTACAATGTGCAAACTACAGAGGAATCTCCTTTGCACAGCATATAAAATCTTTTCTTACATTTTGCTATCCAAAATCAATCGTTTTGCTGAACAACTGTTTGGAGAATATCAGTGTGGTTTCCGGCAGGGCCGAGGTACTACCGATGCACTTTTCTCGATAAGGATGATTTTAGTACCGAGAGTTCAACATACCTGTGCACCAATTTTTTATTGATTTCAGGCAGGCCTACGACTCTCTCTCTCTATGGTCTGCTCTGGTGTCAATGGGAATTCCTGGTAAACTGATATCATTAAGCAAAATGACAGTACAGAACTCTCAATGCTGTGTACGAGTAGAGAACGAAATATCAAAGTTTTTTAAAGTCGACTCTGGTTTAAGACAAGGTGATGCTATCTCTCCTATACTTTTTAATTTAGCCTTGGAATATGTGTGCCGTCAAAAGAAACTACCGACTAATAACAATATCTTGTCAATAAACTCTTGAGAGTGGTGCTAGAAAAATTGGTCTGCAAATTGACTACAATAAAACCAAACATATGAATGTTTCAAGGGAGGCTGAGAAGAAAGATTTGATGTGCGGCGATGAACAAATTGAGGGAGTTGAATCTTTTAAATATTTGGGATCAATGCTTGACTCAAACAACAGCATACTTACAGATATAAAAGCTCGAATCGCTGCAGGTAATCGAACTTTCTACTCAATTAAACCTCTCCTTGGATCACCGTATGTATCAACTAGCACCAAGCTCAAGTTATACAAGACATTGATTAGACCGGTTGTGATGTATGGGTCACAAACGTGGACCCTTGCGCAAAATGACGAATCGCATTTATCTGTATTTGAGCGTAAGATCCTACGCTACATTTTTGGTCCACTTAAGACAGACGATGGAGAGTATAGAACCCGGTATAACTTTGAGATCAGAGACCTTCTTGACGGTCCTGATATAATAGGTTGTATCCGTTCTAATAGGATTGCTTGGTTTGGGCATGTTTTACGAGCCGATTCACAGTCTGGAACGATTAGAAAAATGTACGTTAGTACCCCAGGGAGTGGGCGACCGCGAGGTAGACCACGACTACAATGGGAGACTGACGTAATAAACGACCTTAAAAAAATCGGCTGCCATGGTAATTATGTCGCTGTTGCGAATGACCATGGTGAATATTCAAAGCTGATTAGCCTGGCAACGATCCTACATGGAGCATGAACGCCTTAAAAAAAAAAAATTACAGACCAATTGTAATTCTGTCGGTTCTGGCTAAAATATTTAGAAAATATGTTAACTGTGGCAAGATGTTGTAACATCACTTTTGACCGTTCTATCGTTTTTAACGCTAATCGGTATGCTGTAATACAAAACGACTGTCGATTATCGTATTTTTTTTTTTTTTTTAATAAAATGTGTTGTGTAGTAGGAATTACAATATGTGTCACAATAACACATAAAAACCTTTTAAGACCAAGGTCCCACAACAACATACGTTCAGAGGTGTTGATGGACGTAAATCTTCCTTTTTTTGTTTTTTTAAATTTTTTGTTAAAGAATGGATAACTAAACAAAATTTACGACAGTCATTTTGTGTTACAGCATACCGATTAGCGTAAAATACGATAGAATCGTCAAAAGTGATGTTACAACATCTTGCCACTGTAATCATAATAGAATATTTGGAGACGTCACGAGTTAATGATGATAAGCATTAACCATTATGGTTTTCGAAAAAAGTCATGCTACGTAACCAATATGTGGAACAAATCGCTGGAGAACCATGGTGAAACATTCAGTATTAGACTTGATATTTCTAAAACATTTGATAAAGTGTGGCATAGTCTCATGGATTCAAAGTTTTCTTATGGTGGCCAATTTCATGTTAATTTAGATGGTATTATATCCAATATTTTCACAACCAGTGCTGCAGGTGCTCCTCAAGGCTCAACCAACCTTATTTCTAATAAACATTAATGATTTACTTATTTCCACAGTGCACCCAATTCACAGTTTTGCTAATGACAGGACATTTTCTAACATGCATTTTCTAAATTTTGATCTCATTCTGCAGTCAATACTGATAGAGAGCTGCTAATTGATTCTATTAACGAAGACCTAGATCGTATAATGGAATGCGGTGATTAAACTCTTGTTGTATTTAACCCAATCAAAATCATACTACGCCTTCTTTCATGAATAGAGCGACATAAAAACTTCCCTATTAAGATAAACCATCAGGAATTGCATGAGATTGAATCGGTTACTTCTTAAAGTGGAGGATTATTATTATTATTCATTATTATTATTATTATAATTATTATTATTAGTATTATGATTATTATTCATTTCATGGATATGAAAATAACCTGAAATGGAATAAGCTTGTGTTCAACCTCGCTAAGTCTGCAATTCAAAAATTAGGATTCTTGAGCTGATTTATAAAGTTTTTCAATCCCAAACAAAATTGGTGATTTAAAAGTCGTTTATTCGTCGATTTATGGAATACTGCTGTCATGTTTGGGGAGGTGCATTTCAGTCAGCAATAAAATGTCTAGACTTTATACTGTAATGAACACTAGACCTTCTAGTGAGTCACTAGCAGGAAGCAATAAGGGACTGCGTGCCTGGCAGAGTTGCAATCCGACGAACTTTAGCCATGTGTGTTTGAACAGTAATATCCTCCAGCTTAGTATAAATAATCAAATATGCACGCAAGAGAGACTGTGTAAATGGAATTAAATTACCAAAACAAAGAACAGGGACTCTGCTGACCTCAAAGCCCGCAGAAACCGAGATCATCACACCAGCACCAATACAACTGCAATTATCACATTAAAAAAAATTACTTAAATGTTTCACTCACCCCAAGATTGTTCCGGATCCAACTCCTCATTCGTTCGAAAACATAATTAACGGAACATCTTCACCTACTTAAGCATACGATGGATTTATTAGAAATATATCACATGATGTAACAAAAATGACTGTCGGCAATTATTTAAGTCTTTGGTAATATATTAAATGATGTAATAAAATTATTGACTTTGTTAGAAATATAATAACTGATGTAACAAAAATGATGTCAGCAATTACAACACAACACAGTTTTTTTTTATCGTTGCTTAAAATTTAAATTTTATTATACGTACTAACAATCCATTAAATTATTCTGATTGAATAAATTAAATTATTCTAATTGAACTATAAATTTAAACTATATTGATTGATTGATTGATTGATTGATTGGACTGTAGGACCAAGCACTAGGCGAGACTCCTGGATTACGGCCGGGCCACTTCCTACAGTCGTTTTACATATAACAATAGGTAAGGATAGGTAGGTAATTGTAAGTTAGGAGTGAACGACCCGGTTACAGACACCTGGCAAATCGTATCTAGCTACTACTGTTAGGAGACAATCACAAGGACAATCACTTATACATATAATCTGCAATCGCCAATCAGCAATCCCGTATCTAAAATTTCTCGCCTGCAATCTCCAGTCGGAAACCTGTTATTCATGTAATTTATTAGTATAATAGGATGATGACTAAATTGTAGTCCTCTGCACTCTCCAATCTGAATTCATGTTATTATATTTATGGTTAAAATTATTTATGGTTATTTATGGTTAAAAACATTTATATTATGTACATATATATAAAAAACAAAAAACCCCTTTGAAAATTGAGTGAATTTCATATAAAAAAGTATTGGGATTGAATTGGATAAAATATTATCTTTCACTTGATGTTTTTATTTGAAATGTATATATTTAAATTTTATAAAACATTATTTTATATAATATAATTAACGCAAGAATGTTTTGAATTTTTCTTGAAACACAAGAATTAATTTAACAAAAACAATTAACCCTGCTCGTTGATATCGTTCAAAAATCTTATTGGATTTTATGTATAATGTTTGGATAAATAGAGAGAGATAAATCTATCACATAAAATTATGTCAACAAATGAAATTTTAAACTGAATTTGAAATAATAACTAAATTTCGCTAGTTAAAGCTCTAAGTAGGTTTAAATTTTACACAAAATCGAATAGCACAATAACACCTTTATTTAGTTTTCTAGTAAAAATCAGAGTTAATAAATTTT
>OY856187.1:279600595-279798095 GCA_963693315.1 Diogma glabrata | reverse complement strand
TACATTCATTTATTCCTGGTAATGGCATTTTGATAAATTTTTTTATTTTCTCTAAATCAACAAACAAAATTTTTTTTTTAATCAAAACAAGAAACACGAAATTCCAATTAGAAATGTTTATGCATATTCTCGAAATACTACAACAAAATTGACATTTGTTTTTTTTTTTTTTAATGTAAGAGTGTCCTCTTACATAATTATACCCAACTATAGGTGTGTTCGATTTGACTGAAACAACTGAAAAAACAACAACAATTGCATTTAATTTTTCAGTTGCTTCAGTCGTTTCAGTCAAATCGAACACGGCTTATATACCACGACTTGTTGATTAGATCGTTTCTTAATTTAACACTACAAAAAACAGATAAATTCTATAACCTTTTTAAAAATGTTAATAATTTTCATCGACTAAAATCACTACGGTTTAATTTCATTTTAATTTTAAATGAAAAAAAGTAATAAAATTAAACAACGACACAACAATGTTGTATCGAATTGAAAACCATAAATTACGAGAATTTCAAGAGAAAAAAATTATTTTCCTGATTTTTTCAATCTTTTAATTAGAAAAATTAAATTATTTTTAAAATACCACCATTATTATATATTATTATACATCATATATTATATATTATTGAAGCACTTGGTTTGAAACACATTTTAGATAACTTTTATTGAGTAATAAGACACTTTAAATATGGTAAATTATTAAAGTAAAAAATATATATATATATATATTTATCACGACGGAGAGTTTTATCCACGTCCATCTTCTTTAAATGCGCTCGGCAAACTCCGGAACTATAAATTTAAACTATATGTAAAAAAATTACTTTAAAGTAATTGTAAAGTTTTTTAAATAAATTGTTATATAAAAAAATATGAATTCAAAAATAATATTTGTAATTTTCAAACCCTCAGTTTTTTTTTGGATCTTCAAGAAAGCTGTCTGTCATAATTTTAGATTAGTTTTAACCCGTTGTTGAACACACTAATGCTAATATGATTATGCAAGTACATGTTTCTTTAAAAAAATTGCGGACGCTGATGCATAAGTTGAATTCACCACAGCTCTGGAAACATAGTGTTATGGATATATAATGAGCTAATATCCATAAAATACTTTTATTATATAAAAGCTAACCAATGTTATAGACTTCGCATAGTTCTAATTATAAAAATATTAAAGAAAGCAGTAGTACCCCACAAACATAAATTCTGTTGGACGAGAAATAGTAAAAACAAAAAATTTAATTGGAAGTGACAGACCAGAAGTTGGGATACACAACTGTTGTGAACCGTACTAAAAGTTTATGAACCAAGATGTCATGCAAATCGATCATCAGGTACAGACGTTATTGACCTTCCAAAATAACAGGTGCTCGGACGACCCCCTACCACTTTGTTCACTATCGCTAAAAAAAACTAATCAGTTCCTTGCTTTTTGCGAAGTGCCATCAAAATTCATTGACGAACGAATATTGTATGCCCCCACCAAACATTGAAACAATAAACAGGTGTTCGGGAGGACCCCACCACTTATCCCAATATTGTCCAAAGACTAATCAGTTCTTTATCATATAAATCTCAATCTTTGTTCAAAGTGTCATTAAAATTGATTAATGAATGAAGTCTGTATGCTCCCAACAAACTTTAGTATGCTTTTTATCAAACAAACACAAAAATTTTGTTGAATGAAAAATGATTTATTTGATTCATAATATTTTCAAATGTTTGAGAATGACCATTTATGGTTGAAACATGTTACAAAATATTATTTAAAAAAGTTGTAAAAAGAAAAATTATTAAATTTATTTTAAATAAATTATTATTAAATTAATTTAAACAACTTGGAGACCAAACCATCATTATTTTAATTTATTTAATCAAATTAAAATTTTTTAAAATGTTTAAAAACAAAGTGTGAAAAGTCAGCAGTTGTATGGTAGACCCCCCACCACTTTGATCAATGTGTTCCAAAAGATGATAATTATCTTCTCACACTAATTGAAAACTTTTCCATAAGTTTCATCAAATAATCACTTCAATTTCATAACATAATCACTTCATTATTGTAGGCTGTAGTGTGCATAAAAACACTAAAAAAACTTCCAAAAATTTAAAAAAAAAATTTTTGCCGGAAGTGAAAAACCGGAATTTGGGATGCAGAACTGTTGTGAACCGTACTAAATGCTGATGTACAAAGTTTCATCCAATTCGAATATCATGTACAGATGTTATTGAGCTTTCAAAAAAACAGGTGTATAAGGCACCCCCCACCACTTTGCTCACTATCACTCAAAAACTAATAATTTCCTTGCCATACATGTTTGCATCTTTTTCCAAAGTGTCATCAAAATTTATTCACGAACGAATGCTGTGTGCTCCCAACAAACATTGAAAAAATTGTGACACAGTAAACAGGTGTTCGGGTCGCCCCCCACCACTTATTCCAATATTATCCAAAAACTAATCAGTTCTTTGTTATTTAAGTCACCATCTTTTTTCAAAGTGTCATTAAAATAAATTAATGAATGAAGTCTGTAGGCTCCCAACAAACTTTAAAAACCAAGTGTGAAAAGTCAGCATTTGTATGGTAGACCCCTCGCCACTTTGATCAATGTGTCACAAAAGATGATAACTATCTTCTCACACTAATTGAAGCCTTTTCCATAAGTTTCACCATAATCACTTCATTATTGTAGGCTGTAGTGTGCATAAAAACACTGAAAAAACTTCAAAAAAGAACAAAAACATTTTTTTACCGGGAGTGAAAAAGCGGTAGCTGGGATGCAGTACTTGACCGTACTAAATGATCATGTACCAAGTTTCATCCAATTCGATTATCAGGTAAAGATATTATAGAGCTTTCAAAAAAACAGGTGCTCCACGGACCCCACACGATATTGTTCACTATCGCTTAAAAACTGATCAGTTCTTTGTCATACATGTTTCCATCTTTTTCCAAAGTGTCATCCAAATTCATTCACGAATGAATGTTTCATGCTCCCAACAAACATAAAAAACATGGTGGAAAAAACCACCTGTTGTATGGTGGACCCCCAAACCCTTTATCCAACGTACTCCAAAAGCTGGTAAAATCTTTCTCATGTTAGTTGAAAGCTTTTACCAACGTTTCATGAAAATCGATCGGTAATTGTAGGCTACAGTAGGGATAAACACCTGGAAAAAAGATGTTTTAACCGGAAGTGACAAACCGGAAGTTGGTATGCAGAAATATTGGAAACTGTACTAAAACCTTATATACTAAGTTTCAATAAGATCATAGTCCGGGATCAGAAGTTAGTCAAGATTTAAACTTAGAGGTGTTCGGGAGACCCCACGTCATTTTGTCCAAATTTAAAATGGATCCAGATCTTCCATTTTCAAGTGAACCTGTATCATTTGCCAAATTTTTAACAAGATCCTATGCAGAAATGTCAAAAAATCTTGGGCGTTATAGCTTCCGTTTGAATCATAATATTTTAACAAAACTTATCAATATTGAATATTTGAACATATTTCTATCATTTTTTTCCAAATGACAACCTTGGCGTTTCAGGTTCCTTAAAAATCAGTTGTTTTAAAAATTTAATAAACTTTGTTGTCCTTGATTTGAATGAAAATGGCCAATCTCACTTTTGAATATGTACCCATACGTTAACTAGAACATAAATCTTTTCAAAATTTAAAAAAACAATAGTTCAAGTCTAGAGGTTGAGACACCAGGGCTGTTAGAACGAAAACAAACGCAAACGGCCATGCCTTCCTCATTTTTGAGTTAATGTTATTTAAACTCATATTAACTTTTAGATAAATTTTTCAACTATAACCTCAAAGATTTTCAGCTTTCTAACCCAAGAGATCTCAATGTAATTAGCATTAAACGTAATGCATGCCATTCAATTACAACAACAACTTCCACAATATTAAAAAAATTTCTTTTGTTTTTTTTTCAGTTTTTAGTTTTTTTCGCAAAAATTTAAAAAAAAATTAAAACAAAGCTGAGTCATTATTGTTTTAAATTAAGGAATATTTTCTTATATGCATATTGACTACACATTTACAAAAGTGTTCCTTAATTGTAGATATTTGAATTATTTGAGGTGTAAAAGTTGTTTGACAATTTTAGATTATAAATCATGTGTGGTGGTGTAGTAGGTGTGACGTTGTGAGAACGTTTATTTGCTCTTTGGTGGATTTAATATGTTATTAAAAGTAGTTTTAACCAAATTAAATAAAACTGTTCCGAAATCGCATTGATAAAGTAGTTTCCGTTAATATATTTAGTTTGGTTTGATATATTTTTTGGATTATTCTGGACTTGGACTATTCTACTTATATTTTTTATTTAAACTAATCTGACACATCCAATTCTATTTGTACACAAAGCTGTCTCGTCCCGAAATCTACCTATTTCTAGCCGATATTCATGCCGATTGGACTTTTTTTTCTCTTCCTTTCTATAATTCTAGTTATCAAAAGCAACCAATCGTTTTTCATTCGTTTTTAATTAAAGAAAAGAAATTGATCGAGAGAGGTTTTGTCGAGTTGATTCAATCTCGAATAATCAATTTTTAATGCGTATTATATTTTTTTTTTGAAACATATATCACGAGCTAATTCAGGATGTTGAAAAAAATGTCTTTTTCAAAAATAAATCACCAACTGATTTTAATAATTAAATAATTATAAATGTGAAAATACAGTGAAAGTACAAAAAAAAATTTTTTACTGGAAGTAAAAAACCGGAAAATGGGATGCAGAACTATTTTAAACCGTACTACATACTCATGTAACAAGTTTCATCCAATTCGCTTATCAGGTACAGAAGTTATAGAGCTTTCAAAAAAACAGGTGCTCCAGGGACCCCCTACCACTTTGTTCACTATCGCTCAAAAACTGATCGGTTCTTTGCCATACATGTTTGCATCTTTTTCCCAAAGTGTCATCAAAATTCGTTCACGAACGAATGCTGTTTGCTCCCAACAAACATAGAAAAAAGTGTGACACATTAAACAGGTGTTCGGGAGGACCCCCACCACTTATTCCAATATTGTCCAAAAACTAATCAGTTCCTTGTTACTTAAGTCTCCATTTTTTTCCAAAGTGTCATTAAAATAAATTAAAGAATGAAGTCTGTATGCTCCCAACAAACTTTAAAAACAAAGTGTGAAAAGTCAGCATTTGTATGGTAGACCCCCCACGACTTTGGTCAATGTGTCCCAAAACATGATAATTATCTTTTCACACTAATTGGAACCCTATTCCATAAGTTTCATCAGAATCACTTCATTATTGTAGGCTGTAGTGTGCATAAAGACACTGAAAAAACTTCAAAAAAGTACAAAAAACATTTTTTTACCGGAAGTGAAAAACCGGAAGTTGGGATGCAGAACTATTGTAAACCGTGCTACATGCTCATGTACCAAGTTTCATCCAGTTCGCTTATCAGGTACAGAAGTTATAGAGCTTTTAAAAAAACAAGTGCTCCAGGAACCCCCCACCACTTTGTTCACTATCGCTCAAAAACTAATCAGTTTTTTGCCATACATGTTTGCATCTTTTTCCAAAGTGTCATCAAAATTCGTTCACGAACGAATGCTGTGTGCTCCCAACAAACCTTGAAAAAAGTGTGACACATTAAACAGGTGTTCGGGAGGACCCCCACCACTTATTCCAATATTGTCCAAAAACTAATCAGTTCTTTGTTACTTAAGTCTCCATTTTTTTCCAAAGTGTCATTAAAATAAATTAATGAATGAAGTCTGTATGCTCCCAACAAACTTTAAAAACAAAGTGTGAAAAGTCAGCATTTGTATGTTAGACCCCCCACCACTTTGATCAATGTGTCCCAAAACATGATAATTATCTTTTCACACTAATTGGAACTCTATTCCATAAGTTTCATCATAATCACTTCATTATTGTAGACTGTAGTGTGCATAAAGACAATGAAAAAACTTCAAAAAAGTACAAAAAAAATTTTTTTACCGGAAGTGAAAAACCGGAAGTTGAGATGCAGAACTATTGTAAACCGTACTACATACTCATGTACCAAGTTTCATCCAATTCGCTTCTCAGGTACAGAAGTTATAGAGCTTTCAAAAAAACAGGTGCTCCAGGGACCCCCCACCACTTTGTTCACTATCGCTCAAAAGCTAATCGGTTCTTTGTCATACATGTTTGCATCTTTTTCCAAAGTGTCATCCAAATTCATTCACGAATGAATGTTTTATGCTCCCAACAAACATAAAAACTTTGTGGAAAAAAACCACCTGTTGTATGGTGGACCCCCCAACCCTTTATCCAATGTGCTCCAAAAGCTGATAAAATCTTTCTCATGTTATTTGAAAGCTTTTCGCAACGTTTCATGAAAATCGATCGGTAATTGTAGGCTACAGTAGGGATAAACACTTGAAAAAAAAACTTTTTAGCCGGAAGTGACAAACCGGAAGTTGGTATGCAGAAATCTTGGAAACAGTACTAAAACCTTATATACTAAGTTTCAATAAGATCATATCCCGCGATCAGAAGTTATTCAAGATTTAAACTTAGAGGTGTTCGGGAGACCCCCCCGCCATTTTGTCCAAATTTGAAATGAATCCAGATCTTCTATTTCCAAGTGAACCTGTATCATTTGCCAAAGTTTCATCAAGCTCCTATGCAGAAAACTCACCCACCCACCCGATTTACAAAAAAAAATGTTTACCGGAAGTTAAAAACCGGAAGTTGGGATGCAGAACTGTTGTGAACCATATTAAATGCTCATATACCAAGTTTCATCCAATTCGATTATCAGGTACAGATGTTATTGAGCTTTCAAAAAACAGGTGTATGGGACCCCCCCCTCCACTTTGTTCACTATCGCTCAAAAACTAATCAGTTTCTTGCCATACATGTTTGCATCTTTTTCCAAAGTGTCATTAAAATTCGTTCACGAACGAATGCTGTGTGCTCCCAACAAACATTGAAAAAAGTGTGACACATTAAACAGGTGTTCGGGACCTCCACCACTTATTCCAATATTATCCAAAAACTAATCAGTTCTTTGTTACTTAAGTTTCTATCTTTTTTCAAAGTATCATTAAAATAAATTAATAAATGAAGTCTGTATGCTCCCAACAATCTTAAAAAACAAAGTGTGAAAAGTCAGCATTTGTATGGTAGACCCCCCGCCACTTTGATCAATGTGTCCAAAAAGATGAAAATTATCTTCTCACACTAATTGGAATCCTTTTCATAAGTTTCATCATAATCACTTCATTATTGTAGGCTGTAGTGTGCATAAAGACACTGAAAAAACTACAAAAAATTTTTTTTACCGTAAGTGAAAAACCAGAAGTTGGGATGCAGAACTATTGTGAACCGTACTAAATACTCATGTACCAAGTTTCATTCAATTCAATTATCAGCTATTATAGAGCTTTTAAGATATTATAGAGCTTGCAAAGCTCTTTTTCCAAAGTGTCATCCAAATTCATTCACGAATGAATGTTTTATGCTCCTAACAAACATAAAAACATTGTGGAAAAAACCACCTCTTGTATGGTGGACCCCTAAACCCTTTATCCAATGTACTCCAAAAGCTGATAAAATCTTTCTCATGTTATTTGAAAGCTTTTCGCAACGTTTCATGAAAATCGATCGGTAATTGTAGGCTACAGTAGGGATAAACACTTGAAAAAAAAACTTTTTAACCGGAAGTGACAAAGCAAAAGTTGGTGCAGAAATATTGGAAACTGTACTCAAACCTTATGTACTAAGTTTCAATAAGATCGTAGTCCGGGATCAGAAGTTATTCAAGATTTCAACTTAGAGGTGTTCGGGAGACCCCCCGCCATTTTGTCCAAATTTGAAATGAATCCAGATCTTCTATTTTCAAGTAAACCTGTATCATTTGCCAAATTTTTAACAAGATCCTATGCAGAAAACTCACCCACCCACCCACGCACACACAGGCGTAGCCCAAAATTTTTTTGGCTATTTAGATAGAGGATGGTCCAAAACAAGAGAAAAAATAAAATTTGGGGTATGCAAGATTTTTTTTTTACGATAGATTGCATTACTTCACACAATTTAAAATTGTGGTGAAGTAGAAAGACGATTTTTGAGATATGAGCGTTGAAGTAAACTGAGGTTTAACGCGCCACCTAGCGGAAAAGAGAAAAATTATTAATTTCCAACTTACTTATTTCGATTATTCAACTATTTTTCTCTTTACTTGCAAAAATATACGTAAATCGCCTGAAATTTGTGGAATCTATTGGCAAAACATTGACACCATAACAAAACATCGTGAAAAAGCACCAAAACATCCACACGCATAACTCCGTTTCAGAGTACCCAAAAAATTAAGAAATTCCTTTTTTTCTTTTGTCAACACCAATAATATATCAAAATTTCAGATTTTTGAAATAAATATAAATGTACATTTTCAAAATAATAGCCCAGTATAACTGATTTCGAAAATATTTGAGATCTCAAATTTGGGTCGAACTCTAAATCACATATCTTCCATCGGTAAAATACTCTTACTGCCCTTAATACTAAAATACGTCTATAACAATGCTGTTACCATGATTACAATTTTTTTTTGTAAAAGGGACTGTAGAAGTAGAACTAATCATTTCTCTTCAATAATTTTTGTTCGTCTTATATATATTTTTTTAACATTGAAAAAAATAAAGGGAGTTGTTTTGTTTTAATTAAAACAAGTAAATGAGTGAAAGGTTTAAATTTAAGATCAAATTTAAAAAAAAATATAAAAAAATATGAAAAATAAAAAAATTTAACGAGGGTTTTTCAAGTTGACGGAGTATGAGTGAGAAACTCTTTCATGAAAAATGTAGAAGAAAAAAATTTTGCTTTTAAGATAGCAATGTATTTTTTTTCGTTTTAGTAATATAAAATTATGAGTTTATTTGGAATGGGCTGGAGGTTGCATTTTTTTATTTAAGCACGGCAAAGTCACAAAATTATTGTTTTTGTTGGGTATGCATAACAGGAAATTTAGTTTTAGAGCTTGGTATATTCTTTAAATTTTGTATATCAGTAAAATCCTTAAAACTGAAAATAATAGTTTTTAATAGTTTCAAAAACAATATTTCCGACAATACATGCATTCTAAAAATCAGTTCAAAAATGAAAAAATTATAATCAGTGCAGTTAATGCCTTTTTCAATTACAATCTAAAACAATACGTTTGTTCCATCTCTGAAACAGTAGCTATGTTGAAACAGTTATCGTATTATGAAAAGATAGATAGAAATATAATAATATGGTTACAAAAATATTGCAGTTATATACTAAAACATTTCATTCAACCTAATAACAATACTAATATAAATTTTACAAAAAAGAGTAAAAGGATTATAATCATAAAACATCTGTTCATTTATTTTTATTATTTTAAAAAGAAATTGTTTACTAAAACTATTGTCTTAAAATTATTTAAAGCAGGCTACAGACCTTCAATCAATTTGTCAATCAATTCGAAAACGAAAGTAAACGAAATAAAATTTAGTGTAAAAATCCCCTAAATTTTATTTCGCTTATTTTCGTTTTCAATTGATTGACAAATTGATTGAAGGTCTGTAGCCTGCTTAAGAAAACTAAAACATAGGATAATTTGTAACAGGATGTATTAAGACTGTGCTCCAATCCATGTTATTCAGAACCAAAATTCTAAATTGTACTGAAACTGTCAAATGGGCAATTTGATCGTTCCAATTCAAATATTATATTCTAAATTGACAATTAAACATTTTGTTTGTTTTTTCATTTCATGTTAAAACCTAGAATTATATACGGTCTGTCCAACTAGGAGATTTCAATATAAAAATATGGAGGGGCTGAAATCTCACAGCTCTGAGATATCAAGACTTCGGTCTGGGTTAAGGATTTTGATATAGTTTTCGGAAAAAAACTTTTATGAGGACATGGTTTTTAGTTTTAGGCAGCGATGTATATCAAACATAACTCTTTGTTAAAGAACTAGTATTTTTTATCTTTGTTTAAAAATTTATTACAAAACTAACACGAAACATCAATACGTTGCCGGAAAATTATAATCCAAATTCCAAAAATATTGTTAAACTAAATAAAATCAAACTTTTTCGGAATTCCAAAAATATTCCAAAAATTAAAATAAAATCAAATATTTAAACTTTTTCTAAATTCCGATAATACTCCAAAAATTCTTAAAAATGTAAACTTTACCAGAATTCTAAAAATATTGCAAAAATTATTACAAAATCGAAAATTAAAACTTTTTTCAAAATTCTAAAAATATTGCAAAAATTATAACAAATTCAAAAATTGAAACCTTTTTCAAAATTCCAAAAATATTCCAAAAATTAGAACGAAATCCAATATTTAAACTTTTTCTAAATTCCAATAATAATTCAAAAATTCTTAAAAATTCAAACTTTTTCCAAAATTCTAAAAATATTGCAAAAATTATTACAAAATCAAAAATTGAAATTTTTTCAAAATTCCAAAAATTTAATAAAATCAAAAATTAAAATTTTTTCAAAATTCTAAAAATATTCAAAAAATTCTTACAAAATCAAAAATTAAAACTTTTTCCAAAATTCTAAAAATCGTAAACACTTAAAATGAACGTTTTTTAAGCCAATAATGTGAATATTTGCTATTTTCGACACACATAATGATTTTTTCGACACACTTCCGGTACAGTTATCGAACACAGCGTCCTTTCGGACCTGTCCCTTGAGTATACCTATTTTTAGAAAAAAAAATTTTTGAAATCCCTCCAGCGGTTTTCCCTGCAGTGTAGGTAATGACGGCGGCCGGACGGCCGGCCGGCAGACAGACATCCATTTTTTTTTTTTGCTTTTTTAAAATCAGTAGGTCTTAAAACGTCGAGAAATGCCAAAAAAAGTGGGGCTAAGAATTTCACCTTTGACTCATGAATGTAATACTTAGGTCTTTCAGACCGAAATAAAAAATTGAACATAATTTTAGAAAAAGTTTGAATTTTTAAGAATTTTTGAAATATTATTAGAATTTAGAAAAAGTTTAAATATTTGATTTTATTCTAATTTTTGGAAAATTTTAAATATATTTTTAGAATTTTTAAAAAAGTTTCGATTTTTGATTTTGTAAGAATTTTTGGAATTTTTTTAGAATCTTGAAAAATTTTAAATTTTTGATTTTATTATAATTTTTGGAATATTATTAGAATTTAGAAAAAGTTTAAATATTTGATTTTATTCTAATTTTTGGAATATTTTTACAATTTTGAAAAAAAAATTTTTGAATTTCAAAAATATTTTTAGAATTTTGAAAAAAGTTTCAATTCTTGATTTTGTAAGAATTTTTGGAATATTTTTAGAATTTTGAAAAATTTTAAATTTTTGATTTTATTATAATTTTTGGAATATATTTTCAATATTCTGAAAAACATATAAAATTCAAAAATTCTGTTTTTCCAAAATTCTAAAAATATTACAAAAATTATGACAAAATCAAAAATTCAAATTTTTCTAAGTTCTAAAATATTCTATTTTTTTAAAAAATCCAGAAATTCTAATTTTTTATAATTATAACAAAATCAAAAATTAAAACTGTTTTCAAAATTCCAAAAATATTCCAAAAATTAGAACAAAATCAAATATTTAAACTTTTTCTAAATTCCAATTTGTTCCAAAAATTCTTAAAAATTCAAACTTTTTCCAAAATTCTAAAAATATTGCAAAATTATTACAAAATCAAAAATTGAAAGTTTTTTCAAAATTCCAAAAATTATAATAACATCAAAAATTTTTAATTTATCGAAATTCTTAAAAAATTTCAAAAATTCTTACATATTTTCAAAATTCTGAAAAACATATAAAATTCAAAAATTCTATTTTTCCAAAATTCTAAAAATATTGCAAAAATTATGACAAAATCAAAAATTCAAACTTTTTCCAAAATTCTAAAAATATTGCTAAAATTATTACAAAATCAAAAAATATTGAAAAATTTAATAAAATCAAAAATTCTAAATTTTTTAAAATTCTAAAAATATTTCAAAAATTATTACAAAATCAAAGATTAAAACCTTTTTCAAAAATTCTAAAAATATTGCAAAAATTATAACCAAATCAAAAATTGAAACTTCAAAATTCCAAAAATTAGAATAAAATCAAATATTTAAACTTTTTCTAAATTCTAATAATATTCCAAAAAATTTTAAAAATTCAAACTTTTTCCAAAATTCTAAAAATTATTACAAAATCAAAAATTGAAATTTTTTCAAAATTCCAAAAATTATAATAAAATCAAAAATTAAAAATTTTTCAAAATTCTAAAAATATTCCAAAAATTCTTACAAAATCAATATTCAAAACTTTTTCCAAAATTCTAAAAATATTGCAAAAAAATTATAACAAAATAAAAAATTGAAACTATTTTCAAAATTCCACAAATATTTCAAAAACTATAACAAATTCAAAAATTTTCATGTCCAATTTCATTTGCAATTACATATACGTCATAAAAACAGCTACATTTTTTTCCCCAAAAATTGGCTAAAAATAGTTATTTATTATACAAGGGAAAAAAGTAGTAGATTTTAGCTCGAGGTTGTGTTGTCTCCCGACGCGAAGCGGAGGGAGACAAAAAACCGAGAGCTAAAATCTACAATTTTTCCCGTGTATAATACACTATTTTTTTCTGTGACTGGATAAATATTAATATAATTATTGAAAATATAATATTAAACAAATATTACAATATGTATATTCACCACACCATACGAATTTTTCTTGAATAAAAACTTAAAATTAAGTTTCATTTTATTTGTCAAAACCAGTTATTAACATCAAGAAGAAAACGGTATAACTTTTCATTGACATTAAAATAGTCATAAATGTTCATAAATATTCATAATATTCATCATTTATGTGTATATATGTATTTATATATATATTTTTATCTATCCGGGAAAAAAGTACATACTTTTTTCCCGGGGAAAAAAGTATTTTATGAAAAGTAGCATTTTTGCACCTGTCAGCAGAAGTAAAATGTTAAACTTTTTTCCCGTCACAGAAAAAAATAAATGAAATCATTTTTTGACATACTCATACACCTATCCCCCGTTTTACACTGTAGATACGTTCCTGATAAAAACGTGTTAATCGAAAATAAAAATTTTGTATGGAAAACCGTGTTAAACGAAAAACGTGGGTTTTCGCTCCTTTCTTTGGCGACAAACAGATTCGGTAAAACATAAAAGTACCAGTTTAATCACATAAGATATCGACATAACAGTTAAATTGATTTTCAAAAAGAAATATGTAACATAACCAATAAGAAATTCACAGAAAAATAAAAAGTAATTATGCATGCACATACTAGCATGTTGACCTAAATCAAACCTAGCTTAACTTGATTCAGTTCTAAATCTTTTTAGCTAAATCTTGCAAATATCTTCATATTGACTTAAAAATTCGTTGACAGTTCGCAGAAATCGGAGAGCTAGTTCAATATTCGGATCATGTTGTTGAAAATAGTGGCATTATTTATTATCTGCTGGTATAAAGAAGTTTTAATAATAAAGAATTTAGCAAAAAAGAAGTTTTAATTTTGGGTAGAAATACAATTTATCCATTTGTAAGCTGCAAACAGTGGCGGATTACCATAGAGGCGGAAGAGGCGGCCGCCTCGGGCCCCACATACACAGGGGCCCCCTCGCTACAAATAGTATTGATATTTTATAGGTATTCAAATATCAAATGACTGCGTTCATTCAACCAAAGTTTTTAAACCTAAAGATTTTTTTAATATAATCCCACATGTAAAAGTGTTAGGTTGTCAATTTGTATTACTTTTTTTCATGTATGTATTTATTTTAATAATTCTAATTTGATAGTTTTATAATTTTTTAATGTACAAATTCGTTTTCCAATTTGTATAGTAAAAAAACATTTTGTTTTGAAAAGTTCCACTGTTACGAATGAATATTAATACTAAAACTTTATTTGCAATGGGCTGTTATTATATCAATCGCAAAATTATTGATAAAAACAAAATCCAGATAAGTATTTTTTGGATATTTGAAGTATATTTGAGTTTTATGTTTTCATCAATGATTTTGGATTTCTTTTAAGACCTACAATTTATTGAAAGCATTAAATTGAAAACCTCAATTTTAAGCATATAATTGTACATATATTAGATTAATTTCATATATAACTAAATAAATGAAAACTTTTTAACGTGTAGAATTGAAATCTTTTATTGTATGCTTAAAATCCATGTATTTTTTATACAATACATGCTAAATTCATCATTTGGATTAACGTTTGAAAAGGGTTTCCATATGATATGATTGTTATAGTATAGGTGTTTTAGCTTTAGTTGTATATTTCGTTTTATCAACGTTGATTGGAAAAAAGATTGTCCAAAAAATTGGTTTGAAAAATTTTAAAAAAAGGAATTGTTTGTAACTGGACTGATGCTCAAATAGCTCGTGAAATTGAAGTACAACAAAAATGCTGGCGGGAAATTTTAAAAAGAGTTGCAGCTACAGTAAAGCTATTAGCTACTTTGGGTTTAGCATTTCGTGGTCATCGAGAAGATATTGATTCGAACAGAAAAGGAAATTTCATGACATGCATTGAGTACCTATCCCAATTTGATGATTTTCTTTAAAATCATTTGGAGAGGTACAACCATCCAGGAAAAGGTAATGTAAGTTATTTATCACATACCACATGCGATGAATTTATAAATTTAATGGAAACTGAAGTAAAAGAACACCTAATTCAAGAAATTCAGGACTCTTTATATTATTCAATTATTGTTGATTCTACGCCAGACGTGAACCACACTGACCAACTAAGTTTTATATTAAGGTACATTAATAAAGTGGGCGATGCGAGAGAACGATTTTTGGATTTTTACAAATTGAAAATCACAATTCAGAATATCTAGCACAACTTATTTTGAAAACTTTAAACAATTTGTCTTTGGATATTAAAAATTGTTGCGGTCAAACATATATGGCCGGAAAATATAATGGTTTACAAGCCAGAATTAAAACTCTAAGTGAGACCGCCATTTTTATTCCTTGCACAAGTCATACGCTTAATTTAATTGGAAATTATGCTGCAGATGCCTATTCTACTGCGGTGTATTATTTTCACTTTATCCAAAACATATATGTATTCTTTTCTTCATCTACCCACAGATGGAAGTTGCTTATTGATAATTTTTCCGATCCTAATTCCAAACATATTAAAAAATTAAGCGACACAAGTGACAAGATGGTCTGCAAGAGCTGATGCAGTATCCGCCTTGCGGTTTAATTACAAAAATATTAAAATCGTTGTTATTCAAATTAGCGAAAATGAAGACGAAAAACCGATTACTAAAGTTGAGGTTAAAAAATTAGCTAGCCCTTTCGATGAACATGAATTGCCTTATTAACCGTTCTATGGGATATATTATTGCAATGAATCAATAGTACTAGAAGATCATTTCAAAATATTCAAACGAACTTATTACAAGGAGTAAAACTGTTTAATTCTTTGTCACAATTTATAAGGGATGTTCGGAATGATTTTGAGAGCATAGAAAAGCTAGCAAACTTATTAACAGACAATATTAGCTACAAAGAAGGACGAAAAAGAAAACGCAAAATTATGTATGATGAATCATCTGCAAATGATACACAGCTAGTAGGACGAGAATTGTTTATTATAAATACTCACAATATGATCTGTGATAGACTTGCCACTGAAATGTCTACCAGAACGTCCATATATGAAACTGTTTGAAATAATTTTAAATTATTGTTTGATCAAAATATATCCAGTGATGAAGTTGACAAGTGTATTTTAGAATTGTCAAATACATATGCGAGGGATATAGAAGTACAATCTTTTAAAGACGAAGTACATCATTTTTTAAAATATATAAAAGAAGAGAACATTACT
Organism: Diogma glabrata; assembly: GCA_963693315.1. Classification (NCBI taxonomy): domain Eukaryota; kingdom Metazoa; phylum Arthropoda; class Insecta; order Diptera; family Cylindrotomidae; genus Diogma; species Diogma glabrata. The sequence continues at coordinate 279,782,145 of OY856187.1, read as the reverse complement.
TGTCCATTTAAGATGAACAAGGCCTGCAATCTTCATTTCCCAATGTGGAAACTATTTTAAGAATATTTCTTACATTGCCGATATGCAACGCAAGTGGGGAACGATCTTTCTCCGTTTTGAAGCGGATAAAAAATTATTTAAGAAATGGTCTTAATCAAACTCATTTGCAAAATTTTTGTAAAATCTTAGGCCCCAAAATTTTGTTCCGCCTCGGGCCCCTTAAAGGCATAATCCGCCACTGGCTGCAAATCTTGAGGGTGACATGGAGCATTGTCCAGTGAAAGAAGAACCTTAAATATTATTTTGATTAAATACTATTTTACTTCTGGTACGTAAGAGTTATGAGACAATTCAATGAATAATGTTACTTCAACCCAAGCTTTTGTATTAGCATTCCAATAAATGGAAAGATTTGTTTACTCCTTTTCACCAGGACGCTTTGCCACCTAAGCCTACTCACTCTTTAGTATTGAAAACCTGATCAACAGCGAAATTCTGTAATTGCGAAGCGGTGAAGTGATAAGCTTTTGAATGAACAGAAACGATGGAATTTTTAACGCTTCACCGCTTCACAGTTACAGAATTTGGCTGCAGGACAGTAAGATGTACCGGAATTAATTTCAGTCAATTTTAGTGGGTACATACTGTTGTGCTGTACCTAAATCAGTAGATGCGCTTTCTAATTTTAAATTTTTGCAACACATTTTATTAAAAACAAATAAAAACAATGGAAAATAAATTAATGATATGGCTTTAAGACCAATATCAAAGACGCATTCCAATTGGTACCAATATCATAACTATTAAGACTTTAAAATGTTTGGAATCTGAAACAGTTGCCATCTACTTAAGTGTTGTGTAGTAGGAATTACAATATGTATCAAAACAACAAATAAAAACTTTTAACATCACGGTTACCGCAACAACATGCGTTCAACGATGTTGATATGGACGCTAATTTTTATTGTTTGTGTTCTTTAAATTTTTTGGAATTGATAACTAAACAATAAATCCAATCATTTAATAAAATATGACAGACCCCAATATTTCATTATAGGATAGAATAAGATCTCTCTGCTATAGCCAGTGTTGGATAATATCTCACGTTAATTCGTATGTCAACAGATAGAATTATTTGCTTACAAATTAACTATGACCATTGATTGATACACCTACGCATTTTGTACCTAGCTAATAACGATCTATTGCTTAAAATCAACTGATTTACATAGAGAATCTCTTACATCAACATGTATTTACAAAATTTTGCTTTGAGCACTCAAAGGCGTTTTTTGTCACAAGTTTCTTGTTTTCTTGTTTTAATTACAATCTGTATCTACATGATCATAAGTGGTATACCAGAAGGTTTAATTAAAATAAAGAAAATATAAGTGCGTGTAATACCAAAATTTGTCTTTTTTTACCTTTTTTTTTGGAAATTTTGATTTCAAAAACCGTGTAAAGTCGAAAACGTGTTAAATGAGTGCTGTGTAAAGCACTCATTTAACACGTTTTCGACTTTACACGGTTTTCGACTTTACACGGGGACAGGTGTACTTTACATTATTTTTTTGACAAACTTATAATGCCATAATTCTATAATAATAATAAAATTTCATGCCATACCAATTATTAATTTTATTTTTTTCCAAAAAATTGGGTAAAAAAATAAATAAAAATCTTTATTTTGACACACGTGAAAACATTTTTTTGACAAACTTGTAATGCCATAATTCTCTATAATAATAAAAAAATTTCATGCCATACAAATTATTAATTTTATTTTTTTCCGAAAAATTGGGAAAAAAATAAATAAAAATCTTTATTTTGACACACTTGACAACATTTTTTGACAAACTTTTAATGCCATAATTCTCAAGAATAATAAAATTTCATTTCAAACAAACAATTTTATTTTTTTCCAAAAAATTGGGAAAAAAATAAATAAATATCTTTCTTTTGACACATTTGAGAACGTTTTTTTGACAAACTTATAATGCCATAATTCTCAATAATAATAATAAAATTTCATTCGAACAAATAATTCATTTTATTTTTTTCCAAAAAATGGGTAAAAAAATAAATTAAAATCTTTCTTTTGACACACTTGATAACATTTTTTTGACAAACTTATAACGCAATAATCTAGGTTTTGATCTCACATACCAATCCCTACCATCAAGATTTCTCTAAATTTAATGTTTCTACTCGTAATCACTTTAAATGAACGTTTTTTAAGCCAAAATATGAAAATTTGCTATTTTTGACACACATAATGATTTTTTTGACACACTTTCGGTACAGTTATCCTTTCGTACCTGTCCCTTGAGTATACCTATTTTAGAAAAATTTTTGAAATCCCTCCAGCGGTTTTCCCTGCAGCTTAGACAATGACGGCCGTCCGGCAGAGAGACATACATTTTTTTTTGCTTTTGTAGAATCAGTAGGTCCTAAAACGTCGAGAAATGCCAAAAAAAGTGGGGGTAAGAATTTCGCTTTTGGCTCATGAATGTAATACTTAGGTCTTTCAGACCGAAGTAATATGGAGTTACTGTATTATATGATTATATAAGGCATAAAAATTTAGAATAAAATGGCGGAAATAGTCAACTAAATATTTGACTATTTCAATTTAGAATTTTAGTACTAAATAGCGGCTTGGAACTAGAGCATTCAGTTATTCGATATTTTGAGTTATCCGAATATCGACCAACTTTTTCTTTAAATATCCGAATATTCGGTTAGTATTCGAATAGTAAAAGAAGTACTAAGAATTATGAATAAAATCAAACATGTTTAACATATTCTGCATTTTATTTTATGTATTTTCTTGAAATAAGAATTTCAAAAAGAGAAGTGCATTTAGATGTTTAAATTTTAGACTACTTCTTATTTCAGATATCCCGCCGTAGAGAAACCCCTTTCAGTTTTTGTTGAAGTGAGACTGATAGTCAGTGGAGCATTATTCAAATGGCCTAATTTATCTGTTCTTTTTTTGAACGAATTTAAATAACAAAAATGCTTTTTAAACTATTAACCGCGATTTTCATTACCACTGTTACTGTATCTCGTGTCGTGGAATCTGTAATTGAGCTAATCGCTAGTTGCAGCTATTTTTGCAATATATTTTAACTTTGATTGTTGACTGCAAGTGCGTCATTTATTATACAAGATACCTGCAACTGGTTATCACTGTTTTCTTCCCTAGGATCTGGTACATCTTTGAAGGCTGAGGAGACGAGAAAGTTTTCACAGCAGTTTTCTTTCCATAGTCAAAATATTCGTTCGATTGTGGTATAACTCCAGTGTCAAGATATAGAAATAAGGTTATTAAGGTTGTTTTGTTTCTTTTCTGATCCATTCGTTTCCTAATTTTGTTGAGTAAAATTTTACTTTGATCACGGTTCAGTTCCGTTAGAGAAGTAAATAAGAATTTGCATATGCCTTCGGCTGTCATAAGTGTTGAATTTTTTTCGCTAAGTCAAGCACTTTTTGTAATAAAACTATTTCCCTTAAAATATTGAAATTTTTCAGTTTCACAGTTTGAAAAAGGAATAATGGGATGGAAAACCATTATATTTTGGGAGATAAAAAATATTCGAATATTCGCGTATAAATTCGAATAACGAATACTTAAAATATACCCAAACTAATCGGATATTCGAATACTCGAATATTCGGATTTGAATGCTCTATACTTGGAACACAGTCTAAGTAATAAAATTACTGACAGGATTGAAGAAATGAATTACAGTATAACAATTGTAAATATTGGATGTGCAATCTGTATATTATCAAAGGAAACTATCTAAAATATGGAGGGGCTGAAATCTCACAGCTCTGAGATATCAAGACTTCGGTCTGGGTTAAGGATTTTGATATAGTTTTCGGCAAAAAACTTTTATGAGGACATGGTTTTTAGTTTTGGGCAGCGATGTATATCAAACATAACTCTTTGTTAAAGAACTAGTATTTTTTATCTCTGTTTAAAAATTTATTACAAAACTAACACGAAACATCAATACGTTGCCGGAAAATTATAATCGAAATTCCAAAAATATTGTTAAATTAAATAAAATCAAACTTTTTCAAAATTCTAAAAATATTCCAAAAATTAGAATAAAATCAAATATTTAAATTTTTTCTAAATTCCAATAATATTTCAAAAATTCTTAAAAATTCAAACTTTTTCCAAAATTCTAAAAATATTGCAAAAGTTATTACAAAATCAAAAATTGAAAATTTTTTCAAAATTCCAAAAATTATAATAATATCAAAAATTAAAAATTTTTCAAAATTCTAAAAATATTCCAAAAATTCTTACAAAATCGAAAATTAAAACTTTTTCCAAAATTCTAAAAATATTGCAAAAATTATTACATCAAAAATACAAACTTTTTCAAAATTTCTAAATTATTTCAAAAACTATAACAAATTCAAAAATTTCCATGTCCAATTTCATTTTTAAATTACATTTACGTCATAAAAACAGCTACATTTTTTTTTTTCCAAAAAATTGGCTATAAATAAATAAAATCGTTTTTTGACACACTTGACATTATTTTTTGACAAACTTAAAATGCCATAATTCTCTATAATAATAATAAAATTTAATTTCAAAGAAACAATTTGGTTTTTTCCAAAAAATTGGGTAAAAAACTAAATAAAAATCTTTTGACACACTTAACATTTTTTTGACAAACTTATAATGCCATATTTCTCGATAATAATAATAAAACTTCATTTCAAACAAACAATTTATTTTTTTCCAAAAAATTGGGTAAAAAATAAATAAAAATCTTTCTTTTGACACACTTGACAACATTTTTTTGACAAACTTATAATGCCATAATTCTCAATAATAATAATAAAACTTCATTTCAAACAAACAATTAATTTTATTTTTTTTTCCAAAAAATCAGGGAAAAAATAAATAAGTTTCTTTTGACACACTTGACAGCATTTTTTTGACAAACTTATATGCCATAATTCTCAATAATAATAATAAAAGTTCATTTCAAACAAACAATTAATTTTATTTTTTTTCCAAAAAATTAGGTAAAAAAATAAATAAAAATCTTTCTTTTGACACACTTGACAACATTTTTTTGACAAACTTATAACGCAATAATCTAGTTTTTGATCTCACATACCAATCACGACCATCAAGATTTCTCCAAATTTAATGTTCCTACTCGTAATCACTTAAAATGAACGTTTTTTAAGCCAAAAATATGAAAATTTGCTATTTTTGACACACATAATGATTTTTTGACACACTTCCGGTACAGTTATCGAGCACAGCGTCCTTTCGGATCTGTCCCTTGTGAATACTTATTTGTGGAAAAAAAAATTTTTGAAATCCCTCAAGCCGTTTTTCCTGCAGCGTAGGTAATGACGGACGGACGGCCGGCCGACAGACAGACATACATTTTTTTTTTTGCTTTTTTAGAATCAGTAGGTCCTAAAACGTCGAGAAATGCTAAAAAAAGTGGGGGTAAGAATTTCACTTTGAGCTCATGAATGTAATACTTAGGTCTTTCAGACCCAAGTAATAATAAAGAATTGGTTATTCTTATGGTGATTGTAAACGAGCAACTTTTTATGGCAATGTGTGGCCGGGCAATATTGCCCAAATTCAAAAGCATTCCCGGCAATTTTTTCGTATTGCCCGGAAATATATTTGTATAGGTCGGCAATATTGCCGGTATTGAACCTAATGGCTGTTGATTTTTTTGATCGATCGAAAATATTAAACATTACCCGGCAACTATTTCGATTTTTGTTGTTGTTTTTTTATTGAAATTGAGAATGTAGTTCGTTTTGAAGATTTGTAAATGTGCAAACAAAATTATTTTCATATAAAAATTTATTGTTTTTGGTGTTTTAAAATAAGAAAAAAAGGATTTTTTCGGCAAACGGCTGTAAAGTTTAACTTTACTGCCGCTAGGGAGTTAGCTAAAGTCTTACTTTTTAGCCTGACAGCAAAAGTAACGTCTAGCGACAGCAAAAGTAACGCCATTTTTATTTTATATTACGGAGGCTGTAAAGTAGCATTTGTTATTTGTTAGTTTGTTATTTTTTCAAACATATTGTATAACCATGACAACAAAAAATAAGTTGATTCTCATATTATGAAATTTTGAAAAGGCTGCTTTGATAAAAAAATTTTATTCATACAAATTTAAATGTTTTTTTCTCTTTTTGGAAGTAATTATGACGATACAAATTCATATTTATAAAAAGTTTGATGTACTAATTTCATATTTATAAAAAATTTAAACGTTTGCCGAAAAAATAGTGTATTTAATTTGGAGCTAAAGTGACTTTTTGTGTTTCGTCTATAATTGTCGGCCTCCCTGCGATTGGCCGTCAAACTATAGACTCAACACAAAAAGTATCACTTTAGCTCCTAATTAAATAATGTACAGTAATCCCTCCGACTGCGCGGGTTTTAACTGCGCGATTTCCACTGCGCGAGATGAGTTTTCAATACTAATTTTCGCACTGCGCGATTAATATTTCACACTGCGCGACGTTTAAAATTTTTTTTTAGAATATGTAGGTGAATTTCGTAAAATTAAAATGAAAAAAAAAATTAAATTTCCCACATCATTCTTTTACAAATCGAACAGATTTGAACAAAATCTGACCGACGGATTTGTGATTTGGCTTAAAAATTTTTTGCTGGCATGATATCAAAAAAAATATACGTGTTCAAGGATTTTTTTTTTGGAAAATAGAGGCGATCTAAATTTCGTAATTTTTGGTTTGACGACTTATTTTTCACTTCGGTTCTATTAATGATAGAAGCTTTTGTTTTATTTTATTTTAAAGTTAAGAGATGGAATTTTAATTAAAAAATATGTTATAAGCAAAATAAAAGTTTTTAGCAAATTCCTATTGTTATAAACAAATAAAATGTTAAAATCGATTTTTAGTGATTGCCCTACGTATGCTACGTTCAATTTTCAAGAGAAACGTATTTTTAACTAAGGGAGAAATAAGTTTTATTGTTAGAAATATATTAATTTATCCAGCGCGGGACAACAAAAATTTATGGAATTTTTATCTTTCCGCGCTCGATAAACTGATTTATTTCTAATGCTTCTCGTACACGAGAGAGCAAAATTGCAGGTGTCAGAGAGAAAGTGTCTGACTTATTGCTAAACTGTTTACACATAGGAATTTGTTAATAATTTTTGTAGATAACAATTTTTTTTTAAAGTTCATCTTTTAGCTTTAAAATAAAACAGAAAAAAATGTCTATCATTACCAGAACCGAAGTTATGAATCTTTGAAAATAAGTCTTCAAGCCAAAAATCACGAAATCCTCGAAATTTAGAACCGCTCCATTTTCCAACCCAAAAAAATCCTCGAGCACGTATATCTTTCTTTTCTTGGGAAATGGGAATTTGGAAATTTTTCATAAAAGCCCTAAAATTTCAGCCAAATCAAAAATGTGTCGGTCAGAAAGATGTTCGGTTTGTAAAAGAATGACCCATATATGTGGCAATTTGCATTACATATTCAGTTTATTTTTAACTGTGTGGCTGGAACGTTCAATATAGATCAAATTCAATTTCAAGCCAGTAAAGGTAGAATGTAGAATATTCTAAGCAAATTCAGATTATTGATATAATTTTTGTAAATTTAAGTTATTTTTTGAAATGTTATTTATGTTAATTTATCTGTTAACTTATGAAGTGTTTTCTTTTTTAAGAGTTGTTGAAGTAATACATGTTTTTCAGGCTGTATATATTCATTTTTGTTTAATTATAACTTTAAATTATATTTTTTTTCAATTTTTCTTTCAAAATTTGGAACATAACCCCCCATTTTCATACAAAATAGGGTTCACATTGCGCGGTTTTGTATTGCGCGCTGTTTTTCTGGAACGGAACTACCGCGCAGTCGGAGGGATAACTGTACTATTATTTCTATTCAGATATTATGGTTCATTAATGATTGATGAAAGGTGGGTAAACAATATTTTCTTGTTGTTGTTATGATTGTAATTCTGTTTTGAGAATGAGTGAGCTTATTTTTGTTTAGTGTTTTGTTATTTTGAATAGAGAATAAATTTGATGGGTTTTTAGTAAATTTGTAAGCCTTCTACAGTTATCTGAAAATCATTTCAGTTTGAACACTGGATTGTTAATGTATAAAAACTCCGAAGTTTCAGTTGGAGGGGTTTTTAGTGACAATTAAGTTTAAGTACATATTGGAAATCACTTGAATTTTGCAATTCGAAATCATTTTTCATTTTTCTCTTGGAAAAACTCCTGTAGTAAAATGTGTGTTTCGGGCCGGGATTCGATGTCACACTCAACAGAGACACCTGTTCAAAGCCTGTGTATCTTATACACTTAAAAGTAAACATCGGCAACTCGCCGAAACCGACTTAGACATTCGACATATCAAAATGTTCAGTTTTTTGTGCTGATTAAAAAATCACAAAAATTATTTGCCAACGCTCCCGTTGGCGTGAGTTTTGGGCGTCTCACTTTGCAATGAAGTCTACACTCAAAAAAAAATTAATGAAAATTGTTTATAACCCTGTTTTTTAAATTTTATAACCAAATTATTTATGAAATCTATAAATCTTTACACAAATAATACGAAATATTTATAACTTCTGTTTATCGTTTGATAATTTCAAAAAGACAATTTCAAAAAGTTTATCAAATAATAAAGAATTAATGCTTAAATGCTTTTAAACTCATATACTCTATGTATGTTTATTCATCTCTTAAACTGATTATGACTCATGCCATTCTTGGCGTTGGCAACTAATCTTGGTATTTCTGAAATCAGCACAAAAAACTGAACATTTTGATATGTCGAATGTCCAAATCGGTTTCGGCGAGCTGCCGATGTTTACTTTTTAGCCACAGCGGCGATGACGAACCATATTTTAATTTTCATGTTCAGATGATTTCTAAATGACACATGTGGATTTGCAACTCCAAAATTAGCTCAAAAAGTTTCCAAAAGGTTAGAATGACCGTCTTGAGAATGACAAACTAAAGGACTTTTGATGATGAAGGACTACGCTTTCAAAAACAATCAATTTAGAGCTTCTCAAGTGCGTTAACTTAAAAATTCGAGTCTTTTTAGGTCAGGGTAAGAGATAAGTAGGTGGGTTCGAGAGTTTCTTATACTAAGTGGTTCTTCTTATGAAAATTTTAGAATTTTCATGATTTATAGACTATAAAGGTTTAAAATGAATAAAATCTGTGTTCTTCGAGTTTTATATCTTTGCCTTGCAGTTAACCCCGCCGCCTTGCCATTTAGGTTTGTTTAACAAATAACATGGGGGTGTCGGCATTGGATGATCTAGTTCCGGTTCCAGCTAAATTAATTGTGCTACTTTAGAGGAACATTGACATGGACTAAAATTGTGGGTTAGGATATTACCTCGCAAAAAACAAAGTGATTGACTTTACCAGGAAACCGAGGATTCCTGATATTAGCTCCATCGCTCTGAAGGGGAATGGTCTTGTCTTTCAGATCAAGCAAAACACTTATAGGTACCGTGATGGATATGAAACTCAGTTGGAAACCAAATATCAGAGAAAGGGCAAAATAGCTACGGTAGCATTATATACAAAGAAATTATGGGGAAAAAGGGGTCTTGCACTGCACCTTTCCCAATGACTTTACATCTCTGTGATCAGACCGATCTTAATGTACGGTGTGATCATATAGTGAACTGCACTGTCCAATGCTACAACGCCAATTCAAACGAAGAAGTTCATTCTACATTTTCTACCCCTTAGTATTTCAATTTCTTGAGATAACACTCCTACACAGGGTAGAAATACCAAGGCTTATCGAATGGGCCAAGCTTGGCCCAAGCTTGAAAAACTAAGAAATTATTATTAAGGCATGGCCAAGTTTTAGTCTGATACACTTTGTCACACTAAGCCAATGGTTAAAATAAATAAATAAGTTTATCATTTGACTACTATATTTAGTTTTGTGCCAAGCTTGGTCCAATGTTGAAATAAACTTATTCTAATCGTTATATAATTTCAGCATTTTTATATTTTTAAGATCAATGTATAAAAGGCCTTCATCAGTGCAATGATGGACTGTAACCAACAAATTTACAATATATTTTTTTTTTTTTTTTTTTTTTATTAATTAGTTAGACATGTTTAGCACACTAAATATGAAATATTCATTATTTAGACTCTTTGAATATCCGAAGATACCATGTCAACTATAAAGGAAGGAGATGAGGAAAATGGAAGGAATGGGGATATAGGGATAACTATACTAATTTTTTTAAATGATGATGGACATTTTCTTTAAATGCATGAGGGGAAAATTCATCGGGAAATACAGAGGAAGGCATTGAGTTCCACAATTTGGCCACTCTATTAAAATAGTCGTTTTGGAAGGACACAGTTCTACAACGAAGTATTTGTACAACAAATGGATGGGATAACTCGGCAGCTCTTGTTTGTCGATTATACTGCGCACACGATGGAAGGATATTTTGAATTTCCTTAGAGGAGAATTCGCTAAAGTTATATTTATAGTAGATTGACAATTCAGCCACATTTCTTCTGTGCTAGAGTGATTCAAGCTGGTCCGTTAGTTCGGTATTACCAATCAACCGTATTGCTTTTCTCTGAACAGAGTCTAGACAATTTATTGTTGACTGACAAGCACCTCCCCAAACATGACAGCAGTACTCCATACATGGACGAATAAAGGACTTGAAGATTAGCAAAATTTGCTCGGGATTGAAATATTTTTTACATCGACTCAAGAATCCTAATTTTTGCATTGCAGATTTAGCGAGGTTGAACACATGTTTATTCCATTTCAGGTTATTTTGAATATCCACTCCAAGAAGTCTACTGATTCAACCTCACGCAATTCCTCATGGTTTATTTTAATAGGAAAATTTTTATGTCGCTCTATTCGTGAAAGACGGCATAATTTGGTTTTGGTTGGATTAAATGAAACAAGATTACGATCACCCCATTCCATTATACGCTCCAGATCTTTGTTGATAGAATCAATTAGCAGCTCTCTATCAGTGGTAACTGCAGTATGAGATTGAAATTTAGGAGATGCATGTGATGCATGTAATGTGCTGTCATCAGCAAAACTATGGATTGGGTGCACTGTAGAAATAAGTAAGTCATTAATGTATAGAAGAAACAAGGTTGGTGAGAGTGCCGAACCTTGGGGAACCCCAGCATTGGTTGTGAAAATATTGGATGTGATACCATCTAAATTAACATGAAATTGGCGACCTGTAAGAAAACTATGAATCCATGAGACAGTAAGATGGTCTATGCCATAAGATTTTAATTTAGCTATAAGATTTTTATGCCACACTTTATCAAATGCTTTAGAGATGTCAAGTGAAATACTGAATGTTTCACCGTGGTTTTCCAGCGATTTGTTCCAGAGATGGGATACGTAGGCTAACAGATCACCTGTTGCATGACTTCTACGAAAACCATACTGCTTATCATCAATAATTCGCGACATTTTCAAATAATCTATCAAATTGTAGTTAACATATTTTTCAAATATTTTAGCTAAAACCGACAGAATTGCAATTGGTCTATAATTGTTAGGATCTATCTTACTGCCTTTCTTTGGTATGGGTTGAACGCTGGCCAGCTTCCAAGAGTCGGGAAATATTCCGGTTTTATAAGATAAATAGAAAATTAAAATTGGAGCTAGTTGTCTAGCAAAGTTTTTAAGAATGCGGGGTGGAATACCGTCAGGGCCAGCAGATTTGTGGATATTGATAGAAAGAAGCATTTTCCGTACAATATTGCAACGAAAAATAATTGGTTTCATTTTCGTTACAACTGGGGAAATGAGTGTAGGAGAATGAGGGGGTTCAACTATGTTTGAGTTTTCTGCGAAAATACGACCCAAAAGATCCGCTTTCTCTTTCGAGTCGCTCACGGGAATGTCATTCAGAACTAGGGTTGGAATAGAGGATCGAGTAAAATTGCTCTGGACTGCCTGAAAGAAACTACGTGAGCCAGATGGGTGCTCGGCGAATTTCTTTGCTTTCTTCTGGATAAACGCGTCTTTGTCCAAGTCCATTTTGAATTTACTAATATTTCTGGCTTTCTTATAGGCTCTATGGGTTTCAAGAGTTTTATTAGCGTTATACGTCTTGAATGCTTTGCGTTTATTCCTTACTGCCTCATCAACATCCCGTGTGAACCAAGGCTCAGTTTTAGGAGTGATTAATCGATTTGGAATAAACCGCCGCATTCCTTCTTTTATGATTTAAGAAATTCTTATTACTGATGTGCTAGGATCTTGATCAACACAACAAATAGTTTTCCAAGGTGTTTCAGTCCCTCTCAGTCAGCGCGTTTATAGTTCCAGACCCGACGAGGATTTGCTTTAATTTGTGTCGGTGATGTAAATTACACTATTGCTGATATTAGTAAATGGTCCGATGATCCCAGGGGTTGGTCAACTTTTGTCTTCGTAGTATCTGGTTTGTTTGTCAAAAACAGATCCAGCAAATTATTGTTATGATGTGAATTGTCTGCGATTCTAGTGGGACACTCTATCATTTGCGTCAAACCGTGATAATCTGCGAGTATCAGTTCGGCTTGCCTTCCTACGTCGTCAGTGCGCGATGAATACTTAAACCATTCTTTATTATGAATATTGAAGTCTCCAAGAATGACCAGTCTTGCTTTGGGGTAGTCCGTGGTAATCTTGTCTAGATTAGCCGATATTTTATCGAAAAAGGGACATCCTGAGGGAGAATTTGGGGATCTGTATAATCCTATTACAAACATAGTTTCATCAACACCTGAGATCTTCAGTGCTATAGAATTATGGTGCTTAGAGTTCAACTCGTAGGCCTTAATTCTCATACATGAAAGTGAATCTCGAACAAATACACAGACACCATGTTTGTTATAAAAGGAATGTTCCAATTCGTAACTAGGTATCCGGTATTTATCGAGATCCAATTTCGATGCTTTGCCACTAACAATTGTTTCGGTAAGAAACAATATGTCAGGTTTATTTTTTTCGATGTAGTGATGAACCTCGTTTAGATTCGAATTGAGACCTCTTATGTTGGTGAAGTCAATGCTAAGCTGTTGGTTGACTCTGCTGCATTTTTGTTGAGACAAAGACTTACCCTTTGACATTTCAGGTATAGATACTGAAATTCGGCCAGGCCTAAATTTCAACACTACACAATACAAAAGAAACTGGGTATCTCTGTCACAAAAACACGATAGCAGGTTTCATGCAACAGTAGCTCGATAACAGAAAAGCAAAAAAAAAAAAAATAAAATAAAAAAATGGGGACACAAAAGACACTAACAAAATTGAAGAGTACAAATAAAGGGTTAAATTTGAAAATCTCACTAACAACCAAAACTAAATTTTACCTTCCCTGTTACCAAGCATTAAACAAATTTATGATTTAAAATAATTAATAAATTTATTACATCAAAACAATAAAAGGTAATATTTTACCTGCCAATCTGGTAACAGCAAATATAAAATACCAAATAATTATCTAAAAAAAAAGAACAATCTCACCAATTATATAATTGTACGCCTCCGTTCTTTAACAATTTTATTTTCATAAACACTAACACTAACACAAACACTATACAATACACTTATTTTCGATTATTTGTTTTTTTTCCCTTTAAATAAACACTAACACAATCACTATGACATACACTTTTTTTTTATTTTCGATTATTATTTTTTTTATTTGTATTTTTTCCCATAAAATTTTTTTTTTACCTTCTTCGTCTGTTTCTGGTTGATGAATGAGGGAATTCCATTACAATACCCGGGTAAGAAAAGGCTAAGTGGCCAGACCTGGGCCCAGGCTGCACCACAGCTTTTGGGGTTTGGGCCAGACTTAATATTTGCAAACGGCCCAAGCTTGGACCAAGTGTGGACTGATGTCCTTGGGCCAAGTCTGGCAAACCAGGCTTGGGCCAAGTCTGGCAAATAAGACTTGGGACAGGTCTACCAAACCAATTTTTTTTTCCAGACCTCCTTTAAATGTGTGGAAAGAAGTTGTGGAAAGAGTAACATACATAAAATTAGAGAAAAACTTTATATGGTTTGCACATGTTTACACTACATTAAACTAGTGCATAATGCGTAACATAATAAACGGAGACTTGGTTCAGTCTAGGCATTTACAACTGGCCCAGACTGAAACCAAAGTTAACTAGCGAAGGCTTGGCTCGCTAATACTGAGCCAATATTGGTTCGTTGTTTAATATTGGTAGCTCCTACCCGGGGCATCCATAAATCATGCAATTCAATTCATAAACGGTCCAAGCCGGTCCAAATATCCATTTTGTAGCTTAATTCTTTTAAATTTTTATTAATATCTTTGTCATAAGAAGTTAATTAATTTGTTAGATAAATTACTTTGATTTACTTTTATTGTTTTTTGAACAAAAATGAATTATACTTTACATGCATTTAAAAAAAAATTAAAAAGCTAAGAATTCGATTTATTTGTTTTAGAATTGGCCCAGCATTGTTTTTAAATATTGTTCCAATGTGTAAAAATAATAAAAGTACGTTATTATTAATCATGGTTGAAACAATATTCAACCATTTTTATTTTAAAGCTTGTCTCAACATTGTTTGACCTTAAAACAAGCTTGGTTCAATGTAGAAACAATCCCTTCTGCTTACCTGGGTAGAATTGGGCCAGCATTGTATTTAAATATTGTTCCAATGTGTAAAAATAATAATGGTACGTGGTTATCATTTAAGGTTAAAGCAACATTCAACCAAGTTTATTGTAAAGCTTGTCCCAGCATTGTTCGACCTTAAAACAAGCTTGGCTCAATGTAAAAACAATCCTCTTTGCTTACCTGGGTACTATACCATCATTGCTAGCTTAGTGTCAAATTTGAATTCCAAATTTGGTAAGCCAGAACTGGTGCAGAGGTCAATCTTTTTTGAAGTTCCACTAACGCAGATTCTTACTTTTTCGTTCATTCAAATGCTTTATCCGTCCTTGTTAGCTTATGGAGACTCTTTGCAATACTCGCATATGCTGATACAAAACATTGATAGTAAATGAACAATCCTATAGACAACTGCAAACTTAATGTAAATTCTTGGGTCTTGGCCATTCTTGTACTGCTGTGACCTTTTCAGGATCTATGTGTTCACCATTTGTTGTCACTTTATGCCCCAAGTATTTTACTTTCTCTTTAAACAGTGTACATTTCTTTGCAGATAATATTAGTCCTGTCTTTAAAATCTTTTGGACTTAATATAAGTCCATGACCCTTACAATTATCTTGTCCAATTACACAAGATACGTTCCATTAAACCTTCAAATGCTGCTGGGACTCAGTCTGAATCGAATAGCAAAACATTAAATTCCCATAACCCATCTACCAATACTACACGCTGTGAATCATCGGTCCTCTTCCTGCACTTCTACCTGCGACTAACCAGTTTGCAGATCTACTGTTGAGAACAATTTGGACCTGCAAATGTTTCCAGGGCATCATCAATTCGAGGTAATGGGCAATTAAATTTTTGTTACTGCATTCAATTTTCTGTAGTCGATGCCGAAATTAATTGTTCCATACCCTTCTTACCGACTAAAACCACACGTGAGCTCTATGAAATAGCCGATTTTAATATAAAGTGTTGTGTTATATAGGAATAACAATATGTGTCAGAACAACACATACTGACATACATTGATACCTTTAAGGACCTAGGTCGCACATTAACATGCGTTCGGAGGTTTTAATGAACGGTTTTTTATTTTTGTGTGGATTGAACGTCCTCGAAACTATCGATTCGAGTAAAGCATTTCATTTGTACGATGTACGAACAAAGAAGTGCCTTTGCATTTTGTTACTACAACGGTGAGTGATCTCCACAGTTTGACTGTTTGTACAAACCGATTGACGAGTGAAACGGCGATAATAACAAAATAATGGTCAGATAATGCAGTTACGTTGACCTGGCTCATAAAACGACAAGAAAGTTTTTGGGAATTCCCGTGATGACGCATATTAATTACAAAAAGTAAATGTTTATATGAAATCTACCGCAAAAACAAAACCCAATGAAGATCATTGACCATTTTTCCAAACATCTGTTTAAATAGAAACAACAATAAATCAACCAATACCAACAACCAATACCATCAATTGGCACTTTGAAACAATAAAAATGTAAAAGGATTTAATTTAGACGCCAAAATTATTATTTTGCTAAAAATATTTTTAGTCGGTTATTTAATCCTCTTTTAATTTTTTTTCTAGTTTTTGCATCCTTTATAAAAAAAAATGAAAACAATAGTAAAAATATGAAGGGGCTGAAATCTCACAGCTCTGAGATATCAAGACTTCGGTCTGGGTTAAGGATTTTGATATAGTTTTCGGCAAAAAACTTTTATGAGGACATTGTTTTTAGTTTTGGGCAGCGATGTATATCAAACATAACTCTTTATTAAAGTACAAGTATTTTTTATCTCTGTTTAAAAATTTATTACAAAACTAACACGAAACATCAATACGTTGCCGGAAAATTATAATCCAAATTCCAAAAATATTGTTAAATTAAATAAAATCAAACTTTTTCAAAATTCCAAAAATTATAATAATATCAAAAATTAAAAATTTTTCAAAATTCTAAAAATATTCCAAAAATTCTTACAAAATCAAAAATTAAAACTTTTTCCAAAATTCTAAAAATATTGCAAAAATTATTACAAAATAAAAAATACAAACTTTTTCAAAATTCCAAAAATATTTCAAAAACTATAACAAATTCAAAAATTTCCATGTCCAATTTCATTTTAAATTACATTTACGTCATAAAAACAGCTACATTTTTTCCCCAAAAAATTGGCTAAAAAATTAAATGAAATCATTTTTTGACACACTTGACATTATTTTTTGGCAAACTTATAATGCCATAATACTCTATTTTTTTTTTTTTTTTTTTAAATAAAATGTGATGTGTAGTAAGCATTACAATATGTGTCACAACAACACATAAAAACCTTTTAAGACCAAGGTCCCACAACAACATGCGTTCTAAGGATGTTAATGGACGCAAATCTGTTTTTTTTTTTTTTAATATTTTTTTGTTAAATAATGGATAACTAAACCATAAATCCTATCACATATAAAATATAACATAGGCCAATATTTCGTGATAGGATAGGGAAAATAAAAGTAAAATAAGAGGTAAAAAGCAAATTTGTTTTAAAAATTTGCAGGAACAAAACTAAAATTGGTTTGCCAATAGTCCAGCTAATGGCATAATCCTTGATTATGGGACGCAATATATTTTTCAATGATTAAAGCTCAGATATATAGTTATATGGAGGCTCGTTTCTTCGAGCAAGCTACAGCGTTCCAGCATCAAGGAATATTCATTAGCTAAGATTGAGAGTGCTACCGTTGACTGAATACAGTTCATCCGCCAGCACCCCTAAGATATCACCTTGGCTAGTGATATCTCACTGCTATTGCCAGTGGTATGTGATATCTCACGTTAACTCATATGCCAATAGCAGGGACTGAAGTACGCGGGGTTGTCACACCCGTGGATCAAAAAATAGAAAAAAATTAACAAATTGATAAAAACTGATCCCTCCATGCGATAATAATAATATAATATCATGTCATACGAACTATTAATTTTATTTTTTTCTAAGAAAAAAGGGTAAAAAATAAATAAAAACCTTTCTTTTGACACACTTGACAACATTTTTTGACAAACTTATAATGCCATAATTCTCAATAATCGTAATAAAATTTCATTTCAAACAAACAATTTTATTTTTTTCCAAAAAATTAGTTAAAAAACTAAATAAAAATCTTTTGACACACTTGACAACATTTTTTTGACAAACTTATAATGCCATAATTCTCAATAATAATAATAAAACTTCATTTCAAACAAACAATTAATTTTATTTTTTTTCCAAAAAATTGGGTAAAAAAATAAATAAAATTCTTTCTTTTGACACACTTGACAACATTTTTTTGACAAACTTATAATGCAATAATCTAGATTTTGGTCTCACATACCAATCCCGACCATCAAGATTTCTCCAAATTCAATGTTCCTACTCGTAATCACTTAAAATGAACGTTTTTTAAGCAAAAATATGCTAATTTCCTTGTTTTGACACACTTGACGATTTTTTTGACACACTTTCGGTACAGTTATCAAACACATCGTCCTTTCGGCTCTTCCCATTGAGTAAACCTATTTTTAGAAAAAAAAATTTTGAAATCCGTCCAGCGGTTTTCTAGATTTCGTCGGTTGTGACGGCCGGCCGACAGACAGACACACATTTTTTTTTTTTTTTGCTTTTTTAGAATCAGTAGGTCCTAAAACGTCGAGAAATGCCAAAAAAAGTGGGGGTAAGAATTTCACTTTGAGCTCATGAATGTAATACTTAGGTCTTTAGACCGAAGTAATAGTAAGTACATATAGTAGAATTTTTCGCCAACGAATTTTTGACAGATGGGACGCAGCAAGAGATAAAAGATGAGACAAAAAGTAAAACAGAGATTTATTATTTATTTTAGGATAAATTTGTTTTCAAAACAATTATGTTAGTTAAATTTCTACTTCTAGTTCGTACCATTTGTTTGTTGTGATATTTGTTTCCATAGGCGTCAATATTTTTATTATAATTATTTTTAATTATTAAAATTTTGTTACATTGCTTACAAAATCATTAATATTTTTACTAGTTTTTGGTTTTCTATGATAAAATTGGTTGAATTTTATGCGTTTTTTTTGTCCATTTCAATGGAACCCCAATAGTTTTTTTTAATATTTAAATCGAGACACTGAATGTGCAAACAATATGCGCATGTGCAAACAATATGCGCATAACAAACAAATTTCATGTTCGCTGGCAAAAAAATTCTACTATACATACATGTAATTAGAAAATCGAAAATACATATACAAAATTTCAAGCTGGGAAATTTGTGAAGTGAAAATTATTATAGTCGGCAATAAATGTCAACCGAGATATATTTTTTCAATAAAAGAGTGATTAATGATTCGAGATAATGAAGATTTTCACTTTTGGAAATGCCGTCAATTGTTTCACCAATACATGCTAGATATGTATGCAAAAACATTCGATACAGAACGTTTGATATTCATCCATTTAAATCAAACCAAGCTTTTCTCTGAAGTACCAGTTCATTAGCGACAGCCAATTTAATATGACGGTTATTCACAACTAAAGCACATACACAAAATCATTTCAAATGCACACGGAACTATCCGATGCCAGATTCGATAGATTTGTAGGAAGTTGTGACGAAAAATATGTAACATGAGCTTTCCAGAACACTGAATCCAAATTCAGAATGCATGAGAGACCATTACTACTCAAAATGATACCATCAAGGATTTAGTCAGTTACAGGAAATGATGAATGTTCTCTATATTTTTATATATTAACATTAACCCACTATTAGATTACAATTTATTTAAAGAATAATTTCACAACGATATTAAATTATATTTATTGTACAAATTAAATTATATTTATTGTATATTGACTGAATACAAGATAATAATGATCTTGATCGATCAATTGATAACATGATTACAAAAGTTACTATTTGATTATAAAATACACACATACTCTTATATCATATCATTTATATATAAATATAATACGGGGTATATAATTCCAGACTCTATGTATAATTTTAGGACGTTCTTAATATGTATATAATAACTCTCCCCTATTTAATTTAAACTATAATCCTAAGACAAAATGTTTTACAATTACTACAACAACAATTGTTTAAGTTTAACATTAACTATAATTTGTTAAAAACTATTGTATCGTAATATATTAGGTTCTCTTATAACCCTTTTCGACTTCCTTATACGTGGACTTTCAGGCGATGTGGACAAAGTTCTTTTCCGACACATTTCAAAATTATTTTCGTGAGACTCGAATTGATCCAGCCTCATTCCTGGATGTTCATCGTCATCCAGATCACTTCCTCTGATCTGATTTTCTTGGACAAATTTAATATGGTTTTGAATATTAATCAAACATGTAAGGGAACTTATGCACTCTACAACTCGGGCTGGCAACCATTTTATGTTGCTTCTAAAATGATTACGATAAAGAATTTTGTCACCAACTAGAAATTTTTGACTAGCTCTATTATATAATTTTATTGGTTCTAATTTTTATTTTCACTTTCGTTAATTTTAACTTTTTTTTCCTTATTTTCTACATTATAATTTTTATTAGATATCTTAATATTAGGGTGAATTGCATCAAAAAATGTTTTAGGTTTATAACAAAAAAGCAACTCAGAGGGAGTTCGGTTTGTTGTACTATTCGGCGTATTTCGATTGTAAAATAAAAATTTACTAATTCGATCTTGAATTGATAATTTATTTTCTGGACCGGACAAATACTTATACAGAGAATTTTTCACCGTTTGCACATAACGTTTTACCTGTCCATTCGATGAAGGATGATACGGCGGAGAATGTAAAAGTTTGATGTTGTGTGCATCACAACATTTTTGAAATTCATAACCTTGGAAAGATAGACCATTGTCTGTCACAATTTTTGTAACCAAACCTAGACTTGACATAATAATTAACAGTTTTTCAATAACTGTAGTAGCATTTATTGAATTTACGGGAATAACATCCATATACTTGTAGTCTGAATCAACGAAAACTAAAAACTCTTTCCCAGCAAAATAGAAAAGATCCAAATGCACTCTTTCCATTGGGTATTCACTATCTAACCATTTCGACTGAATTTTTTCCTTCGGAATATTCTGCGACTGTTGGCAAATTAGACATGATTTTACAAATGTTTCTATATCAGAATCAATGTGGATCCACCACACATAAGACCGTGCTACTATCTTCATTTTCACAATTCTTGTATGATTTTCGTGCAAAAGTTGAAGAATTTTGACTCTGAGTGATTCAGGAATTATAATACGGTTACCATAAAACAAACAACTATCTTCCGTACCTAAAACGTCTGACTTTGAGAAATATGATTTTAAATGGCTGGTTATCGTTTTAGGCCATCCACTCAAAACAAAATCGTAAACTTGACACAAGACTTCATCATTTGCCATAGACTCCATGACTTTTTGAAAATTTATAGGACTTTTATGCGCTTGGTTGAAATAACAAATTTTAATTTCCTCCACAAATGTTTCACCATCAAGAGGTAAGCGCGACAAAGCGTCTGCATTTACTTTTTTTGCTGGCTTATATTTGATGTTATATTTAAACAATGATAAATACACAGACCATCTTTGCAATCGAGCAATTGCGATGGTAGTAGTACCTTTTTTTGGATGAAATATTTCCTGTAAGCTTTGGTGATCAGTACAGATTGTGAATTCTTTCCCTAACAAATATTTTTCAAACTTTTTGACTCCAAAAATAACGGCTAGAGCTTCTCTATGTAGTTGCGAATAGTTGCGTTCAGCAGAAGAGAGGGTGCTTTAAGCAAACATCACAGGTTTTTCTATGCCATTTACGATATGTGACATCACACAACCAACTCCATACGGACTAGCATCGGAAGTAATAATAATAGGCTTATCTGGATCGAAAAGTTCTAGTACCTTGTTATTTAGTATCAGATTTTTACTATTTTGAAAAACTTTTTCACAATCTGTTGTCCAATTAAACTCAACCATCACGCAGTAACTGATAGAGAGCATGAAGTTCTGTCGATAGGTTTGGTATAAATTTACCGTAATAGTTTAACAATCCTAAGTATGATTGCAATTGTTGCAAATTTGAGGGTGCAGGAGCGTTTGTTATTGCTTTAATTTTTGAATTGTTTGGGTATATGCCACTTCCTGATATCATATGACCCAGCGACATATTTTTCCAAGAACTTACATTTTTTAAATTGTAATACGAACGTTATGCTGACTTAATCGTTTTAAGACTTCTATTGTTTTTTCGCGACACTCTTCCAATGATGATCGTCCTACAATGATATCATCAAGATAGCACCTAACTTTTTCCATGAAATTTAAAATTCTATTAGCTACGCTTTGAAATATAGATGGTGCAGATGAGACACCAAACGGCAAGCGAGTATACCTAAACAACCCTTTCTGTGTATTAATTGTCATATATTCCTGGGAGTGAGGAGTTAATAGAAGCTGTTGATATGCTCCAGTAAGGTCAATTACGGAAAAAACTTGCAGTTTGTTAAACTAGCCAAAATATCCTCATATCCTCAACTTTTGGAAGAGGATAATGCTCTGTTTGAACAAAACGATTAATGGTTACCTTGCAGTCAATACACAGACGAACACTTCCATCTTTTTTAGGTACCACTACAACAGGACTGGCATATTGACTATATTTAACTGGTAACGAAATTGTCTCATTTACTAAACGATCAATTTTTTTATCCACTTGATCCTTAAGACGATATGGAACAGAATATGCTGCGTGGAAAATAGGAGTAGCGTCTTCTGATAACACAATATCCGCCACGTATCCCTTAATTGGACAGACTAAACTATTATTTACTATATTTGAAAAATTATTTGAAATATATTCAAGCATACCTAGACTTACATTCTTAGTTTCAATTTTCTTACATATTGATAACTTTTCATATTCGACCGAATTATTAGTTTCAGAAAATAAATTATTCCTCCACCTTGGTTCTATAATATCAAACCAATCGCGACCAAGCAACGGACGAAAAGAGCGTTTCGCATCAATAATTACCATTTCCAACACCTTGGGGTCTTCGTCATCATTGCTTTTTTTAACTTTAACAGAAATTTTGCCTATAATTTTGATACATTCACATGAAATATCAAAATAATCTTTTACATTTGGTTGTAATTTAATAATTTTAAATTTATCTAAATACTGATCTTTGGATAGAGCTGTTGTCGCTGCACCAGTATCTACTTCGAAAATGATGGTTTGATCCTCGATTCTAAGCTGGCATGTAAGTGGAATATTCCCATATGATATTTGGTATATGGCCTTAAAATGTTTAGGTTCTGTGTGATTGTAACAAACCGTTGATGTATGTCCTTTTTCATTACAAGATTAGCAAGTCCATCCTAAAGCAGGGCAAAATTTTTCTTGATGTCTCCCAACCTTCACGCAGCGACGGCATTTCCATATTCGATTATATCGAACTGGTGATCTGTAACGATGACCTTCGTATGAGTTTCGTTTAAATTGACCTTGACTATCATACCTGTAACTTTCAACTGAATTTTGCGAAAATGATTCGATGACCTTGAAAGACTGCGACCTCGATAATTTATAGCACCACTTGTACCTGCTGACATACCACTAGAAATTACTGCAATCGCTTTTGTTTGATTAACTTTAGTTTCTGCGAACCCCAATTCTAGATTTAAAGCCAACTCACATGCTGACTCAAAATTTTCTTCATCTGATTTAACATTTAAAAGCGCTTGGAAAATACGCTCGTTTCGTATCCCCACAATAAAACGGTCCAATATCGCTTCTTCAATTAGCACGTGTTTAAGCTCTGGTAACTTTTTATACTTTTCTTTTTCAAGAAATCCACCGAAATCGCATGACGACACCATTGACTGTTATCTTAAAATAAATTCATTTACAGACTCACCCTCTTCTTGTTTTGATTTATGAAATTTTGCCCTTTCGGTTCGTATATTCCTCTTTTTTGAAAAATGCTTTTTTAAAAGAACCAAACATTCATCTAAAGTTTTTTCACTTGGCAAAAATGGAATGGTTAGCTTCATTAAGGTTTCGTACAGTCCAGCTCTAATAATGGTGATAAATGTAGCCATCTTATCTTCATCTGCGATTTTATTTGCTATGAAATATTGCTTAAGACGGTCTTTATAGGCGACCCAATTACTCCCTTCAACGAAGAATTCCAATTTACCAACCATCCTTTTATACGTCTCAGTCTCTTTTTTAATTTTTATCAGTTGATTTTGATTCAACATTCACTTCACGAGTTAACTTATAACAAAACTTTGACAAAATCTGTATTTTAATTTATTTTAATTTTTTGTTTAACTTGATAACGGTCACCCCGTTAGAGAAAAAAATTTTTTTGTTATTTTATAAAACTATCTAGTTGCTATTATGCATGAATACACGAGGTGATCCCATCTTTGTCGCCACTTTTATATATTAACATTAATCCACTATTAGATTGCAATTTATTAAAAGAATAATTTCACAACGATATTAAATTATAGTTATTGTACAATTAACGTTAGTTACATTTGACTGAATACTAGATAATAATGATCTCGATCGATCAATTGATAACATGATTACAAAAGTTACTATTTGATTATAAAATACACACATACTTAGAGTTTCTGATTTCTCGACCTTTTATGAATCTCGAGATTCGAGAATCCCGAGTTTATCAGCGATTGTGTTTCTCGAGAAATTGGGAATAATTATTTGAATATCTCGAGATTCTCGAGAATTATTCAAAATTAATTTTAACAAGAAAAGTAACTCTCCGTTTACTGTCAAAACTTCCAGATACAGAAAAATTTCTCTCGTTTCCAGTGTATGTTGGTTTTATCAAAATTAGAGTGTTTCTTAGAACTTCTAAATTGAAAGTAATCTTACCAGTAGCTTCAAATGCATTAATTTCCTTAGATAGTGAGCGGTAGTTGTCATTTATTGTTGACTGCATTCTCAAACTCTCACGAATACTTCTGTGGTTTGTTAAATCTCGAGATTTCGACAATTTTTCTCGAGAAATGGGAAAGAAAAATGAGGAAAAATAAGAAATCTCGAAATGTGGAAATATCTTTTCTCGAGAATTCGAGAGTTCAAAATTACAATTCTTTCTCGAGAATCTCGACACCGGATTTCTCGAGCAGAAACTCTACACATACTCTTATATCATATCATTTATATATAAATATACGGCGTATATAATTCCAGACTCTATGTATATATTTAGAACGTTCTTAATATATAATATATATAAAAGAAGATCATCAGCAGATGGCGGAAAGTTAACAACATATAGATATGCGAAACGGGAATATGGAAATGGTTCCATACACATGGATGGTTGTTCCATATTAATCCTTTGCTATCAAGAACATACAGAGCGCACATAAACGTGGAATACGGTATCTCTATGAAATCAGTAAAATACGTTAGAATCAGTAAATACGTTAATAAGGGCAGCAACATTTCAATTTTTAGCGTGCTACAATGAAGCAGCAACAGCACTGAAGTAGTGTTGTGAGTACTTTACTGTCCTAAACATGAACGAAGTCCAAATATTGTTCGTTTAGTAGTACATTTAGAAAATAAAACACGCATCTATATCACATCTGTAAATACTAAATATGCAACAAAACGCCTTGAATCTATTGCATACAATTTTAACCACTTTCTTTGCCATATGTCAAACGCAATAATGCGATTGCGAATACACTGCCGTATTCGGAAATACCAACGTACCTAACATGGAATCCGAATAAAAAATTATTTATACGAGGTAAAGAAAAAAAAGCGAGTCGACGAATAATCTGTCGTATTAATAAAAACTGCGATATGCAGACTGTACCCCATCCCAAACAAGATGAATGTATCTTTTCTCGCATGCTATTAGTAAATGTTCGTTCTAGCAATTGAGAATTGTCAACGACGTTTCACATGTCACTTTCTGCATTGCATGTCAAACACTGAATTTATTTTAGAACCAACGACACTGGGATGTATGCATTAATGACACGTGCAGCACGTCACTTCCAAACTAAGATCGGGCTTTTTTTGAAATCATACTGGCCGCTTAATCGCCTTCATCTACAAGAACGTTTTGGGAAAAATATAAATCGCACATGGTTGAAGATATTTCCTGTCGATTAAGGCATAATGATTGAAGATCTATGCGTAGTATTCGCAAACTTCGTTCTCTAAATAAAATATATTAAAAAAATATTTATAAAACCTTGGGTGTGTTAAACATTAAAAGAATAATTATTTAATTACTTTAATAATTAAGTCATCAAACCGAAATACTTTCCATTGTAGTAGGTTTACAAATTTACTAAAAAACCATTAAATTTATTCTCCATTCAAAATACCAAAACACTAAACGATTTATAAACAAAAATAAGTTAGCACTCATTCTCAAAACAGAATTACAATCATAACAACAACAAAAAAATATTGTTTACCCACCTTTCATCAATCATTAATTAACCATAATATCTGAATAGAAATAAAATCCTTTTTTTCTTATTTTAAAACACCAAAAACAATACCCAAATTCAAACCTTTTATTTTGCCAACCATTTAATTAAACCAAATTTTTATATGAGAGTAATTTTGTTTGCACATTTACAAATCTTCAAAACGAACTACATTCTCAATTTCAATAAAAAAACAACAAAAAAAAATCGAAATAGTTGACGGGTAATGTTTAATATTTTCGATCGATGAGCGATATCAATAGCAACTTGCCAGCCATTAGTTGCAATACCGGCCATATTGCCGAAATATACGGATATATTGCCGGGTAATACGAAAATATGCCGAGAAAGTTGTTGAATTTGGGCAATATTTTCAGCAATATTGTCCGGCAATACGTATTTTTAGTTGCTGGTTTACAGCCTCCTGGAGGAAAAAAAGTACTATAACAATTTTTGTAGATAATTTTAGGATCTATAAGTCTTTCTGACCTGTTTTTATGATAAAATTGACCGTTTATCGAGAAAATTCAAAAAACCGATATTTTGTACCTTTGACTTAGACATCCTTGAAATTTCTATTTTTGAAAAACAAAAAATAAAAATTTCATGTAAAGTAGCCTAATTTAAGCCTTATTTACCTTCTAATCAAAAAAAAGTTCAATAGAATCGGTAAACTTGCTTTTAGTAAATGACACAAAGTATAACAAACATAATAATATGTATATTGAATCAAAACAAAAAATAACCCTTGTCTGTAATATTAGTATGTTTTGAGTAAATAACAAATCTTTAAAATATAAAAAATGAACGAAAACAAAAAGTTACGTTTTGAAATCGCCATGCTTGAAGAATTAAAACTAAAAAGAAATATTTAAAAATGTCATCTAATCTTTTTTGTCAGTGTAATATTTTTATAAAGCCTCACTAAGTACCTTTCAAACAAAAAAAATTACTCAAATCGTATAACCCATTCGAGTATAATTTAACTTTAAGCTTTGATTGTTCCTAAATATCTTAAGAAGTTTCGAACCACCCTGTGTCAAAACTAGTGAAAAAATAAAAAACACGTAATAATTTTATAACGATTACCGAATTTTCAAAAATCGGGAAAAGTCGGGTTCAAATTTCTTATTACATCGGCGTCTCGTTTCGATTTGCCATCAATAGAAGCATTCCACGTAAGGCGGCCAGGTTAAAAATTTCAAAGCTTCCGAGTTTAGTAATATTTGATAATTTTATACCTATATATGTCCTCGCTCCAGATACAAACTATTTTTACAGCATAACGTCTTGTTAACGAGCTAAAGGGGTTTAAAAGTTTGACTATACGGCAGGTATCCCGACTAGGATTTTGTTCAGGCATGCCCTATTAGGATCTTGGCTAGATCAGGGGGTAATAACCCGAGCAGAAATTAGTTAAGGAGAGCCTTAATACGGTCAGGATCAGGTCCTAGTCAGTCCAGAAAGAGCAAGCCTTATTAAGGCAATCTGATGTGGTCCTGTTCCGTGACTGATTTACCTTTAACCTAATTTGAACATATCAGGCCCTGATTTTGTGTTTCGTATTTCACTCCTTACTGAAATTTCAAGTGGTTAAAGTTCACTAAACTCTAGAGTATTATCCGTTTTAGAAATACATAGTTAAACTGCTTCATGTTTGTTTTAGTTATCGCTTCTCTGCTTAAAGGCTATATAATAGTGATTAAGGTGGTATGTTTTAATTTTTCCATTGTAATTTTTTCATTTTATTTTTTTTTATATATATTAATATATATATATATCAGGATCTGATCCGGATATCCCAATCAGGGCCTGATCCGATTATTTCAATCAGGGTCTGAACCGATTATCCCAATCAGAGTCTGATCCGGTAATCCCAATCAGGACCTGATAGGGAAAAAGTGTTAAACTCATGATCAGGACCCAATCAGGCTGCCCTATTAATGCCTGATCCAGACTAGGGCAAACCTGATCAGGACCTTATTTGAGTCCCAACAAATTTCTGCTGGGAAAGGTAAGTCTTAACAGGGCATTTACATCCGGCCCCTATCAGAAAACATACCTAATTTCACTAATAAGGCACATCCTATTTGTCCTGATTCGGACCGGACTGCGAAGACCTATCTCATTCCTAGTAGTAAATGCTGGATCAGAATCATGTATGATTTTCCAATTAAGGTATGCCCTATTTGTCCAGATCTGAGCCCTTTTTCATTTGAATAAATTTCATTTGGTTAACATTCAATAGAGTACTCTCCATTTTAGATATATATAGTTGGCGAAATTTCACATTTACTTTAGTTATCGCTTCTCTGCGTTATGACTACATATAGGCAATTGTAAGTTTAGAATATTTTTATAAAAAAAACTACAAAATTCGGATATTTTAAATTTAAATTATTTGAATGTAAATTCCCTATTTTAAATCATCCGGTTCTAGTAGGGCTGCGTGATCTGGCTTGGATAGTTTAAAGCGTTACATTCGAAGTAGCGCCTCCCTAGCATTATGTAAGAGATAAGATCTGGGCCGGGTACGGCTTTCATACTACTGATAGGAACCGGATCAGGCACTTTGAACAGACAATAATCAGTATTGTCTGTTCAAAGTGCCTGATCCGGTTCCTATCAGTAGTAGGAAGCCGCACCCGGCCCAGATCTTATCTCTTACATAATGCTAGGGAGGCGCTACTTCGAATCCCATTATCCACATTTAAAAAGTTACAATAAAATAAATAAAGCTGTCGAATTTATACTTCATTGAACTATTTTTTTGAATACATTTTTAAATTATAAAAATACGTTTTTTATTTGCAAACGCTGCAGACAAAAGTAGAAAAATAATCATGAGGTTCCATCGAGGTTGCGATGCTGTCAATATTTAAGCAACCATACTCCAACGGAGCTGTGGGAACAACTATGCATTCCATTATAGTCTTAATTTTTAACAAAGTCTAGTGATCTCTTTTTGAAATAAATTAAGTGTATTAGTGATAATAAAAACAAAGGGTACAGAAACCCCACCCACTTATCAAAGAATATAAAGAAACATCGTTAAGGTAAATTCTGTATCTCCAGTATTATTTTTATTTATATTTTGTAAATGGGGTTTTCCCAATTTCCAACATTTTTTCTATATATAAATTTCTTGTTTATTTTCTATACCAAACCTAATTAATCCCAAAATTAGAGATTTTTAGTTTTTATTACTTATCGGTAATTTTTTTACTTAACTAGGAGATTAAGTTTTTCTTTGCTTTGTTTCCTGTTTTTTTTTTGTTATCATTTTTAGAGAAACACTCTTTAGTTATATAAATATTGTTATATTATTTAAGTTTATAGCCTTGACAGGAATCTTGTAACGAAGTAAAATACGACGCAGTGGGTTGATTCCTTGTTTCATAGACTTGCTACTTCATCACATATGACATACCCCATAAGTTTCCTTACCTGCGATTTTCGTATCAATTTTTTTATTATACTTCATTTATAGTCATCCGTTAATTTAGTTCTCCGCTACACAAATTTATTCTTCTCATATAAATTTTTTTTTGTGTAATACACTAACTTTGGAGTCCGTCTACGTTTGTTTTTTTTTTTGCAAACATAATTTCACTATAAGTCTATTTCTTCGTCAGCTACAACCATGACAACCGTTTATTTTTATTGTTGTGTATGTTTGGCAATTGGTTTTTCCTACCTTGAAACTATACCCGGCAATCAATATAGAAATTACCGTATATTATATTATATGTTATTATCGCCTTTCAGTTATGATATTCGCTTCAACTTTGATTTATCGGGATAGTTATACAAGAAATAAACAACTTATTTGGGTAAAAGTTACACAATACTTAACGCAGTTCTTAGCAATATTATACAGTTGCTCGTTGGTTTTTGATCCCTTTCGAGAAGGATATTTTTTTTTGTCAACTTTGGAAAGACCGAAATAACGATCATGACTCTGTTAACAGTTTTATTTAGAATTACCTCCACAATTGCCGTTATATATTTGTGTGGACTTTACTCGTTGTTACCTGCGTGGCTGAACATGCACGCCGAATTGCTAAAATTTGGTGATCGACTGTTTTATAGAGATTGGTGGAATAGTAATTCATTAAACGAATATTATCGTACCTAGAATACAACCATTCATGATTGGCTATGTGAATTTATTACCAAAAATTTTTGTTTCTTATCTTATAAATCATCAGTTTGTCTATCAAGAACTTGGTGATTATTAGCTATTATATCTTCATCCGGCATATTTTCTAACCATAGATTATCACTAATAATGACTAAACCACGTACAACGGTACACGGGTTAAAATTTAAATAAAAGCCTAAAGAACTTAGGTATCTGTTTTCCAACAATAATTTACAATTTTCTTTGTCATGTGGAATACGCTGATTTTGAGTTATTCTACGTCGCACAAGCACAACTTCGCTAAACTAGTTAAGTTATTTATCCATAACCACAAACCATAACCGCTAACGTCTATTATTGCAGTAAAAAAAACCGGAGATAATTGTGTATATTTAAACATCGGTATCCGTAAATCGGTATTGTAATTAATCTAGAGTCGTTATATTTAATAGTATCGATTTTACTCTCTATATATATGTATATATTTATATGTATGGGAATCTCGCACTTGTAGTTTGATATTTTAACATTGGTTGTAAAACTTCATAAACCGATATTCAAATTTATGTCCGGAGCCATGGTAAAATGAAAATAAGGTATTCTCACTAGAGTGACAGCGATGCCATTTTGATTTTGATTGACGTCATTCAGAGTTTTATAATATAATACGTTTGTTGTTATTATCAATGAGAAAACCTATTGTTTTTAAATTAAAAATATATTTAGAATGATTTATAAGCTAATTTATTAGTTTATGAAATGATTGAAATTAATTCATTCATTAATTAATTAACTTTAGTATTTGTTTTACTATTAAAATTTAAAACATATACAAATTTAAATGCCGAACTACGTTAAAACCTGCAAAAGTTTTCAACAAATGTGAAAAATCATATACTCAGAACATAAGGTTTTTTAATTTCCAGAAAAATAAATCAATTTGTAGTGGATAGGGATCATGTGGAAAAAGAAAATGTTCGTATTTATTATAAGGTAGTTTGTTCCTTACACTTCACTGAAAATGATTGGACTTTAAAAGACAAACTTTTAAATACTCTAATGAGTAAAAGATCGTTGAATTGATCGTTGAAAGTGAAAGCTTATCTTAGAACATAAAAGGAAGTGGTTACTTCCAATATTTGCACATCTAAAGGAACGCACATCCAAATCGCTCGAAAAGAAACGTGCTATTGCTAGTACTTGATCAATTTGACTTCAAGAGTTTCCATTCGGTTTAAAAACATAAGTCTGCTTATGAATCGATCGATGCGAAAAGAAAGTACTGGCAATTCTCAAATTATTTGATAATGCAAACTCAGTCATTCTCTCACCATTATCATTGTTGGTGTTGATTTCATAACCTCCTCCAGTGCTATGTAGAAAATATTGACGGTCTTAGCTTCAGTAGGTACATGCAAGGCAATAAGAGAAATATTGTTTTATGTACCGCGTACCCCTAAGTAGCAAATCCTCTCATTGACCAGGATGAATTCCAACACGGCTTCTTGTATGCGTACACCAACAAGGAAACCAGTACTAAATTCATTTCGAGAAGAATGACCACTACTGCATAATGAGTGACTATTCGAGTTTTGTTTTCCGATTATTGGCTGTCTAATTTCTTGCAGAGAAATTATATCCATCCTATGCCTCTCAGCCTCTGTTTCTAGGCTTATTAAAGCATCATGAGCGATCAGGCTGCACACGTTTCACGTTCCGATTCGGCAGTTTGGTTCTTTCTCACGTTCAGGTAAAACTTCTGTTGTTTTGTTAGTGTCTGGTATTCTTTTTTTGGTTATCAAATTTAACAAAGCTTTTTTTTCGGAGTGATGGTATTAACCTCAGTCCCAACCCAAATTTTCGTTAATGGTTGTTATGATGTTAAGGTTATAAGAACTTTTAGGGCGCCAATTCGCCGTGATGTAGCGTAATAGACTAAGCAGTTTTTCACTGCTTGTCTCCGATACACCAACCTAATTCTGTCTGCATTACCCCTGCAGCATGGCGTGGACGTCGAATTTCTTACCCTGTAAAATGTTCTTTAGAGTTAGAAAACTTAATAAACAAATTGTTAATGAAAAAAATAAGGAAAACCATAACGTAAAAATTATGTTTTCTCTAATTTTCAAATTAAAACATTTTTTGTTTCTTTATATTTACGCCGGATGACGTCACACAAAATTTTCGATTAGCTGTCAAGAATACCTTATATTCGTTATACCATGGTCCGGAGCTTTCACTCGAATTCATTAATTTTCACTATTCCCCTGTAGAGGTCCATCAACCGGGTGATATTTCAGGTTGATATCTTAGAATACTCCAAATTCGGACCTGGGTATTGTATGACATTTTTTTTTGCTTTTATGGACCTGGGTATTGTACGAACTCAAGCGTCTGTTCTCCATGTTAGGGGCGGCTTGGAACGGGCGTCTGTCTTGGATCAAGTGGCTCGCTATATAAACGTGTAGCAAGCGTCTGTTCTCCATGTTAGGGGCGGTTTGTAGCGGGCGTCTGTCTTGGATCAAGCGGCTCGCTATATAAACATGTAAAAAGGTTGTTTCTGGTGACCTTAAGATGCAGAACGAACCCATTCACGAAAATTTGGGTTGGGCGAAGGGCTAACACCCCATTTCCGTAAAAAACTACTTGTCATGAATTTTGTACACAGGCCTCGGATTTTCTCGGATTCATTATTAGAACGACCTCGGAAACTGTACCCGGACTACGATTTAAAAATGGGAACCTGGAACGTGCTAAGCCTTAGAAGACCAGGAGATCTACTGAAACTTACAAACCAAATCAATAGCTATACACTTTATATAGTGGCGTTACAAGAACTAAGATGGCCAGGGAGTGGAATCCACGAAACAGCCAAGGGATACACTCTCTACTATTGCGGTCATGAAAACGGAGGAGAATTTGGAGTTGGCTTTCTCACACATCGTCGCGTGAATCAACATGTTATCGACTTTCGCCCAATTAATATGCGGATATGCACAATGAGAATCCGCACGCAAAAATTTAATGTAACGATCATCAATAGTCATGCACCTACTGAAGACAAAGCAGATGACATTAAAGACCTGTTCTTTCTAGAACTCGAAGAAGTCATCAATAACATCCCGCGGCACGATATAAAAATCGTGGTAGGTGACTTCAATGCGCAAATTGGTAGAAGTGCAGAACTTAAAACACATGTCGGCCCTAACAGCTTGCATCATGCTAGTAACAATAACGGCTTTCGCACAGCTGAACTGGCTATGATGTATGATCTAGTAATTTCTAGCACTTTCTTTCCTCATAAGAGAATCCACAAAGCAACGTGGAAATCAAATGATGGAAGAACTGAAAATCAAATCGATCACGTCATGATTTCTAAGAGACACTCTACAAGTGACGTTCGATCATACAGAGGTGCTGATATGGACACCGATCATATGCTTGTCATCTTTAAGTATAAGTGCAAATTATCATCTACATTTAATAGGCAAGCAAAAAAGACCGTGCGCTGGAATGTCGAAGCATTTAAACACCTGGAAACACTGAATAGATATCAGGAAATTGTAACGCAAAACATAGAAGAGCATGACATCCCATCTGAGATGCCATTAAACATACAAGAAGAATGGCAAACGCTTCAATCAACCATCATATCCGCAGCACAAACTACAATCGGAAAACGACCACCGAAATCACGTAACGAATGGTTCGATGACGAGTGCCGCGAAAGCATTGAGCACAAACAAAAACTGCGAAAAAAATGGTTAACAAGAAACACCCGAAGCTCCCAAACTGATTATCTATGCGCCAGAAAAGCCTCAGCAAAACTCCTACGGAAAAAGAAACGCGAACACATGAAGAGCTGTATCGAAAACATCAACCAACATGCGGCTAATGGAAATTCGAAAGAGTGTTTTGCCAATGCGCGGAATATGACCAAAGATTTCCACCCAAGATCTACAGCCATCAAAAATGGAAACAACGAGCTTACAACAAGTGAACGTGATGTGCTGGTAGTATGGCGATCCCACTTTTAAGACCTACTGAATAGGACGAACGAAGTTCATCCTATTCGAGCAATTGCTCCGTCAAGTGAGGAGATTTTTGTCCCTTACCCAACAATAGAAGAAGTGGAAGCTGCCATCAAAAAATTAAAAAATGGCAAATCACCAGGTATCGATGGAATCCCTGCAGAACTACTTAAGAATGGAGGAGCAGCTCTAGTCTCACGTATATATGATCTGATTCTTGCAATCTGGGACCAAGAAGAACTACCTGCCGAATGGAAAACAGCTCTCATTGTTCCGCTACATAAAAAAGGTGACCGCCTAAAGTGTGCAAATTATCGTGGAATCGCACTGTTGAACACTGCATATAAAATACTAGCTAATGTCGTACTCGCTCGGCTCATCCCATTTGCCGAATCTATCATCGGCGACTATCAGTGTGGTTTTCGTCCCAACCGTTCAACCACAGATCAATGTTTTACCTTAAGGATGATTCTGGAAAAATGTTGGGAGTACAACATCAGCATTCACCAGCTCTACGTTGATTTCAAGCAAGCATATGATAGCATCATCCGCGACAACCTCTGGTCTGTACTCATATGCCTTGGTATTCCAGAGAAACTTGTTTCTCTGTGCAAACTCACAACATCGGGATCAAACTGTAGAATAGTAATCGAAGGGTCAGTTTCTGACTCTTTTGATATAACATCAGGTGTTCGACAAGGTGATGCACTCGCACCCGTACTATTTAATTTGGCGCTTGAGTACGCGATAAGAAAAAGCCGCATTGAGACACAAAACTGTATATTTAACAAATCTAGTCAAATTCTTGGCTATGCAGATGATATTGTGCTTCTCGGACGTAGAACAAGCGATATCAAGGATAGTCTCTCTCAGCTTGAAAGAAATGCTAAACGACTTGGATTATGCATTAACACCGGCAAGACTAAACTTTTAACAACATCCAGGAATATACCTCCCGGCAATCTGAATACTGGCGACTATGAAGTGGAACGTGTAGAAAACTTCAAATACCTCGGGTCCGTAATAACATCGTCAAATGACATGCAGGCAGATATTAAAGCTCGTGTCTCAGCCGCATACAGAGTTTTCTACGCATACTCAAAACTTTTGCGATCTAAACATCTTTCGCAGTCGTGCAAACTCACACTTTACAAAGCATTAATTCGACCTGTGCTTACCTTTGGAAGCGAAAGCTGGACACTGACTTCCTCCGATTGTAGAATTTTATCAACATTCGAGAGGAAAGTCATACGAACAATTTATGGTCCATGTAAAGTTGCTGAAAATCAGTATAGAATCCGAATGAATCATGAAATCAGACAGCTTCTTGGAGGCTGCGATGTAATCGGATTCATTAAATCTAACCGGATTAGATGGTTTGGTCATGTAGAAAGGGCACCATTAGATAGAATGATTAAAAAAGCGTCCCAACAACAACCAGCTGGTGTTCGTCGAAGAGGAAGACCTAGACAACGCTGGCGTGATGACATCATCCAAGACCTTCGTGATATAGGATGTCGAAACTGGGGTCAACTGGTCATGGAACGAGACGATTGGAAGCTGATTGCACAGACGGCAAAATCCCTCCATGGGATGTAAACGCCAGAGAGAGAGAGAGTATTGTACGATAGTTTTTCTTTGCTTTGAATACATTGGTCAATATATTTCCCAACATCCTTTTTTTATGATAAATGTCTCGATTCACGATTGATTTCGATTGTCATAACATAAATTCGAGATATCAAACCAAAAAAATGTTTGAATTCGCTTGATATATAAGCGCTTATTTGTCATATCAATACCATCATTGCCATTCAGTAGTTCGATGATAATGATTTTGACGTTTTGCTGCTGATCGTGATGTCCATTAGGAATATTTCATGGTGTTAAACAAAATTCAAGGAAACAAATCAATTACAACCGAAAACGGAATAAACCATTTTGATGAGATAGGGAAAAGGAATATTATTGAAATATAATAATCTGGTTCGCATACAAATTTATTCAATAACCATGAATGTGAAAAATCGTATTCTACGTTCTGAACAAGAAGATGGCTGTTTTGTTCTAGTCGACGTGTGATGAGTACGCATGTACCACATAAACGCGTTACCTAGTGAATTATTTTGGTAAACGGTGGAAAACTATAGATTTACGATTAATTTTGGATAAAGCTTGTCCAACCTGTGATAAATTGATGTAAAGCGTCAGATAAACTTTTAAATTGTATTGTGTGACCCGTGATTGTAGTGTTAAATAAATTATTAACTTTCTGTTGTTATGTCCGCGCATGCCAAGGCATGAATTATTGATATATATATATATATATATATATATATATATATATATATATATATATATATATATATATATATATATATATATATATATATATATATATATATATATATATATATATATATATATATATATATATATATATATATATATATATATATATATATATATATATATATATATACGATCTGTGATATTCAACCCGCATGGATAAGGTATCATCTACGAACACGATTCCGATTAGACATTCTGGGATGATCCTATCAAATAACCATTAAAGAACTTAATTTAGTAAATCAAAGTAGTATATTCAAAATACTTAGTGAATATTTCTCGTATATTTAATAACAACTACTGCACGTAACTAGTAAATCCAATTAGTTTAATCAAAATAATTAGTGATTATTTCTCATATAGTTAATAACAAGTACTGCATGTACTTAGTAAATCAAATTAGTGTATTCCAAATTAATTAGAGTTAAATCCTCGTATATTTAATAGCATTTAAAGAACTTAATTAGTAAATCAAATTAGTTTATTCAAAATAATTAGTGCTTGTTGCTCGTATATTTAATAACCATTAAAGAACATTCAAAATAATTAGTGCTTGTTGCTCGTATATTTAATAACAATTAAAGAACATAATTAGTAAATCAAATTAGTTAGCGTTAAATGCTCGTATATTTAGTAACAATGAATGAACTTATTTATTAAATCTACGTAATGTAATTAATTTTAATTTACTATTCATTTTGGTAAATACAAAAAGAAAGAAAAAAAAACGGAACTAAAACTGTGTTGTGTTTTATCCTGGTATAATACCCAAAAGATAATATAAATCAACGAAAAGGGGGTTGAATGAGTCAAGCCTCGACCTCAACCATAGGCGTAGTTATTTTGAGATTATTGTGTCCTATTTGCTGGAGTGACTGGATAAAGGATTAAGAACCCGAAAGGGGTCACTTATGAATAGCACCGAGTTGCTCAACCTATCCAGTCATAATATGGGAAGGGGCTAGGCTGTGAGGTCACCAGGAGGCGGGCTATCCGAGGATCATGGGGGTGAGTTAACTTTTATTTTTTTTGTTTTTTTTTTGTAGGTATGAACGAGTATGGATGTGTGCGTCTTTATGTGTGAGTGCATGGGTGTATGTTTAGGAGTGATTGCATGTACGTATGGGTGAGGTTGATGACGTGTAACTATGGGGAAGCATGGATAACATGCCATTTAATTTCATTTGTAAAATTGATAACCGAAACCTGTTAAATTGGTTAATTAAATTGTTAATTTTTTTTAAACCGCATTAGCGAAACGTAAACGGTTTCATTATAGAATCTGATTTGATTGGTTGATCAACTAGTGAAACTTCCAACCTTATGTTTTGTGATCGGCTGAATTCAAATAGTTTTGTGAAATTGGAATCCGTTATGTACTCAACATCAGTTAATCCGTGCAATTTTTTGTTTTCTTCAAACACTACCAAACCAACATGGTCCTAGGAATAAAATTGCCATACCAAAACAAGAAAGATGTATGTCGTTTTCAACCGTAACAGGGGTTATGGGCATGGTTACGAGTGATGCATGGATTACATCAGGACCACCACTGATAGCAACGTCACAGGACGCTACAACTGAACCATTTTCTTTATTGGAGGGATGATGATGAAAGTTCGTATTATGAGGATCAACGGGCAAGGTAACGTTGATTGTTGCCTCATCTGCTACAACAACTATTAAATGCTATAGCAAATGATCATAGCGGTATTACACCCAGAGAAATTAAAGTACGTATGATACCTATAGCGAATAATGAGTGCAAAAATTATGGTTGAAATTCAACTTGTCCTATCTCATGGATAAGTTATAAATAAAAGGAATGTATTATCCATATATGAGTAATCATTCATTGTTCCAGTTAGGAATGAATCGGTCAAAAAATCACGGAGCATAATGTACATATTTTGTCATGATAGATGCCAGAATATGAAAACATTTTGAATAACTTGTTCACACTGTTGGAGACCTACATCCATAATTCAGCATGGTAAGTTCCAGAAAAGGAAATTTTTTTGAATAAATTATGCAAAATATCAGCCGAAGTAATGCATATTTCGGGATAATAGATCCAATTTTAACCATTATTAGGGGACGACTTTTGCAAAAAGTTATGCATATTTTGGTATGATTTGTTCCGTAATCTCACAGTATTTTGGAATAAATGATACACAACAAAAGGTAGCCAGATGTATGTTTAATCATGATAAGTTCCAATATTATAACGATTTTATTCAATCAATTTGTCTGAATAATCCATAAAGATATTTTTAAGTGCAAGGTATTCCTTTCTCTGAATGTATTCAAATATGTGTTTAATTAAAAAACAGTTTTTAATTTTACTTAATATTAATATAAATGTTTAATATAAATGTATGTCTATATTCACTAAAGATTAAATTCAATTAAAAATCAATTGGTAAGTTATATAAGAAATAAATGTTAGTAGTAAAACGTATTTTTAACTGCCCGAGCAGAAATTTGTCAGGGCTCAAGTAAGGCCCTGATCAGGTTTGCCCTAAGCCGGATCAGGCATTGGTAGGGCTGACTGATTGGGCCCTGATCATGAGTGTAACGCTTTTGCCCTATCAGGTCCTGATTGGGATTACCGGATCAGACCCTGATTGGGATAATCGGATCAGGCCCTGATTGGGATATCCTGACCAGACCCTGATATATATTTATATATTATATACATAAATTAATCAAATTAAAATAGAAAAATTACAATGGAAAAAATTAAAACATACATACTCCCTTAATGACTATTATTATAGTCTTTCAGCCGAGAAGCTATAACTAAAATATACATGAAACGATTTTAACTATATATTTCTAAAATGGATAATACTCTAGTGAATTTTAACCGATTGAAATTTCAGCTAGGGGTCAAATACGAAAAACCTGATCAGGGCCGGATATATTCAAATAAGGTTAACCCTAAAAGGGTATTCTAAATCAGGCCCGGAACAGGCCCATATCAAATTGCCCTAATAGGGATTGCCCTTGTAGGACGGACCAGGCCCTGATCACGCCCTGACTGTAATTCAGGTTTTCCCTAGCTAATTTCTGCTCGGGTGAGTTGCGTTAACTGAGATATGGTATCTATGATATCAAGACGTTAAATTGTTAAAATCTGTTTCTATTTCGTACAAATATTTTTGTAAAAACAACCAAAACTTTTCTGACTGTTTGGGGTATCTTAAATCGAAAACAAAAAATATTTTAAAACAAACGTCTAACGCCAAAATAAAATTATTAAAAGTATTAAAAATTTCATCGTAAGTTACACAAAATTCCGGAGTTTTGGTGTTGACAAAAATTATGAAAGGTTGTAATCTCAAACCTTTCGACAAGCAAAATTCTTTTGCTATATGAATTTGCTTTTTAATATTTTAGGAGTCTAAGACTTCAACCAAAAATGACTGTATTGAGTCATTAATAGATATTTTCCAATATTTTCCTGATGAAAGCTTTACTTTTCCAGATGGTTTTAATATATAATGCAACAATTTACAAATTTGCAAATTATGAATATCTGTAAAAGTAACAATGGATTAGCTAACACTTAAAATTTTTAAGAATTTTTATTATATAAACTTTTACCTTCGACATTTGAAAAATTTCGGAAAATACCAATGGCATTCTTGCCTTTTAAATTTTTGGCGAATACTATTTTAATTATAGTTTTCAAAGCGTCCCACGAATATAGTAGCTTTCCGTATTTTGCTGGAAATAATTTTTAAAAATCTATTTCAATCTGAAAGTAAAATAATTTTCCTACTCCTATCACAGTAAATTATAAATTACATCACACTATCCATAAATTGATTATTTCAAATAGCATGCGGTAAGTAAAAACAAGCGTGCGGTAATGGATTTTCATACATATATTACCGCACGCTTTTAATAAAAAGAAACATTTTTATTTAAAGAAAAATTTGATTTTTAACAATTAAATATTTCAATTCATTTTGACACTGAATAATGCAAAGCCTACCACAATTTGTAAACTATTTGCATTTAATTTATAATTAGTAGTTCATATTCTCAAGTAATTATATGCGTTTGGGCATTAAAACAAAGTCGTAGGAAAAGTATATAACAAATCTCGAGTTGTAAAGCATTTTCCGTGCTCGTGAAGATACTGCACTCGACGCTGCGCGTCTCGTGCGCAAAATTTTCCCTCGCATGTAAAATGCTATTTACAACTCTAGATATGTAATATACTAATGTATATATAGTTATTGTGAGTAATAAATGCCGTTGTGAGTAATAAATTAACAGTTATTTATGATAAGTATATCAAACGAAGAGTTTTATTTTAAGAATACGACCCTAAAAAACCCAGTCAGCGACAACTCTTGCAACAGCTGAGGTCAATATCTTTTCATATCTTCCAAATTACAAATTTTCCAGCAAAACCTTACGAAGTTATATAATCTGTTAAAAACCCACTAATTAAAGCCAAAACGAAAACTATAATTTTTATCGATCATGCAAAATATATAACTCGGTAAGTTTTTGTCGCATAAATTACTGTTGGCCTAGGTCTTACTCATTTCTTTAAATATAGTAATATATCCCACTGCAAATACTTTTATCATTAAATAATATTTAAGTATCACTTTTCAAACCACCTTTAAAAAGGTTAGCGAAATGTACACTTTTTATACCAAGTAAAAATAAATTTCTAGTTTATATACGAATCAATCGAAAACCATTTGTGTTTGTATATAGAGGACACTCGATAACGATTAAATTTGTATTTTTTAGATTTTGGTGATCTCGTTTTCTATTATTCCAACTGTCGG
Organism: Diogma glabrata; assembly: GCA_963693315.1. Classification (NCBI taxonomy): domain Eukaryota; kingdom Metazoa; phylum Arthropoda; class Insecta; order Diptera; family Cylindrotomidae; genus Diogma; species Diogma glabrata. The sequence continues at coordinate 279,740,558 of OY856187.1, read as the reverse complement.
CCCATTTACTTTCGATAATATCCCATGGAATGCAATGCACTTTCAACCAATCTTTAATTTCCGTATTCGATGATGTGTTTTCTTCGTTATTCTCAATGGTGTCTTTCCCGTAGTTATTGTTGGATTCTATAGAAACAAGAAATTAAATGCAAGTATAGATGGTAAAATGTTATAAAATATACAATAATTAAGTAAACAGTGATGAGATAACATAATAAAAAAACTTATTTTCAAAGTGTTTATACCTGAATTAGAAATTTCTTGCTTATCTCGTCGCCGCCTTTTGATATCACTGAAATAATCACCTTTCTTTAATTGCTTCGATATAACCCGATATTTATTATATAGTTTGCCCGTTGGGTTTTTCTGTTGCTTGAAATAGTAATCCTAAAATAACCGTTGATTAAAAGTGTAACGTACAAAAAAATGTATTATTAGTAGTTGAATAAACATTGAAATTACAATAACTTAAAAATGAACGTCTAATTTTGTGTATATTGCACTTACAGAGTTTTCTTCTGGAAACATAATTTCAATTTGTTGGGTTACATCTCGAAAAATGTTGAGAGTCATGGCATGGTTTTTGTCGACAAACTCTTGTACTATAAATGTGCACAACAAATCTCTACACTCGGGCGTAAAACCACGAGTTTTGTTTGTATGATACAAACTTTGAATGCGTGCACCATTTTGCATTTTCAAAAAATTTAGTTTAATCCTTAGATAAATAGAAAAAACAAATTTTTGATTAACTATTAAGTATAACACACATATATGAAATTGATTTACGAAATTAAAACTGGATGATGAGGAACATGTTTTATAATTTTCTGTGTCAACCCATGAAATTAAGCTAGAGGTGGATACTATACTATGATCGCTTAAATTTGCTTCATAGATAATGGCCTATAACAAAATGAATAAAGATTTATACTAGCTATTGCTATATATAATAATAAACTTATTACTATACTTTTTTTTTCTTCCATTCATCGAGCCGAGCACGAAATTTTGCACGATTTCCAAGGTCGGTTTTGAAAATGTCGTTTACATCTGTTTCTGTTAAATATGGCAGACTCTCAAGATCAATATTTAAAGCTTAAAAAAAAGGAACTTAGAAGTTCCACAGAATATGGATTTGTATTTTCGGTACCTAATAATTTTGGCAAAATTGGTTCCAGTCCTCATTCCCTAAGAAGACTCTGTAAGCCTAAATCAACAAAAATTGCAGAATTTATATCTATAGTTTCTACAATCTCGCAATTTTCCATATTGAGAAACTATAGATTTTTCAGTTTGAAAAAATGTGATTATAGCATTATATGAACTGTATTTTTTATTTATTTATTCACTGATATTTTTTATTTATTCACTGATATTTATTTATTCACTGATTTTATTTATTTATTCACTGATATTACTTATTTAATATCTACACTGCAACTGAATATAAAATATGAATCTAACAACAAACAAAATGAATAATAGTATAAATCTCTTGTGTTTCAAGCATATTAGGAACAAATTATACGTCTTATTACATAATCTATACTTACTTTATTTATCAATTATTCCTAAATATGCATCGTTAACAAATTGCATAAATTGATTTGACTAACTGTAAATGTTTTTGCGTGAAAATATATTATCCATAGACCTAACATAGTATAGGATTTAATAGGAATGTTTAAATCCTAGTTATGCAAGATAAAAAATAATGTACAAAAGCTAGTTTTAAGAAAATTGTTAATAAAATACATGATTTATGCATAAAAAGGAATCTTTTTTTATGCACCAAACAATCCAAATTTTGTATGTTTTATACAAGTTAACATTAAATCAATAATTTATTGGATTATATATGATTAATTGGAATACGCATAATTTAATGTTAATCCTAGGATATTATTCCACCGTTATTCATTATATAAGAATATGGTTTTCTCTGGGTGTAGCTGTAGTAGTGGTTGCAACGATACTAGTGATTGGAATCTTCTAGCAATGCATTTTTCAACTTTGCTTTCTTATAACGACCCCTTCGTTTTAGCTTGGACCGATAATTTTAGAATACTTTCCAATTCAGTTGCATCATAAGTTGGTTTATGGAATAGCCAATTTCATGATATTCAAAATGTGTTTATTGTAAATGATAACATTTTACTTATACAAAAAAAAAGGAAAAAAAAATTATAACTTCTAGTCAATGAAACCGATTACACATTTAGTTTCCTACTAATAATAATTATAATGAATCAGATAGTATGGTGAAGAAAATAACGTGGAATTTATTTTTTTTTTATAAAATGAAACCTATGGTAAACATACATTAAACGAAATTTGTACAAAATCATGGATATAAATTTATTACCAACTGTAAATGATTTACATAATAAAATTGAAAATGACCGTATATGAACGAACGAAAATGCCATGAACGTTCTATCTGATTTACAAATCATCAAAGCCAGGTGTGATTGCTGTTGGATTGTTTCAAGTGTGTATGAATGTGGGCATTGATGTAGATTTGGGTGATAGTGTGCATGTGTGGGAGGATGCGAGCGTGTATGAGGTGTGTGAGCGTGAGAGTATGTGAGTAGATGTGGGGGTTGGACGTGCTGATCGTAGTTCTTTCGCCAAAGGGGTCGCCAGAGTCTCATCTTTTCACTTGTCTTTTTTCCATTTCTGTCTAATCACGTAATTTGCGTACATTTCTGTATTTGTGTTGAAGGGGCAGGTATATTTTTATCAAATCCACGAAGGCTGAAAGCTAGTCGATTCGGCGTTATCAACCTCCAAGGTACGCAACCTGCTATGCGCTTCATTGGTCCGCCAATGAAGGAGCACCTCATTACAATCTTAGACAAAGATTCAAGATTTCCAGTTGTTTTGGCATTGAACTCTAATAATACTCAATTGAGTATTATTCCTTGATGCTGGAACGCTGTAGCTTGCTCGAAGAAACGAGCCTCCATATAACTATATATCTGAGCTTTAATCATTGAAAAACATACTGCGTCCCATAATCAAGGATTATGCCATTAGCTGGACTATTGGCAAACCAATTTTAGTTTTGTTCCTGCAAATTTCAAAACAAATTTGCTTTTTACCTCTTATTTTATTTTTATTTTCCCTATCCTATCACGAAATATTGGCCTATGTCATATTTTATATGTGATAGGAATTATGGTTTAGTTATCCATTATTTAACAAAAGAATATTAAAAAAAAAACAAAAAAAACAGATTTGCGTCCATTAACATCCTTAGAACGCATGTTGTTGTGGGACCTTGATCTTAAAAGGTTTTTATGTGTTGTTGTGACACATATTGTAATGCCTACTACACATCACATTTTATGTAAAAAAAAAAAAAAAAAAAATAGTTTTTCTCCCATTAATTGTTTTCTCCCATTAATTGTTTCTCTCCCATTGATTGTTTTCTTTTCATTTTTTCATCCCCTTTTGGTCATGGCAAAACTGTCGATCAGTTTTACAAATATTAGAGGTTTAGCGGCTAATCTTAACTCGGTTCATAAGTATTTGCAACGTATTTCACCTGATATTCTTTTCCTCACAGAAACGATTATCACTGGAAAGGCGGCCAAATTAGACGTAAATAAATATCTATGCCCAAATTACGAGTTAGAACACTCATTTTTTGATAAGCATGGTGTTTGTGCTTATATACGAAACTCCATACCATATGTGAGGATTAAAGCATTTGAATTGAGCTCAAAGCATCACAATATGGTTTATTTGAAGATTTGCTGTCCTAATCAAGCTCTTTTTGTATTTGGATTATATCGCTCACCAAACTCCCCTGAGAACTCACATTTTTTTCAAGACTTATCTGATAAGATAGATAGGTTAAATGACTACACAACTGCTAAATTCGTTGTACTTGGTGACTTTAATGTGCACAACAAGGAATGGCTTAAGCACAGTTCGAAAACGAATGAACTTGGTAAACAAGCAGAATTATTTTCGTTGTACCATAACTACACGCAAATAATTGACCAGCCTACAAGAGTTCCAGATATTCTAGGTCAAAAAAGAAATCTTCTTGATTTATTTTTAAAAAACGATCCGACTATAGTGCAATCCAAAATCACAGAGCCTCTAGGAGGATCTGATCACAATTTGATCTCAACTACCCTAAATATTGAAACGCCCAAACCATTTAAAGCCAATCCTAGACGTGTTTGGAACTACAAAAATGCGGATTGGCAAGGCCTCAAAAGTCATTATAAATGGTATCCATGGAAACAAACTTGCTTAGTTGAACAAGATCCAAATACGGCTGCTGTGATTTTTTCTGATGTAATACTGGCAGGAATGCGTAAATTTATACCAAATAGTCTAATTGTCCCGAGAGTAGATCCTTGGTTCACCAAAAAATGCAAAGAGGCAATTAAACAAAAAACAATTGCGTTTCGCAATTACATTAAAACAAGCAATGCAAAAACCTTGCGAGAATGTAAAGCTGCCAGGAACATATGTTGGTTATTGATCAACAAAGAAAAAAATCGTTATAGTTAAAAAAAAGCAGCGAAATTTGCCGAGCATCCTACGGACTCTCGACAGTTTTTTAAAACCGTTAAAGCAGTGCAAAATAATTTCACTCAATCGTCACTACCACCTTTAATTCATAATGATGTACCCATAATAAACCCAAAAGAAAAGGCTGATCTTCTTGGCAAACTATTTTCTGAAAACTCAACTTTAACTGCACCTAATTTCCCGCCAAAACCAATTCCTCAGGTACCGTACAAAATGAAGCGTATCATCTTTCGCAAGAATGTCATACGTAAGATGCTTTTGCAAATAAATTCCAATAAATCATCAGGTCCTGATAATATCACTCCCATCATACTGAAAACTTTTGCTAGAGAGCTAGCACCAATTCTCACAAAAATCTACTACCTATCGTACAAGAAAGGTGTATTCCCAAACATTTGGAAGTTTGCTAGCGTTCAGCCTGTATCAAAAAAAGGAAAAAAGAATGACCCAAGTAATTACAGACCGATATCCATCTTGTCGGTTGTTGCAAAAGTGTTCGAAAAATATATTAACTATAATATTATGACTTATTTGGAATCTTCAAACATTTTTAATGGAAGGCAATATGGGTTTCGACAGGCACGATCAACAGGAGATTTACTATCTTATGTAACACATGTCTGGAACAAGTCGCTTGAGCACCATGGTGAAACATTTGGCATTGCACTGGATATATCCAAGGCCTTTGACAAAGTATGGTATGACAATCTTATATTAAGATGAGATGTTATGGTGTTGAAAAGCAACTTATTTCTTGGATTCAAAACTTTTTAACTGGGAGAGAGTTTCGAGTAAATATCGATGGGATATCATCGGAAACATTTTCTACCAACGCAGGAGTGCCTCAAGGATCATCTTTGTCTCCCACTCTTTTTCTTATATATATCAACGACTTGTTAGATTCCACCGTTCATTCCATTCATAGTTTCGCCGATGATAGTACGCTACATGCATCCCATGAAATACAAAGCCAACGGGCATCTGATGTTATTAATAACCATAGATCTAATTTGACGGATTCCTTAAACTCTGATCTTAAAGCAATTTTAGAATGGGGTCATACAAACGGTGTAGAATTCAATGCAAGTAAAACACAGTTTTGCCACTCTACAAGATCATCTACAACTAACCCTTTTCCATTAAAATTTGATTTTAACGATCAAGAAGAAAAGGAATCTATCAAACTTTTGGGGGTTGAGGTTGAAAATGATATGAAATGGAATACTCACATTTTCAATCTTGCTAAGAGCGCGGTTCAAAAGTTAGGATATCTAGGGCGTTGTCGTAAATTTTTCAATAGCGAACAGCTTCTTTTAATATATAAATCATTTATTCGCCCCTGCATGGAGTACTGTTCTCACATCTGGGGTGGTGCATACCCAACCTCTTTAAAATGTCTAGACACTGTCCAACGAAAAGCAATTAAATTGATCGGCAATACAAATCTTAAACGAGCTTGATTCGTTACAGCATAGAAGAAATGTCGCTGATTTGCCGATATTTTAAAAATACATTATGAATGAGTACTCTTCAGAGGAGATCAAATCAATACTACCCAAACCCGCTATTTTTTCTCGTTCAAGCAGAGCATCAGCCATGGCCCACCCATTCACCGTTCAAATAACAAAATGTAGAACTGTCGCCTTTCAACGTGATTTTTTCAACCGTGTTTCTTATCTTTGGAATTCCTTGCCCTTATGGGTTTTCCCTGATTATTTTAATCCCCAACTTTTTAAACTCCATGTCCTCCAATTTCTTAAAGAAACATAATCCATTTCCACAATCCATAGTTGGCATGGTATCTTCGGATATTCAGAAACGTTAATTTATAATTTATTTAAATTAACACTAAACATGTCTAACTTAGACTCAGAAAAAAAAGATAGCTTATTTAACGTAAAGTATATGTAAATTTAACTGAAAATGACGTACGAATTGAGCCAGCGGAGGCATAAGTAAACTAAACAAAATTGACTAAGTAAAATCTACTTAAAAGCATGTAAAACATTTTGCGCTGTTATGCTACTATTATGCTACCCTACCATCTTGTCTCACCAAAAAAATGAAAAAAAATTAGTTTTTTTGCAATTATTAATCGTTTTTTTATCAATTCAGGGTGAGAGAATTTTATACACGGCAATGATTAACAGCGGTTAAGAAGGGCCCTGTAAAGATAAAATGCTATTTATTATTAATATTTATTTTGGACTTAACCCGGATTCGATCCCCAGACCTCTGTTTACAAGGCAGCAGCATTAACCATTCGTCTATCTAAATAATTATTTACATCAATTTATTTATGAATATTATGTTGATGCTTAAGTTTAGGACGTTCGAGGGTTCGATTCACAAACTGACCACTATTTATTTTTATTACATTTTTATTATTTTTTTAAAATAACATAAAAATGATTCCTTTTTATTCATAAAAATTCAATTTCACAGCATTTCAATTTATCGATACTGTAGTTATTTTAAAATTATATAGACCTAAACATTTCAAATTTATTCCGACAACAATAATAATGTAACCAAGGTAACACAGAAATAACAATTATATATATGTCAAATTCTTTTTGCCAAAACATTGTGCTGACATTTTTTGCTCTCAGATCAATTTATTATTTGACATTACGTGTTTTATTTGGTTAAAAAAAGTGAGTTTTCACCCTAAAAAGATTTTTTTGAATCTAGATTTTTAGCTATAGAGCAAAACATAAAATACAATAAAAAAAAAGAAATACATATATATCTCTCTCAAAATTAGTAAACAAACAAAACGCCACGCCAAAACGTAAGGACATGTGCTGCATAAATTGACAGCTATACATATGTAAATTTTACTATTATTTTAAGTAAAATTTACGTTTTATATGACTTTAATACTCGAAGTGATACGTAATTTTCAAACTATGAAAACGTAAATTTAAAGATGCCTTAGTAAAAAGTACGTATCATATAAGCAATTTCCAGCATACTTAAGTTAATCTCTTTGGGTAAATAGTGGATTATATATACGCGTGTGTATAAGTATGTTTAGCACTATTTGCCATGTAAATTTAGCATTTTTCGACGGTTATGTTTTACAAAATTGTTAAGTAAATGTAACGACTAACGACCATTAGGTAACTTTGTTTTCATCTTTCAAAATTTACTGTTTCAGTAGTAAATTTATTTTCAAAAATTTTACAATTCCAATTTTGCTTTATTAACGTGGCACAGGATAATATTACTTAAATTATCAATACTTTGCCCTAGTAAATTTTAGAAAAACGTACGTTATGTTTACAATTTTGGAGTTACTATAGCGCATAAGTAACAAACGCATCGTTTTTTTTTCTGAGTGTAGTATAAAGAAAAAAAAAATCATTTCATTTTTAGAGATAAACAGCTGGTCTTCAATAACGTCAGGCGAGTGATTATCGTTTGAGGTTAACCTGAATGCCAAATAAGGTAAAATTCTAGGTATCATGTTCATCACGCCCTTTTAAGACATATGTTTTACAATCACATGCGTTTACTCAGAAAAAAGAGATAGCTTATTTAACGTAAAGTATATGTAAATTTAACTGAAAATGACGGACGAATTGAGCCAGCGGAGGCATAAGTAAACTAAACAAAATTGACTAAGTAAAATCTACTTAAAAGCATGTAAAAATGTTATTTTTTAATTTAGCAGTGCAAAAGCAAATTTTACGTAGACCACAAGTAAATATTTAAAAATATATGTAGCCCTAACGTAGCGTTATGTAATTTCGCTAGTAGCACATTAACTATTTGCTACGTAAAACAGACAGAGTGATATGTAAAAATTGAACTATTTTAGTAAAATTTACATCCCAGCAAGCACACTGCAAAAGTTTTGCGCTGTTATGCTACATTTATGCTACCATCTTGTCTCACCAAAAAAATGAAAAAAAATTAATTATTTTGCAATTATTAATCGTTTATTTTATCAATTCAGGGGATTATACACACACACGGTAATGATAACAGCGGTTAAGAACAGCCCTGTAAAGATAAAATGCTATTTATTGTTAATATTTATTTTAGACTTAACTCGGATTCGATCCCCAGACCTCTGTGTATAAGGCAGCAACATTAACCATTTGTCTATCTAAATAATTATTTACATCAATTTATTTGTGAATATCATGTTGATGCTTAAGTTTAGGACGGTCAAGGGTTCGATTCCCAGACTGACCACTATTTATTTTTGATTACATTTTTATTATTTTTTTTTAAAATAACACAAATAGTACATTATGATGCTAGGACGTAAAACTAAAGATTTTGGACGGATGTGAAGTTTGATAAAAAATCCTATTTTTCATAGAATTTAAACGAATACAAATGCTTTTTACTTTTTTGGACGTAACTATGTCAACAAAATAAATAGTTAAAAAGTGACACTTTAAGGCCGCAAATCACAATAATAAAGGAACACCTTAAAATATAGGCGAATAAAAAATGATTACTTTTTATTCATAAATTATTCATAAAAATATCATTTTACAGCATTTCAATTTATCGATACTGTAGTTTTTTAAGCTTATATAGACCTAAACATTTCAAATTTATTCCAACAATAATAATAATGTAACTATAGTAACACAGAAGTAACGATTATATATGTCAAATTCTTTTTGCCAAAATATTGTTCTGACATTTTTTGCTCTCAGATCAAATTATTATTTGACATTACGTGTTTTATTTGGTCAAAAAAAGTGAGTTTTCGCCCTAAGAAGATTTTTTTGAATCTAGATTCTTAGCTATAGAGCAAAGCATAAAATACAATAAAAAAAAGAAACACATATATCTCTCAAAATTAGTAAACAAACAAAACGCCACGCCAAAACGCAAGAACATGTGCTGCATAAATTGACAGTTATACTACATTTACATACGTAAATTTTACTATTATTTTAAGTAAAATTTACGTTTAATATGACTTTAATACTCGAAGTCATACGTAATTTTCAAACGATGAAAACGTAAATTTAAAGATGCCTTAGCAAAAATTACGTATCATATAAGCAATTTCCAGTATACTTAAGTTAATCTCTTTGGGTAAATAGTGGATTATATATACGCGTGTGTATAAGTATGTTTAACACTACTTGCTATGTAAATTTAACATTTTTCGACGGTTATGTTTTACAAAATTGTTAAGTAAATGTAACGACTTTTTATGTAATTTTGTTTTCATCTTTCAAAATTAGCTTTCGTATAAGCTAATATTACAGCAATCATATGTTTATTTTACTGTTTCAGTAGTAAATTTATTTTTAAAAATTTTACAATTCCAATTTTGCTTTATTAACGTGGCACAGGTTAGTATTACTTAAATTATCAATATTTTGCACTAGTAAATTTTAGAAAAACGTATGTTATGTTTACAATTTTGGAGTTACTATAGCGCATAAGTAACAAACGCATCGATTTTTTTTCTGAGTGTTTTGAGATATTTATCACTGCTACTGCTTTTTACCCCTTCGTGCATCGGTCAACCAAGACTAATGATACCACTAAATCATTCAATTTATATCCAGTTCGAAAAAAAGACCTTCTGCATTGTTTTTTTATGTAAGCGTAGGATCACGATAGTTTGATCATTTGGACTGACGAGTGACACGGATATAAGAACATATTTAAGAAATGATGCTACCCATATTTATAAAAAACGGTAAAACAACAAAAAACAACGAACGATAAAAGAAAGAAAAGGATGACAAATTTAATACAAAAACAAAAGTATAGATACCCACCTACATAAATCTGGTGCGAGGTTTAGATGAAATAATAATATAATAACACAATAAATTTGTAATTAATAGTAACTTTTTGTATTAAAAAAAACCATAACTTCAGAATGATTTTTCAAAAAACACCTACCTCTCAAAATATCAAATATATTCTTTGTTATAAATGATTATACCAGCGAACCACAGACATTCAAACGAATAAGATCTTTTACGACAAAAAAAAGATCGTCATTCCAAAAAATAGCGCAAACATAAATCTAGCGAATGAGCATGCAATTATAAAATTCCCCAAAAAATATTTTTCTATATTCTGGATTCTGTATTTTAATAAAACAAGGAGGAATCAATATCAACATAAATATATACATTTTCCTGTTTTTGTGTTTTTTTTTTTCAAAATATATAAAAACAAAGTTAAAAAACTCCCATACTCCGTTTTGGCTTTTAAAAATCTACTTAACGCCTCATCACCATCAACAAACCCCAACAAAAAGAACAAGCAATTTTTTCTTGTTTTTTTCTTAAATCTCTGAGTTGAAAATTTTTTTATTTATAACAAAAAAAACGAAAAAAGCTAAGGGCGATAATGTAAGGGTCGAACAAGGATTCTTGGACTATTGTGCTTTCGGAAAAAATCAATAAAATATCCTTAAACAAAATTAAGAAAACCAAAATAAATAGGAATCTTTTCCTTTTTCTTAAGAATCATATTTTTTATTTTCACTATTTTTGCTTCTTCTGTTCTTAAAGTAAATCTACCCTGTAGTTATTATTTTTTGTTTAATATAACACAAAATAAAATTAGAGGGTTTTCCACCTTGTGAAAAATATGCTTTTAGTTTATTTCGTTTTGTTTTTAAACATTTCCCTTTTAATTTTTTTTACGTAAAAAATTTTTAAAAATAAAAAAATTGTACTCTGCCCATCCTGCACTACATTTTGTATATTTTAAATTTTTCCGCTTATTTATTTTTATTGTATATATGTATATATTTTTTTCTTGTTGTTTTTATGACGAAAGGACCAATGACTCTATACGGTACCATTTTAAATTTAAATGTCAGTCAAACCACCCTCTTGTTCTTGTTGCTCTGTTGAACCACTATAAGGGTGAGTTGAAAATTGTAGCTTTTACTTTTTATATACAGAGAGCTGTTGATCTTATTTTGAATTTAGTCACATATGCAAACTTGATTTTTTATTTTGTCGATTAAATTTACAAAATCGATATATTTCGGATTTTTTTATTTAAAACAACTTTCTTCAAAATAAGAACAATTAGTCGTTCGCAACATTAAAAAATAACAGTTCCTTCACCTTGATTATGGCATTTAAACAACTGTGATGAAACCTTAGAGTATATATCAGGGGCGTCAATTGGGTAGGGCTGGGGGGGCAATGCCCCCCCCCCAAGGATCTGATACTATCAATACATCGATTCAATAAAACCATCAAATCGTGGTTTTAAACCAAAACCAAACCAATTTTATCGCATACTATTAATTGAAATATATCTGATAATATAATTATTACGTTACATATTATTTTGGCCCGACTAAAGTACAGTTCACCGCAATATTCAAACCGTTATCGTTCTTTGTATAAAGGACTAGAGCACCACCGATACGAAAGGCGGTCGTATTGCTTCTAATCTTCTGATGAAATCAGTTTTGTAAACAAAACACGATTGTTCTTCCAAAAACGCCGTGGGTGCGTATTGTGACAAAATTCTATCGTACTATAAGGTGCGCGGCATCACCGCTTTTAGAAGAACGATTGTGTTTTGTTTATAAGATATTCGTGTCTGAGCCACGATTTCATTAGTATAGCGTTCCTCGAGAGTTCATAGTGCAGTATTTAACATTCAAATTTCAATTTTTATTGGCCATTGGTAATTTATATAAACTTAAAAGTAAGTACATGCAGGAGAACACAGCCTAATTATACCCCACTTATTTGGAGAACCCTGACTGTTTGGTCTTGTTTTTTATCTATATCAGATTGTACAAACTTTACAAGACTTTTTTAAAAACAATAAATTAAAAACAATTCTAAAATGTAAAATCCCATAACATATCAAAAATTTTCTTGATAGTTGTGCTAATTTTTATAAAATGAATGAAAATAATTACGGGAGTAATTTAAATTTATTGGGTTATTTCCAGTGATTTTATGATAGTGAATGTTTTATAATGGACAAGCAATATTTTCTAACGACACGAACAAATATTTAAGTTATGTAAATATTTTCAAAGTATGTTATGAAAACTTGCTGTCAAATTCATTTTATGAATTTTTAATTCATAAAATAGCAAAAATTATATGTTTGGTTGGTTATAATAAAATCCAAAACGTATCCTAAACGTCAATCTTTGTTCATTTTTTTATACAGTCACAAGGAGGGAGAAACTAATATTTTTTTGTGGTAGGTTTTTCTTATAGATTTAAAAGAAGCTCGCAATAATTGTACAATTTTGAATCAAATGAAAAATTTACGCACGTTTATGGGTAGTAAGCTGACCAGACGTCCACGCTGCGTGGAAATGTCCCACATTTGATTGCGTTGTCCCACGGAGAAATCTGTCCCACGAAGCATCCCACGAAACAAATATTTCCACCACATTTGCCCGCATTATCGAAATAATCATCTACCTACGTATAGTTTGCGCAATATCTTAGTCAGAGCAATGGCTTCACAGTTTTTTCTTGCAGTTTGTATAATGTTATGTATATGTTGATTTAAACATATTAAGAGAACAAACCAGTGCAATATTATTATGAAAAATAAAATACAAAATATTTTACTTAAAAAGATGCAGTTTTGCGTATAAATTCATAAACATTTAAATTTTTAAACCAGAGTTTACGAGTCTTTATTCCAGCACTCATTTCAATCCTTTGAAATAATATTGCAACGTTTCTTAGCCGAGTTACAATTATTTAGTTCGATCACTAAATCAGGAAATTTAAAACACAATGGATTTTCCAAACGTTATAATTTTATTCGTTCAAGATTTTACCATAAAAATATTTCTCCTATTACTATTCCCCTTTTAGTTCTTCTTGTACTAACAATATTTCACCACTTATAATTCTTTTATACTTGTTCACAATATCACTTTTAACTTTCTACTTATAACACTGTTAATTTTTTTTACTTCGCCTTTATCACTGCTAAATTTTTTTATACTTTTTGTATCACCAACAATTTTATACTAATACTATCCTCGAAGAACACCTCTTATATATACTACATGAAATAGCCTCGAAACTGCTGTAATGTTCCAGATATAGAACACACCCTTTTTTTTCCTTCTTTTATCAACAATAAGACGATCTTCAAATATTGACACCTAGGTGTGAAATCTATTCTTTTCAATTGTTTTATTTACCAATTTTTATTTCGTTAACCAATCCTTATTCGATAAAACAAATACTTCCTATTAAATGTTTACTTTGGCTGCATTGTTATCTTTTATTGATTTTTATATTTGTAGAACTAACGAGAATTTTCTTGAAAGTTCTATTGTTGTTGTGTTCTATAATCTTCCATAATCGTCACATTCTCCCCCACTTATTTCTGTTCGTCCCGAATAGAATCTAAATCTCCCCCTCTGTAGGGTGCTAATCTTTCTAGATGAACGACTTTTGGTTTCGCTCGTTGACCTTTCTTTATTCGATAAACGACATCGTTCAATTTTGTTATGATGGTATAAGGTCCTTCCCAAGATGTTTGTAGTTTTGGAGATAATCCTTTTCTCCGCTGTGGATTGTGTAGCCATATTAGTTGTCCTTCCTCAAATCCTTTGTTGTTTGCGCGAATGTCATACCGAGCCTTCATTCGATTGCTGGATATCTGTGCTTTCTGTCTGACAAACGTGTGTACCTCCTCAAGTTCTTTTTGAAGTTTATTAACATAATCTTGGACACGTAATGATGACGATGGAATAATCCCAAACTTCAGATCACCAGGTAGCCGTAAATCATTTCCAAAAATGGTTGTAGCTGGCGTCGTTTTGGTTGTATCATGCACTGCTGATCTATAAGCCATCAAGAATAACGGAATATGACGGTCCCAATCACGTTGATTCTTGTTTACTACTTTTGCTAGATATTTCTCAAGAGTAGCATTAAATCTTTCCACCATGCCGTCTGATTGGGGATGTGAAGCAGTTGTTCTAGTTTTATTAATCCCAAGTATCTGACAGATTTCTTGAAATATGGTAGATTCAAAATTTCTTCCTTGATCTGTGTGAATCTCCATCGGTACTCCGTAGCGACTTATCCAATTGCTAACTACTGCTTCAGCGATCGTTGTTGCTTCTTGGTTTGGTATTGCACACACTTCTGGCCATTTGCTAAAATAATCCATTATGACTAGCACATATTTGTTGTTGTTATCAGAAGTCGGAAATGGTCCAGCTACATCCATCGCAATTCTCTCGAATGGTGCTCCTACATTATACTGCCTCATGTTACCACGACTTCTTCTTGCAGGTCCCTTTGCAGCCGCACTTTGATCGCATGCTTGACACCATTCCACTACCGCTTGACGTGCTCCTGACCAATAAAATCTACGCCGTACTTTAGCAAGGGTTTTGTTAATACCCAGGTGACCGCCACTGGTTCCTTCATGATATTCCTTCATGATATATATACTTGAGGTATTCTTATTTTGGGAACTACTATCATTGATTCTTTAACTGATCCGTCAGGACTTTCCCAAATTCTTTTCAAGCATCCATCTTCAATACAGAGGCTGTCCCATTGTGCCCAATATGCCTTCAATGTTTGACTTTTATCGGCAATCTCAATCCATGTAGGTTTTTCTCCCTTTTCCTTGCACTTTATTATTGGTGCCAAGCTCGGATCTTCCAGTTGCTCCTTCCTTACTACTTCATGCGTCCAGTCTTCACTAGGAAGCACTTGCAGAAGCCTGACGTCAATAATGTTTTCCTGACTCTCCGCCCGATTACAATGCTTGCATTCCACCTGGCATGGCCTTCTTGATAATGCATCAGCATTTCCATGTGCACTTCCCCTTCGATGTTCAATGTCGAAATCATAAGCCTGTAAGCGTTCAATCCATCTACTACTTGTCCGACTTGTGCTACTTGTCCTTCCGGGTTCTTAAATTGTAGTAGCCACCTCAATGCTCCATGATCAGTTCTCAAATGGAATTTTTGGCCGAATTATTCCCGTACTTGTGAAAATGTTTTACACATTCCACTATAGCCAGCAATTCTTTACGGGTTACACAATAATTCCTTTCTGGCTTGGACAGTATTTTTGAGTAATAAGCTATTACTTTTTCTTGTCCATCAATTTCTTGAGATAACACTCCTCCTATACCATCATTGCTGGCATCAGTGTCTAATATGAATTTAAAATTTGGTATAGGGTAAGCCAGAACTGGTGCAGTGCATAATCTTTTGCGCAGCTCCACAAACGCATTTTCTTGCTTTTCGGTCCATTCGAAAGCTTTATCCTTCCTCATGAGCTCATGTAGACTGTTAGCAACATTGGCAAATCCTGGTACAAAACGTCGGTAGTAAGTGCACAATCCCAGAAAACTGCGAAGCTCATGTAAATTCTTAGGTCTTGGCCATTCTTTTACTGTTGTGATCTTATCAGCATCTGTGTGTATTCCATTCGTTGTTACTTTGTGCCCCAAGTATTTTACTTCCTCTCTGAATAGTGTACATTTCTTTGGACTCAATTTTAGTCCTGCTGCTTGGATCCGCTCGAAGACTTCTTCTAAATTCTTCAAATGATCGTCGAAATCCTTGCCCATTACATTGATGTCGTCCAAGTACACAAGGCACGTTCTCCAATGTAATCCTTTCAGCACACGTTCCATTAAACGTTCAAATGTTGCGGGAGCATTACATAGCCCGAAAAGCATAACGTTAAACTGCCATAACCCACTACCCACACTAAACGCTGTCTTTTATCGATCCTCTTCTTGGACTTCTACCTGCCAATAACCACTTTGCAGATCTAATGTTGAGAATAATTTGGCACCTGATAATGTGTCCAAGGTATCATCAATTCGAGGTAATGGGTAGCTATCTTTCTTTGTTACTGCATTCAGTTTTCTGTAGTCGACGCAGAATCTCATAGTTCCATCCTTCTTTCCAACTAAAACCACAGGTGAACTCCATGGACTATCTGATTGCTCGAAAACACCAACCATTTCCACATCCTTTACCATTCTATCAGCTTCTTCCCGTTTTGCTAATGGTTATCTTCTTGATGCTTGGCGAATTGGCATCTCTGCTCCCGTGTCAATTTTATGTTTAACCAGATTAGTTCTTCCATTGTCTGCTGATGTACTACAGAAGATGGATGAATAACGTTCGAGCAACTGCTCTTCTTTCTTTTGTTCTTTTGTAAGCTCTGTTGTCCACTTCTGTAGTAGATTTTGTATTTCTTTCTTCTGCGTTTGATTTTCGACTTTCCTTTCTGTGTGCTGTTGTTCACATTTCACAATGGTAGTTACTTCTTCACATATACAAATTTTGCTTCCCCTGATAGTTGCACTTTCCCCTGTTGCTGTTTGTATTCGATATTTTTCTGCTGGTTGTATTCTTGGGGTCTTCTTTGAGGCCTAAAACTGTCCTCTTCTTCCATTTCTACACGGCGTACTTTGATTGTTGGTTTGACAATTGCTTGTGCTGTCTCACTAGTCAACGCACAAGCTATTGTTTCAGCAAATTTAGCTTTAGGTGTCATCACAGCTGACTTCCGCGTCTCTGGATCTCTTATGCCGTCGATGAACGCATCTATCTTCATTCTTTCCATATAGTCTGGTGATGTATTTCCATGTGCCATATGTACCAGACGTTCGATCGCAGACGAAAACTCTTGCAGACTTTCTCCAATTCGCTGATAGCGACCCTTCAACTCAAGTCTGTATATCTCCCGCTTGTGGTCACCATACTTGCGATCTAAAGCTTTCATGATCTCATTGTAGCTCCTTCGATCTTGTTCTGGAACTGCTTGTATTGTTTCTGCTGCTTCACCCTTCAGTGCCACTATTAAAGCTGCCACACGATGTGTTTCGTTCCAACTGTTCTGATCAGCTGCCGTTTCAAATTGGAATTTGAAAATTCCAAACGATGATGTACCATCGTATGGGGGCGGTTTTAACTTCATGCTTTGTGTTTGTTGAACCGTGTGAATTGTTTTGCCACTAATTTTAACATCTTGAAGTCTTTTTTCAAAATTCACAAACATTGATTGTACTTTCTGGTTTTCATCGAGAACTTTCTGCTCCAGCACTTTCACTTCTTTTTGTACATTTTCGACCTTGTCATCTACAATTTTCTCTACTTCGGCGCGTAGACTCGCTGCCATTTGTAGTAGTTTCTCATCGATGTGTGTTTTAACCAGACTAATTTCTTCTCGACTTGCAGCTAATTGTTGATCGATGTTTGCAGACTGTTGATTGATGTTGACATCTAACTTTTTCATTTCATTACTCATGCTTTTACTTTGCAAATCTAACTTTTTGTTCATAACCTCCATGTTTGCCTTTACATCTGCTCTCATGTTGAAACTCATTTGCTTCATCAAAGCCATTAACTGTGCAAAGTCGTTGTTTGCTGGTACGACTTGCGTCGTTGCTTCAACAGCACCATCTTTATCTTCACTATTTCCTGCATCTGGATTTTCATCTGCTTCTTTTTGCCCAAAACGATATTTTTCTGGATCCAATCCAGCTGCTTCCATAGCTTTTATTAATCGTTCTTTCAACTCATTCTTGGTTCCCGTTGTTGAAAGATTCCTTTTCTCCAATTCGTTCTTCAGATCTTGAACTTTTAATCCAATTTCACTTCTGACACCAGTTGCAACGTTTCTTAGCCGAGTTACAATTATTTAGTTCGATCACTAAATCAGGAAATCAGGAAAGGAACACAATGGATTTTCCAAACGTTATAATTTTATTCGTTCAAGATTTTACCATAAAAATATTTTTCCTATTCCCCTTTTAGTTCTTCTTGTACTAACAATATTTCACCACTTATAATTCTTTTATACTTGTTCACAATATCACTTTTTACTTTCTACTTATAACACTGTTAATTTTTTTTACTTCGCCTTTATCACTGCTAAATTTTTTATACTTTTTGTATCACCAACAATTTTATACTAATACTATCCTCGAAGAACACCTCTTATATATACTACATGAAATAGCCTCGAAACTGCTGTAATGTTCTAGATATAGAACACACCCTTTTTTTTCCTTCTTTTATCAACAATAAGACGATCTTCAAATATTGACACCGTTAACCAATCCTTATTCGATAAAACAAATACTTCTATTAAATGTTTACTTTGGTTGCATTGTTATCTTTTATTGATTTTTATATTTGTAGAACGGGAATTTTCTTGAAAGTTCTATTGTTGTTGTGTTCTATAATCTTCCATAATCGTCACAATATTCAAAAATTAAAATGTTCATAACTTGAATATCGTTCTTACTCGTAAGAGTAAAATTTTTGTTTTTTCGATTTTACTCCTTTGGAGCAGATTACATATTCCAGTTCTTTCATTCGATATGTAAAAGAAGAAAATTAGTCACTCTACGTCATCCTTTATATTCATTTTGCTAACAATGCATGAATAATTGAACGAATCAAGCATTTTACGTTGAAAAGCATCAAATTTGACGCAAAAGTAAAAGTTTTGAGTATTTGAAAGAAAATATTTATTTCAATTTAGTAGCAAGAATGATATTTTATTATTTTCACTCCTGTATGTGGGAGTGTTATATTGTTTTAAGCTACGCACTCTGAAAGAACTAAGTAAAGGAGTGATATAAGTAGCGTTTCAAACTCTGTTTAAAACACACTTTAACTAGGTAGCTCAAAAGTAAAATTATTATTTTCTAATATATAATTTTTTTTCTCAATAAAGAACAAACAAAGTAAACAGCATAAAAACTTGATAAATGGTATAGATTTTCAAAAGATAGAACGAGATGTATACTGTATACCTCTTATACTTACAGAATACCGAAAAGATATTAATTATTTAGTAAAATTAAAATAAATTGTTTCAATTGTTTTGCAGTCTTTACTTGTGTAACAAAAGTTTTAAGCTACTATAAAAGGTAGATTTATACTAATTTTTAAAATTATATTTAAAAAGTTCTCCTGCAAATCAAGACGGATAGAAAACGTTTACGTAAATTCTTATACGATATTGAATTGGACTATCCTTTTATAAAAAAAATCAAAATATAAGGACGCAAAAGTTTAGTGTATTACCAGTCGGAGTGAATTTGAAAATTAACAGTGGACATTATGATATTAAAAGACATACAGATACAGATAAACATAAAAAAGCGTTGCTATAAGCCAGCTCCAGTAGCTTGAACAAGTTTTGTTGTTATTTTGTTTTCTTGTTGTTATTTAACATTGACAAAAAGTCAGTTGCAATTTGCGCTGATAACACGAACACCAATTTTAGTGGTGTCACGTCAAGGGGTGAAAATTTAAAAACAAGCTAAACTCGAATTTGAACCAGAGTGTATTGCAATAAGAAATGCTGTTGATTTAAATGGCAGGGTTAAACAAATTTGGATATTTTACTGTCTTTACTGGAGACGTTGAAGGAGTTCTGCGGCAAAAGTAATGTCGAGCATAACCGCTGGCTGGCGGCAATGCCAGCACTAGAAAGAATTTAGAAAAGGTACGAACCACTGCAACCACATTTTCTAACGGTTGAATGTCCACTTAAAATAAAAGAATTTTTTGAAGAATTAAATAGTAAACAAATAGTAAAGGAAAGCATTAAATAGTAAATTTATGCACAATCTAGTTAGCACGTTTTCTCTGTTCCACTTTCTCGCAATAGAAATTCTAATTAGTTAGTATTTGGAGGAATGTTTGCATTTTGTCGCACATTTGAACGATTTGGCTCTGGTCAGTTTAGGGTAGACATAACTCTTTCTCTCTGAGACAAATAAAGGAAAACAAACAAACACACAAAAAAACGATTCGACATAAGAGGAGTCACGTAGGGATTGCAATCCCGTGGTGTTTTATTTTTCCTGGGACTATGTGACTCATAAATTTTTAATCCCGGGATGCCCAAGATCTAAAAAATCGTATAGAAAAACCATCCTTTTTTTCTATGCTGCACGATCTGCTGTCGTTTACAAATTCACTCTCTGAATAGTTACAAAGCAAAGATATAATAATTTCTAGCACAAGCGCTTTAATTAAAACTACTATCTTGATGCTTAAACAATGCAGAGATGAAACTAAATTTAAAATTATTTTTAGCAAATGAAGGGATTTTGCAGAACTTTGCGGCATTCGCTTCGATGAAACAACACCAGAAGACTAGCAGAGTAACCAATGTAGCTCAGAAGCATTTTATTTTTATTTCTAAGTCGATGCATTCAAATGCTTTTAAATATATGTGTGTATAAAAACGTGTATGTTATGTTTTACGAAAAAAAATTTTTTTTGTCATTTAATTTCTCGCCCCCCTCCCCCCAAGATTTTGGTGAAATGACGCCACTGGTATATATAAATATAGAGAGAACATAACTTTAAAATTGTATGAAGAGAGACATAAGAAATCGTGTTTGCTAATATGTCATATTCAATTTCTCATTTCGCCATTTGCATTTCTGTTTATTTACAACAACCAACTATTGTATTAAATTATAAATTAAAAACAATTAAATAATTTAAAACGAAACGAAAAGTACAATCTATTATTTTTAGTTGTGCTAATTTTTATAAAATGAATGAAAATAATTACAGTGATTTTATAATAGTGAATATTTTATTATTTTATAATGCCCATGTGCAAATATTTAAGTTATGTATACATCCTGAAAGTATATTATGAAAACTAGCTGGCGACCAACTTTTCATTATTGTGTAGTTTATTTTTAATAGATAAAAGATTAAAATTTATATGTTTGGTTAGAATCAAATCCTAATCTGTCATTTTTCTTATTTCTTTTTATATAGTAGCAGTGAAGGAGAAACTATTATTTTTTTGTGGTAGGTTTTTTTCTTATAGATTTAAAAGAAACTCGCAATAATTGTACAATTTTGAATCAAATGAAAAATTTACGCACGTCTTTGGTAAGACAAACCGGTTTCTCTCAGAGAAATAAAGGAAAACAAACAAACAAAAAAACGATTTGACAGAAGATCAGTCACGATTAATATTAGTTATTGTGGTCGGTTGGATGAAACTGATAAGGTGAGTAAGTTCGTTATGCGAAAACTGATAAATAGCCTAGTCATCGCCAATTTCTGCATGGTGAACGCTCTAATTTTCTAGAAAAAATTGCTCCCTTGTGTAATTGCTCTAACAATTTACAAGTAACTGATGTGCAAAATCACAATGTAGAGGTATGTACTATGTACATGGTAATGATTGTTTTTGGATATGCATAGAAATGAATCTGAAAATTGAGTAAATTAATAACAAAATGTTTATAACATTTACAACATTTTAAAATTTCTGATATTTCAATGCCCAATAATAGTACCTTATAGTAGGGGGGCGACATAAAATTGCAAGCACTTTAAAAGGGTTAATTTTTAATATTATGTCACATATGTTGAGTAGAAAAATAGTCTTCAGTCAGTCAGCTGGATTCGTTAGCGTTTGGAGTGGGTGGGGCTCCAATGTTGTAAAAAAAAACCATATATCTTGCAACTACTTTATAAAACCTGAAAATTGGCTTGAGAGCAGAATATTAATTAAAAATAAGTTTTATGATCGTCAGTCACTCAAATCCTGGAACCGAACGCGTCAGTCACGCGTTGAAGTTGTAAAAAAACGGATGTACCGTACGTGCAAGTACTTTATAAAATCTAAAATTTACAATGCTGGTGAAGAATATTATTATAATTACAAAAAATGTAGTCAGTCAGTTTATTTCTGTAACAAATGCCATCAGTCGCAAATAAAAGTTTGCCGTTCTGTAATACGGCGCGCTCAATAAATATTGTTACGAGTGCAGAAAAATCTAGACGATTATAGAAAGATCGATTACGGTCACTTCCAGGAAAATAAAATCAACAAAACACAACAAACAAATTAATGAAATGAATATTGTTGTTGTTGTCTTCTTCTTAGAAATAGGGTCAACATAAACGATTTTATGAATCAAATCAACATAACGTAAAATAATCGAATATTCTAATATTTTCTCAAGGTTTCTGGAAAGTGATGTCGAATTATCTAGAAGTATTGCAGAAGATATATAAGAAAATTACCTCTTGTAGTTTTTAATTAGTTTTATTTAAAACGTGTGACAGTGAAGTTAAAATTATAAAAGTGATTTTTAAATTAGTTTTTGTGTAAAGTTATAAGTGTAATAAAGTTATAAGTGTTATTGAGTAGAAATATTTTGTGTATTATTTTGAACGTTGTGTTACAGGAAATTTCTACAATAAACCGTTGGAGTTTCTGAAGCTGTTGAAAGAATATTCTAGTTAGGAATATTGTATGCTGTATTGTTTTCCTGTTGTTGTGACACAATCAAGGTGTTGAATACTTAATAAAACCTGGAGTTTGTGCCTACTAATCAGTGATCGAACTCTGAAGCGATTTGGGAATTGCGTTTATCGAATTGTGAGTAATGCCAATTCGAAGGAAGTTTGGAAAAACGTAACATTGGTGATATCGGCGGATTAGTTAGCTGTTAATAATGGTTTTATTAAGTGATTTGAAGGTTCTTGAGTTAAAGAAAGAACTAGAACAACGTGGATTGTCAACAAGTGGAAACAAAACTGAATTAATGCTACGGCTTCGACAAGGTATGGAAGCCAATGGAATGGACGTGGAATGTTACCAGTTTGGAGTGATTAGTACAAATAATGATCTAGTGGCAGCTGATGAGGAGAAAAGTTTTGTTGCAGAAACAACAACAACATTACCATCTGGAAACTGCGATTTTACGCAGTTAATGGCTATGATGCAACAGATGAGTTTGAACATCAGTCAACAGATGGTTGCCACTAAAGACGAACTGAATCAAAAATTTGATCAACAAAGTAGTAACATCAATCAACAAATGGCTGCAACTAAGGAAGAAATCAGTAACATCAATCAACAAATGTCTGCTACTAAGGAAGAAATCAGCTTCAACATGAATCAACAGTTTGAGAAAGTCAACAATAATATGGCTGCTAACAAAGAAGAAATTAGTGAAACAATCAGCCAGCAATTAGCTTTAAATCGCAACGAAGTCAAGCAAATTATGGATGAGAAACTTCTCCAAATCTCGACGGCATTTGATGGAAAGGTCGAGAAGATTCAAAGTGAAATTCAAGATATTAAGCATAAGGTTTTATCGAAAGTTGATGATTTCGAAAAACGGCTGCAGGATGTTAAAACGACTAAAGTTACTTCCCAGGTGGTACATCAAGTAGCAAATATCAAACTAAAACCACCATCATACGATGGAACAACATCGTTTGGCATCTTCAAGTTCCAGTTCGAAACCGCAGCAGATCAAAATGTTTGGAACGCTGAAAATCGTCTAGCTGCATTAATAGTTGCTCTTAAGGGGGAAGCAGCTGAAGCATAACAGGCAGTGCCTGAAAATGATCGGAAAAGTTATGCAGAGGTGATGAATGCATTGGAACGTAAATATGGCAGCGACCATAAAAAGGAGCTATACCGGTCGCCTGCAACGGAATGGAGAAAGGCTTCAGGACTATTCTTCGGCAGTAGAACGGCTTGTACATTTGGCACACTCGAATCCTCCACCGCATTTTATGGAAAAAATGAAGATCGAGGCGTTTACTGATGGCATTCTTGATCCAGAAACACGGAAAGCAGTAATGTTGTCGCCAAAAGCAACATTGTCAGAAACTATTGCTTGTGCCTTAACAAATGAAACTGCACAAGCAATTATTAAACCATCAATTAAAATACGCCGGGTAGAGTTGACTGATGATAACAATTACAAGCCCAGAGCACGAGAAAGTATTCGAAGTGACAGAATACGATGCTGGTTATGTTGCAAGTTGGGCCATATTTCGAGAGAATGTCGAGATGTTAGAAGGAAACGAGCAAGATCAGCATCGCCTATGCAGAGACGTCCAGCAGAGGAACGTGTGCAGCAAGCTAGGGAAGACGATGGAGCAGCACCGCATCAGTTAAACTACAACGAGTCAGCCTAAAGGGGCGTAAGCTGGCTCCCACAACCTATTGCCCCATAACCTTCATTCATGTTTCGAGATTAACAAGGAGAGGTGACAGCCTAACTGTTAGGGCTAATATTGATGGAAAAAGTTGTGTCATCACGTTAGATACGGGAGCAACAAATACAATTGTCCGCACTGATGTAAAAGGGAAACTAAAACCAGCAGGAAGATACCGAATGCAGACAGCTACTGGCGAAAGTGCAAGTATTAAAGGAAAGAAAGTGGTCAACTTTGAAATCGGGAATACTCACTTTCAACATGAAGTGGTTGTAGCTGACATTGTGGATGAAGTCATCCTGGGAATGGACTTCATGAGGCCAAATGGATTCGTTATTGATGCTGGCAAAGGAGTACTCACGTACGGAAATGTTGAGTTGCCACTCAAATTTAATGGTGAAGATTCAAATTGTGTCCGTCGAATAATATTGGATCACAGGGAAAAGCTGCCACCCCAATCAGAAACAATCATTTGCGGAAAATTGGAAGGAGGTTCTGGATCACCCAGGTTGTGGGTTATGGAAGCCAACAAAGGAGAACAACAAAATTGTAAAGAGGTCGTAATAGGAAAAACCTTAGTTAGATCAGATGCTGACTACAAAATACCAGTAAGGGTATTAAATCTGTCAGATACACAGACAACAATTAAGAAAGGGTCGATCATAGGACAATGCGAAGAGGTAGCTAAAATAATAAAATGCGAGCAGCCAAACATCAATAGCTTGGTCAACACAAAACAACAAAAGGCAGAAATGGAACAACTTGTGCAAAAATGGACAGATGGGCTTTCAGAAGAGCAGAAGAAAGCAGTACGTCAATTGCTAGAGCGGCACAAGTCTGTATTCTGCAGTACACCTGAAGGAAATGGCAGAACCAATTTGGTAAAACATCGTATCGACACTGGAGCAGAAAAATCGATACGCCAAGCACCAAGGAGATTACCATTGGCTAAAAGAGAAGAAGCAGATAAAATGGTAAGAGATATGAAAGAAGCTGGAGTTATCAAGCCTTCAGATAGTCCCTGGAGCTCACCTGTGGTGTTAGTTGGCAAGAAAGATGGAAGCTTAAGATTTTGTGTTGACTACAGAAAATTAAGCACAGTCACTAAGAAGGATAGCTACCCATTGCCAAGAATTGATGATACACTGGATACATTATCAGGATCAAGATTGTTTTCAACACTGGATCTGCAAAGTGGTTACTGGCAAGTGGAAGTTGCGGAGGAAGATCGGGAGAAAACAGCGTTCAGTGTAGGGAATGGACTATGGCAATTTAATGTCATGCCATTTGGGTTATGCACTTTCGAGAGATTAATGGAACGGGTACTAAAAGGCTTGCACTGGAAAACATGCCTTGTATATTTGGATGACATCATCGTCATGGGCAAAGACTTTGATGATCACTTGAGGAACTTGGCGGAGGTACTGGAAAGGTTGGAAGCAGCCGGTTTAAAGTTAAGTCCCAAAAAGTGTTCACTTTTCAAGGAAGAAGTAAAGTATTTGGGACACAAGGTTACGGCAATGGGAATTCATACAGATTCTGACAAGATTGCAGCAGTTATGAACTGGCTAAGACCAAAGAATCTACATGAACTACGAAGCTTCCTTGGATTGTGCACATATTACAGGCGGTTTGTGCCAGGATTCGCCAACGTTGCCAAAAGTCTGCATGAGTTAACCAGAAAAGAAAAGGCATTTGAATGGAATCAACCTTAAGAACAAGCATTTATGGAGCTCCGAAAGAGATTATGTACGGCTCCAATTCTGTCCTATCCTATACCAAATGTTCAGTTTATTTTGGATACTGATGCCAGTAATGAAGGTATAGGAGGAGTCTTGTCGCAGAAAATAGATGGTCAGGAAAAGGTGATAGCTTATTTCTCGAAAATGCTATCCAAGCCGGAGCGGAATTATTGTGTAACTCGAAAGGAATTATTGGCTATTGTGGAATCCGTCAAACATTTCCATAAATAATTGTATGGTCAGAAATTTCATCTCAGAACTGACCATGGTGCGTTAAGGTGGTTACTCCAGTTCAAAAATCCAGAGGGACAAGTAGCACGTTGGATCGAACGGTTGCAGGCGTACGATTTGAACATTGAACATCGAAAGGGCACTGCACATGGGAACGCTGATGCATTATCGAGACGACCCTGTCAAGTTGAATGCAAGCATTGCAGTCGTCAAGAAAATAAGGAGAACATCATCGATGTACGATTACTACAAGTGCTATCTGACGATGAATGGACTGCTGAAGCCATAAGAAAAGATCAATTAGAAGATCCGGATCTTGCATCCATCGTCGAGTTCAGGGAAAAGGGCTGCAAACCAGTATGGGGAGAAATTTCTGATAAAACTCCAACTTTGAAGGCGTACTGGGCGCAATGGGACAGTCTCCAGTTAGAGGATGGATGTTTAAAGAGAGTATGGGAAAGCTCAGATGGCAAGATAAAGCAATCCCTTACAGTGGTACCAAAAAGGAAAATAGAAGCAGTACTAAGGGAGTATCACGAAGGAACGAGTGGAGGTCATCTTGGAGGTCATCTTTACCCAAGAGTTTTATTGATCCTTAAGCCTGTTCGTCCCGAACAGGATCTAGCTCTCCTTTGTATAAGGCCAATCTTTCCAAATGTACTACTTTCGCTTTGCCTCGATGGCCTTTCCTAATTCTATAAACCACGTCATTCAACTTGGTTATAGTGTTGTAAGCTCCTTCCCATGCAGCTTGCAGTTTTGGTGATAACCCTCGTTTTCGTTGTGGGTTGTGTAGCCATACTAATTGTCCTTCTTTAAAACCTTTATTATTAGATCGTATATCATATCGGGCTTTCATTCTATCACTGGTCAGTTGTATCTTCTGCCGAACAAGCTTGTGAATATCCTCAAGGTTCTCCCGGATTCGGTTGACATATTCTTGCGCAGACAATGATGTTGATGGTACCGCTCCAAATTTGAGGTCACCAGGAAGTCTTAAATCACTTCCAAAAATAGTTTGAGCTGGTGTCATGGTCGTGGTGTCATGAACTGCTGATCTGTATGCCATCAAAAATAAAGGAATGTGTTGATCCCAGTTACGTTGATTCTTACTGACCACTTTAGCTAGAAATTCCTCCAAAGTAGCATTGAATCTCTCAACCATCCCATCTGACTGTGGGTGTGAAGCTGTCGTCCTCGTTTTGTTAATCCCCAGCATTTGACAAATTTCCTGGAATACAGCTGACTCGAAGTCCATAGCGGCTGATCCAATTATTTATCACAGCTTCAACGATTGTGGTTGCTTCCTGGTTGGGAATCGCACACACTTCCGGCCACTTACTGAAGTAGTCCATGATCACAAGCACATATTTATTCTGATTATCAGTTGTTGGAAATGGTCCCGCTACATCCATTGCGATCCTTTCAAATGGAGCACCTACATTGTATTGCTTCATTTTTCCATGACTTCTTCGTGCGGGTCCTTTCACCGCCGCACATTGATTGCCGAGTCCCCGCCCAGTAAAACCGTTGTCGTATTTTTGCAAGAGTTTTATTGATCCCAAGAGGGTAATGTTACGAGTGCAGAAAAATCTAGACGATTATAGAAAGATCGATTACGGTCACTTCCAGGAAAATAAAATCAACAAAACACAACAAACAAATTAATGAAATGAATATTGTTGTTGTTGTCTTCTTCTTAGAAATAGGGTCAACATAAACGATTTTATGAATCAAATCAAC
This sequence comes from Diogma glabrata, assembly GCA_963693315.1. NCBI lineage: Eukaryota > Metazoa > Arthropoda > Insecta > Diptera > Cylindrotomidae > Diogma > Diogma glabrata. Next base: position 279,712,322 of record OY856187.1, on the reverse strand, counting down.
ATAACGTAAAATAATCGAATATTCTAATATTTTCTCAAGGTTTCTGGAAAGTGATGTCGAATTATCTAGAAGTATTGCAGAAGATATATAAGAAAATTACCTCTTGTAGTTTTTAATTAGTTTTATTTAAAACGTGTGACAGTGAAGTTAAAATTATAAAAGTGATTTTTAAATTAGTTTTTGTGTAAAGTTATAAGTGTAATAAAATTATAAGTGTTATTGAGTAGAAATATTTTGTGTATTATTTTGAACGTTGTGTTACTGGAAATTTCTACAATAAACCGTTGGAGTTTCTGAAGCTGTTGAAAGAATATTCTAGTTAGGAATATTGTATGCTGTATTGTTTTCCTGTTGTTGTGACACAATTAAGGTGTTGAATACTTAATAAAACCTGGAGTTTGTGCCGACTAATCAGTGATCGAACTCTGAAGCGATTTGGGAATTGCGTTTATCGAATTGTGAGTAAGGCCAATTTGAAGGAAGTTTGGAAAAACGTAACAATATTAACATATATTGAATGAAGTTTCTTTTTTCAATGGATATTCATTTTATTGCATGTACATTGAAGCTGATCTACTCGAACAACTATTAAAATATATAATAATGTGTTACAAGACTTGCATCAATATAAACCAGTGTTGCAAAACGAAAAAAAAATTCGTAACGTTATGCATTTCGTTTTTATAACATTATATTATTTTTTCGGTACGTTATTTCGTTATGAAACAGAAAAATATTATATTGCGTTATGTTATAACGTTATAGTTACGTTATTTTAAAATTAAATGTTATGTTTAAAACTATAACATATTTAAATGTACAAAAATCGAAAATCTAATGAACAGTTACTTTTTGCATGCAAAATTAGAAAAATATTAATATAATAGTACATTATGATGCTAGGAAGCAAAGCTAAAGATTTTGGACGTATGTGGAGTTTGCAAATCGAGGCGCTAGCCGAGATTTACACCCACATTAAGTCCAAAATAGCTTACGTCCGTGCATCATATACTGTTTTTTATTAGCCGCAAGCAAAATATTTAAAAAAAAAATGTTTATTCTAAATTAATATTATACATTTGCATAAATTTTGAAATAAAAATATGTGGAACAAGTTACCTTTGACAAAATATTTGTTATCTTTTCCAAATTATTGTATAACTATGACAACAAATAATAACAACTATTTTAATTGGATAATGAAGTTTTGAATTTAAAGGTTGCTTTGATAAAAATTTATATTCTATATAGAATTTAAACAAATACATATGTTTTTTTGCTTTTTTGGACGTAGCTATGACAACAAAATATATGGTTGAAAAGTGACACTTTAAGGCCGCAAATCACAGTAATAAAGTAACACTTTAATACATAGGCGAATAGAAAATTAATATTTTTCAAATTGTACGTGCAAAAAGTAAATCGTAGTAAAATAAAATTAAATGACTAAATACATGAAAAAAATTTGCATCCAGAATAAATATATGCCTTCTTAAAATTATTAAAAACACCTGTGATGCAGAAACGGCTAGTGTAGACTTGAAATTACTTGAAATATACATAAAATTTTACAAAATGTTTATTATTTTGTTACTGATATCAAACAATTTTATAATTACCAAAACCTTCAGTTCAAGTGTCCACAGAAATTTAAAAAGAGCAGATAAGTTGGATTTAATAAAACCGATTTTTGGGCTTTTATTTCCATATAATTATACAAAGTATACCACAAAAACGAAATAAAATATAACGTTATCGTTACGTTTTACGTTATTGTAACGCAATTTAATTTTTAAAACGTTATGAAAGTAATTATTACTACTAACGCTATTTCATTTCGTTTTTTCGTTTTTGCGTTACGTTTCGAGTAACGTTTTGCAACACTGATATAAACATTGTGTATCAAGTGCAAACAATAAAAATTAATTAAAGGTTTTACAAGAAGTTTTATTAATTTTTATAGTTGGTGTAAAAGTTAAATTTTTAAAATTAAAATAAAAGCAAGTGTTAATTAGTATCCCATCAGGAATATAACTGCGTTTCTATTATTTTTCTTAACCAGCTATTTTTTAGAATTAAAGTTCAACAAAATAATAGCTATTGGGTTTAACATTCTTGAACTATTATCACACAAGCTATTCTTTACTGCAAATTTACAAAAGGATAACTATTTGGGGATGCATCAACTTGAATCATCATTTTCTGTACCAGCTTTATCTGATAATTCATCCTCTGCAAATTAATAGAAGTGTAATATAATAATAGGACAACATATAATAATATATAATAATAGGACAACATTTTCCAATATTCGTAAATGTTGTTGTCAGGGGCGCACACAGAAAAAGTTTTAGGGGGGGGTCCAACAAATTTTGTTTTTAATATAAAGCGCTGTGTAGGAATTACAACAACACACATATATACCTTTTAAGACGTAGGTCCCACAACAACATGCCTGTTGAGGTGTTGATGAACGATTTTTAAACCTGTGTGGATTGTACACCCCCGGGACTGTTGATTCGGACTAAGCATTTCATTTGTACGATGTAAATCGGTGTGTTTCGATCGGTTGTTGATCTTTTGTTTCAAAAAACTAATTGGCTGTCAGATTTGTCTTCCAAAAATGTTTATATGTGTGCATCAGTAATGCTAGACTCTAAAAAATAAATTTCCCGTTGCCGTATCAAAATTTACCGATTTTACCGTTTCTTTAAGGAAAAACTTCCCATCATGCTTACAATTAAAAATAATATACATATATATAAATCCAATTGTTTGTATGGAAAAAACTTCAAAATCCACCACTATAACAATATTTTTTAATATGTTCAAAATGCATCGATGCATAGAAAGGATCTTGTAGTTCCTTATTGTAGGTGATTTTATTTTTCGTCTCGTATTGTAAAAATATTCCTGAAACTCAGAAATATGTTATTCCCGACTAGCATTATATAAGGGCTCAGATCTGGACCAGATACGGATTTCCCTACTACTGATAGGGACCGTATCAGGCACACTGAACAGGTCCTGATCAGTAATGTAACGCCTCAAACTATCCATACCGGATCAGGCAGCCCTACTAGAAACGGACGAGGACCAGATCATTTAAAATAGGGAATTTTCTTTAACATACATTAGAAAAATTAGACAATTTACTGCTACATACATTAGACAAAAATGTTTATAAAAATATTCAAACTTTATACTTACCTATATGTATTCACAACGCAGAGAAGCGATAACTAAAGTATATGTAAAATTTCGCAAACTATGTATATATAAAATGGATAATACTCTAGTGAATTTTAACCAAATGAAATTTATTAAAATGAAATAGGGCTCAGACCAGGACAAATAGGGCAAACCTTAATTGGAAATCAGATATGATTCTGATCCGGCGCTGGTCCGGCATTTACTAGTAGGGATGAGATAGGTTTTCGAAATCCGGGCCGGATCAGGACAAATACGGCACGCCCTAATAGTGAAATCAAGTATGATTTCTGATAGGGGCCGGATGCAAATGCCCTATTAGGATTTACCTTATTACACCCTGATCCGGCCCGGATCATAATAGGGCATACCTGAACAAATTGCTAGTCGGGTTGCTTGTGGGATTTTCGAAACTTTTGTTTCTATTTTCGTAAGAAATATCAGAACATCAACATCAGAAGGCTGAAATTTCATCGATTTTACTGTATACTATAAAGGCGATGAATGGCAGATTCATTTAAACAAAATTATTGAGTAATCAACATCTTTCTGGAAGGATAGTAAAAAATAGTTGTTGCGACCATTTTTAAAATTTAAAAAGCTTCTACAATTAATTGTGAAAAAGCCCGCTTGCCAAGTTTTTGTCCGCTTTCCTGTTTTAAATAAAATATCCCATAAACGGAAAAAAATCACTCGATCTGGCATTACTGGTGTGTATTAATATAATGCTCATATATTTTAGATAGAACTGAGAGCAATTATATTGCGGTCTAAAGACCGCAAGACCCTTTAATTTGAAATATCACATTTTGTTTCGTTTTGGGAATGAATTGACTAACTTCTAGCACGAAAGAGAAATATCAGATCTATAGGATTTGTAGAAAATTTTAGTAAGAGAAGGTGCAAGTTCCTTTGAAAATGTTGTTAGAATAGGAGGAATGATGTTCAGACCGGAGTAGCTGGTAGTGGCAGTGGTAGCTGGAGTTTGCTGGTAGTTAACCCCCTTAAGATTTTTTTGACAATTTTGGGTTTGAAATAAAAATCTTTCATACTAACGCCTGAAGACTGGATTTTTGGTTTTTCTTTAGGAGTTTCTAAAACAGTCGAGATCACAGCAAAGCGTTCCGCAAACAATGTGATTTTTCTCGCGCTTTCGCTCTGTCAATTTCTATATTTTTCGTTTTCGATTATCTGGTTTAATATAATATTGGGCTGTATAGATATTAGGACTTAAATCGTTAAGGGATTTTTGTTATGGAACCAAATATTAAATAATATTTGTTTGTTTCTAAGGGCCAATTTGGCTGGAAAACAAATATTTTTGTTGGGGTTTCATTATCAAGAAGGAAACGAATTTATTGATACTAAAACATTTTAGTCAAACAAAATTTATACTATATTATTAATATATTATTATTTTATTTTTTATTTATTTTCACTCGGATATAACGGCCAAACAACCTACCAGAGCTCCTGACAGTCATGGTCAAATTAGTAAATTGCTTTATTTGTTTTTGATAAATGATCTTTCGTTTGTACAATTTAAAGTATCAGAACCTTTAGGTGGTTCAGACCATGTTTTGATTTCCACTCATCTAAATTTACAAGTTCCCAAACAGTTTCAATCTAATCCTAGTCTTATTTGGGTTGCAGATTGGCAGGGGCTTAGAGATATATGTTTAATTCAAACATTTCTGCTTCTAATTTTTCAGAAATAATACACGTGGGTATGCGCAGGTTTATTCCGATATATGGTTCTGAAGGCTGATCTTTAGGATTCGGGTAAATGTGAAGAAGCAATAAAATTTAAAATAAATGCTCTTTAAAAAATGGCCAGGTACAGCCAATTTCAAAAAAGTTGCTAACATGAATTCAACAAATGTTCATTAATTTAATATTGAGCTTCTTAAGTCGTTACTTAATGAAAGACAATGCGATTTTTGTAAAGGAAGAGCGACGGGAAATTTACATTCTTTGTCACACATATCTGGAACAGTCGGTTGAAAACCTTGGTGAGACTTTCATTGCTGCTCAGCAATTCTAATCTTACTAATGAGCTTGATTCTTTGTATGTTGCTGATTTGACGGTACACAAATACACTATGGATAAACGCGCGTGTCTGCCTAGATCAAATCAATTTTACCTGAACAGAGTATCAATAGCAGCCCATCTTTTTAAGGTTCGAGTGACAAGATGTAGCTTTTCAAAGAAATTTTTTTAACAGAATTTAGCATCTCTGGAATGCCTTACTGACGTTGGTCTTCCTTGATAATTGTAATCCACAAAACTTTAAAAATAGCTTTCCTCATAAAATCTCGTAAAATTCTCAAAGAGAATTGATCAATAGTGAGTAAGCTTAGATCCCTGGTTAGCATCGTATCTTACGATATTCAGAGATGTTAATCTATAATTTCTTATGGTTAACACTAAATAATGTCTAAATTTAAAAAACAATACTGAAAGATTATCGGTTGGAGGGGGGGTCCGGACCCGAAACCCCCCCCCCCCTTGTGTGCGCGCCTGGTTGTTGTTATTGATGGAAACGATGTTTCAGGCAATAGATTGTATGTGATATGCCTGTTATCTTACGTATTTAATTATTTTGAAATTAAACATTGCGGTTATTAATTTGCAGATTATGAATTGTCAGATATAGCTGATCCAGAAAATGATGATTCATGTGATTTTTACAACAACTGCAGCGACTCATATTAGAATGCTATTTCTTGCTCAAGACTAAAAGGAATTTGTTGAATATACTAAAATCTGTATATGATTCTATTAATTTTGTTATTTAAGTTTAATATTATATATTTTAATGGTCGTTCGAGTAGATCAGATTCAATGTACATGCAATAAAATGAATATCCATTGAAAAAAGAAACTTCATTCAATATATGTTAATATTTATTGAGCGCGCCGTATTACAGAACGGCAACCTTTTATTTGCGACTGACGGAGTTTGTTACAGAAATAAACTGACTGACTACATTTTTTGTAATTATAATAATATTCTTCACCAGTATAGTAAATTTCAGATTTCATAAAGTACTTGCACGATGTACCGTTTTTCTACAACTTCAACGCGTGACTGACGCGTTCTGTTACAGGATTTGAGTGACTGACGATCATAAAACTTATTTTTAATTAATATTCTGCTCTCAAACCAATTTTCAGGTTTTATAAAGTAGTTGCAAGATACATGGTTTTTTTTACAACATTGGAGCCCCACCCACTCCAAACGCTAACGAATCCAGCTCACTGGCTGAAGACTATTTCTCTACTCAACATATGTGACATAATAGGTGCGTTCGATTTGACTGAAACAACTGAAAAAACAACAACAATTGCATTTAATTTTTCAGTTGCTTCAGTTGTTTCAGTCAAATCGAACACGGCTAAAATTAAAAAAGCAGCCTTTATAAAGTGCTTGCAATTTTATGTCGCTCAGCTCTCGTACTATTAGGCATAATTTCTAATATAAGCTGACTGCTTATCAAACTACCCTTGTGCATTACGTTTTTATTTTTATTTTGTAAATTTCTCGTTCTCCACCATTATACAATTTTTTTATTTTCAGTTTTATGTTGAATTTTTTTATGTTCCCTTTTTTGCTATCTTTCTCTCCACTGCCTTCCGTATACCTATACAAACTACACAAAATGAAAAAAATTTACAAAATAAAAATGAAAATGGAAAAAACAATTTAAAGGAAAAAATTGAATACAAAAAAATTGTGGAGAATGAACAAAAAAAATGTAAAATAAAAATATATTAGATTGATGAGTCAGTTCATATACCCTCAAAAAATTTTTTTTTTATTGTGAGGTCCATGAGATACTCCTAGTGTTCGGGCGAAACAATGGTAGTGTTCAGAATGGTATCTTACGAATGAATTGAGCAATTGCTTTCTTTTCGTTTCACAGAACCCCACCCTCAACATGTTGTCATAGTGATAGCACACATACTCACTAGCACACATACTCAAAAAGTTGACTGCCAGCTGCATGCCACGATGCGTACTATAAGTGGTACTATCAGATCCACCCCTTTTCCTTGGCCCCTGTGTTAAGCAATATCGCTCCAGCTGCACTCAGACGCTCGCATGCTCTCATGCGTGAACATAAAAAGGTAACCAACAACATCACGTTACCCTTGCACGAATATTACGGTGACCACACTCGTTGTCGATTGAAGTCAAGAAAGCCTCCACATAAAACTGCCAGCAGCCTGCTGGCAACTAAGTTTAATATCTTGGATGCCTGGGACAGCTCCTGGCATCAATACAACACAACTGGTCTTTCTATTACTAACCCGACTTCTACCCAACCTGGTTTCGATCTGCCACGTCATACCTGGACTATACTAAACCGAATAAGAACGAATAATGGACGTTGTGCTGATTTTTTCTACAAGTGGGGCATTTCAGAGTCCCCTGAGTGTAACTGTGTGTCCAATTCGACGGTACAATGGCGACATCTCAGACATCCATTTGGCAACTTTCAATGTAGTAGCATGGATAGACTAGCTCGATGTAAACATCTCATGTTCAAATGTACTGGCCAATGTTCAAATATTTTACTTTTTACTTTTTTACTAAAAGACGCGTAATCAAATCGATTGTAAGTTCATTTAATGTGTATCCATGTTATGTTTTAGGTAGATTTCATAGAAGAGTCTACCTATTTTAAGTTTAATTTTTAATGTGTCACAAAAAAAACCATACGCTAAATAAAAAAAAAATAGTGATACAATAATTTGGAAAAAATAACAAATATTATATCAAAGGTATCTTGTTCCACATAATTTTATTTCAAAATTTATGCAAATTACTTCGGTCTAAAGGACCTAAGTATTACATTCATGAGCTCAAAGTGAAATTCTTACCCCCACTTTTTTGGCATTTCTCGACGTTTTAGGACCCACTGCTTCTAAAACAGCAAAAAAAAAATGTGTGTCTGTCTGTAGGCCGTCATTGTCTACGCTGCAGGGAAAAACGCTGGAGGGATTTCAAATTTTTTTTTTTTTTAATAGGTTTACTCAAGGGACAGGTCCGAAAGGACGCTGTGTTCGATAACTGTACCGGAAGTGTGTCAAAAAATCATTATGTGTGTCAAAAATGGAAAATTTTCATATTTTTGGCTTAAAAAACGTTCATTTTAAGTGATTACGCGTAGGAACATTAAATTTGGAGAAATCTTGATGGTAAGGATTGGTATGTGAGATCAAAAACTAGATTATTGCATTATAAGTTTGTCAAAAAATATTGTCAAGTGTGTCAAAAGAAAGGTTTTTATTTATTTTTTACCCAATTTTTTTTAGAAAAAAATAAAATTAATAGTTTTTATGACATGATATTTTATTATTATTATAGAGAATTATGGCATTATAAGTTTGGCAAAAAATAATGTCAAGTGTGTCAAAAAATGCTTTCATTTAATTTTTTAGCCAATTTTTTGGGAAAAAAATGTAGCTGTTTTTATGACGTAAATGTAATTGAAAATGAAATTGGACATGGAAATTTTTGAATTTATAATAGTTTTTGAAATATTTTTGGAATTTTGAAAAAGTTTGTATTTTTGATTTTGTAATAATTTTTGCAATATATTTAGAATTTCGAAAAAAGTTTTAATTTTTGATTTTGTAAGAATTTTTGGAATGTTTTTAAAATTTTAAAAAATTTTTAATTTTCGATTTTATTATAATTTTTGGAATTTTGAAAAAAGTTTTAATATTTGAATTTGTAATAATTTTTGCAATATTTTTAGAATTTTGGAAAAGTTTAAATTTTTAAGAATTTTTGGATTATTATCGGAATTTAGAAAAAGTTTAAATATTTGATTTTAGAATAAATTTTTGGAATATTTTTGGAATTTTGAAAAAGTTTGATTTTATTTAATTAAACAATGTTTTTGGAATTTTGATAATAATTTTCCGGCAACGTATTAATGTCTCGTGTTAGTTTTGTAATAAATTTTTAAACAGAGCTAAAAAATACTTGTACTTTAACAAAGAGTTAAGTTTGATATACATCGCTGCCCAAAACTAAAAACCATGTCCTCATAAAAGTTTTTTTCCGAAAACTATATCAAAATCCTTAACCCAGACCGAAGTCTTGATATCTCAGAGCTGTGAGATTTCAGCCCCTCCAAATTTTATAATTTTAATTTAGAATAAAAATTTTTTTTTAAATATTTTTGCTTGCGGCGAATAAAAAATAGTATATGATGCATGGACGTAAGCTATTTTGGACTTAATGTGGATGCGAATCTCGGCTTGCGCCTCGATTTGCAAACTCCACATACGTCCAAAATCTTTAGCTTTACGTCCAAGCATCATAATGTACTATTCTGGCGTCTTTTATTTATGCCCACTGGTCTACTATTTTGTCTTATATTCTTTCTTTATGAGTACCTCTGTAGCCCTATTCCTGTACATCGTGAAATAGGAATTTAGAAATAAATTACAGCAATTTTTTCATAACTTGTATTCCGTGACGCGGGAAATAACAATTTCGTATTAGAAAATTTCCTTTATTTCATTTATTGCACTTTTTTCTCAATTCTCAATTCCCAGGGAAATGCAGGAACAGACGTACTGGTATTCTTTTTATTTTAAATTACTTATTTGAACCAATCAGCCATTTTTTTTCGTTACTCCAAACATTTATTGCTCAGTGTTAATTTCAATTTGAAGAGAGAAGTTGTGTTTTTGCGTCTTTAAATTTTACAAATAGATTTAGATTTTACATAGTTTACAAGGTAAGAAATCTTTTTCTTTAAAATTAATTATTTAATGTAAATAAATTTAAGATAGTTAAAATAATCATTAATCTAATTTTTAAAAAAATCATTAATTAAAAAAATTAAAATTAAGGAAACATTAAAATGAAGTATATATTATTGTAATGAATTATTAATAAAACTAATTAATTGGTTTATTGGGTTGAACTATTAAGTCTTATAAAATAATCCTTAAAATAAGGGCGATGATACATGTAAAAGAAATATCTTTCAGACATAAAAAATTTCGCATTTAATTGGTTGAGGGGCGGTAACATTTTTAAAATTTCAAAAAAATATTTTTGACTGAAAGACAGAAAAAATATCTGTAAGATATAAAAACATAACCTAAAAAGATATTTTTTGCTTGACAGTTAAAACTGATTAACTGAAAAATTGATTTTAAAAGTAAGTTTTACCAATAATCAGTTACAATTAACTTAATTTAATTATTTAATTACAATTAAAATAATTTGTTTACTTGTTCATATAGATTTAGGCATTTTCACATTGGACCAAATTTTTATTTTTTTGTTGCGATTATCGCCTAATCTAAATCTACATGAATAAGTAAACAAATGATTTTAATTGTAGCTAAATCATCAAATTAAGTTAATTGTAATTGATTATTGGTAAAACTTACTTTTAAAATCAATTTTTCAGTTAATCTGTTTTAACTGTCAAGCAAAAAATATCTTTTTAGGTTATGTTTTTATATCTTACAGATATTTTTTCTGTCTTTCAGTCAAAAATATTTTTTTGAAATTTTAAAAATGTTACCGCCCCTCAACCAATTAAATGCGAAATTTTTTATGTCTGAAAGATATTTCTTTTACATGTATCATTGCCCTTATCCATAAAAAAGAAAACATTACATTCATTACATTTGTTCAAAAAATATTATTCGCGTTAGAACATTATATTTTTAAAAACATAGTCCGCATAGTTTAGCTCAAGTGTATAGGGCGATTTTTCTATTCCTGTGTTTACCGCAATGGCGCTGCAAAAAGGGGATAGGAGAAAAAATCACAAAAATTTTATATGGAATTCCATACAAAACACAATTTGAATAATTTTAAAAGTTATCTATGAAATTTCTCATTTTACTACGATTTAATAATTTAAATTTGTTTATGAAGTATTATTGACAATATATTAAGCATAATATATAAAATATTTTCTTTTCTTCTGTCTGTAAAACAAATACGAAAATAGGTTATATTTTTCATACAACTTTGTATGGAAAATTTTGGCAATTTTTATGTTTCTTTTTTGAGCGACTTAAGAATAATATTTTATATATTACGCTTAAAATATAGTCAATAATACTCCATAAGCAAATTAAAATTGTTCACTTGTGGTAAAATGAGAAATTTCATAGATAATTTTTAAAATTATTCAAGTTGTGTTTTGTATGAAATCCCATATAAAAGTTTTTGAATTTTTTCTCTTATCCCCTTTTTGCAGCGCCATTGCGGTAAACACCAGAACAGAAAAATCGCCCTATAACGGGACTTATCGATAAAATTTCATTTTGATGTAGAAAACGACGCGTTATCGATATATAGATGCTGCATTATCGAGTGTTTATCAATAACTGATCGATAACACTTCTAAATGGGCTTCTTCATTTTTTAGCATAGAAAAAATCGTGAGCTTGCAGCGCCATTTTGAAATTAAAACTCAATATAAAAATAATTCAAAAAATCACCTTAACGCCAATACCGCCATCTAGAAAAATAAAACTCCATATAAAAAAAATTTCATCAAAAACCCTAATCCAATTTTTTGCATATGGCAATGTTCACTGTTTTTTAAGATGGCGTGAATGAATAGAGCCTGAAGAATATTGGAGGTTTTGCTTTACCAGTCGTCAATTGCTGAATATGGTTGATAAGGTAGAGTAAATACAAATTTTTTGACATTTTATAAACGTCAAAAATTTAGCGGCATTCAAACAAAAATTTATTTGATTTTTAAAATGTTTTAAATTAGTAAAATGATTTTTATATTTATTTTAACAATAGTGTTAAATACGAATTGCATTATATGTTTACCATCAGCATTAAATAATCTTGAAACTCCGCCAAAACTGTTGGTTATATCGTATGACGGCTTCCGGAATGAATTTTTCGACAGAAATGTAACACATTATATGAATAGTTTAAGGAAAAATGGATCATACGCTGATTATATGATAAATGTATTTCCAACAAAAACTTTTCCTAATCATCATACGATTTCAACAGGAGTAAATGTTGATTATCATGGAGTTTCATCGACCATAGTTTTTGACAAAGAAAAGGGAAAATTGGCATATGGATATGATTTATTTCATTATAATTCTTCGTTAATTCCTATATGGGCAAGTTTTTGGTACAATCCTATTTTATCCCCGTTTTTGAACTAGCGATTTTTTTTAGATAAATAGAAAGATTAGGTCCTCTCCATTATTATTATGAAAAAAAAAAATTGCGGAAAAAGTTATAAAGGATCAAACTTTCAATTTTACCTTGGTCCCCCTTTGATTATTTTGTAGTTTTTATAATAAATATTAGTATTTCATAATATTTCATAGTTATGAAAAAAAAATTTGCGGAAATGAGGAGGTCAAAAGGTAAAAAGGATCAAACTTTCAATTTTACTTTGGTCCTCCTTTTGATTATTTTGTAGTTTTTATAATAAATATAAAACAAATGAAAAAATTAGGCACTGATTTAATGATAATTTATTTCAATTTTGTTGAAAAAAAATAGATTATATTTGACTCGGGGGGGGGGGGGGGAGTGGCGCGGCCCCTCTCCCCTTGTCGGTGGCTATTTTTGATCGAAGGTCTGCAAGGTCGCAGAAGCTAGTCAAATAAAAACGAATAATTATATAACCCTATTCACCACGGTAACATTGAAAGTTTGATCCTCTATAACTTTTGACCCCCTCATTTCCGCAAATTTTTTTTTCATAATTATGAAATACTAATATTTATTATAAAAAACTACAAAATAATCAAAGGGGGACCAAGGCAAAATTAAAAGTTTGATCCTTTATAACTTTTGACCCCCTCATTTCCGCAAATTTTTTTTTTCATAATAATAATGCAGAGGACCCAATCTTTCTATGTATCTAAAAAAATCGCTAATTTGAAAACTGCGATAAAATAGGAATATTCCAAGTTTTTTATATAGAAGTAAAATTATCTTATTTTATTTCCCTCTAGATTTTAAATCAACGTGCTGGTAGAAATCGCTTTTCGGGCTGTATGATGTGGCCCGGAACAAATTTTAGTTATCTTAATGACACATGTCATTTCATAGAAATTTTTAATCAATCAATTTCATTTGAAGCTCGGCTTGATACAGTAATGACATGGTTCACACATCCCAAAACTCCAGCAAATCTGGTTTTCTGTTATATTGAAGAACCAGATTTCCACGCACATGCGTTTGGACCGGAATCATCCACGATAACAAATATAGTAAAAAAATTAGATAATTTAACTGAATACATACAAAATAAACTAAAAAAATATAATTTAATTGATAGTGTAAATGTTATTCATTTAAGTGACCATGGCTTTGATAGTGTTCCTTATAAAAATTTTATAAATTTGACTGATTTTGTAAGTAATTCTACGTACACAAGCTATGGAGGGTCACCTGTATTACAAATAGTTCCAAATCATGGGTATGAAAATATTGTTTATGATCAGTTAAAACATGGATCCTTGTTAACGAGAAACTTTGATGTTTTCTTAAATGAGGAATTACCAGAAAAATGGCGTTTTAAAAATAAAAATCGAACTGGACCGATTACTTTAGTTGCAAAACTTGGATATGGCTTTGGTGATTTATTTAAAGTAGCGCAGTTTTATGAACAATTCTTTAATGTAACTTGTAATGAACTTTAATTTTCAAAATATTTTTTTCAATTTTATCAATGATACTTTATTTTAGTTCCTCGAGATCATAAATTTGGGTTGCATGGATATGATAACGAATTTTACTCAATGCATCCTTTTTTCTTTGCTAATGGACCACAAATTAAAGCGAGAACAAAAATCGAATCTATCCACACATTGGACTTGTTCAATTTATTTTGTAGGATTTTAAAAATTAAGCAAATGCATCAGGATAGTAATTTGAACAGAAATATTAATATTTTAAAGATGGATGAGTTTGAACGGCAACCAAATTTGAGTATAAGTAAGTTGTTTTTTATTACGACGATTAAACACTAAAGTAACAACTCACAAGGTTCGGTTTTTGTTTTAGAGTAATTTGAGCCTTATAAAAAATAGCTTACTTAGTTATTAAGCTATTATTATATATAATGAAATTCATTTTAATTTTAAATTAGTTTTATAATGCAATCGTTAATCAGATGTTTTAAACGTGTATCCCTAACCAACAATATGTATCCCTAATATATTTTTTATCATTTTCAAATTACTAATTTTACATAATTTTTATTTATTTTTAGCAATAGTGTTCATTGCTGCAATTCTCTGCCTTATAATTCTCTCACTTTGTATAACATACGTTATTCACGTACGGAAATTTAGACAAAATGCTTTAGTGGTCAACCGAACAGATATTTATGAATATGAAAATCTTCTCGATTCTTTAAATAATGAACCAGAAGAAGAATAAAATTAAAAGAGGCTTTATGTGTTAAATACCAAGTTTTTGTATAAAAATGTATATAAAACAAATTAAAATTTAAACATAAACATTCATTAGCATGAAAAGTTGGGAAGCCTTCAATTCCGGGAATCCCGGTAAATATTTTAATTTAAAGTCCATTATAAAATAATCATTTTATTTGAGATTTTTGTTGAAATTTCTTTCAAATCTTAACGGTTTTGTGAATTTTAAAGCAACTCAAATTTGAGTTCCATTTTTTTTAACACAATTTAGTAACTTAAGTTGGAACTCAATGTGTGTCAACACTCAACTTCATTGTACAAATGAGTTCCAGATTTTGGTGACAAATTTTATACACATTATTAACTTAAGTTGGATCTTAGTTACGGATTAAGGTCCAAAAAATTGAAAAAAAACGAAGTAGTGATACTTGGGAATAATGAACATTAAAACTTAATATATTAGTTTATGTTGAAACCTATTTACAACAGATGGCGCTTATCGTTATTTGTTACTTCACATATGTATCTAGTCTTAAGTTGGTAATAACATGTAATTTGACTCTCACTGTGTATTTCAATAAAGCTTGACGTTGTCGGTGATAAAAGTTATTCGAGTCTATATATTAAAACATGTGTTGTTTGTAATAGTTAAATACTCACCTTTAACAGATAAATACTCTGCTTCAACAGGTTATGTGCCCATATTGTTCGTTGTTTTAAGTGAAATAAAACAAACAAAAATAGTTTATTTTAATATATCAGCATTTGTTGCAAAGATATATGTACAAACAAAACTAAAAGAGTGAGTTAAAAATTTTAAAAAGGCTTCCAATAATGATGCTTGGGGCAGCATAGAAAAACTTAAAGGCAGCGAAAATTATCATACTTGGTCGTTTGCCATGAAAAGCTTATTGGATTTACATGGCCTTGAAACCACAATTGTAAATAAAGAAAATGCGATTGAGGACGCGGATAAAAATCGCAAAGCTAAAGCTCGAATTAGCTTATGTGTAGATCAATCACTTTACGTTCACATTCAATCAGCGTCATCAGCATTTGAAATGTGGGAAACATTAAAAAATTTGTAATGGGCAAGATTTTAAATTTTGGGTGTACTTGCATTTTCCATCCTATAGTAATATACTATAGATTAAATATGAAAGAAATTTAAGAATTAGAAAAATAAAAGAAAATTTATGCTGACGAAATTTTTTTCGTGCGAGGAAAATTTTTATTAATTGTTTTTTTTGCGAATGATTCGGTGAGTTGGTGGTTGGCAGTGGAGTTGTAATGTTAATTAATTGATTGGGATTGGAACTTCGGTTTGAAAAGTTCATTTTTTTTTAATTGATGAGGAGCGGAGTCGGTTTTGTTTGAGGTGGGAAGTGCAGTTCGAGACAGAAGGGTAGTTTATTTGGTTTAAGTTTGGGTTATTATGCTTTAAAGTTTTTTTTTAAAGCAAGTCTCGTTTATTATATCTTACACTAAGTTTTTTGTGTTGTTAAAATTATTAAGTGTCACAGTAAAAATGTAAAGTGAACAAAATTAAAGAAACAAAAAAAAGAAAAAAAATTAATATTGTTAATAATAAGGCAAACAAAAGGAACATTGTTACGAAAATCTAATAAAATTTGTGTGATGGTGCTTCATGCAATGTTGGCTAGACCAAATATGTCGTTTTATTTTAATTTGGTTTTTGCACTATGTGACCTGCAATGAGGAGTGGGTGAGATGTAAATTAAAATTATGATTTCTGGGATGAACAAATTGAAATTAAGATGTCGGGAATAATGTACTTACAATTATGATGTCTAGAGAATGTTTTGTTGCAGCAGTTTGATTTAGATGCAGAAACAAGTTGTGATTTGGATGCACCATTTGGATATAAAGTTTTTTTTGAATAAATCGATTAAAGAAGGTAACCTCATTTATTTATATTTGTTTTTCTTATTAGTTTTTTTTGTTATTGTTTTGGTATTTTTTTTTTGTTATTTATTGTGTTAAAGTAAAATGAGGTGTTAAGCGTAAATATTATAGGGAGAGTTGTGATATAGCAGATCTTCCTTCTGGAGATTCTGGGTGAGGATTAATGCACGCGTGATGTTTCGTTTTATTTAAATTTCTTGTACAGAGGTGGGTCTAGAACCTTCGTTCTGCGAGCTAGCGGCAGGGTTTTTTTTTGCGTGCATGACCAAATGGTAGACCTTCACGGTCTACCTGAAAAACCTCCCTTTACAAGATGGCGTCCAACGGGGCCTCTGGAGCGACAATGTTTGGGTCTATGGATCCAAACAGGGTTGTTCTAGAGACAACAATTTTTTATTTGTGTTTTTAGTTTTTTTTTAAATTATTAATTTTGTGTTATTGTGACTACCGCAGGAGTGAGCATTAGCCCTTAAGGCTAAAGTTCAACGGGGTTTACGATCCCGCGGACTCCAGTTAGAGTGAAGTATGGACTTTTGCGTGGAGGTCAGGGGTGGCAGAACAACAGGAAATGGACCTTGTTGATCATTGGTGACTTTCACCAGTATCATCCCATCCTGTGTGTGTTGTCAGGCCCTGGGTCCTCGGTGGAGTGTATACTTTACCACGCTATGCTCGCATTACATTTTTTGTTCATGGTCTTCTACAAATTCGGTTAGAGCATAGCTTGTTAGGGTGTGCTTGGGTACAATATTCGTGGACGTTAACAGAGATGTTATCGTCTGTCATTCGTGCCACGGTGTTTGCATCCAAGTAAACCAAAGCTAACACCTTCATTTCTCAATTCAGGTTGTTTGGGTGTTGATATTTGGCTGACAGGAGAACACATGTTGGAAAATGCTAGCATTTGGCTCTCTGAACCATAGCTAGACCATGTGTGTTGGCCTGTCAGACTGTTGTCACCACAGAAACAACCTATTAAAAGCCCTTTAGTTTTAATTAAATTTTTATCACCACATAGTTTTTTCGGATGGGTTTCTTGTCAGTCACAACTCTTCCCTAATTTTTTTGAAAAGTATTGAAATAATATTTTTTGTAATTTTTTTAATTTTGTTGTCATTTTGAATTTTAAGAATTTTAAACTTTGTTGAATTCTGGAAAATCTTTGTATTTGCGTATATTGTTTGAGTTGAAGAAGTACATGTATTTTTATGAAATTCTTTTATTTTTACTAATTCTGAAAATTAATTTTTGTATTTTATTGTCTTTATCAGCTTAAATTTTTTTAATAATATGTTTTTTTGGAATTTTAGAAAGATTTTGGTTTGTTAGTTTTTAAGAAAAGTTTAGAATTTTGGTAATTTTGAGATGTATGATTTTTAAATATGTAATTGTTGTTAAACTTTTGTAAGTTCCATTTTTTTTTTTGAAATATTAATTGTTTTTTGTAAATTTTAGGATTTTAAGAATATTTTTTTAGATATTAAGTTTTGCAAAATGACAAAAATTTTGATAAATTTTTAATTTTTAGGTTTAAATAAATTATTATAAGTTTTGTTGAATTTTTGTAAATGTTTGTGAATTTTGTGTAATCTTTACAATATTATTTTAATTTTAGGAATTTTGAGTTCGTGTAGTTTTAGAGTATATATCAAATCTTAATTTTGAATATTTTTGGTATAATTTTTTGTTTTGTAAGTTTAAGTTTATTTTACTCTGTTATTTGTTTTAATTAAAATCTGTTGAAAATTTTTGGATGTTTTTAATAAATTTTGATTAACTTTCGTAGAAAAAGTTTTTTTTAAATAATTTTGTAATTTTCAATTTTTGAAATAGTTAAATTAATGGTAATTAGTTAATTTGGAAAAGTTTTTAGATAAATTTTATTGTGTTTATTTGTTTTGCTAAATTTAAGTTGTTAGTAAATTTTGCATAATTTTAAGAAAAATTTTCGATTTTATTTTAAGATTGTTTTGTTTAGTATTTTTAGAAAATTTTAAAATAATTTTGTTGATTTTGTTTTTTGGAAAATATTTTATAAATTTAATTTAATTTTTAGTTTTGAAGAATTATGTGAGAAAAATTGTTAGTAAGTAATTGGTAGTATATTTTGTAATTTTGGGATTTTTTTTTAATTTATTGCTTAGGTTTTTTTTTACTGTTGTGTAATATTTTTCTGGTTAAATTTGTTTAAGTTCTGAAAATTTTGGTTCTGTAATTTTTTTTGAAGTAGTTTTTATTATTTAAGAATTTTTTTTGTATTTATGTAAGTTACAATTCTTAAATTTTAGAGAATTCTAAATAATTTTGTAGAGTTTAATTCCTTAGTTAGTTAGTAGGAAATTTTGATTTTTTTTTGGAATTAATAATTTTTTTTGAATTTAGAGTATCTCGAATGGTAATTAATTAATTAATTTTGAAAATTTTCGCTAAAAGGTTGATTAAGTTTCGAATAATTTTGAAAATTTGGTTTGTGTCTTTTTAAATAGATTTTATTATTTTTATGTTATAGATTTTAAGTTTTGGAAATAAATTTTGTTTGAAATTAAAATTTTTTTGTATTATATTTGAATTGGCTAATTTTAGACTTTTAAATAAGTTGTAACTTCGAATTTTTTTTATAAATTTTTGGAAAATTTTTGAGTTCTTCAATTAAATTTTTTTGAATATTTCTCGTAAATTTTAATTATTGGATATTTTTTGTAATATTTGATTATTGCGAATAATTTTATTAATATTGGAATTTTTGGTATTTTTTTTCTGTAAATTTTGAATTTTTTTTGTTAAAGTTAATTTTGTAAAGTAGGATCAGCTCAACCACTGGTAAACTGCAGCAACTATCACCAACTCCAACCATCGTTATTTTAAAGGTTAGGTTTTTATTTTATTGGCAATTTTTGAATTTTTCGTATTTTAAGATTTTTGAATTTTTTTAGTTATGTTAAAATTTTTTTAGTTTTAGAAATTTTTGAATACTTTTGATTTTTTTTTGTAAATTTATTGATTTTGAAGTATCAGCTCGACTGCCAACCGCCAACTCAAGTTTGTATTTTGTTTTCAAAATTTTTTTTGTTGCTTCGAAAGGACTTTATTTTTATTTTAGATCGTTTAATTTTTTTTTGACGTTATTTGTTTGGAAATTTTATTATAAATTTTGAATTGCGCTGAATTGTTTTGATTTGGATTTTTTTTAGTTTTTTGAATGCATAAATTTTATTGTATAGTTATCGAAGTTTTGGAATTTCATTTTGATTTTGTTCTGTATTTGTTTGGTTTTTCTCAAATCTTCATATTGTTAGGTGATTACCCTTGTGTTCTCTGTCAAAGTGTGACATAAGAGCCATCAATGTTTTCCGAGGTCAAATTAATTTTCCTACCCAAGTTTGTTATATTTTTGGTTAGACTTTCAATCCGTTTTTGTCTGACACATTTTCAGTCATTATGGCTCCTAACCCTTATTATCGAGTCCTCCGCAGCGGATTGTGTAATCAGGCCACTCAGAAAAAAGGGTCTGAACATGACCTAGCTTGTGTCCTGTGGTCATGTCTTGTAAATATTTTTAAAAATTCTGTTTTGTTTATTTGAAATTTAGATATTTGGTTGGAATTTGTGGTTTTGAAATTTTTTTTTGTATTTTGTTTTCAAATTTTTTTTTAGAATTATTTTGTTTTAGGATTTTATTTTTGGTATGAATTTGTGTAATTGCGCGTTGTTCTGTGGGCGGAAGGCAAGAGTAAGTCTAGAAGTCCTGACGCGCAGACAACATTTGTGTATTGATGTGTGAGTTTGATTTTGTCTGAGGTTGTTCTGTGGGCGGAGGGCAAGATATCCTGTAAGTCCTGACGCGCAGACAACATTTGTGTTTGAGTTTTTTTTGGTTATTCAGTTTTGTTCTGTGGGCGAAAGGCAAGATTCTTGTAAGTCCTGACGCGCAAACAATTCTGTTAGGTTTAGTTTTTGAGGTATTTGTTTGGTCAAGTTTTGTTCTGTGGGCGAAAGGCAAGATCCTTGTAAGTCCTGACGCGCAGACAATTCGTTGACGTTTAGTTTATATTTTTTTGTTGTATAGTTGTTGTTCTGGGGGTGAAAGGCAGAACTTGTAAGTCCTTGACACACAGACAACATTTAAGTTTAAGTTTTCGTATGTTTATTTTGAACCGCAAAGGTAGGAAAGGTCCTTCAGACGTATTCCTAACGGGCTTTACGATCCCGCGTACCTGAGTTGGGTGGGAATTGGCTACTGCGAGAGGGTCGTGAGTGGTGATTTGATATGGGTCGGATCTTGTTGACCCCTGATGGTTTACCATCTAGGTCATCCCCCTATAATTATTTTACCACATTCACGGGTTCTCAATGAGGTCATGACCACCAATTGTTACGCTCAATTAGTCTAACTGCCATGGTCTTCAAAAATTCTGTTTGTTAGAGCGTAACTTGTTGGAGGATAGGAAGAACGTAAACCAGTAGACGATAACAGGGAAATGAATCGCCTGTCGTTCGGGCTGCTGTGACTGACGTCTCTATCTTTAAAACCAACTTCTTTATTCTTAACACAGGGTGTTCCGGTGGTGTCATTTGCTTGTCAGGGAACAGGGAGAAGGAAAATGCTAACCCTTGGCTTTCTGAGCCATAGTTAGACCACCTCTGTTCTCTGGTCGACCATCGTTATTATCGAAACACTCTTTCAAACTCCTTTTTTTTTATTATTATATTTAACCTAATTTTTTTTTGCGTTTGATTTTTTTCTGTTTTTTTTTTAAATCATCTCGATTATTCTGCTGTCACCTATCCCATTATTTTTTTTCGGTCTCTAGTTTTCTTAGATTTGTTTTTGAGTATATTTTTTCAGTATTTTTGTTATTTTGTTTATGGTAAATTTTACTTTTGGTAAATTTTGTTTTGTCTGGCCCGGCTAGCTCAGTCGGTAGAGCCTGAGAGTCTTTCTCGGGGTTTGGGTTCGAGCCCAGCTCCCACTTCATTCCTTAGTTTCTCTTATGATTCTCAGGACGAATGTAGTGAGCCGGACTTCCTCCTTTCGTCCTGTCCTGTAATGGGCAAGATTTTAAATTTTGGGTGTACTTGCATTTTCCATCCTATAGTAATATACTATAGATCTTAATTTTTCACTCACTTTTCAACCGGTTTGTGTAACAACACAACTGGTTAAACATTCCAACGTACATCCAACACTTCCGGTAATAAGCTGTTTTTTTATTAATTTTCTACATATTTTTTTTACTTAAATATGAAAGAAATTTAAGAATTAGAAAAATAAAAGAAAATTTATGCTGACGAAATTTTTTTCGTGCGAGGAAAATTTTTATTAATTGTTTTTTTTGCGAATGATTCGGTGAGTTGGTGGTTGGCAGTGGAGTTGTAAAGTTAATTAATTGATTGGGATTGGAACTTCGGTTTGAAAAGTTCATTTTTTTTTAATTGATGAGGAGCGGAGTCGGTTTTGTTTGAGGTGGGAAGTGCAGTTCGAGACAGAAGGGTAGTTTATTTGGTTTAAGTTTGGGTTATTATGCTTTAAAGTTTTTTTTTAAAGCAAGTCTCGTTTATTATATCTTACACTAAGTTTTTTGTGTTGTTAAAATTATTAAGTGTCACAGTAAAAATGTAAAGTGAACAAAATTAAAGAAACAAAAAAAAGAAAAAAAATTAATATTGTTAATAATAAGGCAAACAAAAGGAACATTGTTACGAAAATCTAATAAAATTTGTGTGATGGTGCTTCATGCAATGTTGGCTAGACCAAATATGTCGTTTTATTTTAATTTGGTTTTTGCACTATGTGACCTGCAATGAGGAGTGGGTGAGATGTAAATTAAAATTATGATTTCTGGGATGAACAAATTGAAATTAAGATGTCGGGAATAATGTACTTACAATTATGATGTCTAGAGAATGTTTTGTTGCAGCAGTTTGATTTAGATGCAGAAACAAGTTGTGATTTGGATGCACCATTTGGATATAAAGTTTTTTTTGAATAAATCGATTAAAGAAGGTAACCTCATTTATTTATATTTGTTTTTCTTATTAGTTTTTTTTGTTATTGTTTTGGTATTCTTTTTTGTTATTTATTGTGTTAAAGTAAAATGAGGTGTTAAGCGTAAATATTATAGGGAGAGTTGTGATATAGCAGATCTTCCTTCTGGAGATTCTGGGTGAGGATTAATGCACGCGTGATGTTTCGTTTTATTTAAATTTCTTGTACAGAGGTGGGTCTAGAACCTTCGCTCTGCGAGCTAGCGGCAGGGTTTTTTTTTTTGCGTGCAAGACCAAATGGTAGACCTTCACGGTCTACCTGAAAAACCTCCCATTACAAATTTATATCAAGACAAAGGTCTTTCGCGTCGAATTAGCTTATTACGACAATTAATTGGTACAAAATTAAAAGAGTGTGAGTCAATGAATGACTATATTAATAAAATAATTTGTACCGCAAATAAATTAGATGGAATTGGATTCCATATCTCAGACGAATGGCTAGGTTCTATTTTATTGGCGGGTCTAACAATCGAATACGATCCACTAATAATGACAGTAGAGAACAGTGCTGTTAAAATAAGCGCGGATACTATTACATCCAAATTAATCGATTCTTCGTATAATCGAAATGAAAATGTGTTTTTCATCAAGAATTCCCATAAAGTTCAAAAAGGTCGAAGAAATAAAATCAATTACGATCACACAAAAATTAAGTGCTGTAACTGCGGTAAAAAGGGGCATCGGGCAAATGTTTGCAATGAAAAACAAAATAATGTCAAAGCAAATCCAGCGACATTTTGTGGAGTATATTTGACAAAAGACGCTATACCAAAACAAAATGAGTGGTATATAGACAGTGGTGCATCAAAGCATATGACACCACATAGTAGCTGGCTTAATAAATGTACAAAAACAGATATACCAGAAATTACAACTGCAAATAATAGTAAGGTTAAAGTTGTTAATGCTGGAACAACAAATATTGAGGTAAATGACACGAAAATTGAAGTTAACGATGTACTGTGTGTACCAGAGTTGTCTGTAAATTTGTTGTCTGTTTCACAAATTGTTAAAAATGGAAATTCTGTTATATTTAATAAAAACGGATGTACTATTTATGAAAAATGTCAAAATTTCGTAATTAATGTGAAACCTAATAATGGCATTTATAAAGTTGAAGATAATAAAGAAATGAGTCTATTGTCGCATCAAAATAGTAAAATGGAATGTCCTATGCAGTGGCATCGTAAATTAGGTCATTTAAATTTCACCGACATGTGTAAAATGAAAAATTCAGTTAATGGAATAGAATTCTCAGGCGGTTTAGAGGAAATAAAAAACGGTGAAATTTGTAAGTTTGGGAAACAAACCAGAAATCCATTCAGTACTATAGTGAAAGTCGTGCTGAAAATTTGTTAGATTTGATCCATTCAGATATAAATGGACCAATGGAAAATTCTTCTATAGGGGGTGCAAGATATTTTTTATTATTTATCGATGATTATTCTAGAAAAACATTTGTATATTTTTTGAAATCGAAATGTGAAGCATTTGACAACCTCATTGAATTTAAACAACTTGTAGAAATGCAAACTGATCGTAAAATAAAAGTGTTTAGATCAGATAATGGCACCGAATTTTGCAATAAAAAATTCAACAATTTTTTCAAAAATAACGGCATACAACATCAAACTACAACGACATACACACCACAACAAAATGGGATCGCCGAACGTGCAAACCGCACAATTGTTAAGAAGGCTAAATGCATGTTGTTTGATGCTGATCTTCCTATGAAATTTTGGGCTGAGGCGGTAAACATGGCCACGTATATCAAAAATCGGTCAGTGTGCACAGCATTGAATAAAATAACTCCAGAAGAAGTATGGACAAGTAAAAAAGTAAATATGAAAGATTTACAAATTTTTGGATCATCAGTACACGTTCCAAAGGAAAAACGTACCATATGGGACAAAAAATCAACCAAAATGATTTTTCTTGGGTATGATGACAATACGAAAGGTTATAGGTGCATTGACCCTATCACCTTAAAAATTAAATTGAGTAGGGATGTTTTCTTTATTGAAAATAATAATAAATTTGAAATTAATGATAGAACTATATTGCAGACACAGTATCAAAACATCATTGCAGATATTCCAGATCCAGTGAGGGATTTGTCAGATATTCCAGATCCAGTGAGGGATTTGATAGAAATAACAGATTCAGGGAGGAGTAATGATGAACTAACAGAAATTATCACCTATGACACAGAATCTGAAATTTCTATAGCAAATGATGAAGAAAATATAAATGGAATTGTTGAGGACGATCCATTATATATTCCTGATGAAACGTTGACACCAGTAGATATATCATCAGAACCACGTCGTTCAACACGTTTACCAAAACTAAAACAATTTAATGATTTTGTTTCACATTCTGCAGTGATCTGCAATGAAGAACCAATATCCGTCCAAGAAGCATTGGATTGTGACAATAAAACAAATTGGAAAAATACAATGAACATAGAGATAGATTCATTGCATGAAAACCAAACATGGGAATTAGTTGATATCCCAAGCCTATAAAATCAAAATGGGTATTTAAAGTTAAAAAAGATGACAATGAAGAAATTGTGAGATATAAAGCGAGATTGGTTGCAAAAGGATGCTTACAAAAATACGGAATTGACTATAACGAAACATATTCCCCAGTAGTACGCTACACTTCAATACGCTTTCTAGTTGCAATTGCTGCCAAATATAATCTTAAAATAAATCAGATGGATGCTGTGACGGCATTTTTACAAGGGATTTGAAGGAAGATATATATATATATATATATATATATATATATATATATATATATATATATATATATATATATATATATATATATATATATATATATATATATATATATATATATATATATATATATATGGAGCAACCGGAGGGGTTTAACGATGGAAGTGGAAAAGTTTGTAAACTGAACAAATCAATTTATGGTTTAAAACAAAGCGGAAGGGTATGGAATACAAAACTAATGAATACGCTTAAGTCATATGGACTTATTCAGTCAATACCAGATCCGTGTGTTTTCTATAACAAAGAACTGTCAGTTATCATTGCTATATATGTTGATGACTTAATGTTGTTATGGAATAATAAAGAAGTTAAAGATAAATTGAAGAAATCATTATGTCACGCTTTTCAAATGAAAGATATGGGAACAGCGAAGAATTTTGTTGGACTTCACATCACTCAAAATGATGACGAAATATGTTTGGATCAAAGTAAATATATTAATGATATACTTCAAAGATTTAATATGATTGAATGCAATCCAATATCAACTCCAAGTGATCCAAACCAGAAACTTTCAATTGAAATGGTTCCAAAAGAAGACAGTCACAAACACGAAATGAAAAAAATTCCATATCAGGAGGCAGTGGGTAGTTTTCTATATCTATCACAAGGAACCAGACCGGATATAGCATTTGCCGTAAATGACGTCAGTCGTTTTAATACAGATTACGGTAAACCTCATTGGAAAGCGGTGAAAAGAATATTTCGTTATCTTAAAGGTTCAATCTATCAAAAATTAAGGTACGTTAGAAATAGAAGTTCTAATTTGATAGGATACTCGGATGCAGATTGGGCGTCCGACATCGATAAAAGAAGATCCTGTACAGGATATGTTTTTAAACTATGTAACGGTGCAATTTCATGGGCAAGTAAACGTCAACCAACAATAGCTTTGTCCAGTAGTGAAGCAGAATACATGGCGCTCTCAGCCACAATTCAAGAAGCCATGTGGTTAAAATTTTTTGGACAAGAACTTGATCCGGATTTAAATAAAACTTTGGAAATTAAATGCGATAATCAAAGCGCAATATTGCTTGCTAATAATGCAGTTTTCCGAGCAAGATCAAAACATATTGAAGTTAGGCATCATTATATACGAGAAAAAATTGCTGATAAAATTGTTTGCGTAACTTATATACCAACTGAAGAAATGGTTGCTGACAGTCTTACTAAACCCGTGCCAGGACCTAAGGTCGTTTTCTGTAATACCAACATGGGTCTTGTAAATAATTATAGAAAAAATAGTTTTTATTGACACAATAAAAAGTACAAAAGAATATTTTTATATAACAGAAAACTTTTTTTACCTAAGAGGTCTTAAAAGTAGACCTATTCTAGGAAATTGCCAACTTAAAATAAGCACTAATTGGAATAACGGGATTAAAGTGGGATACAAAATTAAAGGAGGGTTTATAGAGAGATAAACAGTACTGAAAAAATTATTCAAAACTTAAATATCCTCTAACATGTATTATGCGTCAGAGTCAAACTCTTGTTTAGCTACTCACAAATTGTAAAGTATCAAAATTAATCAAAAATTAAAAATGCAGTTTTCTGGACCGAGTATTAGGACGACGACTTTCTGGATGCGGCACGAAGAAAAAAAAATATCCATAGACTTAGTGAGATGTAATGGTGTTTAGAAGGTGAGCTCGAGTGAATTTTTTGAAGTGTGATATCGTGGTAACGCACTTTATGTGGTCGGGTAATGAGTTGTAGATTGTAAGACCTTTGTTGAATATGCTGCTTTGCGTAAGGTTAGTTCTAGCGTATATCGGCCTAAACAACTGCGCAGAACGAGTGCTGTGATCATAAAAGTGGTCATTTGTGGTAAAGCAGAATGCTGATTTAGTTGAATTGTTGATTATTTTGTAAATGATAAGCAGTGTTTTGTAGTTGAACATTACTGTAATTGGTAAGATGTTGTCCTTATATAGATCGACCGTGTGCGTTCTAAATTTCAAATTGTATAGATTTTTGATGGCTCGGTTCTGGATGACTTGAAGCTCACGAATTTTGTAGGAAGGTGCTGCACCACAGATTGGATTTAGATATGTAAGAATAGAATGGAAATACGCAAAGTAAAGCGATTTTAATACGTGACTGGGAAGGGCAAAATTAACTTTTTTCAGAACACCGGCCAGACCGGAGAGTCTTTTCGCCAACATGTCAATGTGCGGTACCCAGTTTAAGTTGTGGTTAAGAATAAGACCGAGGTACCTCACTTCCTTAACACTACTGATTGACATTCCACCAACAACGATATGGTTAATCATGTGTTCCATTGACGAGTTCCTCTGATAGAACACAATGAATTCTGTCTTTTTTGTATTAATGATTAATTGGTTGGCAATCATCCAGTTCTGCAGTACCTTGTAGTCATTTTGCATGGCTTGCTGCAGGTCGCAATATGAAAGTTCACCGTAGACTAACGCTGCATCGTCTGCAAACAGTTGTAGCATTCCTTGTAAGTTTGTGCTGAAAATATCATTAATGAAGACGAGAAAAAGTAGGGGACCTAAAATGGACCCTTGAGGAACACCCGCAGTTATCAATTTTTGTTGGCTCTTATCTCCATTAATTTGAACAAATTGTTTTCTATTGGTGAAATAGCTGGTAAACATTTTATATGCATTACCCTTAAGCCCGAGTCTTCTAAGTTTTGCAAACAGTATTTGATGGTTTACGCAGTCAAAGGCTTTTTTTATGTCAATCAGGAGAACCGACGTTTTAAGTTTTTTTTCTATGTTGTGATAGATTTGAACGATAAGATTTAAACATGCTGATAAAGTCGATGAACCCTTCTGAAAACCAAACTTTTGATTCGATATAAATTGGATACTGTCACATATGTTAATATGTTATAAAGAAATATTATTTATAAAAGAATTGAACACACTCCTTATAGACGATTAAGTTGTGACAACCCTAAAAACAAAGTTTTGTAGTTAGTTGTACGACACGAGACCAGAAGGTTAAATATAATAAAACCGTATAATAAAATATAAAATATTATTAGTTTCATTTACATAAACAGAAAACAAAATATATATAAACAAGTTATATATTACTTGGCGCAGATATAGGATAAAATTTCAGCTTAAAACTAAATTGTTAGTGAAATAAAAATAATTGAAAAATCTGGTTGAATCGTGTACGTAAAGTTTCATTAAAAAGAGCTGGTAAAAAATTAAAAATGGCTTCTCCAGAAAATTATATGATGCGATTAAATCTTAACCCACCTGAACCATTTATTTTTGATGGTGATATATCCTATAAGTGGAAAAAATGGGAAAGGAAATTTAAATTATATCTGGAAGCAACGGGTAGTACAGAAAATGAAGATAAAATTAAAATCGCAATCTTACTACATTGCTTGGGAGAAGAAGCTCAAGATAAATTCGAGACATTTGATATTGAAAATGCCGACAAAAAAATATACGACAAAGTACTACAATCTTTTCATGATTATTGTGTACCAAAAAACATAATGAAGGTATCAGTCGCCAAATATTTTTAAATAGATTGCAGAGAGATGACGAATCATTTGAGCAGTTTATTAGTGCATTAAAAATATTAAGTTTAGATTCGGATTTTGGTATTAAAAAAGATAGTTTCATTAAAGACCAAATAATAAGAGGTGTCGCCTGAAAGAAAGATTACTATTGAAATATGAAGAAATGTCACTTGATAAATGCATCAAAATATGTAAAGCAGCAGAATTAGCAGAAAATCACTTAAAAACAATAAATTCTATACAAACACAAAATGTAGAAATAGTGGGAAATGGCGGAAAAAATCACAACAAATTCAGCAATAAGGAAACACTATTACACAAACGAGTTCAGTCAACAAGCAGTTGTCATCCAAAACAATATACAAATAATATTGAAGGACGAAATCAATCAACTACATCAAGTTGTGGGAACTGTGGTCTTAGACACTCATACAAAAAATGCATAGCATATGGTAATCCGATAGAGGTAGTGAAGAACAGGAAAAATATTTTTTAGATACAATAAGTAATTGTTATAATAATTCTAGTTCTTGGAATATCAGTGTAAAATTTATAGATTGTCAAAAATCAATTAATTTTAAAATGGACACTGGTGCGGGATGTAATATTTTTAGCTATAAAGTATTTCAGAAATTAAATTTTAAAACACCAATAGAAAAATGTAATACCATTTTAACAAATTATAATAACACTAAAATTGAAATTGTAGGTAAAGTAAAATTATTATGCCAGATCGATGACAAGACGGATTATATATCATTTTTTATTACTGACTTTAATTCAATCCCTATTATAGGATTACCAACACTTCAAAATTTTTTCCTAATTTCACGTATTAAAGAAATTAAAAAAATTAAACTACCTGAATGTGACAAAGAATATATTAATGTATTGTCCAAATATATGAACTTGTTTGAGGGAATCGGAGAAATTAAAAATTTTATATACAATTTTAAATTAAAACCAGACTATATTGGAAAAGTTATACCATGCAGGAATGTACCATTTAAATTATTTGATAATTATAAAGCAGAACTAGAAAACATGGAAAAAGATGGTATAATATGTAAAATAGAAGAACCAACTGAATTTGTGAATGCTGTAGTAATTATAAAAAAGTCTGATAATTCCCTTAGGATTTATTTAGATCCAAAATATTTGAATGAATGTCTACAAAGACAACATTTTAAACTACCAACGTTTGAGGAAATATCTGCAAAAATGGCAAACGCCAAAATATTCAGTATATTAGATTATTCTATCAAATAAAGATAGATGAAGATAGTTCAAAATTAACCACTTTTAACACTCCATTCGGGAGATATCGCTTTTTGAGACTACCGTATGGAATAAAAACTGCACCTGAGGTATTCCACCAAAAGTTTAGCGATATATTTGATAAAATACCAAATACAGACATCTATATAGATGATTTGATCATATGGTCAGATAATTTAATTGAACATAATAAACTATTAGAACAAGTATTCGAAAAGGCTCAAGAATATAATATTAAATTCAATGCAGAAAAATGTAAAATAGGTCGGAATAAAATACATTTTTTAGGTCATGTACTTAGTGACAACGGTATATATCCTGATGAAAGAAAAATTGAAGCGATACAAAAAATAAATGCTCCAACTAATGTAAAAGAATTAGAAAGATTTCTAGGAATAGTTACGTATGTAGCGAAATGGCAAGTAACTTTACAGCATCGCTTAGAAAACTTATAAAGAAAGATATTAATTACATCTGGGATGCTGAAAAGGAAGAGTCATTTCAAAATTTAAAATCTATTTTATGCAATGCACCTGTTTTACAATTTTATAATCCTAATATTGATTGTACTCTTAGTGTGGATGCAAGTAGCTATGGTGTAGGTGCTGTACTTCTACAGAATAACTTACCAGTTGCATACGCATCAAAAGCTCTAACCGAAGGACAACAAAAATGGGCACAGATAGAGAAAGAGCTTTACGCCATAGTGTATGGATGTGAACGTTTTAGACAATATATTTTAGGAAAACCAGTTAATATAGAAAGTGATCATAAGCCCTTAGAGCCAATATTAAAAAAGTCACTTGCAGAAATACCACTTCGCTTACAAAAAATGCGTTTGAGGCTACAATCATATGATATAAATGTTCATTATAAACGAGGTAAAGATCTATAAATCGCTGATGCTTTGTCAAGATGTCCAATAGAAAAAGAAACCAAGGAAGACGATTATTTAAACAATCCCATTCTCTTGGTTGGTTATCAAGAAAACATGTGTGATAATAGAATACAACAATTTAAAGATGAAACTAAATGTGATGAAGAATTACAAACAGTAATTAAGTTAGTTCGTAGTGGATGGCCAAACAACAAAAAACAAATACCTGAGTTAGCAAAACCTTACAATACTTACAATTGGGAGCTCTATGAGTATGAAGGATTACTTTTTAAAAATAACTGTGTAGTTGTACCTACAAGTTTAAGACGTGAAATGCTAAATAAATTACATTTTAACCATATGGGTATAGAAAAAACTAAAAATAGAGCTAGAGATATACTTTATTGGCCGGGTATGAATAATCAAATAGAAAATTTAATATCAAACTGTACTACATGTTTAACTTATAAAAGAAAAAATTATAAAGAGGAACTGTTACCTCACGAGATACCAAACAAACCATGAAAAAGTAGGAACAGATTTGTTTTACTATAGAGGGCACCATTATTTAATCATTATTGACTATTTCTCAAAATATGTTGAATTCGAAATTCTTAATGGTATAGACAGTAAATCAATCATTAACGTAATAAAATCTGTTTTCGCAAGACATGGTATCCCGAAAATAGTTCAGTCAAATGGTGGACCACAATATAATTGTCATACATTTAGAGAATTTGCAAAGTCATGGAATTTTAATCATAATATGTCATCACCAGCATATCCGCAAAGTAATGGAATGGTAGAAAGACACATTCAAACGATTAAAAAAATTCTTAAAAAGGCAGATGCTGATAATAAAGACCCTTTTATCGCTTTGCTAGAATATAGAAACATCCCAATTTCTTCCGAGTCTCCAAACAAGTTGATGTATGGAAAAAATATTAACGGAATTTTACCGAATTTTAAAGAACAGATGGAAACAGAATATCATGAAGTGAAGGAAAAGTTACAGAAAAGACAAGAGAATCAAAAAAACTATTACGATAAAAATGTAAGAAAGTTACCTGAATTAGAAGTTGGTAGTCAAGTACGAATACGAGATGATAAAGATAATTTGTTTTCGAGGTCTGGAATAATAATTAATAAATCAAATAAACCAAGATCTTTTAATGTAATGTTGGAAAATGGAAAACAATTAACTAGAAATAGACAACATTTAATTAAAGATTCACAAAATAATAATGTTAGACCCTTAGTAGAGAATTATTATATGTTATCTGATTTCAATAGTAGTGAACTAAATAAAGAAATAAATAATAGTATAGAACCAGATCATATAAACAGTCAACAGAGTTATGATGATGGAACAGATATTCAGTTCTACAGTGAAAGAGTTTGTAATGAGCAACCAAATAATAATTTAGTAGAATCTCCTGATGATGTCGATCAACATAACTCTGATGAAATTAATGAAAATTTTAAAAGTATAGAAAATTATGTTAGAGATAAGGCAAAATATATGACTAAAAGTGGAAGAGTGGTTAGAAAGCCGAATTATTTAGAAGAATATGAAGAATAGTTTATAATTTAAGAAAAAGGGAGATGACACATATATTAATATGTTATAAAAAAAATAGAATAATAGTTATAACAGTAAACTAATAACTGAAATAAGAATTTAATTACGTTTTACAATACAGCTTTGAAATACAAATAAAATGTTATTGAATTAATGAGTTAAAACTGATAAAATTAAAATAGAATAGTTTATAATTTAAGAAAAAGGGAGATGCCACATATGTTAATATGTTATAAAGAAATATTATTTATAAAAGAATTGAACGCACTCCTTATAGACGATTAAGTTGTGACAACCCTAAAAACAAAGTTTTGTAGTTAGTTGTACGACACGAGACCAGAAGGTTAAATATAATAAAACCATATAATAAAATATAAAATATTATTAGTTTCATTTACATAAACATAAAACAAAATATATATAAACAAGTTATATATTACAGATACTATCCAGATGTCGCTCAAGGCGCGTTTTAATCACTTCCTCCAAGATTTTAGAAAATACAGGAAGTACAGAGATTGGTCTGTAGTTCTCTGGATCTGATTTTTCTCCATTCATTTTGTAAATGGGTGTTACTCGGGCGATTTTGAGTTTATCTGGAAAATACCCATTCTTTAGAGATGACTTGATGAGATTAGTTAGAAGTGGAGCAAGCTCGGTTTTGATTGATTTAACTAGCTTAGCTGAGATGTTGTCGTAGCCAGATGATGCTGAGTTTTCAAGTTTAGAGATAATGGTAATAACTTCATCGGCTGTGCACGGAGTAAGCTCGAGTAAATCAGGGCTGCTTGACGAGACCTTTTGGGACTCAATAATAGCAGTCTGCTGATTAGACGAGCGATTTTCGTTGAGTATTACCAATATCGGCAAAGAAATCGTTGAGAGCATCGGCCTTATCCTTGTCACTTTGATGGCAGTTGCCATTGTAGCAGATTGATGAGATGTTAGTGTCATTATTTGGTTGTCTATTATTTATTATTGTGTTGACCAACTTCCATGTTTTTCTGGGTTTACCCATTTGTTCCAAGAATTTGGCTCCGTAGAAATTTTTTTTTGCGATTTTACACTCAGTTTTTATCTTGCTTTTAAGTGTGTTATATTCGTGCAAAATGAATGCATTGGCTTGTTGCGATTTGACTAACCTATACAGATCTTGTTTTTCTTTGCAAAGCTTAAGTAATTCGGGTGTTCCCCACTCCTTTTTGTATGATCTTGGTCTCGGTACTACAAACTTTGAGTGTTTATGTATAGAGCTGTTGAACGTTTGTAGAAAATCATCCCAGTCTCGTTTAGTATCTGTGGCTTTACTTAAAAACTCCAGGATATCGTGTTTGACTAAGTCATATCGTATTTTGACTTTGGGAGTATTACCATTCGTAATCGGACTGCCCTTCTTATCGATGTTCAGGAACATGATTTTATGGTCACTAAAGTCGATGTCATCGATTCCTAGATAGTAATTGTTATTCAGCATATCAGTTACAAAGAGGTCGATTGTTGACGATGCACGCTCTGTGACTCTCGTTGCCATATTGGGTGTTAGCTGATTGATGAAGACAAAACCATCCGACATCGTAGAGTATTTGAAGCTTCTCACCTTTGCGTCGCTTACATTGGCGATATTGATATTGAAGTCCCCAATAAGCAGCAGATTTTTAAGTTCGTTTAGTTTTCCTAGGTAAAAGTCCTGGAACACTTCGAAGTTTGTGTCGCTCGGTCTATATACCGCACCTATATACATATTGAAGGATTTAAGACGAACCACAATAAAGTTGCACTTACCATCTATCGTATCATTGCTAGAAAACTCAGATATCAAATTGGAGCGCACAAAAATGGAAACACCTCCACCGATCTTTGATCTTGTTGAGTGATAGCTAGTAAAGTCGAACAAATTACAGTAGGTTGATGTTTCGCTCTTCAGCCATGTTTCCTTGACTATGTAACGTCCGCTATATTCACCTAAACAATAATAAAATCAATTCATCTACTTTTTCTAATTCAATAAAAATTTATTTCAATAATTTCAGTTCATTTTTACATTAATAATAATTTTAACATTTTCTAATAATTAACGGCCAACTCAATTTCGAATTATAATTATAAAAATAAACGAACGCACCAATTTCATTTTCATTTTTAACGAATAGTTGTTACTCAGTTTTGCTCAATCTTCGTTTTCACGATTTCATAAAGAGATGTCAAAAATATAATCACATTTTTTTGATAATCGGTCATTCCATTTTTGATTGTTAAGACAAATCAATTCCATGTTTTAGTTCTTAAACATTTAAGTTGATGGTTGTCAAATTTTTATCTGAGATCAATTCAGTCTTCTAACTTTAAAACATTCAGTTGTTTAACTTTAAAAATGGAAAGTTTTATAAAAATTATATTACATTGAATTATAAAAATTGTGTATCTAAATCAATACAGCCATAAATTGTATAAATACAACGGATGTGACAGAATTAATACGAGTTTGTTTGTTGTATAATACCTACACCTGTAATGAAACTACACCTATCCCCCGTTTTACACGGTAGATACGTTCCTGATAAAAACGTGTTAATCGAAAATATAAATTTTGTATGGAAAACCGTGTTAAACGAAAAACGTGGGTTTTTGGTCATTTCTTGGGCGACAATCAGATTCGGTAAAACATAAAAGTACCAGTTTAATCACATAAGATATCGACATAACAGTTAAATTGATTTTCAAAAAGAAACATGCAACATAACCAATAAGAAATTCACAGAAAAATAAAAAGTAATTATACATGCACATACTAGCAAGTTGATCTAAATCAAACCTAACTTAACTTGATTCAGTTCGGTGCGACTTGGAAGTTAAATCTGTAATTAATAACTGTGCTTTCTTTTCAGCTAAATCTTGCAAACATCTTCATATTGACTTAAAAATTCGTTGAAAGTTCGCAGAAATCAGAAAGCTAGTTCACTATTCGGATTATGTTGTTGAAAGTAGTTGCATTATTTATTATCTTCTGGTATAATGGTTGCAATAAAGAAGTTTTAATTTTGGGAAGAAATACAATTTATCCATTTGTAAGCTGCAAATCTTGAGGATGACTTAGAGCATTGTCCAGTAAAAGAAGAACCTTAAATATTATTTTGATTAAATACTAGTTTACTTCTGGTACGTAAGAGTTATGAGACAAATCAATGAACAATGTGGCTTTAACCCAAGCTTTTGTATTGGCATTTCAATAAATGAAAAGATTTGTTTATTCCTTTTTACCTGTACGCTTTGCCACCTAAGCCTTATCACTCTTTAGTATTGAAAACCTGATCAGCAGTCAAATTCTCTAATTGTGAAGCGGTGAAGTGATAAGTTTTTGAATGAACAGAAACGATGAAATTTTTAACGGTTCACCGCTTCACAGTTACAGAATTTGGCTGCAGGACAGTAAGATGTACCGGAATTAATTTCAGTCAAATTTAGTGGGTACATACTGTTGTGCTATATCTAAATCAGTAGATGCGCTTTTTAATTTTAAATTTTTGGAAAAAATGCCCGTGTTTGAATATTTCGAACCAACCATGACTTGCAATAAAACTTAAAAGGCATTTTATTTGAGTAGATGGAGTAGATAGATCTATTTAAGTAGATGGCAACTGTTTCACATTCCAAAAATTTTAAAGTCTTACTAGTTATGATATTGGTACCAATTGGAATACGTCTTTGATATTGGTCTTCAAGCCATATCATTAATTTATTTTCCATTGTTTTTATTTTTTTTTAAATAGCATGTGTTGTGTAGTAGGAATTACAATATGTGTCAAAACAACAAATAAAAACTTTTAACATCACGGTCACCGCAACAACATGCGTTCAACGATGTTGATGGACGCTAATTTTTATTGTTTGTGTTCTTTAAATTTTTTTGAATTGATAACCAAACAATAAATCCAATCATTTAAGAAAATATGACAGACTCCAATATTTCATTATAGGATAGAATAAGATCTCACTGCTATTGCCAGTGTTGTGTAATATCTCACGTTAGCTCGTATGTCAACAGATATAATTATTTACTTACAAATTAACTATGACCATTGATACACCTACGCATTTTGTATCTAGCTAATAACGATATATTGCTTAAAATCAACTGATGTACATAGAGAATCTCTTACATACCTTTGCTGATTTACATCAACATGTATTTTCAAAATTTTGCTTTGAACACTCAAATGCGTTTTTTGTTACAAGTTTCCTGTTTTATT
Source organism: Diogma glabrata (assembly GCA_963693315.1). NCBI lineage: Eukaryota > Metazoa > Arthropoda > Insecta > Diptera > Cylindrotomidae > Diogma > Diogma glabrata. Next base: position 279,675,402 of record OY856187.1, on the reverse strand, counting down.
ACAACCTTTTCAAGGTTTAATTAAAATAAAATAGATATAAGTGCGTGTAATACCAAAATTTGTCTTTTTTTGAACTTTTTTTTTTGGAAATTTTGATTTCAAAAACCGTGTAAAGTCGAAAACGTGTTAAACGAGTGCCGTGTAAAGCGGGGGATAGGTGTATTATCGTTGCTTGGATTATATTCAGAACAAAATATTTTTCCTGCTTGATTAAAGCCAAAGAAAAACACAAGATGGATTCCGTTTGAGGGTGTTTTATTGTTAATTCGTTTCAACGTTGAGGAAGGGAAGTATTAGAAACATTACTAAATCCGGTGTTCCTTGTCAAGAAGTTTTTCAAGTTCAAGTTGTCAAGAAGTTTTTTTATCATAATATCAAAAAATTTGCGAAAATACTGCATCTACATTGGATTCAAAGTGGTAAACAGGAAACGAGGAAGAAAGAAGACTACAGACAACCAAAACCAGCTAAGTTTATTTTTATATTTTTCTTTTTAATTTTTATATATATATGCAAGTTTATTTTATTCTCTCAATTAATTATTTGATAAGGAAAATGTTAGTTTAGGCAGAGTAGAGTGGTAAGAGATTCCAATTTTCAGGGTTCGTCTGGACCATTCCGTCCCGGAATTTTATTATATTAGTGATATAGATAAAAATTAAATTAATTGTTATCAAAAGTCCAAGGCCACGATACGTGGGAATCTACATATAACAATACGTTGGCTCCGTATCAGGGCCATTCGAACAATATTGGCGTTCGAAACAAAGACCTGGCAAATTTTTAATTATTTTTGATGCGATATTTTGTTTTGATAATACCGTAATAATAACGGTTAGTTATAGTAGATATTGTTTGGCGCGAATTTCAAGCGTAATTTTTTGGTAAAACCAGTTTTGGTTTTAGTGGTTGATTTTAGATCAATTTTTTTTTGTTTGTGAAATATTTTTGGGAAAACCAGCTTGGTTTTGATTTATGAATATTGTATAATATAATGTACAATATACAATTTTTTGTAAATTATTTTTTTTTGATATAATGTTTATGTTTATTAGGTTTAAGTAAATATAATTTCTTTCTTAGCGGTAGGCCTAAAAAGCCATCCATGGGGCTTATCCCCTTAACATAGTTATGTTCTTAGATCGCCTCTGTCCATTATGGACATGCGATCGAAGTTCATTCGTTTCTTCTCTTCATTTCAGAAGGAGTTTTCTGGTGATAAGGGAATGACTACTGCTGGTCTGTACTTAGGTACAAACCAGTAGTACCATTCCCTGCACAGAAGCTTCTTTAATGAAATGAAGAGGAGAACCAATTTATTTTTTTATCAGGATCGAGGCTTCACCTCACACAACTTCAAAATTTTTCCACTTTTACATTTAGCTTACAATAGACAATTTTCATGGAGTTTAGAATTTGAAGTCTGGTGTTCGAGAGCTTTCTTCAACTATGGCATTAGTTTAATGATAATTTATTTTTAGGTAGAACAACCGCAGCTGGATCAGTAGAAATGGGCCTAGGGTCTAATCGTGACAGTTGCGATTGTTTTTGTTAGGTTGGGGAGAAACTGTTCTGTAGAATCTGGTCGTTAGGGGCTTTTCTAGTCGGTTCTCACATGCACTGTTGGAGTGGGCTCGCGAACGCGAGAATTCAAGTACTAAATAAAATGGTCATTCTAACCATACTTTTATGTTGTCTCCAGACGAATCTGAACTTGGGAATCTCTTATCTTATTAAATAAAAATAAAATAAATAAAACAAATTTTTTGGAAATTAAATAAATAAAAATTTTTTATTAAATAAAATAATTTTTTTAGAATTAAATAATTTTAGGTAGCTAAATAAATAAATTTTCTTAATTAAGCAAATAACATCAAGATATAAATAAATATTTTTTGTTTTTTTTTTAAAAATAAATAAATATTTTGAGGGTACGACGGTGCATCCAATAAATAAGCATTTCTTTTAAAATATTTTTATTTTTGAATTTAAATAAATAAATATTTTATTTAGGGGTGCTATCGTCAATAAATAATTTTAGGTATATATATGATTCTGAATTTCAGCATATCTGGAATTAAATAAATAAATTATATTTTTTATATATAATATTTTAGGAATTTTTGTGAAAGGTGAAGCAAATTGGGTACAACGGTAATCTTTTTGTTCTTTTACGAAGTTTGTTTTTACCAAAATTTTTGTGTTTTCGAATTGGGCGTTCGTTGTTTTTTTCGTTTTTGCGTTTTTCAGTTTTTTACATTTCCATCGTACTAACTCCATTTTTTTTGGGGAATCGGTTTTAATATTGTTGTTGATTGCGAGTTCATAATTTTACGGGTTTTACCATCGAAATGTCAAGCCAGTTAGACGTTGACCATCCGTTCTATGGTTTGGAACCCACCGAACTGCAGGTCGAATGTTTGGTTCGGGGTGTGAACTTCAGGGGGGTCAATTGGGCAGAGGAACTGCGAAACCACGCAGATCATGGTGCAGTTCCAATAACAGTGTCTCATGCGAGAGATTTGATAGAGGAATCTCAAATGGTGGTGCAGGCAGCACAACTTATTTTAGATCAAGTACGACGACTTCAGTCACCGATTAATCAGACCTTCTTAGATGGTTTGGCGAATCGAGTGTTGCATTACACGGGTAGGATGAATAGGTTGGGTACTCGACTTGCAAGAAGCCCGCACCTACGCTATCTCACAATTGTCACGCGCTTGGAATATAATAGGATCGTTGTCAACACGTCCAATTGTGCAGAGTAAACCAGGAGTATCATCTGCTCCATCTGCTTCATCTGCTTCAGGAACATATGGAATTGCTGTCCAAAGTCTCTCCATTGTTAAGAGCGGCTGGGTTAACAATAAACCTCAAGAAAAGTAAATTTGTTCTGAGAGAGGTGAAATACTTAGGATTTTTGGTTGGTGAAGATGGTCTTCGAACAGACCCTGACAAGGTAAGAGCTGTAGCAGAGTATCCAGCTCCTTCAACAGTAAAACAAATACGACGTTTATTGGGAATGGCCGGTTGGTACCAACGTTTTATACCAAACTACGCAAGCGTGGTATCACCGATAACAGATCTGTTGAAGAAGAGCTCGGGAAAATTGAAATGGACATTGGAAGCGCAAGCTGCTTTCGAAAATTTAAAACGATTGCTGACTACAGCACCAGTATTAGTAAACCCTGACTATAATAAAGAGTTCTTTATTAGATGCGATGCGAGTCTGACAGGGATAGGTAGTGTGTTGTATCAGCTTGATACTGACGGACAAGAGTGTCCGATAGCCTTCATGTCGAAGAAATTGAATAAAGCTCAGAGAAATTATTCGGTTTCTGAGCTTGAATGTCTTGCGGCAATTCTGAGTGTGAAGAAATTCAGGGGCTATGTTGAAGGTCACCGATTTACGATTGTGACTGATCACTCAAGTCTGAAGTGGCTTGTGTCACAGAAAGACTTGAGTGGTCGTCTGGCTAGGTGGAGCCTAAAACTCCAACACATGGATTTTTCCATTGTCCACCAAAAAGGTACCCAAAATATAGTCCCTGATGCTCTATCTCGTCTTTATGACGATACACACGAGGAATTGACGGAAGCATTAACACATCACATTAACGACATTAAACTCGACAATGAAGGTTATCGGCACAACGAATATACGGATATGATAGCTAAAGTTCAATCATCACCCAAGGACTTTCCTTCAGTTAAAGTCGTGGATGATAAGCTATACATACGTATTGAGCCAAGACCTGATGCAATACCCAACGATGTTCCTGTGTGGAAGCTCTGGGTACCAAAACCGATGACTTCCAACATGATTCAGAAACATCACGATGATAGTACTGCTGCTCATGGAGGTGTTAAAAAGACATTGGAATTACTTCGACGTCTTTATTATTGGCCGGGCATGGCGTCACAGGTACACAACTATGTTGTGTCCTGCGACACATGTAAACAAACAAAAGCCACGAATCAGATATTGCGTCCTCCGATGCAATATCAATTCGAAACAGCACGTCCATGGCAGAGAGTCTACATAGATTTTTTGGGACCGTACCCTCGTTCTACACTTGGGAATACGGTGTTATTGATAGTTCTGGATCATGCTACGAAGTTTGTACTACTGAAACCACTTAGAAACGCAACTTCACCGAAGGTGAATGCTTTTCTGAGGAATGAAGTGTTTCTTACATATGGGGTACCAGAGTTTCTGCACAGTGACAATGGCAAACAGTTCACTAGTAGGAACTTTCAAAATCTTTTGTCAGATTTCGGCATTAAACACATTAGGACCGGTGTCTATAGTCCTCAAAGCAACGCGTCAGAGCGGGTCAATAGGTCAGTTCTAGCAGCAATTCGAGCGTTCATAAAGGGTCAACATACCAAGTGGGATTCACAAATTGGTGAAATCGCATATGCACTGCGGGCTGCAGTACATTCTGCTACCAAGTACTCACCGTACTATCTATTATTTGGTCAACATCCAATATCGGATGGAAATACTTACCAATTGTTGAGATCACTGCACCAGCTTGGTGAAGATACTGGTGAGGAATTAAAACGCTCTGATCATTTGACTCTGCTCAGGAGCCGGGTTCAGGAAAATTTAAAAGCAGCTTTCAAGAAATCGCAACATCAGTATAACCTGCGATCTAAACTACGGACTTTTCAACCACAACAACGTGTGTTTGTACGGCAACATCATTTGAGTGACGCTACAAAAAATTCTCGGCAAAATTGGCTCCAAAGTTCTTACCTGCGATGATTAAGACTAAGATTGGAAATGTACTCTATGAGTGCATAGATATGAGCGGTAAGAGTCTTGGAGTCCATCATGCGAAAGACATCAGGGAATGATGTCTTTTCGTTAGGTAGGGTAGTTCCTCTGTCTGGTTGTTGTCTCTGGGGTTCACATCTCCCGTGTCATGCTTACTGGTTGTATCGGGGTGTCCATAGTGCTGACGTTCGGATGGATGGTCGGTCTCAGTACTCAGTGAAGTTCCTAGGGACTTCATGAGTGTTGGAACCGGTCATCGGTCTTGACGCCAGTGACTGTGGGTATCTCGATCCCAGATACAGATTAGTTGTGGGAAGTAGTTCGGTGGTTTCTGGCGTAGAGGGGGTGACGACGTTTTTGTGATTTCAAGGGTAAATATCTTGGTTTTTACCTTGAACTCATGGTGTAACGTCCGCTATATTCACCTAAACAATAATAAAACCAATTCATCTTCTTTTTCTAATTCAATAAAAATGTATTTCATTAGTTTCAGCTCATTTTTTTTACATTAATAATCATTTTACAATTTTCTAATACTTAACGGCTAGTTAAATTTCGAACTGAAAAAAATAAACGAACGTTCCAATTCTAACGAACAGATGTCGTTGCTAATTTTTGCTGAATCTTGGTGTTACACGATTTTGATTTTCATCAGAAGATGAAAAAGAAAATCACATTTTTTCTGACATCCAGGATTCCATGTTTTTAAATTTTAAAACAATTTTGGTTTTTTTTTGTGAATTCAATTCGTGTTTGGTTTTAGAAGGAAAAACATATTTTCCGTTTTTAGTTTTCGCTTAGTTTTAATATTAACTCAAAGTTTGTTGCATAAAAAAGGAAAAAATCCATTTGTTTTTAACTGGATTCAATTAAGAACGTGTCACATTTACGTGATTCCAAATTATAAATTAAGACTAAATGATAATCTTAATTAGTTTTTTTTCAATGTAATAATACGATAGTAACTAGTACAACATTTAATCTGTTATATCAATAAAAGTTTAAAACTAAAATTTAACTAAGTGAGTTGAGTTAATACTTAATATCTGCACAACAGCCAAAAATTTATACAGTTGATCGTAATGGAATAAAAACCAGTTGAATTTTAAAATATGCATTCAATAATGTAAAATATATTCCGGAACATTGAAGGAGTTGTGAGGCGATGAGAGAAAATTAGTTAAAAGGGTTATTGAAGCTATTGTAAGTTTTGGAAGAAGGAAAAGAAATCTATGATTGTGGGAAGCAATAAATTAGCAATGGAAAATTTAAACAAGGATCCAGTTATAATTGACCGTCGGAATCAAGTGCTGAATCTCGCGGAATAAGGAAAACTCCCTGTTTTACAATTTCAAGGCGGATTCAACGAAATAGAAGGAAAAGGCGGTGAAATTAATCAAAACGACGCTGTTAAAACCACCTTCAATATATGGAAGTAAGATTTTTTGATACATATATATAATTTAAAGTCCAATTTCTTTTAGTTGTTTGTTTATTTTTATGGTAAATTCTTTTTTTAGAACATTCTAATCAAAATGTTAGGTTAGAAACATATAAGAGATTTCCGAATCCATGATTCGCTGGTGACAAATTTTTAGTGAAAAGTTCAATACTAATAATATAAAATAAATCTTTTTTAGATTAGTTAATTTTAGGTAATTAAATAAATTAATTTTTATTAAATACGCTAATTACATCACGATTTAAATAAATATCTTTTATTTTTTTTTTAAAAAATAAATAAATATTTTTACAAGCTAAGATAATTAAGCAATTTCCTCAAATATTTTTTATTTTTTTTTTCAAATTTAAAAATAAATAAATATCTTTTAGGGGTGTTGTCATCACTAAATAATTTTAGGAATTTCAGAATATCTGAAATTAAATAAATAAATTATATTTTAATTAATAATATTTTAGGTATTCTTTGTTAAAAAGTGAAGCAGCGTTGAGTACAACAATCATTTCTTTTTGTTCTTTTATTAAATTTATGTATTTTTACAAAAAAAATTGTGTTTTCGAATTGGGTTGTTCGGTATTTTTTCATTCTTTGCGTTTTTCATTTTTACATTTCCATCGGACGAATTTTACCGGGCGTACTAACTCCACTTAATTCAGTGATATTGGTTTTTTTGGGAATTGGTTTTAATATTGTTGTTTATTGTGAGTGGATTTTACAAATTTTACCATCGAAATGTCAAGCCAGTTAGACGTTGACCATCCGTTCTATGGTTTGGAACCTAGTGAACTACAGGTCGAATGTTTGGTTCGGGGTGTGGACTTCAGGGGGGTCAATTGGGCGGAGGAGCTGCGAAACCACGCAGATCATGGGGCAGTTCCAATAACAGTATCTCATGCGAGAGACTTGGTAGCTGAATCTCAAATGGTGGTGCAGGCAGCACAACTTGTTTTGGATCAGGTACGTCGACTTCAGCCACCGATTGATCAGACCGTTCTTAGATGGTTTGGCGAATCGAGTGTTGCATTACACGGGTAGAATGAATAGGTTGGGTCCTCGCAATGACTTGCAAGAAGCCCGTACCTACGCTATCTCGCAATTGTCACGCGCTTGGGATATAATAGGATCGCTGTCAACACATCCAATTATGCAGAATAAACCAGGAGTATCATCTGGACCATCTGTTTTACCTGCGTTTCAACCAGATGAGAGATCCACACCAATCCCAGTGCAGCCAATAACTGATACAATACATAGTTTGAATCGTCCAAATCATCAACAACAAAGACGGTCAGAAATATTACCACCGGCTTATTTTCAGCAATCGTGTTTGAGAGCTGAGGACTTTGAAATACCACAATTGGGTCCATCGTTCCAAGCTGAACAAATACACAACAATCCAGCGTTGGTACAACCACAATTACAATCAAATTATCCATCAGTACCACGGGTACACCCACCACCAATATATCCACCAGCTCCACTTACAGTACCACCACCAACCAACCTCCTCAGGTATGGCGTGACGCGGCTCCAGCGTTAGCACCAGTGGAGTACCAAGAGGTTCGTGGGAAAAATTTGAGTCGTTATGACTCAAATTGGGTTCCAACCTTCACAGGAGATGGTCACTCTCCTGATGTTCATGAGTTTGTTCACAGAGTGGAGGCGGCTGCCAGGAGGGACCGTGTGAATTGGGACGACCTTAGGTCTATCGTTCCACGGTACCTCAAGGGGGCTGCCGACAGATACTATTTGAACTTGACTCATGAGTATCAGGTGGTGACCTATCCAATGCTAAGGGAGGGACTTCTACAAACCTTCGGTACGCTCACTGATGATAAGGCGATCTTGCGCGTTCTTCTGAACCGCAAACAAAAATCAAAGGAGAGCGTATACGAGTATTTAGTGGAGGTTGGTTCGTTGAACCGTCGCTTAGCACGTCCATTTGCTGACCGTGAAATGTTAGAGATTGCTCGGAAGGGACTGAGTGTGGAACTCAAAAATGCTACACTAGCAGCAACAATACATTCAATTGATGAACTTCGGACTTTATGTCAGAAGTTTGAAGGTTTGTGGTCCACACCAGTTACGACCAGAACATCAAATTTGAGAATTAGCGAGCTACAGCAGGTGGATGATTATGAGGTAGATGTTGAACCAGAACGACATGGATATATTGAAGCGATGGATTCAACACCGAGACGGATATTTCAGCGACCTGGCATAACATCTGATAACAGTCAACCTGGTCCATCAATGTCCAGACAACCAATAGTATGCTTCAGTTGTGGAGTGACTGGTCACCGAGCTCCGGATTGTCCCCGAAAAAACCGAATTAAATTATATTGCTGGAAGTGCAACAAGCAAAATTATGTATGATGAATCATCTGCAAATGATACACAGCTAGTAGGACGAGAATTGTTTATTATAAATACTCACAATATGATCTGTGATAGATTTGCCACTGAAATGTCTACCAGAACGTCCATATATGAAACTGTTTGAAATAATTTTAAATTATTGTTTGATCAAAATATATCCAGTGATGAAGTTGACAAGTGTATTTTAGAATTGTCAAATACATATGCGAGGGATATAGAAGTACAATCTTTTAAAGACGAAGTACATCATTTTTTAAAATATATAAAAGAAGATAACATTACTTGTCCATTTAAGATGAACAAGGCCTGCAATCTTCATTTCCCAATGTGGAAACTATTTTAAAAATATTTCTTACATTGCCGATATGCAACGCAAGTGGGGAACGATCTTTCTCCGTTCTGAAGCGGATAAAAAATTATTTAAGAAATGGTCTTAATCAAACTGATTTGCAAAATTTTTGTAAAATCTTAGGCCCCAAAATTTTGTTCCGCCTCGGGCCCCTTAAAGGCATAATCCGCCACTGGCTGCAAATCTTGAGGGTGACATGGAGCATTGTCCAGTGAAAGAAGGACCTTAAATATTATTTTGATTAAATACTATTTTACTTCTGGTACGTAAGAGTTATGAGACAATTCAATGAATAATGTTACTTCAACCCAAGCTTTTGTATTAGCATTCCAATAAATGGAAAGATTTGTTTACTCCTTTTCACCAGGACGCTTTGCCACCTAAGCCTACTCACTCTTTAGTATTGAAAACCTGATCAGCAGCGAAATTCTGTAATTGCGAAGCGGTGAAGTGATAAGCTTTTGAATGAACAGAAACGATGGAATTTTTAACGCTTCACCGCTTCACAGTTACAGAATTTGGCTGCAGGACAGTAAGATGTACCGGAATTAATTTCAGTCAATTTTAGTGGGTACATACTGTTGTGCTGTACCTAAATCAGTAGATGCGCTAATTTTAAATTTTTGCAAAAACTGCCCGTGTTTAAATATTTCGAACCAACCATGGCTTGCAATAAAACTTAAAAGGCGTTTTATTTAAGTAGATGAAGTAGATCTATTTAAGTAGATGGCAACTGTTTCAGATTCCAAACATTTTAAAGTCTTAATAGTTATGATATTGGTACCAATTGGAATACGTCTTTGATATTGGTCTTAAAGCCATATCTTTAATTTATTTTCCATTGTTTTTATTTGTTTTTAATAAAATGTGTTGTGTAGTAGGAATTACAATATGTATCAAAACAACAAATAAAAACTTTTAACATCACGGTTACCGCAACAACATGCGTTCAACGATGTTGATATGGACGCTAATTTTTATTGTTTGTGTTCTTTAAATTTTTTGGAATTGATAACTAAACAATAAATCCAATCATTTAATAAAATATGACAGACCCCAATATTTCATTATAGGATAGAATAAGATCTCACTGCTATAGCCAGTGTTGGATAATATCTCACGTTAATTCGTATGTCAACAGAAAGAATTATTTGCTTACAAATTAACTATGACCATTGATTGATACACCTACGCATTTTGTACCTAGCTAATAACGATCTATTGCTTAAAATCAACTGATTTACATAGAGAATCTCTTACATCAACATGTATTTACAAAATTTTGCTTTGAGCACTCAAAGGCGTTTTTTGTCACAAGTTTCTTGTTTTCTTGTTTTAATTACAATCTGTATGTACATGATCATAAGTGGTATACCAGAAGGTTTAATTAAAATAAAGAAAATAAAAGTGCGTGTAATACCAAAATTTGTCTTTTTTTACCTTTTTTTTTTGGAAATTTTGATTTCAAAAACCGTGTAAAGTCGAAAACGTGTTAAATGAGTGCTGTGTAAAGCACTCATTTAACACGTTTTCGACTTTACACGGGGACAGGTGTACTTTACATTATTTTTTTGACAAACTTATAATGCCATAATTCTATAATAATAATAAAATTTCATGCCATACCAATTATTAATTTTATTTTTTTCCAAAAAATTGGGTAAAAAATAAATAAAAATCTTTATTTTGACACACGTGACAACATTTTTTTGACAAACTTATAATGCCATAATTCTCTATAGTAATAAAAAAAATTTCATGCCATACAAATTATTAATTTTATTTTTTTCCGAAAAATTGGGAAAAAAATAAATAAAAATCTTTATTTTGACACACTTGACAACATTTTTTAACAAACTTTTAATGCCATAATTCTCAAGAATAATAAAATTTCATTTCAAACAAACAATTTTATTTTTTTCCAAAAAATTGGGAAAAAAATTAATAAAAATCTTTCTTTTGACACATTTGAGAACGTTTTTTTGACAAACTTATAATGCCATAATTCTCAATAATAATAATAAAATTTCATTCAAACAAATAATTCATTTTATTTTTTTCCCAAAAATGGGTAAAAAAATAAATTAAAATCTTTCTTTTGACACACTTGACAACATTTTTTGACAAACTTATAATGCAATAATCTAGGTTTTGATCTCACATACCAATCCCTACCATCAAGATTTCTCTAAATTTAATGTTTCTACTCGTAATCACTTAAAATGAACGTTTTTTAAGCCAAAATATGAAAATTTGCTATTTTTGACACACATAATGATTTTTTTGACACACTTTCGGTACAGTTATCCTTTCGGACCTGTCCCTTGAGTATACCTATTTTAGAAAAATTTTTGAAATCCCTCCAGCGGTTTTCCCTGCAGCTTAGACAATGACGGCCGTCCGGCAGAGAGACATACATTTTTTTTTGCTTTTGTAGAATCAGTAGGTCCTAAAACGTCGAGAAATGCCAAAAAAAGTGGGGGTAAGAATTTCGCTTTTGGCTCATGAATGTAATACTTAGGTCTTTCAGACCGAAGTAATATGGAGTTACTGTATTATATGATTATATAAGGCATAAAAATTTAGAATAAAATGGCGGAAATAGTCAACTAAATATTTGACTATTTCAATTTAGAATTTTAGTACTAAATAGCGGCTTGGAACTAGAGCATTCAGTTATTCGATATTTTGAGTTATCCGAATATCGACCAACTTTTTCTTTAAATATCCGAATATTCGGTTAGTATTCGAATAGTAAAAGAAGTACTAAGAATTATGAATAAAATCAAACATGTTTAACATATTCTGCATTTTATTTTATGTATTTTCTTGAAATAAGAATTTCAAAAAGAGAAGTGCATTTAGATGTTTAAATTTTAGACTACTTCTTATTTCAGATATCCCGCCGTAGAGAAACCCCTTTCAGTTTTTGTTGAAGTGAGACTGATAGTCAGTGGAGCATTATTCAAATGGCCTAATTTATCTGTTCTTTTTTTGAACGAATTTAAATAACAAAAATGCTTTTTAAACTATTAACCGCGATTTTCATTACCACTGTTACTGTATCTCGTGTCGTGGAATCTGTAATTGAGCTAATCGCTAGTTGCAGCTATTTTTGCAATATATTTTAACTTTGATTGTTGACTGCAAGTGCGTCATTTATTATACAAGATACCTGCAACTGGTTATCACTGTTTTCTTCCCTAGGATCTGGTACATCTTTGAAGGCTGAGGAGACGAGAAAGTTTTCACAGCAGTTTTCTTTCCATAATCAAAATATTCGTTCGATTGTGGTATAACTCCAGTGTCAAGATATAGAAATAAGGTTATTAAGGTTGTTTTGTTTCTTTTCTGATCCATTCGTTTCCTAATTTTGTTGAGTAAAGTTTTACTTTGATCACGGTTCAGTTCCGTTAGAGAAGTAAATAAGAATTTGCATATGCCTTCGGCTGTCATAAGTGTTGAATTTTTTTCGCTAAGTCAAGCACTTTTTGTAATAAAACTATTTCCCTTAAAATATTGAAATTTTTCAGTTTCACAGTTTGAAAAAGGAATAATGGGATGGAAAACCATTATATTTTGGGAGATAAAAAATATTCGAATATTCGCGTATAAATTCGAATAACGAATACTTAAAATATACCCAAACTAATCGGATATTCGAATACTCGAATATTCGGATTTGAATGCTCTATACTTGGAACACAGTCTAAGTAATAAAATTACTGACAGGATTGAAGAAATGAATTACAGTATAACAATTGTAAATATTGGATGTGCAATCTGTATATTATCAAAGGAAACTATCTAAAATATGGAGGGGCTGAAATCTCACAGCTCTGAGATATCAAGACTTCGGTCTGGGTTAAGGATTTTGATATAGTTTTAGGCAAAAAACTTTTATGAGGACATGGTTTTTAGTTTTGGGCAGCGATGTATATCAAACATAACTCTTTGTTTAAGAACTAGTATTTTTTATATCTGTTTAAAAATTTATTCCAAAACTAACACGAAACATCAATACGTTGCCGGAAAATTTTAATCGAAATTCCAAAAATATTGTTAAATTAAATAAAATCAAACTTTTTCAAAATTCTAAAAATATTCCAAAAATTAGAATAAAATCAAATATTTAAATTTTTTCTAAATTCCAATAATATTTCAAAAATTCTTAAAAATTCAAACTTTTTCCAAAATTCTAAAAATATTGCAAAAGTTATTACAAAATCAAAAATTGAAAATTTTTTCAAAATTCCAAAAATTATAATAATATCAAAAATTAAAAATTTTTCAAAATTCTAAAAATATTCCAAAAATTCTTACAAAATCGAAAATTAAAACTTTTTCCAAAATTCTAAAAATATTGCAAAAATTATTACATCAAAAATACAAACTTTTTCAAAATTTCTAAATTATTTCAAAAACTATAACAAATTCAAAAATTTCCATGTCCAATTTCATTTTTAAATTACATTTACGTCATAAAAACAGCTACATTTTTTTTTTTCCAAAAAATTGGCTATAAATAAATAAAATCGTTTTTTGACACACTTGACATTATTTTTTGACAAACTTAAAATGCCATAATTCTCTATAATAATAATAAAATTTAATTTCAAAGAAACAATTTGGTTTTTTCCAAAAAATTGGGTAAAAAACTAAATAAAAATCTTTTGACACACTTAACATTTTTTTGACAAACTTATAATGCCATATTTCTCGATAATAATAATAAAACTTCATTTCAAACAAACAATTTATTTTTTTCCAAAAAATTGGGTAAAAAATAAATAAAAATCTTTCTTTTGACACACTTGACAACATTTTTTTGACAAACTTATAATGCCATAATTCTCAATAATAATAATAAAACTTCATTTCAAACAAACAATTAATTTTATTTTTTTTTCCAAAAAATCAGGGAAAAAATAAATAAGTTTCTTTTGACACCCGTCGTTAAACTATCGACCGAGAGTACATGCTTCGGGGATGGTGCCCTCGGTTCAACATCCAATGAGCAGGACGATCTGCCACCAAAGAAACCAGAATAAATTCATCTAGCACATTTAATTTCCCATCATTACATCGAACGTATTTTAGACGTCTTGAACGTAACAAAAGATATTGGAGGATGAGGAAATTATTTCGCAAAGCATGTATTTCATCTATCCTTTCAGAAACAAAGGATCCTCGGCCGCGACTTAGGATTTAGGACAAACATATTTCAGGATTATTGGATAGTGGAGCGTCAATCACTATACTTGGAAGAAATTCCTTGGAATTATTGGAATCATCAGGTACAACCTACCGTAAATACACTTCGTGTATTCGTACGGCGGATGGTACTGCAACTAAAATTTTAGGTTACATTGAAATTCCAATAACTGTGAATGGCTCCACTAAACCAATGCGGTTTCATATTGTCCCTGGTTTACAAGAAGAGCTCTACCTGGGCATAGATTTCTGGGAGAAATTTGGTATTGTTCCTTCATTTGTTAGTGAACTGACTCGCACGGAGCTACAAAATTTAAATACACACAACCTCACCACTGACCAGCAACGAGAACTGAATATGATCAAGGATTCTTTCCCGTCATTTGAAGTGTCTGGACTCGGAAAGACTTCTTTGGTTGAACATGTCATGGATGTTGGTGATAGTGCACCTGTTAAACAGAGGCATTATCCCACATCGCCGGCTGTTCAACTAAAGGTCTATGCCGAACTTGACCGAATGCTTCAAATGGGCGTGATCGAAGAGTCTAACAGTTCGTGGTGCTCGCCAGTGGTTTTGGTACAAAAAGAATCTGGTAAAAACAGATTATGTATAGATAGCCGTCGTGTCAATTCACTCACAAAAAAGGACGCTTACCCACTTCCCTTGATTGATGGCTTACTAGGTCGTCTAAATAGCACAAAGTACATTTCCAGTATTGATCTCAAAGATGCTTTCTGGCAGATTCCTCTGGCAGAAGCATCTAGAGACAAGACAGCCTTCACAGTGCCTGGTCGTCCATTGTATCAATTCCGGGTTATGCCCTTCGGATTGTGCAATGCTCCCCAGACAATGTGTCGGCTAATGCACAAAGTGATACCACATCAATATCACGAAAATGTCTTTGTTTATTTAGATGATCTATTGGTAGTCTCTTCCACGTTCCAGGAACATATGGAATTGCTGTCCAAAGTCTCTTCATTGATAAGAGCGGCTGGGTTAACAATAAACCTCAAGAAAAGTAAATTTGTTCTGAGAGAGGTGAAATACTTGGGATTTTTGGTTGGTAAAGATGGTCTTCGAACAGACCTTGACAAGGTAAGAGCTGTAGCAGAGTACCCAGCTCCATCTACAGTTAAACAAATACGACGTCTTTTAGGAATGGCTGGATGGTACCAACGTTTCATACCAAATTATGCAAGCGTGGTATCACCGATTACAGATTTGTTAAAGAAAAGCTCTGGGAAATCGAAATGGACATTGGAAGCGCAAGCAGCTTTTGAAAATTTAAAAAGATTGCTGACTACAGCACCGGTATTAATTAACCCTGACTATAATAAAGAGTTCTTTATTAGATGCGATGCAAGTCTGACAGGGGTAGGTAGCGTATTATATCAGGTCGACGAAGACGGACAAGAGTGTCCGATAGCCTTCATGTCGAAAAAACTAAACAAAGCTCAACGAAAGTATTCGGTTTCTGAGCTGGAATGTCTTGCGGCAATTCTGAGTGTGAAGAAATTCAGGGGCTATGTTGAAGGTCACCGATTTACAATTGTGACTGATCACTCAAGTCTGAAGTGGCTTATGTCACAGAAAGACTTGAGTGGTCGTCTGGCTAGGTGGAGCCTAAAACTCCAACACATGGATTTTTCCATTGTCCACCAAAAATGTACCCAAAATATAGTCCCTGATGCTCTATCTCGTCTTTATGACGATACACACGAGGAATTGACGGAAGCATTAACACATCACATTAACGACATTAAACTCGACAATGAAGGTTATCGGCACAAAGAGTATACGGATATGATAGCTAAGGTTCAATCATCACCCAAGGACTTTCCTTCAGTTAAAGTCGTGGATGATAAGCTATACATACGTATTAAGCCAAGATCTGATGCAATACCCCACGATGTTCCTGTGTGGAAGCTCTAGATATCAAAGCCGATGACTTCCAACATGATTCAGAAACATCATGATGATAGTACTGCTGCTCATGGAGGTGTTAAAAAGACATTGGAATTACTTCGACGTCTTTATTATTGGCCGGGCATGGCGTCACAGGTACACAACTATGTTGTGTCCTGCGACACATGTAAACAAACAAAAGCCACGAATCAGATATTGCGTCCTCCGATGCAATATCAATTCGAAACAGCACGTCCATGGCAGAGAGTCTATATAGATTTTTTGGGACCGTACCCTCGTTCTACACTTGGGAATACGGTGTTATTGATAGTTCTGGATCATGCTACGAAGTTTGTACTACTGAAACCACTTAGAAACGCAACTTCACCGAAGGTGAATGCTTTTCTGAGGAATGAAGTGTTTCTTACATATGGGGTACCAGAGTTTCTACACAGTGACAATGGCAAACAGTTCACGAGTAGGTACTTTCAAAATCTTTTGTCAGATTTTGGCATTAAACATATTTGGACCGGTGTCAATAGTCCTCAAAGCAACGCGTCAGAGCGGGTCAATAGGTCAGTTCTAGCAGCAATTCGAGCGTTAATAAAAGGTCAACATACCAAGTGGGATTCACAAATTGGTGAAATTGCATATGCACTGCGGGCCGCAGTACATTCAGCTACCAAGTACTCACCGTACTATCTATTATTTGGTCAACATCCAGTATCGGATGGAAATACTTACCATTTGTTGAGATCACTACATAAGCTTGGTGAAGATGCTGGTGAGGAACTAGAACGCTCTGATCATTTGACTCTGCTCAGGAACTGGGTTCAACAAAATTTAAAAGCAGCTTTCAAAAAATCGCAACATCAGTATAACCTGCGATCTAAACTACGGACTTTTCAACCAGAACAACGGGTGTTTGTACGGCAACATCATTTGAGTGACGCTACGAAGAAGTTCTCGGCAAAATTGGCTCCAAAGTTCTTACCTGCAATGATTAAGACTAAGATTGGAAATGTACTCTATGAGTGCATAGATATGAGCGGTAAGAATCTTGGAGTTCATCATGCAGAGGACATCAGGGAATGATGTCTTTTCGTTAGGTAGGGTGTAATGAAGAGCTGGTTCGTTGGAAATCAACGAATAAGCATAGCAGGCTGCGTACCTAGAGATTATTAATGCCTTAACGACTAAAGCTCAGTCATCGTGGATTTGATTGATTAATACATGCTGCTTCAACACAAATACAGAAATGTACGCAAATTACGTGACTAAACAGAAGTGGAAACAATATGAATGAAAATATGAGACTCTGGCGACCCCTTTGGCGAAAGAACCGCAATCAGCACGTCCAACCCCCACATTCACTCCCATACGCCCACACTCTCACGCTTCATGCACGCTCCCATCCTCCCGCACACCCATGCTTACAATCAAACAACCAGGTCCACATACACACTCATACTGCGATGCAAGGTCTCACAATTCGTAGCCCACAACCTCAATGCTAAACCAATAAATGAAGGATGTCCCATGGTACTACAAAGTCGTCGTAGGTCGGGTGAGTGGTATGACATCGGTGCATTAAGCCTATTGAACGCGAAAACAACTTGTTTTAATCCAAGAATTTCAGCCAAATCCGTAAGTGTACTACCTTCGTCGATTAGAATCCATGTAGAAATATGAACTAGCATGACCGTCCAATAAATGATGTTAATATTATCGGTATTGATGAACCCAAATTGTAAATGATGATATGCGACGCCAGCTGTCGATTAAAACCAATAAAACTCCACTCGTGGCCATATAAAAACCTCGGTCTACCTTTTCTAAAGAAAGAGTTTTCCATATATTTCTCAAAAACTCGGTTTCCATTAACGTATGAGGTAATATAAATAAACAACATTAACTTCCCACTTGAAGTATATCGTTAAACAAAATGAGATTATTGAGATAATGAAGGAAAATATATTCTTTGATGTCGCCATTGTGGCAAGTGGTATTTTAGTTTTAATATATAAATAAATCAATAAGGAAAAAAAAATCCAACTGACTTTTCGTATACTTTTACGACTTTTTCCTCTGGGTTTATGAAGGCTCGCATATCTTCACCACCTGACTTCGCTCACGCGCTTCGACAGGCACCTCCACATTCATTCACATATACATCCATTCACGCGCATTCACACCTGTACGTTATAAAAAGTTAAGGTTCACTTACCCCATGAGTATGTCCAGCAGGTCTCGTAGTCCTGGTGTTTAGCCCTCCATCAGCCGGGAATAATCCCACAGGTAAGGCATTATTGTTAAAATTGCATAAGTATTACTTAAATGTTGCGTTAAAATTCGGTAATAATAGCCAAAAATTGTAGATAAATGTTGCGTTGAAATTCGGTAGTGATAGCAAAAAAATTTGATATAAATGTTGCGTTGAAATACGGTAGTAGTAGCAAAAATGTTATATAAATGTTGCGTTGAACTTCGGTGGTGATAGCAAAAATGATATATAATGGTGGCGTTGAAATTCGGTAGTAATAGCAAAGATTTTATGTAAATGTTGCGTTGAAATACGGTAGCAGTAGCAAAAATGTTATATGAATGTTGCGTTGAAATTCGGTTGTGATAGCAAAAATGATATATAATTGTGGCGTTGAAATTCGGTTGTGATAGCAAAAATGATATATAATTGTGGCGTTGAAATTCGGTAGTAATAGCAAAGATTTTATATAAATGTTGCGTTGAAATTCGGTAGTAATAGCCAAAATTGTATATAAATGTTGCGTTGAAATTCACTAGTAATAGCAAAGATGTTATGTAAATATTGCGTTGAAATACGGTTGTAATAGCAAAACAAAATGATATATAAATGTTGCGTTGCAATTCGGTAGTATTAGCAAAGATGTTATATAAATGTTGCGTTGAAATACGGTTGTAATAGCAAAAAAATGATATATAACTGTTGCGTTGCAATTCGGTAGCAATGTAGCGCCGCAATAACTAAGGCGATTGCTGATGAAACTGCGTAAACAAGTTGCAAATGCTACGCCGTAACAACTCAGGCAACTGCTGATAAAATTGTGTAAACCAGTTGTAAATGTTGTGCCGCAATAACTCCGGCAATGCCTGATCGAATGGTATAAACAAGTGGTAGATGTTGCGTCGCACCAGCCAAGGCGACCACTGATAATATTGTATAAATAAAAAATACGTGACAATACGTCCAATAAATCAGACAGTTGTTTATTTTGATTCCAAATAAGATAGATGTAACAATATGAACTTTTGTATCAACAAAGAGTTTGCCCTTTTATCGCTCCCCAAATCTCACACTGGTAATTTCGTCTGGGTCTAGGAAAGTCTTTCCGAGCCAAAAGACAAAGTCGATATACTACGATTTATTAGTAACAGGTATTTATTTCATCTTTAAAGCAGCACATTGACGTATGAATTAACTATTTTATTTAAAGAACAAATACACTAGAATTTTATTGACAGTTATGAATTTTTATATCTAACCCGACACATTATCATACGATTAAATGTATATTTTAACAATATATAAAAAAAATTTTGACATGCACCGTTAAATTGACTAGACAAAAAAAAATGTATTCTACGTTATTATGATACGGTAAAGTTTATATAATTCTATGGTTTCAGATTATTTTTCTTTATGTTTAACAGTTAGTTTTCAAGCAAACTATAATGCATATAGCATATAATTAAATATGTCGTAAATTTACCTCTAATTTGTGAATTTTCAAGAAAAATCATTGTACGAACAACCATAGATTTATTGAGCTCAATTTTTCGGTTTCACGTATCACAGACATAACCACACAAACAGATAAATTTCTTTTTAGATACATTAAAACTTTTTTTTGTTATTTCTTTTTTAATTTTTATTTCTTTTTACTAATTATTTTATTCTTGAGGACACTATTTACCGATAAGACTCAAGGAAAACACTTTTTATCAAACAAATATGATCACTCGTCACCTGCATTTTATAAAAAGCCAAAAACTTTTCCTCCAGGAAAATACATGTGTTCACAAGTCACCATTCTTTGTTTTGTGTCCACCAACACGGACGTCAAAGAAATCCAATAGGAAAATGAAATAAAAATGAGACTAAGAGACCACAGACTATATATCCATCTCTTATATAGGAATTTAATATCAAAAATTCGGCTACAAAGTTTTTTTGAAGGGAAATTTATAGAATGTTAGTACATTTTCCGTTAAAAAAAAAACTGTTTATTATTTTGTAATACATAAAATGGTAAGATAATTTCACGAAATAAGTTATTTACAACGCAATTGGAAGAAATAATAATATATTAGGAGGGATTAAACGTAAGTTTAACCAATTTTATGATGTTCATGTATTACGAAATAATAGATCATAACCGTATTACAGTGAAATTTCGATTTATAACGGAAAGAAAAATTGAAAAAAAATACCCATATAAGAAATATAATATGTTTCGAAGACAAGTGCTAAACTGATGGTAGGATAAAAATGGTTTTGATATTAAGACGATTGGACAAATATGCACAGGTATTGAAGGTTTGAAACCATTTAGAGCAATTACGGTTAGTGTCCGGAGAATTCAAATCTATGCAGTATCCTGAAGTAACGCTGGTGAAAACGCAGTGTGAACCAATAATAGGATATTGTAAAGGAAATATTATTGTTAATTGTTTTATGCCAAGAACAAACTTGTGTAACGGAAGCTATATGAAAATAGGACTATAGATTGTAGATGAACGAGAAACTATTATGAACTATGCGTGGTAAGCAAAATTGTGATTTATGAGAAGACAGGCATTATATAAATCTGAAACTTTACTGCTCTACGTTATCATACTCCAGTCTACATAACAAGGGTCGTTCCTCTGGCTAGTTGTCTTCGCTGTGGTTCACACCTCCCGTGTCATACTTACTGGTTGTGTCGGGGTGTCCATAGTGCTGACGTTCGGATGGATGGTCGGTCTCAATACTCAGTGAAGTTCTTAGGGACTGTAACGATCGCAATAATCGCGAAACAATAATAAAACCAAATTCATCTTCGTTTTCAATTCAATAAAAATGCATTTCATTAGTTTCCGTTCATTCTTACATTAATAATAATTTTAAAATTTTCTAAAACTTAACTGCTAGTTAAATTTTGAACATACTATAAAAAGCAAACGAACGTACTAAATTTTTATTTCCAATGCTAATGAACAGACGTCGTTGTTAATCATTACTGAATTTTCGGAGATTGCCCGATTTTGTTTTGACATCATAAGATGGCAAAATCAAAATCACATTTTGCAATTTCATAATTTAAAAATTATTCATTCCATTTTTGTGATTCAAAAGAATTGGTCAATTGTTTGTTAGAAAGATTATTCCTATTTTTTATATTATATTTAAACGTGGATTTAATTTAATATAAGTTTGTAATAATTAAATTATTTATTCATTCCATTTTCTGCTTTTAAAGAGAAAACATTTTAATTGTGCTTTTATGTTATGCAAGATTATATTTTCGTGAAATTAAATTCATAACAAATAAATGTAGTTATAATAAGTGAAATGATAACAACATATTAAAATGTATCGATTATTGTGTATACAAAATATATCACAAAATAATTTTAAAGTGATACTGAAAAATTATGTAAATCTTTCGAATGAATAAAAAAAATTATCGTAATTCATTTACATTAGTGTCACATGCGAAATATGAACTTAATTCTTTAAACAACTTTAATAAAAATGTATAATAAATGTTGGTTCGTAAAGCAACTTATAATTTTTATTTGAATTACGAACAAAGTGGAATATTCACGCCGCAATGGGGTACAAAAAAAATACGAATAATAGTTTTATGTGCCAGGAACCTCGCTCGAAAGGATCTATTTTTTGATGGTGATCAATTTCGTATAACAAAATCAGATGCTGTTGAGTTTTGGAAAATCAAACTAATAACTTAAAACAACAGAATATTGATGACAGCAATCAACAGTTGCAACTAAGGTATTTATTATTAATATTTATGTTAATTTTAATTTAGACATTACTTTTGTAATGTCGAGATAAACTAAGGAAAAAGATAATAAGAGATTCCCAAATCTCGGATTCGAATGGGAACGGTCTGTTCACTCCGAATTCCTTTAAGTACCGTAACATTACTATTAATTTCTTTTTATATATATATTTGTATTACCAAAGGTCCAAATATAATAAATTGGCACCGTAACAGGGCCAACAATGCAAATATAATAAATTGGCGCCGAAACAGGGACCAGTAGGAGTCTGGTGTATTGGACCCTTGGATTTGGTTTTTTTTAAAGAACCGTAATGATTTTTTGTAATAACTAGGGCGTTGCCAACTGGTTATTTTGCGTAAAATAAATTGTCTTTCCGGTTATAACCAGTTTGGGTTGTTTTACATATATTTTTTTTCTTCTTTTGTCAAACCAGTTTATGGTTTTGTTTTTTTAATATTGTAAAAATATTTTATATACATTTGGAAGTTGAATATTTTATATAAAATTTGCAATAACCTTTGTTATTGGATTTCGTATTATATATTTTGAATTTTGTTAAGAATGTATACAATTATGAGGGGTCAGGGGTTATTAAGGAGGTGTCGGCCAGGTGGGTTTGAGCCCTGGATGAATGAAGCGGATGGGGATAAACGGCATCTCGGGTAAATTAATTTAGTTACCAAAGGTCCAATTGTTATACGTGGCGCCGAAACAGGGACCTCCTTAATAACCCCTGACCCCTCATAATTGTATACATTCTTAACAAAATTCAAAATATATAATACGAAATCCAATAACAAAGGTTATTGCAAATTTTATATAAAATATTCAACTTCCAAATGTATATAAAATATTTTTACAATATTAAAAAAACAAAACCATAAACTGGTTTGACAAAAGAAGAAAAAAAATATATGTAAAACAACCCAAACTGGTTATAACCGGAAAGACAATTTATTTTACGCAAAATAACCAGTTGGCAACGCCCTAGTTATTACAAAAAATCATTACGGTTCTTTAAAAAAAACCAAATCCAAGGGTCCAATACACCAGACTCCTACTGGTCTTTGTTTCGAACGCCAATTTATTATATTTGCATTGTTGGCCCTGTTACGGTGCCAATTTATTATATTTGGACCTTTGGTAATACAAATATATATATAAAAAGAAATTAATAGTAATGTTACGGTACTTAAAGGAATTCGGAGTGAACAGACCGTTCCCATTCGAATCCGAGATTTGGGAATCTCTTATTATCTTTTTCCTTAGTTTATCTCGACATTACAAAAGTAATGTCTAAATTAAAATTAACATAAATATTAATAATAAATACCTTAGTTGCAACTGTTGATTGCTGTCATCAATATTCTGTTGTTTTAAGTTATTAGTTTGATTTTCCAAAACTCAACAGCATCTGATTTTGTTATACGAAATTGATCACCATCAAAAAATAGATCCTTTCGAGCGAGGTTCCTGGCACATAAAACTATTATTCGTATTTTTTTTGTACCCCATTGCGGCGTGAATATTCCACTTTGTTCGTAATTCAAATAAAAATTATAAGTTGCTTTACGAACCAACATTTATTATACATTTTTATTAAAGTTGTTTAAAGAATTAAGTTCATATTTCGCATGTGACACTAATGTAAATGAATTACGATAATTTTTTTTATTCATTCGAAAGATTTACATAATTTTTCAGTATCACTTTAAAATTATTTTGTGATATATTTTGTATACACAATAATCGATACATTTTAATATGTTGTTATCATTTCACTTATTATAACTACATTTATTTGTTATGAATTTAATTTCACGAAAATATAATCTTGCATAACATAAAAGCACAATTAAAATGTTTTCTCTTTAAAAGCAGAAAATGGAATGAATAAATAATTTAATTATTACAAACTTATATTAAATTAAATCCACGTTTAAATATAATATAAAAAATAGGAATAATCTTTCTAACAAACAATTGACCAATTCTTTTGAATCACAAAAATGGAATGAATAATTTTTAAATTATGAAATTGCAAAATGTGATTTTGATTTGCCATCTTATGATGTCAAAACAAAATCGGGCAATCTCCGAAAATTCAGTAATGATTAACAACGACGTCTGTTCATTAGCATTGGAAATAAAAATTTAGTACGTTCGTTTGCTTTTTATAGTATGTTCAAAATTTAACTAGCAGTTAAGTTTTAGAAAATTTTAAAATTATTATTAATGTAAGAATGAACGGAAACTAATGAAATGCATTTTTATTGAATTGAAAACGAAGATGAATTTGGTTTTATTATTGTTTCGCGATTATTGCGATCGTTACAGGACTTCATGAGTGTTGGAACCGGTCATCGGTCTTGACGTCGGTGACTGTTGATACTTCGATCCCAGATACAGTTTAATTGGTGGAAGTAGTTCGGTGGTTTCCTGAAACGGAGGGGATGGCGACGTTTTTGTGACTTCAAGGTTAAAAGTCTTGATTATCACCTTGAATTCATGGTTGTAACGTCGGCTATATTCTCAATAATAATATTAAAACCAATCTCTATTCTTTTTCGATTCAATTACAAAATATTTCCATATTCCATTTCATTTTTACAATCATAATAGTTTAACAGTTTTTTCAAATCATACCGAACAGCCTCAAATTCAAATATCACAGAAAATAAATAAAAGAACTCATTGCTTACTCAGCGCTGTTTCATTTTTGTTTTTGCTGGAAAATGAAAAATGTCATAAATCACATTTTATCATTCACTCCATTTTTTCAACTTAAACTAATAAGTATTCCATATTTTTATTTCAAAAAGGAAAAATAATCTCTCAACGTTTGAGTTCTAGAACAGATTTTTCTTTAAAATTAAAAGTTCAAGAAAATGAAAATAAAATAAAACAAAGTCTAGTGATAAAAGTTATATATTGTAAAATAAAAACTAAAAACACAATGTGTGTTAAGATAACGCGTTTTCTTTATGTTAAACGTGAATCAAAAATTGTGTTTATTGCAAATAAAGAATTGTGTCCGTAAATTTATATAAAAATACAAAAAAACTATTTGTTTTTAATATTATCAAAGTGAAACAAGAGGAAAAAAATATACAATATTTTTTTCATTATAATTAAAACAAAAATTATAAATTTTTCTTTCTCTATTCATTGTAGAAAAATTTTAAACTAATAATTTAAAAAAATCTGAAGTCTTAGCTCAGATAAGGTTGGAGCTAAGGTATGGGGTAGGGCTAGACAAATTTTGGAGAAGATACCCCTTGTCTTTTTGTGGAATGATGGTTGTCATGGTGTGGTTGCAACGTGTGCAACGGTTGCAACGTGTGCATAATTTTTCTAATAACAAGGAAACAAAATTCACGAATAAAATAAATTAATGGATGAATCAACAAAATATATCACTGGATGAATCAACAATTTTACTCTACTACTGTTGATGAATCAACAATTTTACAATTTTTATATATATATATATATATATATATATATATATATATATATATATATATATATATATATATATATATATATATATATATATATATATATATATATATATATATATATATATATATATATATATATATATATATATATATATATATATATAGATATCTATATATATATATATATATATATATATATATATATATATATATATATATATATATATATATATATATATATATATATATATATATATATATATATATATATATATATATATATATATATATATATATATATATATATATATATATATATATATATATATATATATATATATATATATATATATATATATATATATATAGATATATATATATATATATATATATATATATATATATATATATATATATATATATATATATATATATTAGGGTGGGGCGATTTATATGGAAGGGAAAAAATCTTCCTGGGCCCCTCGCGATTCTGATTCCTGGAGTTGTACTGAGCAAAAAAGTCCACTAGACCATATATCTACGGTGAAAATCGAGCTTGCGAATTTTTGCTTGAAGTTTTTTTATCGTAATTTATATTTTGTGAAAACTTGCTTAGTTCATATCTCGTAAACCATTTAACATTTTACGATGAATAAAATAAGTAAATTGTAGCTCTTGACCTCAGCTACAAATTTACTGAAAAATCAAATCGAAAAAAATCACATCTTCATGACCAAAAACACGAAAATTCCAAACATTTACCATTTTTTTAACCGTTTTGAGGCCATAGCAGCCAAACCGCAGAAAATTAAAACTAATAATCTAACAGAAAATTGTAGCCAATCAAATATTTTATTATTAATTTTTTATGATATACTAACCACATCTGAACATTTCTTCATACAGTTTTCGCCCTGCAGAAGTGAAAATTTATCGCGAACATACCGAAAAATTACCATTGTTAGTTGTTTATAATTTAAACTCATCAAAAACGTTCTATTTGTTATTTTACTTCGGTCTGAAAGACCTAAGTATTACATTCATGAGCTAAAAGTGAAATTCTTACCCCCACTTTTTTTGGCATTTCTCGACGTTTTAGGACCTACTGATTCTAAAAGAGAAAAAAAAATTTTTGTCTGTCTGCCGGCCGGCCGTCATAACCTACGAAATCTAGAAAACCGCTGGATGGATTTCAAAAATTTTTTTTCTTCTAAAAATAGGTTTATTCAATGGGAAGAGCCGAAAGGACGATGTGTTAGATAGCTGTACCGGAAGTGTGTCAAAAAAATCGTCAAGTGTATCAAAACAAGGAAATTTGCATATTTTGTTGCTTAAAATACGTTCATTTTAAGTGATTGGATTGGTATGTGAGACCAAAATCTAGATTATTGCATTATAAGTTTGTCAAAAGAATGTTGTCAAGTGTGTCAAAAGAAAGATTTTTGTTTATTTTTTTACCCAATTTTTTGGAAAAAAATAAAATTAATTATTTGTTTGAAATGAAATTTTATTATTATTATTGAGAATTGTGGCATTATGTCGAAAAAATATTGTCAAGTGTGTCAAAAGAAAGATTTTTATTTATTTTTTTACAATTTTTTGGCAAAAAGTAAAATTAATTATTTGTTTGAAATGAAATTTTATTGAGAATTATGGCATTATTAGTTTGTCAAAAAAATGTTGTCAGGTGTGTCAAAAGAAAGATTTTTATTTATTTTTTTACCCAATTTTTGGAAAAAAGTAAAATTAGTTATTTGTTTGAAATGAAATTTTATTGAGAATTATGGCATTATAAGTTTGTCAAAAATATGTTGTCAAGTGTGTCAAAAGAAAGATTTTTATTTATTTTTTTACCCAATTTTTTGGAAAAAAATAAGATTAATTATTTGTTTGAAATGAAATTTTATTGAGAGTTATGGCATTATAAGTTTGTCAAAAAATTGTTGTCAAGTGTGTCAAAAGAAAGATTTTTATTTATTTTTTTACCCAATTTTTTGGAACAAAATAAAATTAATAATTTGTATGACATGAAAATTATATATAAATTAATTAATAAATTGTATGACATGAATATTATATATATTTGTATGACATGAAAACTGTAGAGAATTATAAAAATTATAGAACATTATAAGTTTGTCAAAAAAATATTGTCAAGTGTGTCAAAAAATGATTTCATTGATTTTTTTAGCCAATTTTTTGGAAAAAAATTTAGCTGTTTTTATGACGTAAATGTAATTGAAAATGAAAATGGACATGGAAATTTTTTAATTTGTTATAGTTTTTAAAAATATTTTTGGAATTTTGAAAAAAGTTTGTATTTTTAATTTTGTAATAATTTTTGCAAAATTTTTTAGAATGTGGAAAAAGTTTTAATTTTTGATTTTGTTATAATTTTTGGAATATTTTTTGAATTTTGAAAAAAAATAGAATTATTGAATTTGTGAATTTTATCCATATATTTTTAGAATTTTAAATTTTGATCTCATTATAATTTTTGAAAAAAGTTACAATTTTTTGATATTGTTTTAATTTTTGCAATATTTTTAGAATTTCGGAAAAAGTTTGAATTAGAATTTAGAAAAAGTTTAAATATTTGATTTTATTACAAATTTTTGAAATAATTTTGGGATTTTGAAAAAAGTTTGTGTTTTTGATTTTGTTATAATTTTTGCAATATTTTTAGAATTTTTGAAAAAAGTTTTAATCTTTGATTTTGTAATAATTTTTGCAATATTTTTAGAATTTTCAAAAAAGTTTGATTTTATTTAATTTTTACAATATTTTTGGAATTTTGAAAATATGAATTTGATTTTGTAATATTTTCTCGAAACACTAATTATTAAATTTATTATATTTATTATAAAATTTACAATATTTATTATAATTATAATAATTATAATTTATAATATTTATTATAAAAGCAAAAAAAGTGCAAAAGCAATATATTTTAATCAAATTGAAGTTGGCGGTTATGCAGTTGATGTTCGCTTCAGGGGCTTTCATTGAAGTTGACGGTTATGATGTTCGCTTCAGGGACCCCTGATATGAGAGTCTGAAAACATAACCTCAAATACAGTTTTTACCCAGAAATGGTGTCAAAAAATTTAACAAATGTCTGTTTTTGGATTTATTCAGAATCTAGATTTTTTGGCATTTTCGTGTTTTTGGTCATGAAGATGTGATTTTTTTCGGTTTGTTTATCCAGCAAATTTGTGGCTGAGGTCAAGAACTACAGCTTACTAATTTTATTCATAGTAAAATTCCAAATGGTTTACGAGATATGAGCCTAAGAAAATTTGCAAGTTTTCACAAAACATAAATTGCGACAAAAAAACTTCAGACAAAAATTCGCAAGCTCGGTTTTCACCGTAGACATATGGTCTAGTGGACTTTTTTGCTCAGTATAACTCCAGGAATCAGAATCGCGAGGGGCCCATTAAGATTTTTAAATCGCCCCACTCTAATATATATATATATATATATATATATATAT
This sequence comes from Diogma glabrata, assembly GCA_963693315.1. Classification (NCBI taxonomy): domain Eukaryota; kingdom Metazoa; phylum Arthropoda; class Insecta; order Diptera; family Cylindrotomidae; genus Diogma; species Diogma glabrata. The sequence continues at coordinate 279,646,301 of OY856187.1, read as the reverse complement.
ATATATATATATATATATATATATATATATATATATATATATATATATATATATATATATATATATATATATATATATATATATATATATATATATATAATATATATATATATATATATATATATATATATATATATATATATATATATATATATATATATATATATATATATATATATATATATATATATATTTATATATATATATATATATATATATATATATATATATATATATATATATATATATATATATATATATATATATATATATATATATATATATATATATATATATATATTATATATATATATATATATATATATATATATATATATATATATATATATATATATATATATATATAAATATATATATATATATATATATATATATATATATATATATATATATATATATATATATATATATATATATATATATATATATATATATATATATATATATATATATATATATATATATATATATATATATATATATATATATATTAGAGTGGGGCGATTTAAAAATCTTTTTGGGCCCCTCGCGATTCTGATTCCTGGAGTTGTTCTGAGCAAAAAAGTCCACTAGACCATATGTCTACGGTGAAAATCGAGCTTGCGAATTTTTGTATTGCATAATTTTTGTATAATTTTTGTAATTTTTTTTTTTTCCTTTGCTTTTCAATTTAAAAGAAGGATTTCAAATTTTTAAAGAAAAATATCCTGAAATTAAAGTTGGTTTTTCTAAATTTGCAACGACACTACGCCCTAAAGAATGTATTTTAGTTTTGGATAGGAATGGTACACATTCTGTATGTGCTTGTATGTATCATCAAAATATAAAGTTAATCTTCCAACCCATGACAACACTTCATATATTTGATATATCCATTGACAACTACAAAGATTTATTGCTAAAAATATTATACGTAAATCCAACTGCTATTTGAACCAATAGTTAGTTGGGTAAATTAAATTACTTAAATTAAATTACTCAAGCAATAGTCTTAGAGGTGAGAAAGCGAAAAGAAAGCTTGATAATATAGTGTAATAACCCAGTACATAGGTCATAGTTTAATGAAAAACAAAATCGAGTTAACTTTAACGATTTTTCCTGGCCAAACGGTTCGTTGACGTCACTTTTTTTTAGTTTTAGTTCAAAAGAGAATAAATTGAAGATTTAGAAAATAAATAAAATAAAAAGTTTGATGAGGCCCTTTTGATAAAAAACTTAAAAAATAAAACTACTTGTAGTATTCTGACCATACTTTGTCCTGAAATTTTTTTAAATTATTTTTATATTAAAGTATATTAAACTATCTTCTACACGAGATATAAATCGTTAAAATCCGTTAAGCCGTTCATTTTTAACAAACTCTTAAAGTTGACCCTGCAGCCATAATCGATGAATTTTCAAGAGGGAACCACGAGAGAACGGAGAAAGAGAGTAGCAAAAAAAATACGACCTAATTTTTTTTTTATATTCTACCGAATAAGCATGGTGAAATTTGAATAAAAAATTATGAATCCAAAAAAACGCAAATAGTGATCGTTTTCGCGTGGATTTGTTCTATATATAAAATTTTTTTTTGTCATTTTGATTTTACGTCTCCGCTTATCATATATAGTCGCTTGGCACCAAAATTTTCCGAAATTCCGAGATGAAGCCCATTGCAATATGTAGACTTTTATATGAAATCTACCTAATAGAAGAACGAAACATGTTTACGATATGATTTGCAATGTCCTCTGGATTTATTTCATTGTTAGCACGAGTAATGGAGTTTGAGCCACCCAGTTTCCGAAGGAGACTCCAAACTTCCCTGCTTGAATGGGAAAAATCAATGTTTTCAACAGCGTTAACCCACGTTTGTTTCCTTGCGGCGTCCATTGAGTATATCAAGTCATCAGCCACGTCTGCCTCACTACTACTAAGGTACTCCGCATATAATATATCGCTCTCTCTACTCCAGTCAGGAATGTATCCTTCATGAAAGCCTCTTGGGATGCATTTCTTAGCAGTCGAGAGGATGGCTTCAACGAACCTATCGTAATTTTTAAGAATGGGTCGGATCGAGCGCATCACTGCATCCAACTCCGACCTATATTTAGCCCAGTCAGCTTTGCTAAAATTCCATCTAGGTTGAGGAGTAGAGTAAACGTGTTGAATTTGGATACCCACCTTAAGAATTACTGGGCGATGTTGAGAGCGTGGGAAACCTTGTAAGACAGCCCTAGATATTAGAGTATGGTTACTTTGTTCGTTCTTGGTGGAAAAATAGAGGTCCTGATTGTAATCACTTCGCCATCTAGCAGATCTTAAGGTTTTCATGTCTTTTGCATCATATACCAGGAACGTGTTGTTACCATTTGCCCAGTCAGTCAGTTGTATGCCATTGGAATTGTTATTTGAGTAGGACCACTGAGTGTGATGGCTATTGAAGTCACCCGCATACATTGCTGGGTGGTGAAATAATGGTAGAGTAGCGGCTGGCCATCCTGTTTTTGGAGGCTTGTATACGTTTACAATCTTCGTGTCCGATATATCAACAACAATAAGATGTATATCGTCTGTGTAAGTACATGGTTGCAGTTCATGATTTCTGACTTAACATACGTGGCAGATCCATATGCTTGATGGTAAATAGCGCTAATTAATTTGTAACCAACAATGTTTCCTCTAGAGATAAGTTGCTCTTCATCTGCTGCATGCGTTTCTTGCAGAATTACAACGTCGATGTCAAAATTTTTTAACACTCTTTGTAAATGTTCAGTTTTTGACTTGCTTATGCCTTCAATATTCAATTGAAAAATACTGAAGGTCCAATATGTTTTGTCTTATGGTGCTGAAAAGTATCGTTGTTATTGTGATTTTGGTTCATGTTCATTTTTTTTTGTATCACAGCCAAGAGCTCGAAATGAAATATTTGGCTACCAAATTTAAATAGACTTTTAGAGTATTCCAGGGTGTAGCGCAAGGAGCTTGTCTATTCACACACCCCATTTCAAGAACTAATCGTTATTGAACGAAAAAAATATTATAAAATATTATATTATAAAGTAAAATATTTAACATTTACTACAGTATAAAGTTATTGATTCCATAATAAAAATGATAAAACAAACAATTATTATTTATTATTTGAATATACCAAGTTACTGTGGAATAGACCAATACAATAGGGTTGGTTAATTTTGATTTGAGTCAATACTAATAAATTTTAAATTTAATCTCAAACTTGTTAAAATATAAATAAACAATTTCACGATACCAGAAATATCGAATTTGTGAAATCAATCATTTGTTTGTACAACTAAAATTTTAAAAATAACATTTGTTTTTGATAGCTTATATATGTGACATCTCAACAAACATTTTCTTTAATCTAAATTCTTAAGATGAATGGTTGAAAACTTGGGTTCGGACATTCTTCATTTTATCAATTGACAGGTAAAGCCTGTCTTTGATAATTTGTATTCTGAAAATAATTGCTACTGTAAATCAAGCTTGTTATATGTGTCGTATTCAACAAATTGATGTTATTGTAGTAAAAATTTTTATTTGATTGTAATAAGTTTTAAATTTTAATACATAATTTATGATTTCCAATCCTTGGTATTTCTATGATTAAAGCGGAAAAATATTTTTTAAAGACCGAAATTCGTAATTCTTTTAAATGCAAAATTTGTATTACCATTGTTGGAATTGGGCACAAGTTTTGTCTTCTTAAAGGAGTTGTAAAAATCACTTGAAAGTAAAATTCTTTACATATATTAATCAGTCTTTACATTCTTTACATAACTTACGAAAAAAATTATTCTTTACTAATTCTTTAAATAAAAATGTAAAGAATTATTCTTTACATGCAAATGCACAACTCTGGTTTTTTCGACTTTTATATAATATGTCGGCCATTTAACTTAAATCAAGTGCATACAAAATTTATGTTTAATATTTAAGTAAATCCAAGTTTTTTTAAAACTTAATAAGGAAAATATACAATAGTTGTAATAGTACGTTCGCACTAGCATCGAAATTACATAATTTCGTCAGTGTAATTTCGAAATTACGAAGCCCATTCACACTGCAATTTATCTTAATTTCGTTTGACATTTCATTTTTTATCAATAAAAAATCAAGCTTGGTTTGTTGTTTTGTTGCATTTAAGAGTGATGAATTTAAAATTTATTTAAATATGAATAAATATACTAAAAACATAATTGGTGTATTAACAAAACTTACAAAATAAAATAAATTTTATTAGTAATTGATGCGCAAGCAGAAAATTTCTTCAAAACATTATGCGAATACAATAATCTTCAACCAATACCATTGTTTTTCATTTTAAAAAATCACCGCAGACAATATTTAAGATCAAATTTTTTATGTTAGTAAAACTTATTGGCCTAATGATTCAATTTTTTTAAAATTTGTCATATATTATAAAGTTTTTCATTCAAACCAATTTTCAGTGTTTAAAAACAAACGTCATAATTAATTCAGCATTGGAATATTCCAGTGCTGAATAGAATTGGGACTTTGTTCATGGTTAATTGGTTATGGTTAACACTATGTTCAAGGTTAATTCGTACGAAAAAGGCATGTTTTTGTGAATTTTTTGTGACGACACAGTTAAAATCTCTTTATTGAAACTAATAGTACATTAAAGTATGATATTTGAAGATACAATATGTATAAAATTTTCAGGAAGAAATATTAAAAAACACGGCAATGGCAGCAATTATTCGGACGTGTCTCCTAAAAAAGTAGAATTGCGGCGCCCCTCATAACTTGGTGCTGTATCATCCGAAATCAAAAAATCAAAGTTCATTCGTTAGATAATAGTTTTTCCCAGGTAACGCAGGGAGGGTTTTTTGAAATTTTAATTTTTCACTTTTTTGGAACACTTTGAAGGAAAGAACGCGATTTTTTGAGAAAAAATCGGCTAATTTTTTATTGTAAAATAAAAATTATTAACAAAATTTGCAAAAACTCTCCAGCGTTACCTCGTAAATTATGTACAGAAACAGTGTTCAATTTCAAAAGGATCGGTGCAGTAGTTTTGAAGTTATGCGGGGCACCGACTTTGAAAACGTGAGTTGTGGTGAAAACGCTTTAAAGTCTTGAACAATAAAAAGTCGGACAAGTGCGAATAAAATTCGCTCGCCAAGGGTTCCGAGAATGTAAAAGAACACAATATCAAAAATAAATGACATAAAGTTATGTTGTAAAGTCTTTATATCGCCAGACTATGGACGCATAACAGAATAACTGTTTAATCGTAATAGCACTTTTTTATCAATAACTAACTGTTAGATCAAGTGCTCTTTCAAATGACACCCCACTCGTTTGGGTCCAAAAAAGGTTTTTTTTACCCTCCCGACACCCATCCCCTAAACACAGAAATATAATTATTTGAGACCTCGCTATAATTGTCATTTGAAGTTTACCAAACTTCCTGCCTAAATGCATTTTTCCAAACTTTTCTGTCAATCATTGTCGAAACGTAGAGGGAGCACGGTTTAAAAGTTTTACTTTTTTGACAATAACTCAAAAACTGTGACCAGTGAAATTCTAAAAAAAAGTGCGTTATTTCTTAAATTATGTGTTCTTTCAAATTATACCCCACTCGCTTGGGTCAAAAAAAGTTTTTTTTACCCTCCTTACACCCATCCCCTAAACACACAGAAATATAATTATTTGAGAGTTCGCTATAATTTTCGTTCAAAATATAGCAAACTTCCTGCCTCTATGAATTTTTTCAATTTTTTCTGTCAATCAGTGTCGAAACGTAGGGGGGGGGGCGGTCTGGAATTTGCACATTTTTTAGAATAACTCAAAAACTGTGCACCGCAAGATTCTAAAAAAAATTGCAGAGTTTCTGAAATTTGGCGTTCTTTCAAATGACTCCCCACTCGCTTGGGTCAAAAAAAGTTTTTTTCCACCCTTCCCCCACCCCAATCCCTTAAAAGCACAAAAATATAATTATTTAAGAGTTCGCTATAATTTTCGTTCAGAGTTTATCAAACTTTCTGTCTCTGTGAATTTTTTCAAATTTTTCCGTTAATTAGAAATGCAAGGGGGGACCAATTTTTTGTGTCTTTTTATTGATAATAATTCAAAAACTATGCATTGCAAAACTCTAGAAAAAAATGGCAATATTTCTAAAATAAAGTGCTCTTTCAAATGACTCCCCACATGACCTGGTTTTAAATGATGTTTTTACCCCATAACATTCCCACCCTTTTAATAAATATAGTTATGAGTATCTGCCACTTTTCTATATTTTTCATTAAAAACCTCCTCATTTTTCTATCATTCCAAATATATTTCAAGATTTTCGATGAAGTAGGGTCGGAGTTAATCAGGGCAATAAAACATCGCGAAACCGTAATTTTTCAAAATTATACAAGAAATGGTGGGGTGTAAAACTCCAAAATACATTTTTAAATAATGCTGAAACGAAGCCCTTTCATATGATACCCTACTCGTCTCGATAAAAAAATGTATGTTCTCAAAGGCTTTACATCGTACCTCTTTAAAACAAACGAACACAGCTTTATTTATTTTTTAACCCGCCATCTTGTGTGGATAGGTTAGTTTTATAAGCACCTCAAATTTTAAGTTCATCAGATTAATGGTTCACGAGATAATTGAAATAATGTGAAAACACGTTGTACTCTCACCAATAGTGTTCCGTATAAAAAACGGAACCCTAAAAATCTGGTATAAGGTAAGTGTACCATATTACGTGTTATTAAGGTTTGTCTCATTTTAGGATGAATTTAAAATTTTTGAGGCATCAGAAATAACATATAAAGTGGTTTATCAAGAGACGCGGTAGTGTCTTGCGCGCCATGTTTTGAAAGACACTACTAGTATATATACTGTGCACCGAATAGGTTTTAAAGGTTAAAATTTTCATTTCGAATAATTTGCATTTTTTCTACAACTGTATTCAAAGTTATCAATAAAAGTATATCTTATTTAACTATATGTTTCTCATTAGTAAAAAAAAAAGTCAGCATTCATGCTTTTTTCTGAAAGTTTATAAAATCAAAATTTTGCTTTCCCAAACTTTTAGTAAAATTAAAATGTTTTTACAAATTTTTATACCACGTTGGTAGCATTGATATGAATGTAGTAATTTAGTATCATTTTGGCGAATTTTCAAAAACCAACCAAATGTACAGAATTGAAATAAACACAAAATTATGCGAATTGAAATTTATTATCCCTCAATATTGGTAATAACTGCGTTTTTTTCATTTGGGTCAGGGTCAAGGTTTGAAAAAAACGATGTGGGTCACGCAAAGAAAAAAAATATTATATTTTAAATTGTTGGCAACACTGAGCTGAGAGGAAAAAAAATTGTGAACTTGTAGCGCCATTTTGAAATTAAAACTCAATATAAAAAAAATTCAAAAAATATTTAACGTCTCTTGAAAAATAAAACTTCATATAAAAAAAATTCAAAAAAATTTAATCAGAAACACTAATCCATTTTTTTACATATGGCGATGTTCATTGACTATTGCAAATGGCGTGAAATAAAATAATTGATAATTAATAAAAAATTGTAAACATCTATTCTTTAAAAAAAAAGGGATTTTATACTGTAGATATTGCTTTCAGTGGCGAAGCGTGGTTCTGAAACTAGGGTAGACACTATTGACATATTCAAAAGTTTTATTAATATGCCAGTTGAAACTAATTATAGTACATTAAGATGAAAGGACAGAAAGCTAAGGTTTTTGGACGTATGTGGAGTTTGCGAGTAGAAGCGCCAACCGAGATTTGCACCCACATTAAGTTTAAAATGACTTACGTCCGTGCATCATATACTATATTTTTTATTCGCCGCAAGCAAAATATTCAAAAAAGATTGTTCAATCTAAATCAAAATTTTAAAAATTTGGAAATAAAAATATTTTGTACAAAAGATAAAGGATATTGGCTGCATTTCATGAAACCATGTGATCTGGATCTGCTTAAATTTTACATGCAAATTGAGATCCAACTTTGTTTTTGGATCACAAATCATGATCTAAATATTTGTTCAAGTTTGAAAATGTAGGTGAAAAAATATTTTGTATTTTGTAATTGATATACATAATAAAAAAACAGAAAATTTAAGAACCGAACGCATCCAAAACTAACATAAATAAAAATTATAAATAAAAACTAATAAATTTAATTTAAGTATAAATAAAATAATAATAAACTAATATAAACAAAATTATTTGGGATGTTCACCAAAATTGTTTGAAAAAACAAATAAACTTTTTCAAAATTCTAAAAATATTCTAAAAATTATAATAAAATCCAAAATTTAAACTTTTTCAACATGCCAAAAATTTTCTAAAAATTATTAAAAAATCAAAAATTGAAACTGTTTTCAAAATTCCAAAATTAATGCAAGAAATATAACAAAATCAAAAATTCAAACTTTTCCTTGAACTCTTAAAATATTGCAATAATTATAACAAAATTAAAAATTCGAACTTTTCCCAAAATGCCAAAAATATTGCAAAAGTTATAACAAAGATTGAAACTTTTTTAAAAATTCTAAAAATATTCCAAAAATTAATCCAAAACCAAAGATCCAAAATTATTTTCCAACTGTTCCTGTTATTCAGAAGTCGTGGAATCGAATCTGGAATCACACAAAAATTGCTCAAGAAACATCTAACTAATAGTTACAATTTTTGTCAAAAATGTTTTCCATAATATGTTTCTCAAAAAATTTGGAAACAAAATATATAAACAAAAATAGACACAAACAAAACTGTCATCCAAGAAGGAACAAAAGTTGAAAATTTGTTGTTGTTGCTATTGCTTATTTTGGTAGTCATAATTTGAAACGTCTACTGATGTTTCTCAACTAATTTGGAAACAAAATATATAAACAAAAATAGACACAAACAAAACTGTCTATCCAAGAAGGAACAAAAGTTGAAAATTTGTTGTTGTTGCTATTGCTTATTTTGGTAGTCATAATTTGAAACGTCTACTGATGTTTCTCAACTAATTTGGAAACAAAATATATAAACAAAAATAGACACAAACAAAGCTGTCTATCCAAGAAGGAACAAAAGTTGAAAATTTGTTGTTGTTGTTTGTATGAAACTGGGAAACGTTTGTATTAAAGAATATAGCTGAATTGTTTTTGTTCTAATTATTGTATTAAAACTTAATGATTTTCTTTAAACGTTGGACAAAATAGTATTAAGTTGAAATTATGCGAACAATATGAAATAAAGTTTCATATTTATATTATGTTTGGGTAGACACTGTCTAGTGTGTCTATACCGACGCTTCGCCACTGATTGCTTTAAAATTAATTTTAAGCAAATTTATTGAAATCATGTTGAAAACAAATCATATTAAAATTGATTTTAAACAAATTTAACAAAATATCTTTGACAGTTTTTTTATTTTGAATAAATTCTCTTTGACATTTATAAGCTTTAAAATGACCATACCAACCTTATAAAATCAAAACCTACGTTTCGCCATCTCTTGCAATTTTATGTAACCAAAATATTTTAGATCATTGATCCAGACCCAGATAAATATCTGGGTTAAGTTGTTGTTGTTTTTACATGTAAAAAATAGAGTTGATCTAGACCTTGACCCTGACCCAAATGAAAAAAACGCAGCTAATATTTAACAACAGTTAAAAAACTTAAACACGAACCCAGATTAGTTTGCAAACATATAGTTGTTTTCGGTAACAAATATATGTTTGTATCCAGAAAACCCATCAAATGTTTTATTAATATATTAAATGGAAGTTGGTAATTATAAAGATATTAGAAAAAAGAATATATTTAGACTATGCTTTCAGTAAAAAGACCTATTATTGATGTGTTAAGAAAACGATGTTGTGAAAACATGTATTTGGTCTATTATGTAAATTTGTTATCTGAGAGAACCCAACAAATGTTATATCGATAATAAATTTTAATTTTTATTTCATTTTATTTTAGAAACGTTGGTAGTTATTTTGAAGTGATGAGATTAAAAAATAATTTAGTAGGCTTTAAAATTTTGTGTTTTTAAGCTTTATGAGATATAAAGAAAAGAATTTGAGAAAATTTTATTATTATTTTAAGGGCTCCGTACTTTGAAAAAATAGAACATAACCCTTATAGTGAGGACTTGATTGTTTATTATCCATTATTCACAACGACTTTCTCACTGAAAATGAAAATATATGTATTTACGTATATTTATGTGGTAAGATAAGGCGAAAATGACAAATATGTGTTGATTTCGACATTGAGGTGATATATAACTGTAAAAACTGAAATTTTTTAAAACTTTCAGTCAATCATAGACTATAAAGTTTATGGAAGACACCAATGGTACTTGGCTGAACATAATCAAGAATTTTTAAAAAAAATTGTTTGATTGCGAAACACTTAATTTCACATCTTTTTTCGCACAATGTTGTTTTGTTTATTATTTATTTTGAGTAAATAACAATCGATTTAAGCTTTTATGCTATCCTCAAGAACTTTTATAAAATTGTTATGTTAATTTTTTAAAATTATTAGTCAAAGACTATAGTTTTTATGTGTGTGTTTCCGTTGTATGTAATAATTTTATTAATTTTCGAATGCATTGCTTTAGACTTATTTTCGAATATTTCTTTTACTTTTTCATGAGTTGTTCATGTCATGAGTTGAGTGAGACCTGTTTACATAAAAACGATACTTTTATTTTTTAAAATATTGCACCTAGGTCCTAGATTGATAAAAAATCGAGAGTAAAGTTCTCTGTAGAAAACATTTTATATGGATAATAATAATTTGATTCTCCCATATTATATTATAACTTTACAAAAAACAGTCAAATCGTCGCAAAAACAACCAAAAGGCTGTAAAAAAGCCGCGCCATGTTTTTCTTTAGCTTGAAACTATCATTTTAACTATAACAAATTAAATTCTTGTATCTTATTCTTTACAAAAACTTCTCAAATCATACAGCACTAGTTATAAAATTTCTTAATGGCATTTTGTTTTCTAAACATCTAGCTATATTATATAATTTAAGTAATACTCTAGAACTACATATCATAATTCTAAAATATATAATAAATATGCACATATATTAAAATTTATTTAAGCAGAGGAAATATAATTTATTTTTTTTTTCTATAAAAAACCGCTCACTTTCACTTACATATTTCTTGAACAAAATCCTTGGCGCGACCTTTTCTCAATTAATTTAATAATGTCATTCCTAAGGTCTATTTTCAGACGACTGTGAAAAGCCGATGAATTCAACAGTGGACTTCTAATTATATTAATTAAGTCAGTATCATATTTTCTACAATTTTCCTGAAGTATAGTAATCTATTTGAAATTCCCTTTATATTATTACGGTATGCTTAATTTTATATAAGACATGATTTGCTGTAAGAATATCTAGCAAATGGCAACTATAACAATATAACGATGACTATGAAATAACATTATCAATAAATTTCTTTTCGTACTGAATTTTAACATTCATTGATATTCATTTAAGATTGCTATTTAATCAATGGTTATTTCAATATAATGTTTATTATGAGTCAACCATAGTCACTATGCGGTTGGCTTTATTGTCATATTAAGAAAAGGTCGCACCAAGGTTTTTGTTCAAGAAATATGTAAGTGAAAGTGAGCGGTTTTTTATAGAAAAAAAAAAATTATATTTCCTCTGCTTAAATAAATTTTAATATATGTGCATATTTATTATATATTTTAGAATTATGATATGTAGTTCTAGAGTATTACTTAAATTATATAATATAGCTAGATGTTTAGAAAACAAAATGCCATTAAGAAATTTTATAACTAGTGCTGTATGATTTGAGAAGTTTTTGTAAAGAATAAGATACAAGAATTTAATTTGTTATAGTTAAAATGATAGTTTCAAGCTAAAGAAAAACATGGCGCGGCTTTTTTACAGCCTTTTGGTTGTTTTTGCGACGATTATAATTATATAGCTGTTTTGTTTACCATTTTGTACATCAAAAAGTTTTAAAATTTGGTGTAATGGCATTTATTAATACTTCAAATGACCCCTGCATTGTCTCTAATTCCGTGCTAAAAAAATTGACGATGTAACTAATTCCGTGCTAGTGCGTCGTTAACTCCGTGATATTAAAAGAAATAGCTATTTCGCATTTTAAAGAGTTGGATAGCGAAGAATTTTGTTTTTAAAACAATTGCTTCATTTTTTATAACACTTATCTACGTTTATATTATTTATTTTGAGCTCTATTAAGATAGCGGACTAAAAATGGCGGCTACAACCAGGACCTAGTCAGGCATTTGTAGCCAATTTGTAGCCAATTTGTTACGCCATTAAAAAATTTGTAGCCCCTGCCAATTCTGAGAAATTCAAGAAACCGCTATCTTAAATTTAAGCTAGCGGTTTTCGCAATATCTCCGGTTATGTTCATCCACTTTTAATTCTTAATACCTTATAATTTGTTGCCGGTTAGGCTACAATTTGTTACGTCATCAAAATGTTTGTAGCCCCTGCCAATTCTGAGAAATTCAAGAAACCGCTATCTTAAATTTAAGCTAGCGGTTTTCGCAATATCTCACGTTCTGTTCATCCAATTTTAATTCTTAATACCTTATAATTTGTTGCCGGTTAGGCTCCAATTTGTTACGTCATCAAAATGTTTGTAGCCCCTGCCAATTCTGAGAAATTCAAGAAACCGCTATCTTAAATTTAAGCTAGCGGTTTTCGCAATATCTCACGTTCTGTTCATCCAATTTTAATTCTTAATACCTTATAATTTGTATCCGGTTAGGCCACAATTTGTTACGTCATCAAAATGTTTGTAGCCCCTGCCAATTCCTAGAAATTCAAGAAACCGCTATCTTAAATTTAAGCTAGCGGTTTTCGCAATATCTCACGTTCTGTTCATCCAATTTTAATTCTTAATACCTTATAATTTGTTGCCGGTTAGGCTCCAATTTGTTACGTCATCAAAATGTTTGTAGCCCCTGCCAATTCTGAGAAATTCAAGAAACCGCTATCTTAAATTTAAGCTAGCGGTTTTCGCAATATCTCACGTTCTGTTCATCCAATTTTAATTCTTAATACCTTATAATTTGTATCCGGTTAGGCCACAATTTGTTACGTCATCAAAATGTTTGTAGCCCCTGCCAATTTTGAGAAATTCAAGAAACCGCTATCTTAAATTTAAGCTAGCGGTTTTCGCAATATCTCATGTTCTGTTCATCCAATTTTAATTCTTAATACCTTATAATTTGTATCCGGTTAGGCCACAATTTGTTACGTCATCAAAATGTTTGTAGCCCCTGCCAATTCTGAGAAATTCAAGAAACCGCTATCTTAAATTTAAGCTACCGGTTTTCGCAATATCTCACGTTCTGTTCATCCAATTTTAATTCTTAATACCTTATAATTTGTAGCCGGTTAGGTTACAATTTGTTACGTCATCAAAATGTTTGTAGCTCCTGCCAATTCTGAGAAATTCAAGAAACAGCTATCTTAAATTTAAGCTAGCGGTTCTCGCAATATCTCACGTTCTATTCATCCAATTTCAATTCTTAATACCTTATAATTTGTTGCCGGTTAGGCTACAATTTGTTACGTCATCAAAATGTTTGTAGCTCCTGCCAATTCTGAGAAATTCAAGAAACCGCTATCTAAAATTTAAGCTTGCGGTTTTCGCAATATCTCACGTTCTATTCATCCAATTTTAATTCTTAATACATTATAATATGTAGCCAATTAGGGTCCAATTTGTTACGTCATCAAAATGTTTGTAGCCCCTGCCAATTCTGAGAAATTCAAGAAACCGCTATCTTAAATTTAAGCTAGCGGTTTTCGCAATATCTCACGTTCTGTTCATCCAATTTTAATTCTTAATACCTTATAATTTGTAGCCGGTTAGGCTACAATTTGTTACGTCATCAAAATGTTTGTAGCTCCTGCCAATTCTGAGAAATTCAAGAAACAGCTATCTTAAATTTAAGCTAGCGGTTTTCGCAATATCTCACGTTCTATTCATCCAATTTTAATTCTTAATACATTATAATTTGTAGCCGGTTAGGTTACAATTTGTTACGTCATCAAAATGTTTGTAGTTCCTGGCAATTCTGAGAAATTCAAGAAACCGCTATCTAAAATTTAAGCTTGCGGCTTTCGCAATATCTCACGTTCTATTCATCCAATTTTAATTCTTAATACATTATAATATGAATCCGATTAGGCTCCAATTTGTTACGTCATCAAAATGTTTGTAGCCCCTGACAATTTTGAGAAATTCAAGAAACCGCTATCTTAAATTTAAGCTAGCGGTTTTCGCAATATCTCACGTTCTATTCATCCAATTTTAATTCTTAATACATTATAATTTGTAGCCGGTTAGGCTACAATTTGTTACGTCATCAAAATGTTTGTAGCCCCGCCAATTCTGAGATATTCAAGAAACCGCTATTGTAAATTAAAGCTAGCAGTTTTCACAATATCTCACGTTCTATTCATCCAATTTTCATTTTTAATACATCAAAATTTATAGCCGATTCATTTTCACGTTGACGTTCTATTTGTGAAAATTCAGTTTCAATTCATGTTCTATTCAACCAAATTTTAGAGTTCCGTTTTTTATACGGAACACTATTGGTGAGAGTAAAACGAGTTTTTCACATTATATCGCTTATTTCGTAAACTATAAATGCTATGGACTTGAAATTTGAGGTGCGTATAAAACTAATCTGTCCACATGAAATGACGGATACAAATAAAACTAAAGTGGTTTTTGTTTGGTTTACAGGGCTACGATGTGAGACTTTTGAGAAAATACATTTTTTTATAGATTCAAATAGGGTATCATATGAAAAGGCTTCATTTCAGTATTCCTTAAAAGTTTATTTTGGAATTTTACACCTCACAATTTTTTGTATAATTTTGAATAATGACATTTTTTTCGTGTTTTCTTACCTCGATTAGCTCCGAACCTATCTGATCAAAAATTTTCAAATGTATTTGGAATGATAGAAAAATTAGTACGTTTTTAATAAAAAATATAAAAGAGTGTCATATTCTCATACTTAGATTTATTAAGGGGGTGGAAATGAGGAGGGGTTAAAACACTATTTAAAATATGGTCAAGTGGGGTGTCATTTGAAAGAGCACTTAATTTAAAAAACAAAGCAATTTCTTTTAGAATTTTGCAATACCCAGTTTTTGAGTTATATTAAAAAAGTGCGACTTTCGACCCCATACGTTTCGACACTGATTGACGGAAAAATTTGTCAAAATTCACAGAGCTAGGAAATTTGCTAAATTTTGTACGAAAACTATAGCGAAGTCTCCAATAATTATATTTCTGTGTGTTTAGAGGAACGGGGTAGAGGGGGTAAAAAAAAACTTTTTTTGACCCAAGCGAGTGGGGTGTCAGTTAGGAAATTCGCTAAATTTTGTACGAAAACTTTAGCGAAGTCTCCAATAATTATATTTCTGTGTGTTTAGAGGACCGGGGTAGAGGGGGTAAAAAAAAACTTTTTTTGACCCAAGCGAGTGGGGTGTCAGTTAGGAAATTCGCTAAATTTTGTACGAAAACTTTAGCGAAGTCTCCAATAATTATAATTCTGTGTGTTTAGAGGACCGGGGTAGAGGGGGTAAAAAAAAACTTTTTTTGACCCAAGCGAGTGGGGTGTCAGTTAGGAAATTCGCTAAATTTTGTACGAAAACTGTAGCGAAGTCTCCAATAATTATATTTCTGTGTGTTTAGAGGACCGGGGTAGAGGGGGTAAAAAAAAACTTTTTTTGACCCAAGCGAGTGGGGTGTCAGTTAGGAAATTCGCTAAATTTTGTACGAAAACTGTAGCGAAGTCTCCAATAATTATATTTCTGTGTGTTTAGAGGACCGGGGTAGAGGGGGTAAAAAAAAACTTTTTTTGACCCAAGCGAGTGGGGTGTCATTTGAAAGAACACCTAATTTAGAATTTGTTGCAATTTTTTTTAGAATTTTGCGGTGCCCAGTTTTTGAGTTTTATTAAAAAAAGTGCAAAATTCAGACCGTTCACCCTCATACGTTTCGACACTGATTGACAGAAAAATTTGTACAAATTCACAGAGTCAGGAAATTTGCTAAATTTTGTACGAAAGCTATAGCGAAGTCTCCAATAATTAAATTTCTGTGTGTTTAGAGGACCGGGGTAGAGGGGGTAAAAAAACCTTTTTTTTGACCCAAGCGAATGGGGTGTCATTTGAAAGAACACCTAATTTAAAATTCATTGCACTTTTTTTTTAAATTTTGCGGTGCCCAGTTTTTGAGTTATATTAAAAAAAGTGCAAAATTCAGACCGTTCCCCCCCATACGTTTCGACACTGATTGACAGAAAAATTTGTAAAAACTCACAGAGTTAGGAAATTTGCTAAATTTTGTACGATAACTTTAGCAAAGTCTCCAATAATTAGATTTCTGTGTGTTTAGAGGACCGGGGTAGAGGGGAAAAAAACCTTTTTTTTTACCCAAGCGAATGGGGTGTCATTTGAAAGAGCATCTAATTTAAAATTCGTTCATTTTTTTTTAGAATTTTGCGGTGCCCAGTTTTTGAGTTAATGTCAAAAAAGTGCGAAATTCAGGCCTGTTGTGTTCTTACTTAGCAATCACTTAATTAGTCCACTATACAAATTATATACATATATATAGCAATACGAAATCTTTTATATAATTGATAAACCTGTACCTTATATATTTTATGATACTTGATAATGTAATGAAATGATAATAATAAAAATCAGTTTATAAAGTAATACGGTCCTATAAACAAATACAGTAGTGGCGACGAAGATGGGATCGCAATAAATATGGAAGTGTCCTTGAAAGAACAACAACAAATTAAACCGTTAGAAGTCCGCCGGGCTTATCATGTCAGCCGTTTGAATTCATCAGGGGGAACAAAAATCGTCATGGTGCAAGATCTCGTCAACGTTCTTCATCCGCATCTAACAGTCGAAGTCAATACAATATACAAAAGTTCAACAATTGTCATCGTTGTGGTCGTGCACATGATATTCGTTCTTGTCCTGAAAAAAATTGGATATGCTTTAAATGCAATAAACAAGGTACAGTACAGTACAGTCTACAGTATGTCGAGGTCACAGAAGCAGTCAAATCAATGTTGTGAATTTTGTCGATGGCGTTTCACAATCAGTGGTTTTTAAATTAATCATTGAAGGTGTAGAGGTTGAGATGGAGGTAGATACTGGAGCTGGAACAACCATTATCAGCATTCAAGAATATAGAGATAAGTTCAATAATTTAGAATTAATAGAATGTCATAATGTACTTTCAACTATTTCAGGTCAAAATTTAAAACTAGTTGGGAAAATACAAGTTCATGTGAATTTTGGTAAGAAAATTTATTTATTAGAAATGGTGATAGTAGATAGTTCGCGTTGCTTTAAAGCGTTACTTGGTCGAGGTTGGTTGGATGTGTTGCAACCAAATTGGCGGAAATACTTCGTCGAAATTAATAGAGTCAATGAAAATCTTGCAATCGTAATTGAAAATCAGTTTCCAAATGTCATGTCGTCTGAAAATAATCAAGCTATTCGTGGTTATAAAGGTGAACTTCATATAAAACCTTGCACTCCGATTTTTCATAAGGCGTATTCAGTTCCATTAAGATTGAAAGAAAAAGTAGAGGTCGAATTAGACCTTCTGGTCAAAGAAGGGGTCATCGTCCCAGTGAAATTCTCGGAATGGAGTAGTCCAGTAGTGGTAGTTCCAAAACAAAATGGGGATATTCGTCTATGTATTGACTGTAAGGTCACAATAAATAAATACATACATATGGAACACTACCCTCTTCCGTCTATTGAAGAAATTTTTGCTGGTCTCAGCCATTGTAAATTTTTTAGTGTACTTGATCTATCAGGGGCCTATTAGCAGTTAGAATTGTCCCCAGCGTCTCAAAAACTATTAACAATAAATACACACCGGGGTCTTTTTCAATATACGCGTTTACCTTTTGGTGTTGCTAGTGCACCATCCATATTCCAGAGCATAATTGATCAAATTTTGGTAAATTTGAAAAATGTTTACTGCTATTTAGATGACATCATCATTGGTGGGTCGTCTTTAGAAGAAAGTCGGAATAATTTATTTCAAGTTTTAGAACGATTAAACAGTCATAATGTCAAAATTAATTTAAATAAATGTTGCTTACTAGAAACAAAAGTCGAGTATTTAGGTCATATTCTATCAAATAATACCATTGAGCCAAATCCTAAAAAAATTCAAGCTATAATAAATGCGCCTGCACCAAAGAACGTCACAGAACTACAATCATTTTTAGGGTTATTAAATTATTATCGTAGATTTATTCCCAATTTGTCCTCAAAGTTAAATGAATTTTATAAATTATTAGGCAAGGAGTCGAAATTCGAATGGTCAGATCGATTAGAGAAATTATTCCAGAATGCAAAATTATTAATAACACAGAATCAAGTCTTAGAATTATTTGATCCAAATAAACCTGTTATTATTTCTACAGACGCAAGTCCTTATGGCATAGGAGCAGTGCTCTCTCACTTTTACAATGGCGAAGAAAAACCAGTAATGTTTATTTCCTGCACTTTGTCTGCAGCAGAGAAAAATTATTCTCAAATTCATAGAGAGGCATTAGCTGTTGTCTATGCCGTCAAAAAATTTCACAAATACATATATGGTAAAGAATTTACCATATATACAGATCATCAAGCGCTCAAAGAAATATTCCATCCTTGCAAAAATATTCCTAGTATAGCAGCAGCGAGATTGCAGCGATGGGCAATTATCTTGTCAATGTATAAATACAAGATACTACACCGTCCAGGGTCAAAAATGGCAAATGCAGACTGTCTTTCACGATTACCAGTGGAAGATAACACTGATATAAATTACATAAATATAAATGCTATTAATTCTTGTTGTGAAATTCCAATTAATTTAGAGCAAGTTAGTCAAGCCATTATCACGGATTTCACACTAAATCAAGTGTTAAATTACGTCAAAAATGGATGGCCTAACACGGCCAGTGAAAAATTAAAACCATTTAAATTGAAACAGTTAGCATTGAGTTGTGATGACAAAGTTTTTTTTACGGAAATCGCATTGTGATTCCAGCAAGTATTCGACAAGATATTCTCCAGTTATGTCATGAAAACCATTGTGGTATTGTCAAAATGAAAATGCAAATGCGATCATATTTCTGGTGGCCGTCAATCGATAAGGAAATAGAAACTTTTGAAAAAAATTGTATTATTTGTCAACAAATGTCAAATATTCCAAAGGAGGTTGTGTCCACGAGTTGGACAAAGTCTACTGTGCCATTTGAAAGAATTCATCTGGATTATTTCCATTTTGGTGGTAATAAGTTCTTACTAATAATTGATTCTTTTAGTAAATTTTTAGAAATTAAATTAATGAAGAGTACTACTGCTGCAAAAGTATGTGAAGAATTGTGTAATTTTTTTGTGATATTCGGGTTGCCTTCCAAAATTGTTACCGATAATGGACCTCCATTTGGATCGTATGATTTCAAAAAGTTTTGTATGCAACGAAGTATTGAGCTTATTAATAGTCCCCCATATCATCCACAGTCTAATGGAATTGCAGAGCGACATGTGCAAACTGTCAAAAATGCATTTGCAAAATATTCGAAGGAAAAGCAACATATATCAATCTCAGACCAAGTTAACAAATTTCTATTGCATTTTAGAAACTCACCATCCACCAGTACATCAAAAAGTCCATCTGAACTTGTGTTTTCTTACAAACCTAAAATTATTTTAGATCTCATTAATAATAGAAAACAAGTACAATTTAATTTAGAACATAAGATAGAAACTAACATTAGTACTAAGATTATTAAAAATAATTTCAAACAATTAGTTAGATATGAAAATAACATTAAACCGAAACAAAAGTATATGATCGGGGAAAATGTTATGTATAAAAATCATTTTAAAAATATTATCAAATGGATACCAGCAAAAATAATGAAAATAATTAGTCCGTATACATACTTAGTTAGTGTAAAAAATAATATACGGTTTGTTCATGAAAATCAAATACGCAGTTCATTTTTGGAGGATAAATATCATTCAAACATAAAAATCATTCCAAATGTAACGATGTCTAGGAATGATAATAACTCACCCAAAATAAGAAAAAAATCCCAGCGGCAGGTATATCCGCTAGAAATAGGTAGATTTCGGGGTCAGACGGTTTTGTGTCCAAATGAAATTAGATAAGTCAGATTAGTTTAAATAAAAAATATAAGTAGAAACAGAATAATTCAAAAAAATTATCGAACCAAATTAAATACATTATCCGAACTAACTCCATCAATACAATTTCGGAACAGTTTTATTTAAGTTGGTATAAACTACTTTTAATAACATATTAAATCCACCAAAGATCAAATGAACTACGTCACAACTACAATTATACCATCACACATAATTTATGATCAAACATTATCAAACAACTTTATTTCAAAATCATCTTTTGTTGTTGTTTTTTTGTTCTTATTTAATCTTTTTTCAAACGGTTACTTAGTAAAAAAAATAAAAACAAAAGAGATTTTGATAATTTTTCTATGGTATTAAATGGCTTGATATTTTTTTTGCAAGAGGTTCATTATAACGCTTATAAAAATGGAACCTTTTGGGTTAGAAAGCTGAAATTTTTTGAGGCTATAGTTTAAAAGTATGTTTAAAAGTTAAGATGAATTTAAATAACATAAACTGAAGCATGATGGAAGCACTGCCTTTTGCGTTTGTTTTCATTTCAACAGACCTAGGGTCTCAACCGTTAAACTTGAACTATTTTTTTTGAAAATTTTGGAACGATTTATATTTTAAGTACGTGAAAAAAGTTTTCAAATATGAGCTTGGCCATTTCAGCTAGATCAAGGACAGCAAAGTTTAGTAAATTTTTAAAACAGCTGATTTTTGAGGAACCTGAAACCCCAAGGTTGTCATCTGGATAAAAATGATAAAAAAAGGTTCAAATATTTAATATTTTTAAATTTTATTAAAATATTACTATTCAAACGGAAGTTATAGCGCCCTAGATTATTCGACTTTTTAGGCTCTAGCCGCTTAACCGGTACCCGGATATGGCCAGTTCACGAACTTGTCCAAGACATTATTTGCCAAAACATACACAGAAAATTATTTTGGTGTAGGTCGAAAAATGCGACCGTGAGAGTGAATTCTAAATTCCGTTATACCTCATATCGTTATATATATATATATATATATATATATATATATATATATATATATATATATATATATATATATATATATATATATATATATATATATATATATATATATATATATATATATATATATATATATATATATATATATATATATATATATATATATAAATATATGTATATATATATATAAATATATATATATATATATATATATATATATATATATATATATATATATATATATATATATATATATATATATATATATATATATATATATATATATATATATATATATATATATGATTAAAAAAAATTTTTTCTTTGGTATATAGCCCTTTTTATTGTTTTAATTTTTTTATTATTTTAGCATTTTACGTTTCGTTGGAGTTCCCAACATTTTCAAAAATCTAAAAAAAAAATCACAAAACTTCGATTACATTATTTTTCAAAAGAAGATTACGTATAGAAATTATTATACAAGAACAATTATTTCAATTTTTCAAAAAAAATTAAATTTTTTACCTCATTTTTCTTTTCCATTTTTTAAAAAAATTAAAATCGTCAAACATTTACAAAAACACAATAAATTTAAAAAAAAACTTAAAACCGAAAAACTAAACACTATTTATAAGATTTGTCAAAATTTAAAATAATTTAAAAAAATTTTTCTATTAAAATTAAGTATAAAATTTTCTAGTTTAAAATAATATAAATATAAGACAACACAATTAGGACACGGAACTTATATTTTGAAACAAGAATTATTAATTAAAAGGAGAAGAAAAATGATAATTTTATTTTTATTAAAACCGGACTTATTTTTTTTTTTTTTTTTTTTTGGAAAAAACAAGACAAACACAAGTAAGAAATAGTTATTCATAAAAAAGACAAGCTTTATAACAGGGACGCAGCAAACAAAGTTGAGCACAACTCTCGATGAATCGAATATTTAGTTTGTAAATGTAAATCAGATTCTCGTTTATTATATCAAGTTATCATAAATGCTTTGCAGATACTCCGAATCTTTCTGTATATTGATTGATTTATGTTTTTTTTGGCTTTTTCTTATCAATATCATTTCCATGATTCTGCGTTTATGAAAACTTGGTTCTTTTGCAAGAATTTTAACATTGTCTTTCAGGCAAATTTGGTGTTTTGTATTCATCAGATGTGAAGAGAGGGCACTTTTCGATACTGTGGGATCATTGTTGTTGGACCCATTGATGTGTTCACTTATTCTTTTCTTTAAGTACTGGTTAGTATTACCCACATACTCTGACAAGCATGAACATGTGACTTGGTATACCAGATTGGATTGTTGATCCAAGGGGACTTTATCCTTCAGATTCGAAAAGAGTGTCTCCAGAGATAGATTTGATCTTCCCACTGTCTTTATATTGTATCGACTCAACAAAGCACGTATTTTCTCAAACAGATTTTTAATATATGGTATAGATACATATTTTTCATCTGGAATTCTTATCCTTTTGTTTTCTTGGCCCTGTGTATGTTTAAAAATGCTACTCTTTATTATTTTTGTAACTAAAGATTTTGGATATCCATTTTTTGTTAAGGTATTCAACAAAAGTTTAAAATTTTCATTATGAAACCGTTCGTCGGACAGTTTGATGATCTTGTCACACAGAATGTTGATTGTGTTGATTTTGTAGTTATATGGTAACCACGAATTATAATTCAAGTATCGACCTGACCAAGTATCTTTGTGATACCAGTTTGTTGACAGCGTTCCATTGATGTTCCTAATGACTTTTGTGTCCAAAAAAGACAGACAGCTGTTATTTTCTAATTCGAGTGTGAATTTGATATGTTCATTAAAATCATTAAAAGCTTTCAAAAAATTATTAACTTCTTGTGCCGGGATTGCGGTAATGATGTCGTCTACGTAACGATAATAGAACGCTGGAGAAAATGTTAATGATGACAACACAGATGTTTCTATGTACTCCATCACCAAATTAGCCAGTACGGGACTAATCGGAGAGCCCATTGGAGAACCAAACTTTTGTAAATAGGTTTTGCCGTTGAATGTAAAAATGCAGTTACTTAGAACCAGTTGTAAACCTTCTATGAACTGAGCTTTTAAAAGTTTGGTTTTCGATCTTCTTTTTATGGATCTCCAGTCTTTGTTAATCAGTTTCATGACAAGTTCACTATCTATATTAGTAAACAAGGACACTACGTCTAATGACAGTAGTACATATTCTGGTGGTAAAACTACAGCTTTAATTTTTTCAATGAATTCTTCTGAGTTTTTTAGAAAAGAAGATGTGTTTCCGACACTTGGCTTTATGATTTCACAGAGGTAAGAAGATAAATTGTAGGTTGGTGAACCAATAGAGCTGACAATAGGCCGAAGGGGTGTATTTTGTTTATGGATTTTTGGTAAACCATACATCTTTGATACTATACAGTTGTTTTTACGCAAACGAAGTCCCTCTTCTCTGGTAATTCTACCGTCCTTTTGCCAACCCATTAGTATATCATTAACTTTTTTCTGTAAAGTTAATGTACCATCTGATTTAACGATATCATATGTGCTACGGTCGTTAAGTTGCGTTTCTAGTTTGGATATATACTCTTCTTTTAGCATCACCACTGTTACGTTCCCTTTATCCGCTTTAGTTATTAACAAATCCTTGTTGTCTTTGCAAAACTGTTGTGTTTCTTTAATTTGGGATGTAAGCGTGCAATCTTCTTTGGTAAGATATGGTCTTTGTTGGTTTTTATTTTGATGTTTGAAGTTTGTGAGAATATTAACTAGGTTGTTTCTTATATCAATCTTAGTGTCCTCTTCCATATTGTATAGACATGCTTCACTTAGAGGACACTAAGATTGATATAAGAAACAACCTAGTTAATATTCTCACAAACTTCAAACATCAAAATAAAAACCAACAAAGACCATATCTTACCATAAAGCCAAGTGTCGGAAACACATCTTCTTTTCTAAAAAACTCAGAAGAATTCATTGAAAAAATTAAAGCTGTAGTTTTACCACCAGAATATGTACTACTGTCATTAGACGTAGTGTCCTTGTTTACTAATATAGATAGTGAACTTGTCATGAAACTGATTAACAAAGACTGGAGATCCATAAAAAGAAGATCGAAAACCAAACTTTTAAAAGCTCAGTTCATAGAAGGTTTACAACTGGTTCTAAGTAACTGCATTTTTACATTCAACGGCAAAACCTATTTACAAAAGTTTGGTTCTCCAATGGGCTCTCCGATTAGTCCCGTACTGGCTAATTTGGTGATGGAGTACATAGAAACATCTGTGTTGTCATCATTAACATTTTCTCCAGCGTTCTATTATCGTTACGTAGACGACATCATTACCGCAATCCCGGCACAAGAAGTTAATAATTTTTTGAAAGCTTTTAATGATTTTAATGAACATATCAAATTCACACTCGAATTAGAAAATAACAGCTGTCTGTCTTTTTTGGACACAAAAGTCATTAGGAACATCAATGGAACGCTGTCAACAAACTGGTATCACAAAGATACTTGGTCAGGTCGATACTTGAATTATAATTCGTGGTTACCATATAACTACAAAATCAACACAATCAACATTCTGTGTGACAAGATCATCAAACTGTCCGACGAACGGTTTCATAATGAAAATTTTAAACTTTTGTTGAATACCTTAACAAAAAATGGATATCCAAAATCTTTAGTTACAAAAATAATAAAGAGTAGCATTTTTAAACATACACAGGGCCAAGAAAACAAAAGGATAAGAATTCCAGATGAAAAATATGTATCTATACCATATATTAAAAATCTGTTTGAGAAAATACGTGCTTTGTTGAGTCGATACAATATAAAGACAGTGGGAAGATCAAATCTATCTCTGGAGACACTCTTTTCGAATCTGAAGGATAAAGTCCCCTTGGATCAACAATCCAATCTGGTATACCAAGTCACATGTTCATGCTTGTCAGAGTATGTGGGTAATACTAACCAGTACTTAAAGAAAAGAATAAGTGAACACATCAATGGGTCCAACAACAATGATCCCACAGTATCGAAAAGTGCCCTCTCTTCACATCTGATGAATACAAAACACCAAATTTGCCTGAAAGACAATGTTAAAATTCTTGCAAAAGAACCAAGTTTTCATAAACGCAGAATCATGGAAATGATATTGATAAGAAAAAGCCAAAAAAAACATAAATCAATCAATATACAGAAAGATTCGGAGTATCTGCAAAGCATTTATGATAACTTGATATAATAAACGAGAATCTGATTTACATTTACAAACTAAATATTCGATTCATCGAGAGTTGTGCTCAACTTTGTTTGCTGCGTCCCTGTTATAAAGCTTGTCTTTTTTATGAATAACTATTTCTTACTTGTGTTTGTCTTGTTTTTTCCAAAAAAAAAAAAAAAAAAAAAAATAAGTCCGGTTTTAATAAAAATAAAATTATCATTTTTCTTCTCCTTTTAATTAATAATTCTTGTTTCAAAATATAAGTTCCGTGTCCTAATTGTGTTGTCTTATATTTATATTATTTTAAACTAGAAAATTTTATACTTAATTTTAATAGAAAAATTTTTTTAAATTATTTTAAATTTTGACAAATCTTATAAATAGTGTTTAGTTTTTCGGTTTTAAGTTTTTTTTTAAATTTATTGTGTTTTTGTAAATGTTTGACGATTTTAATTTTTTTAAAAAATGGAAAAGAAAAATGAGGTAAAAAATTTAATTTTTTTTGAAAAATTGAAATAATTGTTCTTGTATAATAATTTCTATACGTAATCTTCTTTTGAAAAATAATGTAATCGAAGTTTTGTGATTTTTTTTTTAGATTTTTGAAAATGTTGGGAACTCCAACGAAACGTAAAATGCTAAAATAATAAAAAAATTAAAACAATAAAAAGGGCTATATACCAAAGAAAAAATTTTTTTTAATCATATATATATATATATATATATATATATATATATATATATATATATATATATATATATATATATATATATATATATATATATATATATATATATATATATATATATATATATATATATATATATATATATATATATTTATATATATATACATATATTTATATATATATATATATATATATATATATATATATATATATATATATATATATATATATATATATATATATATATATATATATATATATATATATATATATATAACGATATGAGGTATAACGGAATTTAGAATTCACTCTCACGGTCGCATTTTTCGACCTACACCAAAATAATTTTCTGTGTATGTTTTGGCAAATAATGTCTTGGACAAGTTCGTGAACTGGCCATATCCGGGTACCGGTTAAGCGGCTAGAGCCTAAAAAGTCGAATAATCTAGGGCGCTATAACTTCCGTTTGAATAATAATATTTTAATAAAATTTAAAAATATTAAATATTTGAACCTTTTTTTATCATTTTTATCCAGATGACAACCTTGGGGTTTCAGGTTCCTCAAAAATCAGCTGTTTTAAAAATTTACTAAACTTTGCTGTCCTTGATCTAGCTGAAATGGCCAAGCTCATATTTGAAAACTTTTTTCACGTACTTAAAATATAAATCGTTCCAAAATTTTCAAAAAAAATAGTTCAAGTTTAACGGTTGAGACCCTAGGTCTGTTGAAATGAAAACAAACGCAAAAGGCAGTGCTTCCATCATGCTTCAGTTTATGTTATTTAAATTCATCTTAGCTTTTAAACATATTTTTCAACTATAACCTCAAAAAATTTCAGCTTTCTAACCCAAAAGGTTCCATTTTTATAAGCGTTATAATGAACCTCTTGCAAAAAAAATATCAAGCCATTTAATACCATAGAAAAATTATCAAAATCTCTTTTGTTTTTATTTTTTTTACTAAGTAACCGTTTGAAAAAAGATTAAATAAGAACAAAAAAACAACAACAAAAGATGATTTTGAAATAAAGTTGTTTGATAATGTTTGATCATAAATTATGTGTGATGGTATAATTGTAGTTGTGACGTAGTTCATTTGATCTTTGGTGGATTTAATATGTTATTAAAAGTAGTTTATACCAACTTAAATAAAACTGTTCCGAAATTGTATTGATGGAGTTAGTTCGGATAATGTATTTAATTTGGTTCGATAATTTTTTTGAATTATTCTGTTTCTACTTATATTTTTTATTTAAACTAATCTGACTTATCTAATTTCATTTGGACACAAAACCGTCTGACCCCGAAATCTACCTATTTCTAGCCGATATACCTGCCGCTGGGATTTTTTGCTTATTTTGGGTGAGTTATTATCATTCCTAGACATCATTACATTTGGAATGATTTTTATGTTTGAATGATATTTATCCTCCAAAAATGAACTGCGTATTTGATTTTCATGAACAAACTGTATATTATTTTTTACACTAACTAAGTATGTATACGGACTAATTATTTTCATTATTTTTGCTGGTATCCATTTGATAATATTTTTAAAATGATTTTTATACATAACATTTTCCCCGATCATATACTTTTGTTTCGGTTTAATGTTATTTTCATATCTAACTAATTGTTTGAAATTATTTTTAATAATCTTAGTACTAATGTTAGTTTCTATCTTATGTTCTAAATTAAATTGTACTTGTTTTCTATTATTAATGAGATCTAAAATAATTTTAGGTTTGTAAGAAAACACAAGTTCAGATGGACTTTTTGATGTACTGGTGGATGGTGAGTTTCTAAAATGCAATAGAAATTTGTTAACTTGGTCTGAGATTGATATATGTTGCTTTTCCTTCGAATATTTTGCAAATGCATTTTTGACAGTTTGCACATGTCGCTCTGCAATTCCATTAGACTGTGGATGATATGGGGGACTATTAATAAGCTCAATACTTCGTTGCATACAAAACTTTTTGAAATCATACGATCCAAATGGAGGTCCATTATCGGTAACAATTTTGGAAGGCAACCCGAATATCACAAAAAATTACACAATTCTTCACATACTTTTGCAGCAGTAGTACTCTTCATTAATTTAATTTCTAAAAATTTACTAAAAGAATCAATTATTAGTAAGAACTTATTACCACCAAAATGGAAATAATCCAGATGAATTCTTTCAAATGGCACAGTAGACTTTGTCCAACTCGTGGACACAACCTCCTTTGGAATATTTGACATTTGTTGACAAATAATACAATTTTTTTCAAAAGTTTCTATTTCCTTATCGATTGACGGCCACCAGAAATATGATCGCATTTGCATTTTCATTTTGACAATACCACAATGGTTTTCATGACATAACTGGAGAATATCTTGTCGAATACTTGCTGGAATCACAATGCGATTTCCGTAAAAAAAACTTTGTCATCACAACTCAATGCTAACTGTTTCAATTTAAATGGTTTTAATTTTTCACTGGCCGTGTTAGGCCATCCATTTTTGACGTAATTTAACACTTGATTTAGTGTGAAATCCGTGATAATGGCTTGACTAACTTGCTCTAAATTAATTGGAATTTCACAACAAGAATTAATAGCATTTATATTTATGTAATTTATATCAGTGTTATCTTCCACTGGTAATCGTGAAAGACAGTCTGCATTTGCCATTTTTGACCCTGGACGGTGTAGTATCTTGTATTTATACATTGACAAGATAATTGCCCATCGCTGCAATCTCGCTGCTGCTATACTAGGAATATTTTTGCAAGGATGGAATATTTCTTTGAGCGCTTGATGATCTGTATATATGGTAAATTCTTTACCATATATGTATTTGTGAAATTTTTTGACGGCATAGACAACAGCTAATGCCTCTCTATGAATTTGAGAATAATTTTTCTCTGCTGCAGACAAAGTGCAGGAAATAAACATTACTGGTTTTTCTTCGCCATTGTAAAAGTGAGAGAGCACTGCTCCTATGCCATAAGGACTTGCGTCTGTAGAAATAATAACAGGTTTATTTGGATCAAATAATTCTAAGACTTGATTCTGTGTTATTAATAATTTTGCATTCTGGAATAATTTCTCTAATCGATCTGACCATTCGAATTTCGACTCCTTGCCTAATAATTTATAAAATTCATTTAACTTTGAGGACAAATTGGGAATAAATCTACGATAATAATTTAATAACCCTAAAAATGATTGTAGTTCTGTGACGTTCTTTGGTGCAGGCGCATTTATTATAGCTTGAATTTTTTTAGGATTTGGCTCAATGGTATTATTTGATAGAATATGACCTAAATACTCGACTTTTGTTTCTAGTAAGCAACATTTATTTAAATTAATTTTGACATTATGACTGTTTAATCGTTCTAAAACTTGAAATAAATTATTCCGACTTTCTTCTAAAGACGACCCACCAATGATGATGTCATCTAAATAGCAGTAAACATTTTTCAAATTTACCAAAATTTGATCAATTATGCTCTGGAATATGGATGGTGCACTAGCAACACCAAAAGGTAAACGCGTATATTGAAAAAGACCCCGGTGTGTATTTATTGTTAATAGTTTTTGAGACGCTGGGGACAATTCTAACTGCTAATAGGCCCCTGATAGATCAAGTACACTAAAAAATTTACAATGGCTGAGACCAGCAAAAATTTCTTCAATAGACGGAAGAGGGTAGTGTTCCATATGTATGTATTTATTTATTGTGACCTTACAGTCAATACATAGACGAATATCCCCATTTTGTTTTGGAACTACCACTACTGGACTACTCCATTCCGAGAATTTCACTGGGACGATGACCCCTTCTTTGACCAGACGGTCTAATTCGACCTCTACTTTTTCTTTCAATCTTAATGGAACTGAATACGCCTTATGAAAAATCGGAGTGCAAGGTTTTATATGAAGTTCACCTTTATAACCACGAATAGCTTGATTATTTTCAGACGACATGACATTTGGAAACTGATTTTCAATTACGATTGCAAGATTTTCATTGACTCTATTAATTTCGACGAAGTATTTCCGCCAATTTGGTTGCAACACATCCAACCAACCTCGACCAAGTAACGCTTTAAAGCAACGCGAACTATCTACTATCACCATTTCTAATAAATAAATTTTCTTACCAAAATTCACATGAACTTGTATTTTCCCAACTAGTTTTAAATTTTGACCTGAAATAGTTGAAAGTACATTATGACATTCTATTAATTCTAAATTATTGAACTTATCTCTATATTCTTGAATGCTGATAATGGTTGTTCCAGCTCCACTATCTACCTCCATCTCAACCTCTACACCTTCAATGATTAATTTAAAAACCACTGATTGTGAAACGCCATTGACAAAATTCACAACATTGATTTGACTGCTTCTGTGACCTCGACATACTGTAGACTGTACTGTACTGTACCTTGTTTATTGCATTTAAAGCATATCCAATTTTTTTCAGGACAAGAACGAATATCATGTGCACGACCACAACGATGACAATTGTTGAACTTTTGTATATTGTATTGACTTCGACTGTTAGATGCGGATGAAGAACATTGACGAGATCTTGCACCATGACGATTTTTGTTCCCCCTGATGAATTCAAACGGCTGACATGATAAGCCCGGCGGACTTCTAACGGTTTAATTTGTTGTTGTTCTTTCAAGGACACTTCCATATTTATTGCGATCCCATCTTCGTCGCCACTACTGTATTTGTTTATAGGACCGTATTACTTTATAAACTGATTTTTATTATTATCATTTCATTACATTATCAAGTATCATAAAATATATAAGGTACAGGTTTATCAATTATATAAAAGATTTCGTATTGCTATATATATGTATATAATTTGTATAGTGGACTAATTAAGTGATTGCTAAGTAAGAACACAACAGGCCTGAATTTCGCACTTTTTTGACATTAACTCAAAAACTGGGCACCGCAAAATTCTAAAAAAAAATTAACGAATTTTAAATTAGATGCTCTTTCAAATGACACCCCATTCGCTTGGGTAAAAAAAAAGGTTTTTTTCCCCCTCTACCCCGGTCCTCTAAACACACAGAAATCTAATTATTGGAGACTTTGCTAATGTTATCGTACAAAATTTAGCAAATTTCCTAACTCTGTGAGTTTTTACAAATTTTTCTGTCAATCAGTGTCGAAACGTATGGGGGGGAACGGTCTGAATTTTGCACTTTTTTTAATATAACTCAAAAACTGGGCACCGCAAAATTTAAAAAAAAAGTGCAATGAATTTTAAATTAGGTGCTCTTTCAAATGACACCCCATTCGCTTGGGTCAAAAAAAAGGTTTTTTTACCCCCTCTACCCCGGTCCTCTAAACACACAGAAATCTAATTATTGGAGACTTCGCTACAGTTTTCGTACAAAATTTAGCGAATTTCCTAACTGACACCCCACTCGCTTGGGTCAAAAAAAGTTTTTTTTTACCCCCTCTACCCCGGTCCTCTAAACACACAAAAATATAATTATTGGAGACTTCGCTAAAGTTTTCGTACAAAATTTAGCGAATTTCCTAACTGACACCCCACTCGCTTGGGTCAAAAAAAGTTTTTTTTTACCCCCTCTACCCCGGTCCTCTAAACACACAGAAATATAATTATTGGAGACTTCGCTAAAGTTTTCGTACAAAATTTAGCGAATTTCCTAACTGACACCCCACTCGCTTGGGTCAAAAAAAGTTTTTTTTTACCCCCTCTACCCGGTTCCTCTAAAGACACAGAAATATAATTATTGGAGACTTCGCTATAGTTTTCGTACAAAATTTAGCAAATTTTCTAGCTCTGTGAATTTTGACAAATTTTTCCGTCAATCAGTGTCGAAACGTATGGGGTCGAAAGTCGCACTTTTTTAATATAACTCAAAAACTGGGTATTGCAAAATTCTAAAAGAAATTGCTTTGTTTTTTAAATTAAGTGCTCTTTCAAATGACACCCCACTTGACCATATTTTAAATAGTGTTTTAACCCCTCCTCATTTCCACCCCCTTAATAAATCTAAGTATGAGAATATGACACTCTTTTATATTTTTTATTAAAAACGTACTAATTTTTCTATCATTCCAAATACATTTGAAATTTTTGATCAGATAGGTTCGGAGCTAATCGAGGTAAGAAAACACGAAAAAAATGTCATTATTCAAAATTATACAAAAAATTGTGAGGTGTAAAATTCCAAAATAAACTTTTAAGGAATACTGAAATGAAGCCTTTTCATATGATACCCTATTTGAATCTATAAAAAAATGTATTTTCTCAAAAGTCTCACATCGTAGCCCTGTAAACCAAACAAAAACCACTTTAGTTTTATTTGTATCCGTCATTTCATGTGGACAGATTAGTTTTATACGCACCTCAAATTTCAAGTCCATAGCATTTATAGTTTACGAAATAAGCGATATAATGTGAAAAACTCGTTTTACTTTCACCAATAGTGTTCCGTATAAAAAACGGAACTCTAAAATTTGGTTGAATAGAACATGAATTGAAACTGAATTTTCACAAATAGAACGTCAACGTGAAAATGAATCGGCTATAAATTTTGATGTATTAAAAATGAAAATTGGGTGAATAGAACGTGAGATATTGTGAAAACTGCTAGCTTTAATTTACAATAGCGGTTTCTTGAATATCTCAGAATTGGCAGGGGCTACAAACATTTTGATGACGTAACAAATTGTAGCCTAACCGGCTACAAATTATAATGTATTAAGAATTAAAATTGGATGAATATAACGTGAGATATTGCGAAAGCCGCAAGCTTAAATTTAAGATAGCGGTTTCTTGAATTTCTCAAAATTGTCAGGGGCTACAAACATTTTGATGACGTAACAAATTGGAGCCTAATCGGATTCATATTATAATGTATTAAGAATTAAAATTGGATGAATAGAACGTGAGATATTGCGAAAGCCGCAAGCTTAAATTTTAGATAGCGGTTTCTTGAATTTCTCAGAATTGCCAGGAGCTACAAACATTTTGATGACGTAACAAATTGTAACCTAACCGGCTACAAATTATAATGTATTAAGAATTAAAATTGGATGAATAGAACGTGAGATATTGCGAAAACCGCTAGCTTAAATTTAAGATAGCTGTTTCTTGAATTTCTCAGAATTGGCAGGAGCTACAAACATTTTGATGACGTAACAAATTGTGGCCTAACCGGCTACAAATTATAAGGTATTAAGAATTAAAATTGGATGAACAGAACGTGAGATATTGCGAAAACCGCTATCTTAAATTTAAGATAGCGGTTTCTTGAATTTCTCAGAATTGGCAGGGGCTACAAACATTTTGATGACGTAACAAATTGGACCCTAATTGGCTACATATTATAATGTATTAAGAATTAAAATTGGATGAATAGAACGTGAGATATTGCGAAAACCGCAAGCTTAAATTTTAGATAGCGGTTTCTTGAATTTCTCAGAATTGGCAGGAGCTACAAACATTTTGATGACGTAACAAATTGAAGCCTAACCGGCTACAAATTATAATGTATTAAGAATTGAAATTGGATGAATAGAACGTGAGATATTGCGAAAACCGCTAGCTTAAATTTAAGATAGCTGTTTCTTGAATTTCTCAGAATTGGCAGGAGCTACAAACATTTTGATGACGTAACAAATTGTAGCCTAACCGGCTACAAATTATAAGGTATTAAGAATTAAAATTGGATGAACAGAACGTGAGATATTGCGAAAACCGCTAGCTTAAATTTAAGATAGCGGTTTCTTGAATTTCTCAGAATTGGCAGGGGCTACAAACATTTTGATGACGTAACAAATTGTGGCCTAACCGGCTACAAATTATAAGGTGTTAAGAATTAAAATTGGATGAACAGAACATGAGATATTGCGAAAACCGCTAGCTTAAATTTAAGATAGCGGTTTCTTGAATTTCTCAAAATTGGCAGGGGCTACAAACATTTTGATGACGTAACAAATTGTAGCCTAACCGGCAACAAATTATAAGGTATTAAGAAATAAAATTGGATGAATAGAACGTGAGATATTGCGAAAACCGCTAGCTTAAATTTAAGATAGCGGTTTCTTGAATTTCTCAGAATTGGCAGGGGCTACAAACATTTTGATGACGTAACAAATTGTAGCCTAACCGGCAACAAATTATAAGGTATTAAAAATTAAAGTTGGATGAATATAACGTGAGATATTGCGAAAACCGCAAGCTTAAATTTAAGATAGCGGTTTCTTGAATTTCTCAGAATTGGCAGGGGCTACAAACATTTTGATGACGTAACAAATTGAAGCCTAACCGGCTACAAATTATAAGGTATTAAGAATTAAAATTGGATGAACAGAACGTGAGATATTGCGAAAACCGCTAGCTTAAATTTAAGATAGCGGTTTCTTGAATTTCTCAGAATTGGCAGGGGCTACAAACATTTTGATGACGTAACAAATTGTGGCCTAACCGGCTACAAATTATAAGGTATTAAGAATTAAAATTGGATGAATAGAACGTGAGATATTGCGAAAACCGCTAGCTTAAATTTAAGATAGCGGTTTCTTGAATTTCTCAGAATTGGCAGGGGCTACAAACATTTTGATGACGTAACAAATTGTAGCCTAACCGGCAACAAATTATAAGGTATTAAGAATTAAAAGTGGATGAACATAACCGGAGATATTGCGAAAACCGCTAGCTTAAATTTAAGATAGCGGTTTCTTGAATTTCTCAGAATTGGCAGGGGCTACAAATTTTTTAATGGCGTAACAAATTGGCTACAAATTGGCTACAAATGCCTGACTAGGTCCTGGTTGTAGCCGCCATTTTTAGTCCGCTATCTTAATAGAGCTCATTAAATGAACTTACAATCGATTTGATTGCGTGTCTTTTAAGTAAATTAAAAAGTAAAATATTTGAACATTGGGCAGTACATTTGAACATTAGATGTTTACATCGAGCGAGTCTATCCATGCTACTACATCGGGAGTTGCCAAATGGATGTCTGAGATGTTGCCATTGTAACGTCGAATTGGACACACAGTTGCAATGTGTTTTATAGTTTGTTGTGGAGCGCCGCAGTCACACTCAGGGGACTCTGAAATGCCCCACTTGTAGAAAGAATCAGCACAACGTCCATGATTCGTTCTTATTCGGTTTAATGTAGTCCAGGTATGACGTGGCAAATCGAAACCAGGTTGGGTAGAAGTCGGGTTAGTAATAGAAAGGCTTGTTGTGTTATAATGTTGCCAGGAGGTGTCCCAGGCATCCAAGATATTAAAATCAGTTGCCAGCAGGTTGCTGGCAGTTTTATGTGGAGGCTTTCTTGACTTCAACCGACAACGAGTGTGGTCACCGTAATATTCGTGCAAGGGTAACGTGGTGTTGTTGGTTACCTTTTTATGTTCACGCATGAGAGCATGCGAGCGTCTGAGTGCAGGTGGAGCGATATTGCTTAACACAGGGAGCCAAGGTAAAGGGGTGGATCTGATAGTACCACTTATAGTACGCATCGTAGCATGCAGCTGGCAGTCAACTTTTTGAGTATGTGTGCTATTCAACCAGACTGGTGCGCCAATTGGGGTGTGTGAAATAGATAAGCTCCTCGTGCTGCACCCTGGATTACGCAAATAGTCTATTTCAACTTGGTAGCCAAACATTTCATTTCGAACTCTTGGCTGTGATACAAAAAAAAAAAAAAAAAATCAAAATCTTATATCAAATATTTACAATAATTGTAATAACATTTTAATTATTTACCAAAAGCAATTTAGGGCATTGCAAGAAAAAAAAGTTTTGTAGGTTATGTATAATTTAAAAAATATTTTTTATTAATTTGAATTGCATATTTCACTTTTATGCAAAATACATGATAATAGCATAAGGGCCATTCCATGGTAACTTACGTTATATTTAGACCATTTTTTCACATTCAGAACTTTGGTAGAAACAAATATTATCATACAAATTTTATTTTTAAAGTGAATTCTTATAATAATAATCAAAAGCAAAAAAAAAATAAAATATAAATTGTGGTGTACTTATTTAAAAAAAAATTAACAGCCAAAAATAATGTGGTAGCCTACGTTACTAAAAAAGGGAATAGCTATATTTGCAATTGCCTTGAAGGTTAAAATTCTGTTCTATTAAAACAGTTCTGGTGTTTGAGAGTAGGTATATGGGCTATTATTTTGAAAACGTACATCGAAAAAAAAACAACTATTTTTTAAAAATCTGAAATTTTGATATTTTGTTGGTATTGACGAAAGGAAAAAAGCAATTTCTGCTTTTATTTTTTGTGTACTCTGAATCGGAGTTATGCGCGGTTGAATTTGGAGGCTTTTTCATGTAGTTTTTGGTAATGGTGGCAATGTTTTGTGAATAGGGGCCACAAATTTCATCCGACTTACGTATATTTTTGCAAGTAAAAAGGAAAATAATTGAATAATTGAAATAAGTAAGTTTAAAATTAATAACTTTTCTCTTTTCCGCTAGGCGGCTCGTAAAACCTTGGTTTACTTCAAAGCTCATATCTCAAAAAGTAGGCTTTTATTTTTTTGTTTTTCACAAATTTTAAAGTAAACATATGCAGCTATGAAATTGAGAAATAAAAAGTCAGCAATTCAATATGGATTTTTTCTTACGATTTTTTAAAGTTTGGTATATGAAAAATTCACATGTGTTTTTTTATTAAGTTAATAATCCTGTACTAAATGTGGATCTAATAAACTAAACATTTCATATTTTAACACCTGCAATAAATTTGAACCATTTGTTGTGTATTTTTGATTGAGAAACAGGTTTTTATTCAGAATAAGAATTGGAGATCCCAATGATCGAAGATTTTGTTATAATTTCAACATCACCAACACTAACATTAAAAAAATATTTTTCCTATAAACATTATAATTTAATCAATATTATAAATAAATACATTAAAAAATTAATTTATATATATTTTTTTTGCCTTTAAATTGAAATATTTATGATCATCAGAAAAAGAAAACATTTTGGCAATTATTTTATCGGGTGTAGTGTTATCCGGTAAAAAACAGTGGAATCATTGAGTTCTTTGTTTTCTTCTAAGAACATTTCGTAGATGTCGGTGAAGGACCATAACACCAACCGCTTTGCTTTCTTAATTTTTGTCGATCCTTCTGTAATAGTAACAACATCTTTAAGGCCAGGCATTGTTCTACTAATTTCCTCTGAGAAGAAGTATGTTTGAATTTGTTTTACTATATTTTGTGACAAACTGTGCACTTGTTTGAGGCCAACTGTAAGGACCTACTGTTTCCAACAGATCCATGGCGAATTCTACCAGTCGTCTTGATGCATTAAATTCATCCTGGATACGTTGATTTGACCAAAATTTACGTGGTAGAGTTGTCAACAAAAACACTTGTTTTGATTTACAGCTGGCATCTTTAAACTCTTTTTTAAGGTTCATAAGCCATGATGTATATTCACATTCCTCGTTTGGTGATAACACTTTAACTGAATCTACTTGAAATATTCTTTGACTTATTGCCGATGTGACACTTGCAATTTTTTTATAACTTCCTGTTGTAATATGATTTTGTTTGATAGGAGATTCGGCTAACCTTCCAAGAACATTGTTAATATCTTCTAAAATGTCATTAAGTAGTTCAGGAACTGGTGGAGATATAGTATCAACCGAAACTGGTGATGGATCTAAAGATGCTGGAGGTATTTGAATATTTTCGTTCGTTGGAACATTTTCAACATCCTGATTTATAGAAATAATTTCACTATCGATAGTTTCCGAACATGAAAGCTGCTGTATAGAAAATATTAGTTGCATATGAATTTTTATTCATTTTAATAAAATAATTAAATTTACCTTATTTTTATAGATATAAGTGCGACATGTTTCACATATAAACTGGTCATCACGCGAAGTAAAATTTAGGGTCGCAGCTTTTTGAATAACAGCTGGTGTGACCAGTTTCACATTTTTTGATGTCCGCTGATGATTTTTGAGACCGTACAAGTTACAGCACAATTTGAAAGGCATTTCTATTATTATCTTTTCTAAACGTTATGTCTTCTAAATATTTTGGAATATAATTGTTTATAAGGCAATCCAATCAATATATATATATATACCCTTGAAATAGTTTTGACATAGGTAGCATCAGGTAAAATTAGGTAGGTAAAATTTAATATATTTTGAGTGGATGCAAGTATAATTTGGTCAAAAACCGTTTGTGGGCGTCATTAGACATTTTAAATGTTAAAATTATGAGCCTCTAATGTGATTTTAATTATTAAAAAGGGGCTGAATAGACATTTTTTAAAATGAATAAACATTTTACGCACCCTTTTAATAATTTAAATTCCTTTATTTTACCACTTAACTTAAATTAATTTTTAATAAGTTTTTAACCATTTAACCGCACAGAAAATGGATCAAATTTATTGCAGGTGTTAAAATATGAAATGTTTAATTTATTAGATCCACATTTAGTACAGGATTATTAACTTAATAAAAAAACACATGTGAATTTTTCATATACCAAACTTTAAAAAATCGTAAGAAAAAATCCATATTGAATTGCTGACTTTTTATTTCTCAAATTCATAGCTGCATATGTTTACTTTAAAATTTGTGAAAAACAAAAAAAAAAAAGCCTACTTTTTGAGATATGAGCTTTGAAGTAAACCAAGGTTTTACGCGCCGCCTAGCGGAAAAGAGAAAATTTATTAATTTTAAACTTACTTATTTCAATTATTCAATTATTTTCCTTTTTACTTGCAAAAATATACGTAAGTTGGATGAAATTTGTGGCACCTATTCCCAAAACATTGCCACCATTACCAAAAACTACGTGAAAAAGCCTCAAAATTCAACCGCGCATAACTCCGATTCAAAGTACTCAAAAAATAAAAGCAGAAATCATTTTTTTCCTTTTGTCAATGCCAACAATATATCAAAATTTCAGATTTTTTAAAAATCAAAAACTTAAAAATCAACAAAAAAATGTACGTTTTCAAAATAGCTCATATATATAATTTCTTGACATGTTTAGCAACTTCTTTTAATAGGTTTGGAGATTTTATTTTAAAAGCTACAATTTATATAAATATTTAATATGGAAAATTTTTGTATTCAACTGTGATAGAAAACTTTTTGTTTTTAAATTTTGAAAAAAAAAACACATTTGTTTTGATTTTTTCCTTTATTATATACTTTTTTTACTATTCAAATTTTCGAAGCCTGTGTGCTTCATTTTCATGAATCTTTTTTTTTTAGGTAGATTTCATATAAAAATCTACCTTTTGTAACGTGCTTCATCTCGGAATTTCGGAAAAATTTTGGTGCCAAACGACTATATATGATAAACGGAGACGGAAAATCAAAATGAAAAAAAAATTATATATATATATATATATATATATATATATATATATATATATATATATATATATATATATATATATATATATATATATATATATATATATATATATATATATATATATATATATATATATATATATATATATATATATATATATATATAACGATATGAGGTATAACAGAATTATCCGGCACTCTCACGGTCGCACTTTTCGACCTACACCAAAAATATTATGTGTGTATATTACGGCAAACAATCTCTTGGACAAGTTCGCGAACTGGCCATATCGGGGTACCATTTAAGCGGCTAGAGCCTTAAAAGTCGAATAATCTAAGACGTTATAACTTCCGTTTGAATCATAATGGTTAAATAAAATTGATAAATATTGAATATTTAAACTATTTTTTATCATTTTTTGCACAATGAAAACCTCAGCGCAAAAGGTTCTTGAAAAATCAGCTGTTTTAAAAATGTACTGAACTTTGTTGTCCTCGATATAGATGAAAATAACCAAGCTTACAAATGAAAACCTTCCAAAACATAAATACGAAGATAAATCTATCCAAAACTTAAAAAATAAATTGTTTAAGTTCAGAGGTTGAGACCCTGGGTCGGTTAAAACAAAAACAAACGCAAACGTCCATGTCTTCATCATTTTTGAGTTTCTTTTGCTTAAACTCATATTTTCTTTTAGATTAACTTTTCAACTATAATCTCAGAAATTTTCAGCTTTCTATCCCTAGAGGCTCCAATTTTATAAGCTTAAACAAAAAACCTTTTACATATCTTACAAAGCCTAATATATGTGAAAATTAAAAAAATGAAAATTTATATAAAATTAATATTGAATTTTGTTTTAGTTTTGTTGACATTTACTTGCAAATACTATTCGAACAAATTGATAGATCTTTGTGCGATAGGCGTTCAAAAGGATCTATATATGAAAAACATTTTAGGGAGCTATTATATAATTTACCAACCGAATAATTAGTTAGTGTTAATTAAACAGTAAAATTAAGCATGTAAATTCCTATAAAAATAACAGATATGTATAAACTTTAGTAAAACATGTGTTAATATCACACAGCGTTTAAAAAAATTCATATTTAATAACATAAAACCATAATGATCACCCCCAAATCTAATTAACCAAATTTTTGTTTTTCATGGTTATTTAGATATTGAATATATAAAAGAAAAATTGCGAAGATTGCATTTGTATGCAATTTTTCAATTTATTTGTATTGTTCTTATTTTGAATTTTTGTTTTGTATTCAAATTGCATATAGAACCAATTACATATGTTATTAGGAATTTTGTTTTGTTTTTGAAAAATTAAACGATTATGTGGGTGATTTGGGAAACTATTTTATATGTATTTCGGAAACGATCTTGGTATTGTATAACAATAGATAACTAAATAAAACAATGCGCGTATGGAAAATGTTTAATAGGTGATGAAAATTTTAATATGTATATATGTATGGCCTTGCGTTAGATGTATAATTGCGAAGATTGCATTTGTATGCAATTTTTCAATTTATTTGTATTGTTTTTATTTTGAATTTTTGTGTTGTATTCAAATTGCATATAGAACCAATTACATATGTTATTAGGAATTTTGTTTTGTTTTACGTAGATTTCATATATTAGGTAGATTTCATATATGCCAAACGACTATATATGTAAAGCGGAGACGGAAAAACAAAAAAAAAATTATACATATATATATATATATATATAACGATATGAGGTATAACGGAATTTAGCGGCACTCTCACGGTCGCATTTTTCGACCTAGACCAAAATTTTTTTCTGAGCGTATTGCGGCAAACAATTTCTTGGATAAGTTCGACAACTGGCCATATCCGGGTACAGGTTAAGAGTCTAGAGCCTTGAAACTGTCAAAAACAAAGCGTTATAACGGCCGTTTGGGGAAAATTATGTAAAAAAATTTATAAATATTAATTATTTGAACATATTTCTATCATTTTTTAAAAAGCCAGATATCTGCAATAAAAGGTTCTTTAGCTATCTGCAATAAACTGTGTGAAGTACAACGGCATTTTGCGGCACTTTCACGGTCGCATTTTTTCACTTACGCTAAAAATATTTTCTGGGTATGTTGCGGCAAACAGTTTCCTGAATATGTTTGACAATTGGCCATATCGGGGTACAGGTTAAGTGCTTAGAGCCCAAAAACTGTATAAAATAATGTTTATTTTTAAAGTTTGTTTAATACTTCTGTTTTTAATTAGTGTTTTTTATAAAGTAATCTGATAAATCCGATTCTAATTGCACACATAACTGTCTGATTCCGAAATCTACCTATTTCTAGCGGATATACCTGCCGCTCGGACTTTTTAAACTAAAACACAAAAAACAGAAATAAATTAAAAGAAAAATCACAAGATTTTGTTTTTTAAAAATTGATAACATTAAAATTTTTAAAAATAATTAAGGACACTTACATGAAGTTAAATTCAAATACCTGATTTTTTACTTTAAATATGAACTAAGAAAATTATAAATATACTTTATAACTACATATTAAAATATTACACAATTAACAAACATTTTAAAAAATTTTTTTATATAAACACAATGGCAATTTTTAACTTTGGTTTTGATCGATAAGCGATCAAACTCTGATTATATAAGGTATAAAAGATTGTAATATGTTATTTGAGTAGGTGAGAGTTTATCTTTTAAGAGAAACAATTTAGAAATTTTTAATACATGGAAAAACTGCAATTATTACAAAATTATGACAAATAATTGAGAATTTAAGAGTGGTTTTGTATGGGAGGCTAAATTAGAACCATGTTTTAAAGAATGTATGCATGTTGTTAATTAATTTGTTGATTGGTCTGGAGGTTTAAATTTAGGAGAATTGGCTCTATATATATATATATATATATATATATATATATATATATATATATATATATATATATATATATATATATATATATATATATATATATATATATATATATATATATATATATATATATATATATATATATATATATATATATATATATATATATATATATATATATATATATATATATATATATATATATATATATATATATATATATATATATATATATATATATATATATATATATATATATATATATATATATATATATATATATATATATATTAGGGTGTCCCAAGACATAGAGCAAAAAAATTTTTTTGCAAAATTTTATACGCATACCCGCTAAATTTTTTCCAATTAACCTTAAAAACTTAAATTAAAAGTTTTACTGCGATTGGATGACGATAACCCGTGCCGACTTGAAGTTGAACTTTAACATACGAGCTTTTACTGAGATTACTGTGCAATTATTTGAGAAATTATTTTACTCTCATTAAATAAAACGCCAATGAATTAGAAAAAGATATTACTTCGGTCTGAAAGTCCTAAGTATTACATTCTCGAGCCAAAAATGAAATTCTTACCCCATTTATCGACCTTTTAGGACTTACTGATTCTAAAAAAAACTGGTTGTCTGTCTGCCGTCACAACCGACGAAATCTAGAAAACCGCTGGAAGGGATCTCAAAAATTTTTGTTTCTAAAAATAGGGTTACTCAATTGTAACAGCCAAAATGACGATGTGTTCGATAACTGTACGGGAAGTGTGTCGAAAAAAATCGTCAAGTATGTCAAAACAAGGAAATATGCCTATTTTTTGCTTAAAAACGTTCATTTTAAGTGATTGCGAATAGGAACATTGAATTTGGAGAAATTTTGATGGTCGGTATTGGTATGTGAAACCAAAATCTAGATTATTGCGTTATAAGTTTGTCAAAAAAATGTTGTCAAGTGTGTCAAAAGAATGATTTTCATTTTACTTAATTTTTTGGAACAATATGAAATTAATTATTTGTTTGACATGAAATGTTATCGAACACGAAATTGGAAATGGAAATTTTTGATTTTGTTATAATTTTTGGAATATTTTAAAAATTTTTGAATTTTTGAAAAAAGTTTAAATTTTTGATTTTGTAATAATTTTTGGAATGTTTAAAGAACTTTAAAAAAAAGTTTAAATTTTTTATTTTATTTTAATTTTTAGAATATTTTTTGAATTTTGAAAGAACCATGAATATTTGGTTTTGTAATATTTTCTTGAAACGCTAAATGGAGAGGTTTTTGAGTAGTTTGCTGGGTGTTTCATCTTTTCACTAAGTTATATTAATTTATGATCTGTTATAATTTTCCGGCACTTATTAATATTTCGTGTTAGTTTTGTAAAAAATTTCTAAACAGAAATAAAAAAATATTTATGCTATAACAAAGAGTTTTATGTTTGATATACATCGCTGCCTAAAACTAAAAGCAATGTCCTCATAAAAGTTTTTTGCCGAAAACTATATCAAAATCCTTAATCCAGACCGAAGTCTTGATATCTCAGAGCTTGACCTCCAGTCCCTCCATATTTTAATATTATTTTTAATTACAACAACTATTACTAAGTATATTTTCTTTTCAATGTTTGCTGTTTACAGTCCGGATATAACATCTTGTGCTTTTGTACGCAACATAACAAATATTGCCTCAATTGTAATTAAACAATGAAAGTCCTGCATTAATTAGACCGCTCTTTCAGCCGTATCTGAACGATACAGCTGAAATGCTTTAAGCATTGATATCTCCTTTTTAATTATTATTTCTATTATTATTTAATCTACTTTCAATTTATCAATTTTGGAAACAGGCACCATTCTACCTTTTCTCTATAGCATTCTATTTTATGGAGATCAATTTTTTGCCAATGATCTCTAATTTTTTGAAAAAGTGGAATGTCCGGGCTTATTATAGGCACTTGTTTTATTTTCACTTCAAAAAGACATTTTTACACCAGCTCGTACATATGATGGTTGCAAGCGAAAACAATTTTTTCTATATTGATTTTTTTCAACGCGCACACATACGATGTGTTTTCGAAGCAGTTATAGTATCACAGCAGAGAATTTGCACTATGTCTTGAGTTTTCAATCTAAAATAACATTCCAAACGTGTCTATAGAATTATTCAGTTTTGGCACAACAATTGCTCTTTGTTTTCGTATGAAATGTATTATATTAAAAAACAATATATTATACAACAATACTATACGAGAGCTTGTCTCTTTGAAGGAAGTTTTGGGTTACGTTTTATGTATATTTTTTGTTTAGAACTACCTAGTTCGACGGAGATATTTATTTTTCAAGAAAAATTCGTATTACCGACAAGACATTTAGAAATTATAAGCACATCAAA
Source organism: Diogma glabrata (assembly GCA_963693315.1). Lineage (NCBI taxonomy): Eukaryota > Metazoa > Arthropoda > Insecta > Diptera > Cylindrotomidae > Diogma > Diogma glabrata. The sequence continues at coordinate 279,601,407 of OY856187.1, read as the reverse complement.
ACAGGTATGCGCGCTAAAGTACACAATCAAGTATTGAGATGTTTAGGTCCAAGTCGGCACGGGTTACTGTTATTTAAATTGCATGAAATTTTTTTTACAGTTGTTTTGACATAAAAGAAAAAAAATTAAAGGGTATGCGTCAAAAAAAAACAATTTCAATTTTTCTGGGACACCCTAATATATATATATATATATATATATATATATATATATATATATATATATATATATATATATATATATATATATATATATATATATATATATATATATATATATATATATATATATATATATATATATATATATATATTTATATATATATATATATATATATATATATATATATATATATATATATATATATATATATATATATATATATATATATATATATATATATATATATATATATCTGTAGGTGGGAGGTAAACTACACCAAGTCCAATTTTTTCAAAATAAGTTTTTTTATACTGTTAGAATCAGGATTTTGTTCTCTACCGAGAGGTTAAAAGCACTGAGTCCTAACTAGTGTAGTTTCCGAGATAGAACAATTTTAAATAGTCCAAGTCCATAGTAAATAGTCCATTTTCAAACAGTTTTTTGGCTTTCCTGTAAAATTTTAAAAATGTGACTTGGTGTAGTTTACCTCCCACCTACAGATATATATATATATATATATATATATATATATATATATATATATATATATATATATATATATATATATATATATATATATATATATATATATATATATATATATATATATATATATATATATATATATATATATATATATTGTGTTGTAA